>CM060819.1:6220000-7470000 GCA_030704555.1 Heliconius charithonia | reverse complement strand
TATTTTGAGTCCAGTTGTGGCACAGGAGCACAAGCGTGTGACTATTGTGGATTCGATTCCCACTCGAGAAAATTAAATAATTAATAGGTATTTTCATTTTCTCGCTCTACTAACGACACAAAGCGCGCCTTAGAACTCCGCTACTCAACACGCCGCCGCAGAATTCAGCGGGAACAGAGTGTTTCGTCTCTTTCTACCCTGATAATTTAAATACTGGCAAAGTTACACGTTAAGTATCAGAACTCAACGCCGCGCTAGTCAATGTACTAGAAGGAGGACATGAAAATGTTAAATATTTCATTTCTTCGTGTGAGAGTTGAACCCACAACATATCGATTTTGATTATTATTTTATTACACCTTATACTCAATACTATTGAAATTTAAACCAAAGTATTTTATATTAAAGGAATTATTATGAAAATCTAATCAGCACTCACTCGATCGGAACGACTCGCTGTCAGTGAACAAGTACTAACTAACTAATTAACTCACCGAACCGCTTGAACGTCGGAACAGAATATAGCCATTGTGAATCAAATTCAATATTACAATAATCTTGTTCTTCTAACTGAGTTAGTAGTAAAATAATGTAAAATAGTGCCAATAATTTAAATGAGGCCGTGGTGGCGCAGGAGTACAGGTTTGTGACTGAACGTGACAGATTGTGGCTTCGATTCCCACTCGGGAAAGTGAATTATTTTTACTTCCCCGTCCTGATAAGAAGACAAAGCGTGGCGCTATATTTCGCGACTTTAAACACAATGTTGAGAAAATTGAGAAAATCTTAACGTTACCACCTCCTTTTAGCCTACTATTATTATTAATATTATTTTATATTGGCGTGATATAGCGTGAACCTAAAATAAGTAAACATCATAACTATTTCATTATTTTATCTAATATTTTTATAATAAATAGAAATAAAAATTAAAAAAAAATCAATAACTAAGGCATTTTTCTAAATATCTACCGGGCCGAAAGTCAACAAAAAATGTACTAATTTTCAATTTTCGAACCGATAATGGTCACTAAATTTGTCAATACAAAATAGCAAAAAAACACATAAAAAATAGACTGCAATTTCAATACATCGGCTACATGTAAAACTCGAGAGTAGCTCAGGGGGATAGTGTCCAAACAAAACGCTAACAAAGCCATTTACCTACTGGAGCGTTCTACACGGTGTTAAGCAAGCAATAAACAAGTCAATATTGTTTTTGAATTGGATAAAATGACCTAGAATAGTTATACTTGGATAAATATTTAAAATGTTTTGTTTGTTTATTTTATAATACTTTCTGTCAACTCTACTGTAGAGCTTAGAAAAAGTGTATAAAATTAGCTTCACGCTATATCCCGCACACAGCAGGGTAGGCAGAGGGAACCTAAAGTTAAGACACTCTGTTCCCCACTTTCTGCCGAATTTTGGAGGCATTGCGTGATGAGTGGCAGAACTCAACGCCGCACTTTTGCCTCGACACCAGAGCGAAGAAATGAAAATATAAATTTAAGTAAATATTTCATCTCCTCGAGTGGGGATCGAACCCACAACCAGTCAGTTTTACAGTCACACTTCGTGCCGCTGCGCTATGACTGGCCTCAAAAGAAAAAGTGTATATATCTTTTAATTCAACAATGTATTTCTTTAAATGTAAAAATGTTTCAAATTAACAATAAAATAACTTATTACACTAGTGTTAGATATAATCTGATCTGAATTTTATAAGAAAGGTAATCTCAAAAAACAGTTAAATGTGTGTAACTAGAAGTACAACTTAGAAAATGACACAAACTTAAATTTGCGGGAATACGCATTCATTTTATATGAAATGAGCTATATATACATTTTGTAATGTGAATGAATTTATTTTAATACTTTCCTTATTTAAGTTCGTTAAGATAAAATATCAAATGCAATTAATATAATTAAGTTGAATAGTAATTTTAATCGATTAAAGTACTAACATAGCAATTAATCTAAGAGCGATCAGTCGAAACGAGGTGAGTTACCAATACGCTCTTTTAATTGCCAACCGTCGAAATACATACATACATGTACATGTAGGTAGGTTATGGGGACACGTGACGTTATGACATTACACGTGCAAAAGTTTTATACGAATATTTTTCATGTAGATGAAATATAAAGTTTTTTAGCTTCACGGTGTGTCCTGCATATACCAAAATAGGTGGAGGGAACCTGTGAACCTGGTGTTAGGACATTCCTTTGCAATTCAAAAACTTCCATTCCCCTTTCCTACAAATTCTTAAGGCAGTGCGTGTTGAGTTGCGGAAGTCAAAGCTGCGCTTTGCCTCATTGCCAGAGCGATGATATAAAAATATTAAATACTTCATTTCTCCGAGTTCACCCGGAATTGCGCATAAAGTAGCGCAGTAGACAGAGGGTACCTAGTGTTCCTAACAATCTGTTCCCACTTTCTGCCGATTTTTTTTTTGAGGGCGTCGTGGTCGTGCATGGACACAATGTTGTGACTGTAATGAGATAGCTGTGAGATCGATCCCCACTCGGAGGAATGAAATATTGTTTATAGGTATTTTCATTTCTTCGCTCTGACACCAATGCAAAAGACCGGCGTTAATTTCCGCCTTCAACACGCAATGCCTACAAATAACAAAAGTTTAAAATATGTATATAGAACAAATTTACTAAAAACATATTACTATTATCATATTATGTTAACACGAAGTATGATATAAACCTGAATAATTATATACATACTCATATATCTAGGTCATATGATAAAAGTAAAATATGGACTTTACAATCAGCTTCACGCTGTATCCCGCACACAGCAGGGTAGGCAGAGGGAACCTAGTGTTTTTAGACACTCCGTTCCCCACTTTCTGCCGAATTCTGGAGGCATTGCGTGTTGAGTGGCAGAACTCAACGCCGCTAAACCAACTAAAATATGGACTTTACGAGAGAAAAAAAAATGAATTTTCACAATTTTTTATGAAACAATTTGAAATATTCCGATATCGTTTCAAAATAAAACAATTCCTTCTTAAATGCCGTGCTGGGAATAATTACGGAACACTTGTTGAATCTGCCCTCATTGAATGTGACGGAAGTAAATAATGGCAGTGAGCGGATAGTAGTTGTTTTAACTGAAACACTCAAATATATTTTAAAATATAAATTTTATGAATGAATGGAAAGGTGTTATTATTAATAATTTCAAATTATATTCTATTACAGAAAATTAAGTAAATTTCAAAGCTGTTATCTGTTTTTCATTTTCGTGCTGTATCCCGCACACAAAAGGAAAGGCAGAGCAGAGGGAACCTAGCGTTACGACACTCCATTCCCCACTTGAACAATAAGATACAATTTTTAAATGATATACATATATATATTTACCAGTAAAAAATAAATATAACGCTGTGATTAGAGAGACAGGAAGAGATTGGATCTTACCTTACCTCAGAGTACACAGTATCGATGATAGTGAAGAAAGAGGGAGAAAAATACCCAAATGTACCAATTATTTATAATTATTTAAAAAATATATTATTCACTTTAAAATAATGTACATATAAAAAATATCCACTAAAGATAATACTAATTACTAAATCTGAGAGCATAACAAATGAGAGGCTTAGACTTAGATATTCACAAAGCCATTCCTTTTTAGGGAAAAAGAAAAATGTTTTTCATACGCACTGTACACCTTTGAGATAATTTCATTTAGATCCGTCTCTTTTCCAATTAAGAGGTCTAATTCACATGGACATACATTAAAGTTTACTTACGGTTAATGTTTTTTTAGCTACTCGTTCTGTTTATTTTTATTAGAATCATTAGAGAGGTGTGCGCGGCGTTGAGTTCCGCCACTCAACGCGCAATGCTTTAAAAATTCAGCGGAAAGGTCCATTTAAAATGTAAGAGATTTCTATAATGCATTTGTAAGTCTAGTCGTTTAATTACTTGATTCTATTACAAATTTCACAGGCTATATAATACTGACTGACAGCTTTCTTTGTTACTTATAAACTTTCATTATTTAAGGAGTTATGACAAAAAAATAGGTTTTATCGCGCAATTAATGAAAAGACACCAACTGCATCATATTATGATAAGCCTTGGTCGTGGGTTCGATATTTATATAATATTTAAATTATTTAGTTTCTCGGTCAATTGACCTAAACTAAACACCAAAAAATCTTAAACTTGAAAAAAAAACATTTTTTTTCATTCTTCTTATATAAAATAGTTAGTCATTTGGCCGATACACCTCGTGTCTATAAGCCGACTGTAGTAGTATTTAGATATTCAGGCAGCCAGAACTGCTAATGGCCTCCTGAATACGTACGGACGTACGGATTGTTGAAAACATTTGAATCATGACTTTGAATATTCAATGTAGGTACATATGTACGTGTGCATGTAAACATTACGGTACGTTCTGTTTGGTTTAGCTTTAGCTTTTGATGATTTAGGCTGAAAATTAGTATATTTTTAGAAATATGACCTTTATGTCTTTATAAGGCAGTGGTACAAAGTGTGACTGTAAAACCGACTGGTTGTGGGTTCGATCCCCACTCGAGGAGATGAAATATTTACTTAAATTTATATTTTCATTTCTTCGCTCCGGTGTCGAGGTAAAGCGCGGCGTTGAGTTCTGCCACTCAACACGCAATGCCTCCAAAATTCGGCAGAAAGTGGGGAACGGAGTGTCTTAACACTAGGTTCCCTCTGCCTACCCTGCTGTGTGCGGGATTTAGCGTGAAGCTAATTTAATTTAGCTTAACGCATACGCGGCTTCGTCCTTAGGTTTAAGTTTATTGTTATATTATAGCCAAAACATTTTTTTTTTACACAAACTGTAGCCTATATGTTATTTTAATGTACCAGCTATGTACCTATAGCATCATCTAAATCAGTTCAATTTTTACCTGCAGGGTAGGCAGAGGGAACCTAATGTTAAGATTCGTCTCGACACCAGACCGAACAAAAGAAAATATAAATGTAAGTAAATATTTTATCTCCTGAAGTGGGGATCAAACCCACAACCAGTCGTACTTTACACTCTGTGGCCCTGCGCCACGACTGGCCTCAAACAATAAAATAGAACAAAATATAGTAATATATAGTCCATTAAAAAAAACGTTCACTCTGATTAAAGTAGGGCAGTGACTTGTTTTTCGTGTACCAAATAGGTAGCGGGTCGAGCGTAAAGTTATGATTAGTACCACTTGTCCCTTCAAATGAGAGCATTAAGAGGCTCGTGAACTTTGAATAAAATTCGCCATTAAGGACCTCTAGGGACGATTTAAGCGTAACGCCTTAATTTCGCTTACCTAATATTACATGTGTTGATAAACGTTTCAGCGTTATTTTAAATATAATGTTAGTCTAAAGAATTTTACCAATGTTTTTAATTATGTTTTTTTTATTATATATATGATGGTTGAATGGATAAATATAATTGGATATATTTTTGAGGTGACTAGTTTCCGGTTCAATGGATATTGGTAAATGATACATATTGAATAAAAATAGTTTTCGGGTTAAGTGTATGGGCATTTTGTAGTACATAATAGAGAAATATATATATAATCTACAAATTCCTACAAATTTAACTATTTACATAATTTGTTTGTCTTTTACAAAATCATTCTTAGTATAAAAAAAATTAATGATTTTATATGTTAACACATAAATAATCCTCTTATAGCAATTTTTTAAGAAAATATTTGAGAATTCTTTCTATAAAATGGGGTTGCTGTTGATATAACAAATATATATTATTTTAAACAATCCAAAAATCAAATCTATTTAAAAACGACCATTCTCTAGGCAAGGAACTAACAAACATCTTTACCGCTTACGAAACCGTTAGCCAATCATTTTCAAAGTTATTAATGAAATTTTAATTTTTATTTTTTATTATACCTCCAAGTTTTATTCCGTATATAGCAGAGTAGGCAGAGAGAATTTAGTGTCAAAGTACTCCGTTCTTTGATTCCAGCCTGAATTCAAGACACTATAAGCTGCGGAAATTAACGCCGCTGCATGAGCGGCGTTGGCTTCCTTAGGCATAAGTTAAATTGATATCCTCAAACACGAAAACTCACACTTCCACTATTACGAGGATACCATACACGGTAACATATGATAAGACGTAATTTAATACGGAGTGACAACACAAGCGTATTTGGGTCAATGGTAAAACTAACTGTCGGCTTCTATTTCCGTTTTAATCGATCGCCATCGACCTATTGCACTAAATAATGTGTGACTTTTGTAATTTGGCCTAAAAATAATAAAAAAATCGAGTGAGGGCGCGCTCTTATTAAACATGTATAAGTTGTCGTCACGCAAAGTATGAACTGTAGGTTTTTATCTATGTATTTATGTTAAAGTTGTTTTGTTTTTTGTATAAATTTTCTTTTGTTTTCTTTTTCTGTTATTTTATAACCTTTACGCTACCCGTATATACCAGGTAAGGCAAAGTGGACATAGTTGTAAGACACTCCGATCCCCACCTTCCGCCCAGTTTTAGATAAATTATTTGTTGAGCGGCGGAACTCAACGCCGAGCTGTGCCAGTTCGTTGCCATATATATATACAGTAGATATTTTTTTTTATTTTAGAGCTATAGATATTTTGGGTATACGATGGCATGGCTTCCGACTTAAAAAACAATGGATGAGAGCTTAATCTTCACTCAAGCGCTCTAAAAACGAGGCAAAGCGCGATGTTGAGATCGGCTACTCAAAACGCAATGCCTCCAGAATTTGGCATAAAGAAAGGAACGGAAGTGCCTTAATCGGAACGAAGTATCTTAACACTACGTTCCCAGGTTCCATCTCGCTATGTATGGGATACAACGAGAAGCTAAAAAATAATGTATAATTATGATACAAAACGACTGTTAAAAGAAAACATAATACTTCGCCATAATGCAGATACGCTATAATAAAACATGTAGAAGCGAGGCGTTCAGTTGCGTGCTACAGTGACCGCGTTGTGGTGAACCACCTATATTGTTATTTAGTCACTGGGGAATGCTATAATGAACGTAACACATTCACGTGTCTAGTAGTTCTTTGAATGTTAAATAAAGTATTCTTTTTTAAGCAAGGCTAAAAGGTTGTATGCAGTCTATAAAAAACAGTTCAATAACACCTAATAGTTACCTCTTTTTTCAGCTTTAAGGTAACCTGAGGAACCCTCATTTTCCGTCAAATTCTGGAGGCGTTGCATGTTGGGTGGTGGAACTAAGCGCCGCGCTTTAGCTTGACACCAGAGCGAAGAAATTGACATTTTAAATATTTTTTATTTTAAACGCGCCACGACTGACTTCCAATATTACCTTTATTATGAAAAAAATAGTAAAATATATAAAGTAGAAAATTTACTTTTTCCGGTGTACTGTAGTGAAGAGCTAACTTCAGGTCGGCCACGACTCGTCGACCGTACTCTACATTTTATGTTATTCCGTATTTCTGCGTCGTATTGCTACACTCTGTATTGAAAATACCAGTTTATTTTATCAACACTTAAGTTATATGATGAATCGATATTAGAGCGATACATCGCGATATAAAATAGTAAATATTAAATGTTGATATTCGAATAGTTGATGTGGCACATTGTTTACTTTAACAAAATTGACGAATTTGCAAGTTATGATAATTATGTTTTTGTATAATTTGTATATTATTTTTTTTACATCTATAACATACTGATACTCAACATGATCTAAAAAAACCGTGTTACAGTTAGGAACATGAAGTTAAAATAATAAGGTTAATAAACTTGGACCAATTATTTGTTTTCGCACTCCCAAAATAGGTTCCCTTTGCCTACCTAACAATAATAATACACAATTAATACACTAGTATCTTTAAAGGGCTTAACAGTTATGGCTTTTGACCATTATGTTAAAGATAAGACAATAACAATTTTGTTAAAACACCTACGCTATTATTAATATCAGACATTTTCAAAAGATTTTCTTTTAAATTTCTTTACTTATTGGTGAAAACAGCTTTAAAATTGATTTTTATTTATAATAAGTAGTAGTATACAAATCGAATATTTATAAAATAATTTAAAAAATAAAAATCAGCTCACGTCTTCACACTGTTAACCACCTACGCCAAAATGGATCATAACTCTGAGTTGCTTTATAAATTATGATATATTACACACGTAAAATAAAAGAGGCCAATCACGACGGAAGGGCACAAGCTTTGCGACTGTAAACGCAACCGGTTGTGGTTTCGACTCCGACTCGAAGAAATTAAATATTTATTAATATTGCCATTTCTTCACTCTGGTAACTAAGCAAAGGGAGTCGTTGAGTTCCGCCAAACAATACGCAATGCCTCCAGAATTCGATGAAAAGTGGGGAGCGGAGTGTCTTAACGCTAGGCTCTCTTTGCCTATCCTCTTACAACGTAAAGATGAAAAAAGAAATATGCACAAAAATATTTCCACAATTTTTATTGAAATCCACAGCGTTAATAAAAAAAACCATTTAAAAAGAACTTTAAAAAAAATACCATCATTTAACGTGATACGACATATTCTTCCAACTCCATAGTGTTTACTAACAAAGGTCAAGCGAAAGTCTATTATATGGTCTTAGTCATTGTAAATATTTCATGACATAATGTGTTCCGTACGACACGAGGTTTAGTTTAAATTGCTTATATATTGTTTACTTTACATATTTTTTAAAAGGTTACTATTTCGTATCGTCGACTTAAAATATGGAATATTATACTAGTTTTATAAAGGATTATTTAGAGGCCTTCGTGACACAGTGTCACGGCCTCTGAACACGAGGATTGTGAATTCGATTCGGGGATTATATATTTTTTTTTAGTTTCACGCTGTGTCTCGTATAGAGCAGGGTAGGGAGGGAGTCAGTGGGAGGGAGCTAGTATTAAGACATTCTGGTCCACACTTTGCACTGAATTCTGGAGGTATTGCATATTGGCGGAACTCAACGCCGCGCTTTTGCATCGACACCAGAGCGAAGAAATTAAAATAGTGATCAATATAAAGTGGTGATCGAAAAGGTTGTCGCGTTCCCAGGCACGCACATGACACAATTATAATGTCACGCTCCTATATTACACAATTTTGTGTAATTTATTAAGTAGCGAAACTAGAGTTTATTTTATTATATACATAAAAAAAAGATAAAAGATAAAAGTACTAGTACATAAAATTCATTTAAATCCCTACATTCTCTTAAGTTACGTTTTAAGTACGTACAGTACATTTTTTGTACTACAAACTGAATTTCCGTGAAATCGATTTTCCAAACACTCCACTTAATTAGAGAAAGGTCAACAGCAGTAACGAGTACGGAATCGAACAAGTTGTTTCATGTGCGGTCGTTTCGTCTTACAGAGATCGGTTGTATATTTTACATTTTAATTCATTTTCTTCGGATTGATTTGTGATTTATTCAAATTGTGATTTTTTTGATAATTTGATTAATTTGATTGATATTTTTTGTTTACATTTTATTAACTTTGAATTTAAATTTATTTATTCTAAATTTGTATTTTATTTTATTTTATTTTAAACGTTAGCCTTTTCTATAAATTGATTATTTATTTATTTAAAATACATTACTTGTACGATTTTAGATTGGTTTCACATCTTTAAATGAAATGGAGAAAGATTTTAATGAAAATCCCTCTATTTTCATTTTTCACCTATATATTTTTCTAAATAGCATGCTGATTGTTATGCTATAAGTGTTAATATGTAAATTCCGTAACCACAGCACCACTCTAATCAACCCAAACCCAATTTAGGAATTCTTAGCTAACAATCGATGGTTAGACTTGTGAATCATGTAGTCTAATGTTCAAACTCAGACATGAGTGTAAAAGTTAACAGGATATTAGTATCACTCAATTAAGTTTATGTCATGTCACTAACTCACTTTTATATTTTTAAGGTATTTCAAATCAGATTCACGCTGTATCCTGCACACAGCAGGGTAGGCAGGGGGAACCTAGTGTTAAGACACTCCGTTCCCCACTTTCTGTCGAATTTTGGAGGCATTGCGTGTTGAGTGGCAGAACTCAACGCCGCGCTTTTGAAGGTAAGGTAGGTGTTATATTATTATAAAATTATAACATGAAAATCTGTATTAATAAATGTTAATTTCATTTTTTAAAACTGTTCGATTTTTTTTATTTTCCTTTAACTTACGAAAATAAAAAGTAATAATAAATTTACAACCTCATTTCATTAATTTTATTATCATATCAGAAGAAATTATATTTCCAAAATCCCACCCTAATATATACCGTCTTAAAAATAAACAAAAGTTAAAATTGAACCGAATTAATTGAAATATAACAAAGCTAATTTCAATTCAATTAATTCAATAGAATCTAGTTTTATTAATTATTGTACACAGTGAAGTTTCTACAATCTAAGTGAATCAAGACCTAGTGAATAATTGAGAGACCTAGATGAATTACTAAATTTATATGACTACTAGTAGTCACCCGCAATTTTGATTATGAAAAATGTAATAATTCGGTTTTACCACTTCCCGTAAAAAAAATTACGAATCCTCTCTTAATGTTCTCCTCTAACATTAAATAACATCAAAAAAAATATTTTTAAAATTTTTAGATGTTTCTCTGTCTATTTTAAAAAAATATGTCTTGATCTGAAATCTATTTATTTTGAGTGTACAGCATTAAAATTGATATTTAAAAAAATATTTTAATATATAAATCTACATATGTATATGCCAAAGTTTAACTTTCTATTCATGAAGTTTTATTTGCACGTTGTCTGTTAATCACTCAGAAACGAAAGTGTTTTATATAATTATATTGTATATTTAACTAACTGGGAAACGGACCTGTAGGGAACAGAAAGTCTCTGTCTACTGTAACAGTATGTACCTCGGGTATAAATTAAAAATAAATAAATAAATAAAATAAAATATGCATGGCAATACACATAAATAACATAGTTAATTATGAATAATACAAACTATATATTTTTGATACCATATTAATCGAGACGAGTTCGTGTATTGTCGTCCCGAATGTCGCAACCGTCGTTCTGTATATATAGGTGGTGGTGATGCTGGAAGGCAGCGGTCGAGTCGAAGTCTAAAGTACTACGGTACTAATAAATATGATGCACATAAAGACTCGTACCAAATGTATAATGAATATAATATGATAATTCGAAGTCTATGATGACACGATCTTTTAGGATCGAATTCCTTATAAAGGAATTATATGTGTAGGAGCGACACATATTATGGATTAAAGTTATCTTTGACCAATGTTATAATATTGAATGTTGCTTGACGTCGCGGAAGCTGACGTGATGGGCTTATGCGAACTGTTGCAGTGACAATAACTATGTCGTGGCCGATGCCGTCTCGCAGTACGCTCGCGGTACGTAAGCTTTGCTTGTATGGCGTTAGCCATTGATATATTGTATACCACTTCTACGACTTGGTATACGACTTGTAGGTGTGTGGTGCTATTTTATGTCCCAGCTCCGGTGTATGTAGTAGTGTCCGTCTGTCTCGTACGGGTGTGTGGTGCTATTTTATGTCCTGGAACTCTGGTGTATGTAGTAGTGTCCGCCTACGGTTCGAGACACGACTGTGGGGTGTGTGCCGTGCGTTTATTAAACATATCGGCCGCTTTGCGGCAGTGCGTTCGTTCCAACGACTTATATTGATCTCACAAATCAATCAACATCACGAATCACAATTTTAATATAATAATCTTAATATAAATAAGCGTAACAAGTACCTTCAGACTGATCACACACAAACGTCCCGGAGAGTTCATTAAGACTGTTGCAGCCGCAGTCTGGTAGGAATTCACGGTGTAGGGCGGGGAGGTGCCCGTACTCTTTCTTCCTTTTATTATAACTAGTTCGTAGTTATAGTGGAGAGGAAGATAGGACGCGCTCTTGGCTTTTCTTCGGACGAGCTTCGAGTTATGTATGACAATGTCATATTGTCGAGTTTCCAGTTATATAAATAACTGACACAAGAACAACTTCTGATGGCAAATATGTTATTAAAGCGATACCTTCTTTCTAATGGCATAATATAAAATTCTTAATACTGTTACCTCTGAATCTCTAAAAGATTTTGGGTTCATCACGATCACAACTATAGACGGTTCTAACCACTAGACACATCACGAGCCAAGGCATTATATATTAAATAATATTCTCAAAGGAGTTTGAGATAACAGTTACAATTTGGTGCCGTGACCAGGATGGTCAAACGGCTTTGTAATAATAATATATATACACAAATAGGCATACGCCTACAATTTGTTGTCCGTGAAATGGAATGAGATAGAGGAGGTTTACAGTGTAAGGAATATTCATGTTTGGGGATTGTCAAAACAAAGCATAGTGAGGTTAGGGGGTTGTCTAGTCTGGGGGTTGGTAATAAATAAATAAATAAATATATAAATAAATAAATGTAAATTCTATTTCGATGAACTCCATAGAATTTAGGGGGTTGAATGTAACAGTATGTACCTCGGGTATAAATTAAAAATAAATAAATAAATAAAATAAAATATGCATGGCAATACACATAAATAACATAGTTAATTATGAATAATACAAACTATATATTTTTGATACCATATTAATCGAGACGAGTTCGTGTATTGTCGTCCCGAATGTCGCAACCGTCGTTCTGTATATATAGGTGGTGGTGATGCTGGAAGGCAGCGGTCGAGTCGAAGTCTAAAGTACTACGGTACTAATAAATATGATGCACATAAAGACTCGTACCAAATGTATAATGAATATAATATGATAATTCGAAGTCTATGATGACACGATCTTTTAGGATCGAATTCCTTATAAAGGAATTATATGTGTAGGAGCGACACATATTATGGATTAAAGTTATCTTTGACCAATGTTATAATATTGAATGTTGCTTGACGTCGCGGAAGCTGACGTGATGGGCTTATGCGAACTGTTGCAGTGACAATAACTATGTCGTGGCCGATGCCGTCTCGCAGTACGCTCGCGGTACGTAAGCTTTGCTTGTATGGCGTTAGCCATTGATATATTGTATACCACTTCTACGACTTGGTATACGACTTGTAGGTGTGTGGTGCTATTTTATGTCCCAGCTCCGGTGTATGTAGTAGTGTCCGTCTGTCTCGTACGGGTGTGTGGTGCTATTTTATGTCCTGGAACTCTGGTGTATGTAGTAGTGTCCGCCTACGGTTCGAGACACGACTGTGGGGTGTGTGCCGTGCGTTTATTAAACATATCGGCCGCCTTGCGGCAGTGCGTTCGTTCCAACGACTTATATTGATCTCACAAATCAATCAACATCACGAATCACAATTCTAATATAATAATCTTAATATAAATAAGCGTAACAAGTACCTTCAGACTGATCACACACAAACGTCCCGGAGAGTTCATTAAGACTGTTGCAGCCGCAGTCTGGTAGGAATTCACGGTGTAGGGCGGGGAGGTGCCCGTACTCTTTCTTCCTTTTATTATAACTAGTTCGTAGTTATAGTGGAGAGGAAGATAGGACGCGCTCTTGGCTTTTCTTCGGACGAGCTTCGAGTTATGTATGACAATGTCATATTGTCGAGTTTCCAGTTATATAAATAACTGACACAAGAACAACTTCTGATGGCAAATATGTTATTAAAGCGATACCTTCTTTCTAATGGCATAATATAAAATTCTTAATACTGTTACCTCTGAATCTCTAAAAGATTTTGGGTTCATCACGATCACAACTATAGACGGTTCTAACCACTAGACACATCACGAGCCAAGGCATTATATATTAAATAATATTCTCAAAGGAGTTTGAGATAACAGATACACTACTCTGCTATCTGCGGAATACAGCTCCACCCTTTTTGCACCTATCTGCTATAACCAAGTTCTCCCTTACACAGAATAGTGTTTAGTCTGTTTTGCGATTTATTATTATAAAAATTTAGATGGAATCATTTTTTTTATCTTCTTCTATCTATAATACAAAAAAACATGAAAATAATAAAATATAAACTCTATATCAACTATTAATTTGTCATTTCCTATGATAATCGCTACAAAATCAAGCATAATTCTATTGAATTCGTTTGTGAACGGCTAAAATAATGTCTACCATACAATGTATTGAACAGCAACGGCTTTTACAAACAATTTATCGTCATTTAGTGCTCGTTGTTAAGTAAATTATTAATGATTTGGTCACGTTTAGATCGTACTATTATTATTATAAATGTACCTAATATTTTATATGTATCTAGGGCACAAGCATATAACTGTAATTGCAACAGTTGTGGGTTCGATTCTCACTCGAGGAAACAAATTATTATTTATTAATGTAATTTTCTTACCCTTGGTAAAAAGACGAAGCGCAACGTTGAGTTTCGCCACTCAATACGCAATGCATCGAAAATTCAGCGGGAAGTAGGGAACGGAGTAACACTAGGTTCCCTCTATCCACCTCCTTACCCTGCTATATGCTGGATACGGTATGCAGTTGAAAAAATATATATTACAGTTTTTTCCCATATATTGCATTCAATTTATATCTACATTTACATATATTTTACTTTGTTCATATGATGTTACTTCCGCATTAAAGACTTAGTAGCTCAGTAGGATAGCGTATTTCTTATATTTATATCCTTGCGCTGTTAGATAACACTTGGCGTTGATTTCCTCCTCTGATCGCACAATGTCTTGAAAGTTGTGCAAAAAATGGGGAACGAAATGTCTCAAAACTAAATTCCCTCTTCCTACCCTGTTATACAAGAAAAAGCGCGAGTCTGTTATTTACATTACAAGTACAGAAATACATTTTTTTTGTTATCATTATAATACTTTTTAACTACTTAAAATAATGATACATTTGAATAAATTACTATATTTTATACATAAATTAATATAATCTGATGAATGTAAAAGCTTTGTAAGTACAATAATTATATTATTCTCGAGGCAATTAATTTAAAATCAATTAAGCACCCAATCAATCACCTGCTCAGACACGACATTATCAGCCAGCTTCACATCCAGGCACTGTAAAATGTTTATATTTATAAATATATTTTTAGCTTTACCGCGTTAAGTTCGGTGAACAATGAAAATGTAGTGATAGGACACTCCGTTCTAAGCTTTGCATCTGTTTGATGTAGAAAAGAACACAACTAAAGAAAATCTAATTTATATCTTTTTAATTACTAAACACCACTGTTTCTTCATACGTAGACTTTCCATTGGATCCTTGTAAATTTATATCTTTATAATGACCTTCCATTTCCCCGGTAAAATGTGTTCTTGAAGGTCAACTGAGGTCTTCTTTTGCGTCTCACTCTTGCGTCGTATATCTTTTTTGCCATTTGATACCACCTTAGAATTGCACAAAACATATAGATAAACATATGTTTTATATAATTTTGAATAAAATGTAACTTGTGGTGGTTTAGAGAACGCTGTTATTTTTCATACCGTTCTTAATTTTGCTGAAACTTCTCCTGTTAATCTAAAAATTAAAAATATGGATGATTTTATTTAAATGTGCGATGTTCCTTGCTTCTAAGTTCATATATGTCAAATAATTATATCAATGCAAAACAAAAGTCCATAACGGAAATTGTTGTCATGTTGTTGAAAACAAATATTTTTTAGAATCTCAATATAACAACTGATTCTATATTTACTTTGTCTTCGAGTAAGAATCGAATCGACTTTTGCTTATATTTATTTTACGCCGCGCCACACAGCCACGTCATGACAGTCGTCTGTTCACAAAATATAAAATATTCAAAGAAATATTCACGTTATTTACTTTTCTTTTATCACTCGCAAGCTACTTCGCACTCTTCTAAGTGGGCTTATGCTTGAATTATTACAATCTTGAGGGGTGCGGATTTAACCTACGTAGCAGTGAGGACGCACTGGATTGGCTAATTTATACCATATTCGTAGGTTCAAATCTAAGTTAGATATTTGTATGTAAACTACGGATTTGCCTTTCTTTGTTAGGCTTATTACAAGAATATCTTTGTAATTTGGTGAAATGCGAGAAAGTTTTTTTAGCATCATGGTGTATCCCACAGAGCATAGGCGGATCGAACATACCATCGATTGCCTACTTTTTTCGTTAATTTCTGGACGCATCGCGTGTTGGAACTCAACACCACGCTTTGCATTGGGAGATACATATAAAATAATAGAAATATTTTATGGCAAATTACATATAATCTCATAAAACAAATTAGTGACATAAACATCCAACTTAGCCATAATCGTATAATTGCATTTCGCAACACAAATCATAACTACAAAATAGAACATTTCTTATTATTTCTAACAAAACTACATTCAAATACTACACAAACCGATTTTACGATACAATCATATCAATCACTAAAACCGTTTCTCAACCCAAATGAGGATTGCATCTTTCAACGCCAACTAAGTTGCTTATCGTAACTAAATCGTAAAACGTTCAAAGCACCGCGGCCATTTCCGACGTTTACATTTCATTCGTTCTGTTAGCACATCCCACAATCAAACGGCGATTCCAGTTTACGTTCAATCATTGTTATGAACTGAGCTTTGTGCGTTTCCATTGTTCTAACACGGTACGATCGAAAATTTAAAATTAATTCATTGTTTGACGTTATTGTTGTGTGAGTGTTGGTTTTGCTAATTTTGGATTTAAAGCCTTTTTTATAATTTTATTATGATGCTAATCACTATGTTAATGTCAGGTTTTAGGGAGATCATACGAAGGAGGTTGTAAGAAATTATATAAAAAATATAATTGAAGTATGTTCGCTTATTAGTCTTAAAAATATGATTGACAATATTGTTTACACAAACGCAAATCGGACACGCGCTCGAAAGATTCCGTATAAAAACAGAAAACAACACGTTTGCTGAATGGCCCTTAAATATATATATATATATATTTCTATTTTCTATATGTTGATATATTTGTGAAAATTTCAACTATCTATGAAATACAAGCTGGTGCTATAATGTGGACAGACAAAAAGGCAGCGAAGTCTTAGTAATCTTACAAGTTTTCTATTAATTGTATTTTTGTCTTAAAGAGCTTGTATGTTTATTTCGTGTATTTTTATTTTCATTCTACAATTTCATATTTAACGGACGGAAAATTTATACAACAAAGTTAAATAACATGATGTTCATTTTATCATGTCGTCGTCTTTAAATTGCTTTGAATATTTTTATTTGCATTTTTTAACACATATGCATACATTAATAGATAAAAGAAAAATAAAATAAAAGAATCTTCTGAAATTCTAGATACAAAAAATTGGGGTAGAAAATAAAAATATATACCTAGGTATTATTAGTCATATCAGATGATCTTAAAAATGGATATGGATATTATAAGATCCATACATGCCCATATCTCATATTCTTTTGAATAAATTTTGATAAAAGTTCAACTTTTCCCTGAGTTGGATAATATTTGAAATAAATAAAATATATCTTATTCAAGTTAAATAAAAATTACAAGATTTCGTGTAGCTTTTACTTCTTGAGATATTCTTTGACAAATATTCTTACACTTACGAAATTTAGTACGTGTCTTTAGAGGCCTTCAATACTTCATACTATCATACTTTACAATATCAATGAATTTACATTCAATTTAACACGGGGAGCGCTAAAATGAATTTTATTCTTTTGATTATTTGTTTTGGATTGGAAATATAAAACAAGCTTAAACTGGTTTGTATTGAATTTAAATAAACCCACCGCATATAATGGAAACGGACAATTCAAATTGTAGAATCATAAATATCGTGTTCATTTAACGTAACAAACAGCAAAAAATTTTGTTTTGTTTTCTTATACAAAACAAAAATTTTGTTGTTACAAATGTGGATACAATGTGGATAATCAATTTTTAATATAATTTTAGAATGTTTGCTATTTACATTAATTGATATTAATTATTAAATTAAAAAAAAACGTTAAATGATCATTTTTTTGACTAAATAGTTTCTTCTGTAACGGCATTGCGTGACTGAAACACGAGGGTCGTGGGTTCGATTCCCACTCGAAGAAACGTGTCGCTGACGTTTGCCACTCAACACAATTTCGGCGAAAAATGAGTAACGAAGTGTCTTAACACTATGTTGACTCTACCTACGACATTATATTATGCAGGATAAAGCGTGTTTGGAGCTCTTTAACTTTATTTAATTCAGGAATAATACAATAGTATGTACTGGCATTGGCAATTGGCAAATTGTCTAATTACAATCAATGTATTCGTGATCTCTAAGCCCGTGCTCCAAGTGCTATTAATTATTGAAATGTCCGATATTGATGGATTTATAGAGGTGATCTTCGACTTTATGCCAATTTAACGTCAGAGTAGATCACAGGAACTATTTGTCAAATATTTGTAAATGTTCATGATTTTATCAATTTTAGTCCTTTGTAAGTTCATGTTTCACAGTCGGGTTGAGTTGAGTTCCACCACTGAACACGCAACGTCTCGACATTTCTTCGGTAATTAAGATAACGGGGAGTTTTAACTTCCCTCTGCCTACTATGCTATATACGGGGTAAAATAACACGCAAAAATAAAAATAAAATGTTATAATTGTAAATAGATAACGCTGTGGCGCTACGGCACAGCGTCTGACTAAACTTGACGGTTGTTAGTTAGTTCGATTCCTGTTGGGATGAACCATTTTGCGCGGGATTGAGTTCCTCCACTCAACACACAATGTCTCAAAAATTGGACGGAAAGTGAGGACTGAAATTTTTTGAAAACTAAATTCCCACTTACTCTTTACCTATATGGAATACAGCGTGAAGCTATTTATATAGAACTAAAACTCGAAAAAAACATCGTTCCTTTTTATGATTTCTCCATTATTTTTTTATTCATTCGAAATCAACAAAACACTCGCAAACTCAAAGCAATACTTCTTAAGAGCAGCTTACTGTCAGAAATGAGTCATAGACATTACAGTACTGTCGAGAGTACATTTTTCTTCGTTTTGACGTAAAGCCAGGTAGATAGTAGTAACCCTCTCTCCTTCAATAAAATTTATATAAACAAGTAAAGTTCCTTTGGCTTCGTGTGCATGGCTCTGTTCGTGGCCTAGCAATACAATTATTTATTTAATCAAAATAAAATCAGTTTCACGCTCTATCCCGCAAGTAGCGGGGTAGGCAGAGGGAGCATAATGTTAAGATGTTCCGCTTCCTATATATTACTGTACTTTTTTTACTTTTTGTGCACCTTGGAAAGTGGGAAACGAAGTGTCTTAACACTAGAATTCCTTTACATACCCTGCTGTGTGCGGAATACAGCGTGAAGCTTAAAGCAACAGAAATAATTTGATTATTTAATTAATATTTACTGTCAACGAATATTCTTTTCGGTGTCTTTCTTAATGCGATCATTACTAATAGATAGAAGAATCAAAAAAAATAAAAAGTCAGTGTTTCTGTTGTGAACAAAGTGGTAATTAAGAGTTCCAGAATCTGATTAAGTTTTGTGAGTACACCAATTTGCTTTGCGCTCACGTTCCGCCATCGCTACAACGCCGCTCTAAGACTTTTTAGTCTTCTTCAAAGTAAATGGGATACTTTTACCGTAATTACTACGCAATAAAATAAGCTTTTTGTGGTTCACTTTTGGTGGGAATAATTGGTTTAATCTTACTTAAGGTGTTTAGGTAGATAAATGAATTTGGATGTTTCCTTGTCGGCTTGTTAGGGCGTAATAAGATATAAAATGCAAAATGTCTTTACTTAAATAAAATTGTTAATATTTGTATAAAGTGTTTGTTTATTGAATTATAAAATACATAATAAATCTTTTACTTTCATTCAAAATAAAATATATTTTCGTTCTATTACTTAAGAGGCCAGTCGGGGCGCAGAGGCACAAAGTGTGACTGTAAAAACGACTGCTTGCGAGTTCGATTGCCACTCGAGGAGATATTTATTTACATTTACATTTTTATTTCTTCGCTCTGTGTTGGAGGCAAAGCGCAGCGTTGAGTCCTGCAACTCAACAAGCACTGCTTCCAGAACTCGGCGGAAACTCGGGGGACGGAGTGTCTTAACACTAGGTTCCCGCTGCCTGCCCTGCTGTGTGCGGGATACAGCGTGAAGTTGATTTCAGTTTTGATTTAATTTATTACATTAAAATCACCTATGTTAATACTGATATATGTATAATATTTGTGCATTGGACATATAAACCTCACTTTCTAATATACTTACATAATTTCCAATGCATTTCCTAACTTTCCTACACGACTGTCTTTAGATTAACATTTCGTTTGCTGTTAAATAGGAAAATATCATCTGCAATGTCTGCTTATTTGAAGACTAAACTACAAAACACCTTTATTTTAAATAAATTTCCAAGAATATAAGCCCACGATCACCTTGTTTCATTTAACAGGCACCATCATTGAAAAAATCCTACTAAACCTAACTATAATAAATAGAGAATTCATGACCAACAATACTTTATATAAACAAACAACTGTACGCATAAAGTCCACTAGTTTTAGACATGGAAAAAACAAAGTGAACCACCCTCGGTTAATTACTTTAGTGTAACACAATGTTAGTAGCACATGCACTTTATGGCGGGCCACGCTGAAACTGTTTTTATACGCGGACGTGGCAAAATGACGAGGTTTTAACTGTCTGTAAAATAGGGTTACTGATATGGCTTTTTTTAATATATGTTCTTGTGAATGTGTTTGTGGAATATAAAATTACGTGTAATATATGCAAAAGTATGATAAAAAATTGATAAAAAATCATGATTAACTTAACAAAAGCTGTAAAAATTATAAATATTTTTTTTACTTTGACGCTGTATCCGCACACAGCAAAGCAGGTAGAAGAAACCTAGTGTTAATTAAGAATTTCCGTTACACACTTTCCGCCGAATTCTGGAGGCACTGCGTGTTGAGTGACGGAACTCAACGCCGCTGTTTGCCTCGACACTAGAGCAAAGAAATGAAAATATAAATATTTCATTTCCTCCAATGGAGAACGAACTCACAACCAGTGGCGCTTACAGTCACACTTTGTGCCCCTGCGCCATGACAGGCCTGTACTTCAAATTGATATATTGTAAAAAAAATACTAATTTGAATTGTTAAATTAATTTACCATTGCGTAAACAGATTTAATGATTAAGTAACTGGCCTCGATAAGGATTTATTCCTGATAGGGTTCTGATGTTTCAGTGAGTTGAAGCTTCAATTTCGCCGAATTATACAGACATTTTTGTTACATGGCGGAACTCAACACCTGCGCTTTAAAGTATCATATAAATAAATATAAAATAATAAAAAGGAAAGTTGCTAATTAACTTTCATTTGCCACCACATGTTAGTTAGAATTCTATGTGGGATTTCAATTTATCAAACAAACCGCAATAAACATCCTATCATTATTTATAATCAAAGCACATATAGTCGTGTCGTCGTCATTTTATATAAAAAAAAATAATAAATAAATAGCATATCATAAAAGATTGTATATACTATTAAATTAAAAACCATAGTCCTTCAAAAGGCAAAAAATATATATTTTAATGAAAGGTTATGCGTAAGGAAATATTGTGTTTTAGAATCTTTATGAAAAGGTAAAATGTACGTAATACATGTATTATATACTTACTTGAAATATGATACTGTACTAACTTAGCATGGTAAGAAAAAAATAAAATATTAATAAAACAATTAACATTTTCGAGTGGCAATCGAACCCACGACCGTAGCGCTTACAGTTACACGCTTATGCTACTACGTCACGACGGTTGCGCACTACCACAGTGATAATTTATATGCAATTTTAATATTTCCAACCATACTTAGTTATGAAAATTCTCTTGGATAGAAAAAATCTACTTACATTTCATTTAAAAATTAACAAAGAAGAAATCACTACTATTACAATATCACGTGTGTCTTTCTCACGAAAATTGAACATTCTTATCAAAGTACGTAGTACAAGCTCCATAGAGTGTACGCTACGAGTGTATCGATTAAATAATTTATAATAAAATTATCATTAATTACATATTGTACAAATAATTGTTTCGGTAAGAAAGAGAGGGAGAGACCTCAATTGACCTACGAGACTACAATATGGATGATACATGGTCTTTTCAGAGGACTTATATCAAGAAATTGATGGAAGTGGTTGAAGCGAAAAAGGTATGAAGAGACCGTTCATTCTCTCCCACCCCGTTGGGATAAAGCGTGAAACAGAAAAAAAATATTGTACTATAAAATAAAAAATAATTTGTATAAAGTAATAAAATAAAATACCGAAATCGTTAATACTATTTTACATTTCCATATGTAGAACGGTCACTGCATAGCTTTTTCGCTTCATCCACTTCCATCAACTTCTTGATATCTGATTTCTACTCGAGCATCTCTAAAATAATTTAAATTAATTTTTAAATTGTAGCAGTGAATTGCCTGCAATTGATTTTCCTATATTAGTTATTTAACTCTCTATCTAACCACTCCATGTACCTCTAGCATATATTATTTAGTATTACGTTAACTCGTAACTAAAATGGCAAGACTATCTCATAACACAGTCATAAGCTTAAAAAACTTCCATCTCCATATTGACTATTTTAAAGACACTGCATGCAAAGTAGCGGAACCCAACGCCGCTTTATGTTACACTAATAAACGATTTAGAACTATTTAAAAAAAGTTTCTTAGTGCTAATCGAAAATCGAATCTGTAACTATTTGTATTATTTCAATTGCACCTTGAAGCTTAAAGGTCACCTATAATATATGTAATATTAAAATTTTTAATACAAAAGCAGTCTTATTTCTAGCTTAAGCATATTTACTCTTAACATTTGAAATTTGTAGAATACTCAAAATGTCAAAACTCAAAGTAAAATAAACATTCCGTGGGTTTTCAACATATTTCAGTGAACACACTGTATTACAAACTTTCCTTCTGACTTTCATTTTCTTGCATAATTAATGCTTGTGCCTTCTATGTTTTATAGACAGCATATGTTAAACGTAAAGTAATTTGTTAAAATATAAATAGACTAACTACTCTATAAATACAGCCAGTCGTAGCACAGCGGCACGAAGTGTGACTGTAAAGCCGACTGGTTGTGAATTCGATCCTCACTAGAGGAGATGGAATATTTATTTAAATTAATATTTTCATTTCTTCGCTCTGGTGTCGAGGCAAAATAGTAAGTTGAGTTCCGCCACTCAACACGCAATGCCTCCAATTTGACATTTTTAGGCGGAAAGTGGGGGATAGAATGTGTTAGCACTAGGTTTCCTCTGCCTACTCATCTGTTACTCTGTATTTGGTCATTGGTTTACTTTTCTATATTATATCTGCTATTTAAAACGATTTAAAAATAGTTGACATTAAAGTAAAAATATAAAGCGTTTGAAGTAAGCGTTAATAAAAAAAGCGTTTGAACGAAGCGTCAATAAAGAGTAGTCAATTTGTTAAAGATTAAAAAAAAAAATTAAATTAAATTAGCTTCACGCTGTATCCCGCACACAGCAGGGTAGGCAGAGGGAACCTAGTGTTAAGACACTCCGTTCCCCACTTTCTGCCGAATTTTTGGAGGCATTGCGTGTTGAGTGGCAGAACTCAACGCCGCGCTTAGCCCCGACACCAGAGCGAAGAAATGGAAATATAAATTTAAGTAAATATTTCATCTCCTCGAGTGGGGATCGAACCCACAACCAGTCGGTATTACAGTCACACTTCGTGCCGCTGCGCTATGACTGGCTCTTTGTTAAAGATGTTTAGTTTATTTTAAGTTTTTCTTATTTTTTACTTGTTACTTCTTGTACTTATTCATTAAAGGCTAAAAAACATCCAACAGTTTATATTTAAATGAAAAAAACGAAAAATAAAACAAAATAATTACGATCTCCATACTATATTTAATGTAAATTCTAACGAAAACGCCGTAAGCTCATTTCTAATTTCACAAGCTTTCACTCGACTTCATACATTATGTTAATATTTGCTTTGGCCGTTTCGTAGAATAATTTTAACACATTTCTATGATAAGATGACTAAACAAGGCACTAATATATTAATTATAATCCAAAAAAGAGATAAATATATTTATTAAAAAATAAGAGGTCAGTCGTGGCGCAGCGGCACGAAGTGTGACTGTAAAACCGACTGGTTGTGGGTTCAATCCCCACTCCAGGATATTTACTTAAATTTATATTCCCAATTTCTTCGCTCTGGTGTCTCGAAATTAAGCGCGGCGTTGAGTTCTGCCACTCCACACGCAATGCCTCCAGAATTCGGCAGAAAGTGGGGAACGGAGTGTCTTAACACTGCCTACCCTGCTGTGTGCGGGATACAGCGTGAAGCTGATTTTTATTTTATTAAAAGATAAAAAAAATAACAAACATTTCACAACTCCGCTTTAACAAACATTCAATAACTACTGGTCTAATCGTTACTGTAAAGCCGATACTTGAATTCGTTTAATTTACGTGTGCTTTACGTAAATTTTCCGGAAATCCGCTCAGTGCTCTTCTACACTCTCCAAGAAACACAATTGACAGATTCCAGCGTCCACATCGCTCTAAATATAATAATTTTATATACATTTATTGTACTTTCTTGTTTTTTAAATATTTTATAACTGATTCGAATAAATTAAACTAATTAACAAAATGACGTATTAACTTTTCATTCCAATTTACCGAATGCACACCAAATCATAAACACTCTATTTCTATAGCGTATTACAAACTAATATATCGATTTTTAGTGAGCACGGCATTTGGGCGGAACTCATTAGTCGTTTTACCGTAACTTATATAGTTATATGTATATATATACATAGTATTATTACCTACATGGACATAAGTAATTAAACTTAAATTTTTACATTACAGCTTTGAGTTTTTCAATTATTTCGAGACAGTTTGTGTTGGGCGATGCCGCGGTTTGTCTTGTTGTTAGAGCAAGAGGTACAATAACTCCCTGGAGTGGTAATTGAACCCACAATTATCGCATCTTATTAAGAAACGTACCTACATTCCCCACTATCTGTCAAATTCCAGAGGCATTGACCGAGTGGAAAAATTCCACGCTGCGTACTTAGTTAACGGGGTAAGAAAATAAAGATATTAAATATTTAATTTCCTCAAGTGGGAATCGAACTCACAGGGTGGCGGAAATTGAGCAACGGAGGTATCTTAACTTTAGGTTTCCAGATTCCCTCTGCCTACTCTAAGAAAATCTACCTAAAAAATTAAAATTTAAATCTAATTAATCTGACTTCTACTGACACCATTAGTAACATCACAAAACGTCAAACTCATCTAATTACGATGGTTGTTAGCAAAAATCATTTTCTATTATATATATATTTCAAAAGTAGTAGTCCTATGATCCACCTGCAACTTTGATGCCTAAGTCAATAGGTATGCAAATTCTCTATACTAATTTTCCCCGCATCTTCTATGAGTTACATCGTCTTTCCTCGAAAAATATTTAACACAAAAAAAATATTTCATTTTACTTCCCATTTAGATTTTAAACAGACTTTTAATATAAGAATAGATTACTTTATATAGTTATGATAAGACATATTTCTAAAGGTAAGAAAAATTATCTGACTGCAAGAATAATTTATCCCCCAGTGTTAATATAAGAAATAAAAATAAAGATTTCCTTATTGAGATATAAGTATAAAGGAAACAAAATATATAATTTCTATTCAATTCTGGTTATAGCTTCCGCTAATGGATATCGAAAATGTTACTTCGGAAGCAACAAATGTACGAATATAAACAAGTGGTCGATCGATAGCAGTAAAAGACACGACCTGTATTGTGGGTTGACCCGTAAAACAAGAATAATAAAACATACAAAAATACATTGAAATAAAGGCAGGTGAGCAAACTTTGTGAAAATTGTTTTTAAATGTATCATTTTATGTAGTTGGATTTTTAAATAGTATTTAAAGGAGACGGAGAATTATAACGCACATGTTAGTGTGTATAATTACAGTATATATAAATACATTTTCAATGAATTGCTGAAAAAACAAATAGATCTCTATTTTAAATCGATTAAAATCATTAAATGACAAATGTGACAGCTGATTGCAATTGAAATCTTGTCTAATGATTTTTGCATTTTTAGCTTCACTCGTTTCGTTCGCTTCGATGCTTTTTGAGTACTTTCCCGTTCCTTCGTGTCCGTTTCGTGTTTTCTACTTTTCACGACCCTTACTTCTCCAGTGGACACTGAAATCTTTTGGATCTAACGATCGCCAAGCTATGGATATGGATCGCTGTGTAAATTGTACCTCACTTTTACTAAATATTTGGTAAAAGTAAGTGACTCATCTCTCAGATTGCCAAAACTGACAGAATTGTCAAGGAGGGAATGATGTACCTGAATCTTTTCAATCATCCATTTTCATCTCTTCTCATTCTGGGCCCAAGAAATGATGCAATCGTTTCAGTCTACTTTACCCATACGCGGCATCGCCCGCTTAAACTGTTTTTATATTATAGCTAAATTCTAATGATGATAATCTAATGCATATAGCTATATTAAGTTTCATGCAAATCAGTAGTTTTTGCGTGAAAATGGAACAAAGGTCAATTTGACAAATTTTTATATATAAAATATTAGTAGGATTATATATAGGTTGTTTATACATATCATATTAGTGCCGCACAAAATATTAAATCCTCCGATTTCTGCCCGAATTCTAGTCATTTCGGGCAGGGAAATAAAACTTTGTATTCCTCTTCGTAAAAAAAATCATATAACTACATAAAAGTACCACCTTACTGACCAGTTTCACGTATACACACTTTTCATTAATTATTTATTCATTGTATCGATTTGTACGAACTCTTGTGTTTTTTGTTAAAGACGTTGAAGGACGCGTTCGATTGCCTATTATTACCGATAGGTACTAACATATAGTTATTCTTTGTCAATTTTATACAAGCAATAACTGCTTTTTATTTATTTTTTATTATGTTCTAATAACACAAATTTAATAAATTACTACCGCATATCAGGATAGACAAAATTAACCTAGTATAAGGAACCAAAAACAGAAAGTATTAACACTAGGTACCCTCTGGCTAGCATGCTGTGTGCAGGATACAGCGTGAAGCTGAAAATGAAAAAAAAAATAAGAACCAATTAAATTCTCCGCTTTTTGCCAGAACTCCTGCATTGGGTATTAAATAGCGGAACTCAACACGTTTTATTACACATTCTGTTGAAGATAGAACAGAATGTGAAATAGGCAGTGATATAAAACAGACAGTGATATAAAAATGATGATAAATAGTCATTCTCATATTGAATTACAAAATTACGATTCCCTTTACTTAACTTTGACTTACATAGTATCCCGCGAAAGTTCCCAAATAAAATTAGAGAGCTGCTGCTGTAATCCTTAAGTTAAAAGATACTAAAGCAATTACGCAAAGTTACATTCAAATTAGAATGGTACTTCCCGCATACTAATCAAACATTCATATGTATAAATCCCATAAATCTATCCCGTGGGGATTTCCCCCTAAGTTTGGCAAATTAAATATACATATATATCTATTATATGTTTTTCTTACTAATAATAATTTAATATTATAATATACTAAATTATTATTAGTGAGAAAAACATACATATATTAGGTTACGTTATGTTAGATTACTTTACGAGGTCGTCGTGGCCCAGGGGCACAAGGGTGTGACTGTAACGCGACGATTGTGAGTTCGATTCCCACTCGAGGTAAAGAAATATTCATTAAAATTTATGCTGCTGTGTGTGAGATACAGCGTGAAGCTAAATTATTTATTTTATTTTAGGTTATATTTGCAATTATCAATTAATAATTAGCGTCGTGGTGCAGTGACACACCGCCTGACTGTAATCACGACGGTTTTGGGTTCGATTCGCACTTGGAGGAATTATTTTCATTTCCTCGCTCTACAATGTGTCTTAACAGTAGGTTCCTTTGTGTACCCGGCAATGCGTCAAAAAAGCGTGTAAATTTACCTGCTGTAGCAGACAATTAAAATAAAACGGAAAATTTTAGGTTTTATACTTAAAATTTTCCTTTACATTTATTATCTAAAACTCAATATCGATCTCTTTATTCCTATGTTAAGAAAAATAGAAATTGTATTGTCACGGATATCATTGCTTAGTCAAGCATTCATGTCGCACAGTGCACTGCGTGTTCGCCGTAATTCTTTTTGTTCGCAAGCTTATTTTGAATTTTGTCATTTAAACTTGGATTCGTAGTTGTTTTGCATTTTAATCAGTGATATTAATATAATATTTAAATAAAGATTTATTTAAAATAAATACGGATCGAACCCACAACCACGATATTTACAGCCAGACGATGTCCCACCGTGATGTCTATTTTATATTACAAAATAAAAAAAATGTACACAAAGAAGAAATGATGAAAAATATTTTTATAGAAGCTAAAGAAAAAAATATGTACATTTGAATAAAGTGATAAAGTTTTATTATATATTTGCTTTAAGTTTTATCGCCAGAAAGTTTGAAATGAATCGTAACACTCCATCGCCAGATGCACATTTCAATTCAAGGAACTAAATTTCTAAATTTTCAGTGAAATGTTGTTGGATAAATGTTGCAAGGTTTTAAAATTATTTCACAAAATAGTTTTATTTACTGGCCGAATTCCAAATATTGCGTGTAAATGGCGCAACTCAACGCCGTGCGCTATCTTATTATAGCGGGGATGCGAAAATATTTTTTAATCTGAGAGGAAATCGAATCAACAACCATCACGCTTACACTCAATCCACTGCGTCACAATAGCTTGAATAATTTGCATAAAAAAATATATTCAATTAATAAATTACTATTTTTAACTATTATTTTCGAATTTCCTTACCCAATCATCGTTAAAAAATTTACCAAACGATCGTGACAAAAGGATATTACACGCCCAAATGTAATTCCCAAACTCAACAAACGCCCTTGAACTTATGACGTTAGATATACTGTTGGTACCTATATTAGAGAAATTCATAAACTTTGTTCTAACCTTGTATGAAAAAGAAAGTTATGTATACGCCGCGCCCTAAAGGCTTACGTCAATAACGTATATCATAATTCTTTCGAACAATATTTCATATAAACTGATAAACTTTTTAGAGGTCAGTCGTGGCGCAGGGGCACAGGGTGTGCCTGTATGATAGAGCGAGTGGTTGTAGGTTGGATCCTTACCCGAGAAAATTAAATATTTATTTACATTTATATTTCCATTCCTTCGTGTCGAGGCAAAACCGAAAGCTTCAGAGAATTCGGCGGAATGTCAGGAACGGAGTGTTTTCCAAACGCACTATTTTCGTTTAGTGTAACTGATTAATGTGGCTGATTTATTTTTGATTTCTTAACTTTTTTTAACATGTAAGATATAGGATAGGCGACGGTAACCAATAATAATCAATTTCCCCAATTGAAAATTGAACTGACAACGCTTGTGCCAATGCACCAAGATGGCCTTGACTTCGGCGTTTGTATATAACTAATAAATAAATAATATATTAACCTAGAAAAATGTCAGTGAGAAATGAACTGACAACCATCTCATGTAACTTTGGTTACCTCCTGACTCCGTAAACATAATATGAATATAGGAAATGCAGTATAAAACTATGAACACAACACAATTTTGATGATGCAAATGCTCTATCATACTAGTTCTTGATTAGATATTTGATTACGATATCTTATCGTGTAACCAAATACGATCTTGTATTTGGTTACACGATAAAATATCGTGTAACCAAATACAAACTTTAAACTAAAAAAAAAAAATTAACCGAGCCAGTCTAGAAATATAAATAAGTAAAAAATGGTATATACAATTAAACCCACGAATTTCAACTGAAAACCATCTAAAAGGCTACCTAAAACTCTCAAAGGCAGAATTTAATCTGCATAGCCACTAACGTGCATATATGACATACATACATACGTCAAAGTCGATGCACTTCGACGGCTGCATCCATCAAATAGTCAGATTTTATATTGTCACAAAGCACGACATGAAGCAGTATGCTGAATATTTGTATTTCTCTCCCAAAAATCAATGTAAATTCAAAATTTCGTTCCAAATGCAGCGTATTTGTTTCATTCAAACCAATTTGTACCAAAAAAATTCAAATTTGAGCTTTTGTGGCACTATTGGTATTTGGCAAACGCTTTTAACTTTTATACGATGAGTTTTTAATAAATAATAGATTTGTTTTATTAATACCAGATATTATGTTTTTTGGACATTGTTAGTTCATGAAGAGGAGTCTATCGATCTACACATGTCAAAAGATTTCAATAAAATAACTTTTCGATGGATTCACTTTGTCCACTCTAAAATATGGTGAAATATTTAAAAAAAAAAGATAATAAATAATAATAATATCCTTAAAAGGGATTCGAAATTAAAAAGTCACTTGTTTTTTCCTGAAAGTTTCATAAGCTTTCAAATGGATTGGGTTCGAATACTCTACTGCTCTACTGGACAGTCAACAATTGAAATGTTCTTTTTATTAATCCTAGCAGGCCAATCAAAAAGAAACACTTTTAATAAAAATATGCAATGCCGCTCTTGTTTTGCTGCCAGTATGAAAATATGAAAATAATACAATCTCCGAATGAGATCGAACCCCCAACCGAGCAAAGTCGCGAGTTAGTCTCACATAAAATTATTTTATCTCATATAAAAATTGTTATGTCTCTGACACTCTGACAGTAGAAAAATATAAATATTACATATCACACAGGATGTTCAATTTGAGTTAAAACATAAAAACTTTTTTATGAACTTTCGTATCCCTAAGGAATGTCCAAAATGTACAGCAGAAAGAGTACTGTAGTTTTGTTCTTTATATTACACATAAGCTATATGATTATACTGCATACAGCTCCTTTTTTCCAGTTTTTAAATTTTGGTTAATTCGCAAGAAGAGATCGTCATGGCGAAGGCAAAACTCGGAATTAAGTGAAAGAATTCGGTAAAAAGTGGGGAACAGGATATTTTAACACTTGGTTCTCCTGTTTCCTATGCCTACCTTGCTATGTGATGAACAAGACGGGAGTATAAAAAAATAAGTATAAAATATTTAACATTGTAAGACTGTTTTTTTTTTATACATTTTATCATGATCGGAAAAACAATTTCGATGCCGCTCGATAAGGACGTATGGCATAGTTGACTAGAGCGCCTGTACAGTTACCAAGAGGCGAGTATTCGACTCTCGTCATGCTCAAATTTTCTAAACATTTCTGCTTGAAACATATTAAAATATAATACGATTTAAAGAAACTTTTACACAATTTAAAGTCTCTAGGCTCATAAATCATGCATGTACATATAAATGTAAAAACCTCCTCGTGTTCACTATTTGAAATATCAAAAGCCACTAACTCCATTTACAGCCTGTCAGACGTACTAACTCGCTAATAACCTAGATCATGGTCGTTAAGTGGGGGTGGGTAATAACCCATGCATACCATCCCACATAACGAATTATATTATGGTACTTATAAGCGTTTTATGTGGTAGCGACATGCTTCCACTGTGTTGGGATTTTACTATATCATCGTAAAAGTTTGGATTTTAAATAAATATGGTTGGTTGGTTTCTCATAAAAAAGAGAATTGTTTTTTTTATAGGTGAGGGTACCTCAGAATCTAGTATTAGGACACTTCCGTTCCCATTCGAACGAAGAAATGAGAATATAAAACATTTCATTTCCTCGAGCGGGAATCGAACTGACAAATTATCGCGTTTGCAGTCGTACGTTTGTACCTCTGCGCCATGACTGGCCTCTAAATCTAACGTCTAATATGTTAAACAACTTAAACATATGACCGTTTGTCATACCTCCCATAATAATGTCATCAACAGTGTCACAATGTTGACCATGACTTGTGAGTTTGATTGTGATAAGTCGTTCAGACTTTCATAGATTTTTTATACAAAGGGGCTTAAAGTTAATATCCGGTTAAAAAGCAAAATCTCGAAAAAAATGCATATTATAAAGTAGTACTTTCAAATATTCTATTTTTTCTCACTTCAATAAATATAAGACATTAAAAATATATCAAAATTAAATCAGTTTCACACTGTATCCCGCGTACAGCAGGGTAGGCAGAGGGAACTTAGTGCATTGCGTGCTGAGTAGCCGAACTCAACGACGCGCTTAAAAAGAATAAATCATATGTAATTTAAAAATAATCCATAAAAAAGGAAATCTATTATTATTTGAAACATTATTTAAAAAAAAAATGGCAAAAATAAAGTCATCAACAATTACAAGTGATTGGTACACTACGAGTATGATTGATGGAACATCAATCATCCGTCGAACCAAGTTAATCTGGTGCTCTGGAGTTTTTACACTGTAGCCGTAATTAATCTTGTTTTATAAAAGGCTTTGTAACTGAGGCTTATTATGAAAAGGTGGTTGTGGTCTGGTGAGGGTCACGAATTCTTGTACAGTACCTAATTTGCTCATCATACTATAAGCAGTACTAATGTATATCGCGTCATGCCTTTAAATGAAAAATGTAATCTGTACATATTTATATTAAAAAAAAATCGTTACTTTTCGAACACTGCAGTGGTCACGGGTACACTGAGGTACATGATGTTTCTAAAAATATATAATACTAAATATAGAGATTTAAAATTTTATTGATAGAGATAAATTAATTTAGACGTACTGAGATTGAAAATTAACCATAATTAAAATTAAGTAACTTATGATTTATTATATAGTAGATAAAAATTATTCAATAATTTATCAGGCAGTATTGCTTGTATACAAATAAAACCGACCAAAATTGACAACAAAATATAAAATATCATTTATCTTTTAAAATCATCAGATTAACTACTAAATCCTTTTATTACTATTTCAATAGAAACTAAATAACCGACGTCAAACTTCAACTTACAAACACAAATCCAACCAAAGCGATACATCGATACAAAGAAGATTTGGAAATCTATTTCCGTTATGTTTCAGCAGCTGAGCACTTGAACTCGGTTTATCTTGTCGGTCTTGTGTTACATTCCTTTTAGTGTATAACATTTTGGTGGCTAGACTTATGTACTGATGTGTTTAGCTTTTCTTATTTTTCAGCTTAAACTTTATAAGGTTAAATAGAAAAAACATAGTGTCGAAACACTTCTTTACGACTTTCCGGTCGAACAATTAAGTGAATGATGAGTGGCGGAACTTTTTTTTTTTTAACTTAACGCTGTATCCCGCACGTAAATAAGAAGAGGAAGTTAGTGTTAAGACACTCCGTTCCCATTAAACTCTTTCGTTCCATATTTTCCGTCGAATTCTGGGACCACGTTTTTTGGAGTGGCTGAACTCAACGTCGCGCTTTGCATCGACACCAGAGCAAAGGAATAAAAATATTTAATATTTTCTCAAGTGGCTATCGAACCCACAACCAAAACCGTGCCCATGCGGCTGAATATGGCTGATTTTCTTACTTATGCTAAATAATCAAATTAAAAATCTAATTTCATTTAGATAATTGAATTTAAGTTTATATACTTGACATAAATACTATCTTAAACAACATCTATCTATTTATATTTAGTGACTCCAAACCTCATTCCGTGCTTCACGTGGGATCGTTACATTAAACTTGCATGAAGAACCGACTTAAATGTAGATCAATTGCCGACGCATAATAGAATATATTCTGGGAAATTATATGACTGTTGTTCCTTAAAGATACGTAAGTAGCTACCTACTAATATAAATATTTTGTTTATTTTTTTCAGCTTCCTTTTTCCTTCCACATTTAGCAAGGTACGCAGAGGGAACCAAATATAACGAATTTTCATGCACGTTTTTGTCTTGGTCCAGAGCGAAGAAAAATGTTAATAAATAACAATTCACTACCCCGAGTGGGAATCGAACCGAACGCGAACCGTCGCGTTACAGTCGCACCGTAGTGCCCCTTATGTAATTTTATAAGGAACAACTATTTAAAATTTAAAACTGATTTGAAAAGTACATATTTAAAATCTGTTACTTTTGAAGTCAGCCCTGAAAAAAATCATGTACATGACCAATACACCGAATAATGCTAATATAAGGAATTTAATTTTATAATAAATTGGTACAGTTTGGCATTTCTCTCTTTGCCTACCCAGTAATGTCTTTAGACAGTTCACACTTCAACGATCTAGATTCAGTTAATTTGAATAGTAGATTAAATAAAATATGAAATATTTCATATTTTTCCTTTTTTGCTCTAGTAAAGGATCAACGCGCGGCGTTGAATTCCGCTTAACTCAACATACAATGCCTTGAAAATTCAACGGAAAGTGGAGATTGGAAGTGTCGTAATGGGAATGGGAACGCAACCTCGTAACACTGGGTTCCCAAGACATCTGTTCTACCTTCCCCGTCATATCCGGGATACAGTGTGAGAAAAAAATGGGATCATAGTTCTGCAAACTGCAACGTTGGCTCGTAAACGAGATAGTTATGGATTCGATCACAACTCGGGGAAATTTTTGATTTCTCGATCTGTCAAAAAAAAGGCCGCGTTAAATTTCGCCACATAAAATGTAATAGACAGCGAAGATACATCGTGAAACTAAAAGAAATATCCTTATATCCTTCAGTTTCTACATAAAACCACAAGTTTTGCACTTAATAATTAAAAGCAAAGGAATGATTAACAAAAATAAAAATACTAGAAGTAAATACCGCAGGACTTAAACAAGAATAACAAATGAAATTGTATTGTCTAGGGGGCAGAGATGAGGTTAAGCCTGGAACGTCTTCACTAACCGCGTAGTAAATCAATTAACGTCTACCGAATGGAAAGAAAGATGTAGCACTTAGGATCAAAGTGAATTTCGCAAGTGATATTGACAATCTGTCATTAGTCTAGGCATTATTTATTATTATAGTGTATTTAGGAAGACTGCAAACGCGAAAGGTTGTGGGTTCGAATCCGACTCGAGAATATAAAATATTTAATATGATCAAGAAGCGCGAGAGAAGCGAATTTCACCGCTCAACAGGCAATGCTTCCAGAGTTTGGTAGAAAATGGGAAGCCCACTCCCCATTTTCAGTGTCATCACATTAGTCTCTCTCTGCTCTACTACACGTGTAAAAAAATATCTATACCTATGTATTATTATAGGTTTAAATAGCTTAACGACCTTTCCGAGGTTGTCATTCTTTATTTTTCTTCATAACGCAACAAGAATTTCCCAAACTGAGCAGTCGTAGTCTTAAATTTGTCTTAACATATTTTTTATAATATATAAAGTTCTATTATGATAACGAATTTCGTCACTCAGTATATAATCTTTCTGTCTGACTTATTAATAAATTTACTGGATTTTAAAATATCTATTAAAAGTGATAGAAATATTTAAGACGTGATTAGTTTTGGATATTTTTCTTAAACGATCGGATGTAGAACCTTTTTTATATTTTACCTTACTATATAACATTTTCGATAACAAAATTGATAGCCCCAGTTTCCTTTAAGCCTTTTAATTAACTCAACCATATGCCCTAAAAACATGAAAATGTACTAGTATTATGATGTCCTCGCCATTCAACATTTATACGCTTACCTTATCTATGTTATACATTCGTAATAATATAAAACGTTTTTGTATACTTTTTGTAATATCATTATATATTTATTAGAGGCCACCCGCGACTTCATCCGCGTGGAAACTCTATGTTATGTGCCATTACCGGCCGTTCCGCTAGATCACGCATTCACTCCAGAAGCGATAAATATATCTATTTTCAATTAGGAATCAATCCCGCGGGAACTCCAAGATAAAAAGTAGCCTATTTGTTATTCTGGGTCTTCAACTACCTACATACCAAATTTTATCGTAATCGGTTTAGTAGTATTTGCGTGAAAGAGTAACAAACATCCATACATACTCACAAACTTTCGCATTTATAATATGAGTAGGATATATTTCAGCCTTACGTTTTACACCATGGGTCAGGGTAGGGAAGATCAGGGAGGACCTAGTGTCAAAATACTCCATTTCACTTTCCGCCCAAATATAGGATATTGTAAATTGAGTGGCACAATAGACCGGAAACTTTCAAATTATATTATTTCACAAAATCAGCGTCAAAATCAAAACAGCTTAATCAAAACATTCTTTACAAATCTAATCGGCGTTGAATTCAACACGCAATGCATCGAGAATTCGACAGAAAATCGGGAACGAAAGTGTCTTAATGAAAACGGAGTGTTCCTTGTAATATTTGGTTTACAGATTCCCTCTGCCAACCTTCATATGTGAGAAATACATAATAATAATATAATCTGAACATAAAAATGTCTAATACATAGTATTGACTTTTCCCTTCATTCAAATCTCCTGAGTTATAAAAATGTGATTGAGTTACAGACGTATATTTTATTGGTACGCTGTGATGTATAATGTGCCCTTTGGGACCTCAACGGGGCTAAGTAATAGTATACGAAAAGTAAATCAGTTATTATTGCTATACAAAATTTGATCGTAAAAATATTTACTTGTGAATAAAATGTATTAAATATTTTGAAATACATATATATTTATTGTAAGGTACTTACTATAATCATATAACTGTGGCCTGAGTATATTTTTGCTGTCTTTTAATGCAACTTTACGTTTTGAGGTAAATACAGCTTTTATAATTATTTTCATTTCAATGCTGTAGTAAAAGAAAATGCGGCGTTGGGTTCCGCTACTCAAGGAGGAAAAATGTATGTCATCACACTTTTTTATATAATGTATATGGGATACAATGTGACGTTATACAAAACATATTTATTAACAAAATAAATCTAAGCCAAAGCAGATTTAATTAAGTAGACCACTAGCTCGTGGTTTTTACTGCTTGTATCTGACTGACATTGCCCAAATTAGTAAATACTCCAATTGCAAACAGTTATTACACTAAATTTGTATTATAATAAAAATTTACAGCTCAGATTTTTCTCATCCTATTATCTTAAAATATAAAAAATATATAATTAAATCTATTTCACGCTGTATCCCGCACAAAGCAGGGTAGGCAAAAGGAACTTTATGTTAAGAGTTAAGACACTCCATTCCCCACTTTCCGCCGAATTCAGCATGCGTATTCATTGGCGGAACTCAAAGCTGCGCTTTGCCTCGACACCAGAGGGAAGAAATGGAAAGATAAATGTAAATAAATATTTCATTTCCTCGAGTGGGGATCGCATCCACAACCGTCGAGCTACAGTCACACCCTCGCGCCTCAATATATATAGTAATCTAATTAAACTAACAAAATTAATATTCAATTCTTTATTACTGATATTTATATACTGAAGAATGTATGGCTTGTACCAATTTTATTTGAGGTCTCATGGCGCAGGGGCACAAGCGCGAGACTGTAAACGCAACAGATTTTGAGTTTGATCCCACTCGAGGTATAAAATATTTATTATTATAATTTCTTCGCTGTAGTGTCCAGGCAAAATGCATGGTTGAATTTTGTCACTTAATACTAACACGGCTAGTGTCTTAAAACTAGTGCTTTAAGACACTCCGCTCTCCACTTTCCGCCAAATTCTAGAGGCATTGAGTGAGGGATTTATATTTTATAGGCAGAGGGAGCCTACTCCCTCTGCCTATAAAATATAAATAAATAATTATAATGTCAGCAATATAAATACAAAATTAATGAAGTAACTACTTTCAAGCCAATAAAGACGTTCATTAGGTATTCTCTTGGGACAGTGTCGATGCACGGGCACGCCTGCCTGTCTAGGACAGACGTAAATTACTTTCTTTTTTTAATGTAAGCCTTTCAATCGAATTGAACGAAAGAGGTCATTTATTAAAAAGTTTGTCTGAAACGTAGTGTTTTACTTTGAATAGATATTATTAAATTTTGGAAGAGAGGGATACTAAGAGGAATTGATAGGTGAAGCTCAATAACACACTGTTATTTAACCAAAAAAATCAATCGAGTTAAGGTGAGTTGAAATCGAACCCACAACCGTTGCAGTTACAGTCTACATATGGTGTTGCTCTGGACTATGATGGCACTTTAATTTTATTTTGCATGTATAATAACTAATATACATCTTTTTTTATAGAAATATAGATTTTTTGTCAACCTATTAACAGAATAAGCTTTTCACCTTATATAACAATTTAAATAGCAGAAAATGAATAGCGACACTCCAATATAATTATCAGCGAATGATGAGGGAACGAGCTCTAACGAAACGATATATGTATTGGAAAAGCAGCATCTTGACCGTGACCTACTTATCGTATTCACAGATACAGTGATTCATTTGTTTCAATAATGGAACTATCTGAGTTTGAAACTGACCTTTTCCTTTTAATTGGCTCTCAAATTTAAACATGAATATAGCGTAGAATTTTGATTTGCTTCTATTCGCTTCCTGCTATTTACCTTATTTATAAATTAGTTTAAAATATAATACAAAAAAATATTTTTAATTTAACAATTTTTTCATGTTGTTCATTACTAAGTACATTCAACAGTTTATTCCGATTTTTAGGACGCAGAACTGCAAAATAAAAACGCTTTGTTTGTGTGTGTCTTGTCAAAAGCCTTTTTTGTTAACATACATACAACCGAAATCCGACTCGCACTTGACGCCGACTCATTTTATTTTAATTATTTATTGCCAAACACATAATTCATATTTTTCCTGTTAATTTAACCGTCAATATTTTCTTAAAATCTATACTATTATATATTACAAGTAACCTATGCAAAGTAAGCACTCCGTGCATATTTTAATAATATTAATAAGTATGAAGTAAAGCTAGTGGAGCACAATAGCAAAGTTCGGTTTTCCATCAGCTAGATAGGTTTGAACTTTGCTTTTCAAAAGTTAGCGTTTTGACGGGAAGCGCGAAATAGTGTGTAGGATCGCAAATTAAATGAAATGTAAGATTTATGTAACATTAGATTATTCTTTTTTCAGCTTGAAAATCAGGAAAATTTCCGCCAGAAAAAAATGTGTTTAACAGAGTTATTCTACCGAATTGAAATCGAGCCCATTGTGTTTAGATTCAGATACTATCCCACTGCACCACGATGCCCTCATCAGGCTAATCCATTTGTCTGATTTATGTTTCCTAATTAAAAGTTTCATTAAGGTAAGTGGAGAGGAGCATCATTGCCATAGCTCTCACGTCAACTTTTAATTTTAACTGCAATGTGGAATACCACATTCTCAAAAAAATTAAAAGAAAAAGTGTCATCTAACAAACAATATGTTAGATGATACTTTATCATTATTTAAGCAAAAACAAAAAATATGGAGTATTTAAGTTAAGCCATTGCCAATTGCGCTACAAAAAGTTCTTTTTTGTGTGTGTTAATAACGAAAAATATCCTCCCCCTTTCACAATATTATAAATTTCAATCCTTCCTATTTTTATAGTAATATTCAAAAATTTCAACACGCGCCTATTGGGCGGTTTTCAAGAGGCGTAAAAATGGTTTTTTTTCTATCTGTGGAATAACACAAAAGACGTTAAAAATACCATCTTATTTATTTGGGAAATAGTATATTCTATTTTACAAGATACATATGTTAATATGAATGCTTTACTGACTCTTTCACGCAAATTATCTCTCGATTAGTACTTTCGGTGTTATTCCGGTCACTTTCCATGACATTGACGACTATATTTATGGAAAAGCTTTGCCTAGTCACGTTATATAGGCGCGCGATAATTACTAATTTTCCTTATTTATTAAAGCATAAGTGTCAAATTACAATAAATTAAAATGAAATGACCCGTCATACAATAATTTGTGTAGATTATATCAGTAATAACGCAATGTAACGAAAATATCGTTAAAATGTATTTTTTTTATCAGCTTCACACTGTACCCCGCATATAGGTTGGAAAGAGGGAACCTAGCATTCACCGTTCCCCACTTTCCGTCCAATTAGCGAGGCATAGTGTGTTGAACGGTGGAATTCAACGCCGTGCCTTCGTAACAAAGCGAAGTAATAAAATATGATCAAATAATAATTCGCGCCTTCAAACAGGAATCGAACTCACAACCGTCGCGTTACAGTCATACGCTTGTACCCTTTGCGCCGCGATTGGCCTCTAATAAAAATATTTTGTGTAGATTTTGTCGATAATAACGCAACACAATGAAAATATCGTTCAAAGGTAAATTAGTTATTAATTTAAATAATTTTATTTTCTATAGCTGGTCGCGTGAAAACCCTTAAGGCTTCTAACAATGCGTGGGTATTTATAAATACTAATACTTGATATGGTATCACGAACATGATTACGGTCTTGATTTATTAATACGACGCTTTTAATACTCATAAATACTTTCAATTTCTAAGGAAAAGTGGTATATTTTATAAGAGGTCGTCGTGGCGTCTGACTGTAAGCGCAATGGTTATAGCTTCGATTTCCACTCGGACGACTTATTTTCATTTCCCCATTCTGGTAATAAGACAAAGCGCAGCGTTTAGTTCCGCTACTTAGTACGCAATGCATAAAGAAACAAAGAGTCTAAACACTTGGTTCCCAGGTTCCATCTACTCTGCTAAGTGTTGCTGATGACTGCATTTATTTTGGTTAAAAATGAAAAGTTGTCATTTAACGTTTTTGTAAGCCCTTTTTATCAATCTTATACAAGTCCGTCGTCTTTAAGGAGGTAAAACAAATCGGACGCCATCTAAAAGATTTGTGTGGCGAACCCACATCATCTTATAAAAATATATAATGTTATATATGTATAAGTAACTTAAAGAACAGAATATCTTAGCTCTCTATTATCTCTTTCTTTCTACTCTTCTTTACAGGAAAGATTGGTGAGGGTATCAACCAGTACAAAAACTGTGCGGCACAGAATCAAACCTACAATCTTTAATATAATTTTCTATTGAAGTCATTGAACTCTACTATTCGCAAACTACACTTAGAATAACTCAAGTACATATTAGGTGTTAGGGCTTACAGTGTAGAAATATTAATCACATAATATGCTTATGCGTGTCAGTACATACATGAACAGATGTAAAGTAAAGTATCCTTATATTTTGTATCGATTATGTTTGTTATATACAATTACTATCCATATTTAATACGCCGTACATACAGACTGAATACTACGACCACGCAATTGAAATAAAGATTTTTGAACTTTTTTGTGTTTTTTTTTTAACTTACGTACCTTATGTTATGTTAAGACATATTCGCATATATCAGCGATTTCTGCCTAATTTAGATAAATCGTATTGAGTTACTGAATCGAACACCGTGTTTCGTAGGTCCAAATCGTTTGTCGTCGTTTCGCTGCCGCATAACAGCGTCTGTACCAACACTGCACTTGTGTACGGCCAAACGTACAGCTGTGCTGAAGTTTCGCTGTAGCATCAATGCAGCTCCGTTAAACTTGTTACCGGCAGCAATACTACTCCTTTCAACATCCATCTCGTATCTTCCATTTTTCCTGAACGTACTTACCATTTACACTGATCTCGCATTCCATCCTTTTTTTATAACTTTCAAATACCAGAACCTTTGTGCGATGAGCATTACAAATGAATGAGCACTACATCATTTGCGTATAGTAGGCATTCGTAGTAGTGATAGTGTAACAGTATGTACCTCCGATATAAGTTAAAAATAAATAAATAAATAAAATAAAATATGCATGGCAATACACATAAATAACATAGTTAATTATGAATAATACAAACTATATATTTTTGATACCATATTAATCGAGACGAGTTCGTGTATTGTCGTCCCGAATGTCGCAACCGTCGTTCTGTATATATAGGGGGTAGTGATGATCGGAAGGCAGCGGTCGAGTCGAACTCTAAAGTACTGCGGTACTAATAAATATGATGCACATAAAGACTCGTACCAAATGTATAATGAATATAATATTATAATTCGAAGTCTATGATGGCACGATCTTTTAGGATCGAATTTCTTATAAGTAAAATGTGCAGGGGCGACACATTGAGTTTGAAGAAGAAAGCAAAAGCGAATATAACTACAGTATTATTATACTGTTAAATGTCCATAATAAAATGGATGTTTGAAATGAATGCCATTTATATCGTGTTCAGCTTCGTCTCGCGGGGCGCTCACTGTACGTGGGCGATGCTTGTATGAAGTTGGACATAGATGTAATGGTTTACACTGTGATTTCTACGTGTCGACTAGTGTTGGTGGATTGACGATTTATGGTACTATACAACAGTGTGGTAGCATTGCGCGTATTCGTTGACACTTGTTTTATCGTAGGAAGCTAGCCGCCCCAAGGCTTATAGAGAGAATACAGTTCTCTACGTGCGACGTAGTGTAGGATGAACGCAGGGAGACACTATCGACCAGTGCGGGCGGTAGTTCACCACGTATTGTTCGACATTATGTTTATCGTAGAGAGCCCAAAATGACAGATGTCGAGACTTAGTGGGCCACGGCTTGCTGATAATTGATATCGGTCAAACAAATCAGCGTTACTTAGTGTCATCGAAGCTAATACTTTTAGCTAAGTGTACTAAAGTAACGTTGGCCTATTATATAGTGTTCGATTCAATCTTGCGGTGCGCTTACGAAGCGTAAGCGATGCTTGTATGGAATTGGATATTTATATATTACGGTTTCTACAGTAATTCTATAACTCGTTGTAGGATAAATAGGTGTGACATGCTATTTTATGTCCTGGAACTCTGGTGTATGTAGTAGTGTCCACTCGTCTCATACGGGTGTGTGGTGCTATTTTATGTCCTAGAACTCTGGTGTATGTAGTAGCGTCCGCCTACGGGTGCCTAACAACTTGTTTTAATATAGAATACAAATGATGTGTGTCATGCGTTTACTTAACGTATCGACCGCTTTGCGGTAGTGCATTCGATGCAACGACTTACATTGATCTCACAAATCAATCAACATCACGAATCACCATTCTAATACAATCTCAATATGAACAAGCGTAACAAGTACCTTCAGAAAGATCACACACAAGTCTCGGAGGGTTCAACGATGACTGTAAAGCTGCGGTCTGGTCGGAATTCACGGTGTAGGGGCGGGGAGGTGCCCGTACTCTTTCTTCCTTTTACTATAACTAGTTCGCAGTTATAGTGGAGAGGAAGATAGGACGCGCTCTTGGCTTTTCTTCGGACGAGCTTCGAGTTATGACAATGTCATATTGTCGAGTTTCCAGTTATGTAAATAACTGACACAAGAACAGCTTCTGATGGCAAATATATTATTAAAGCGATACCTTCGAATGGCATAACATAAAATTCTTAATACTGTTACCTCTGAATCTCTAAAAGATTTTGGGTTCTTCACGATCACAACTATAAACGGTTTTAACCACTAGACACATCACGAGCCAAAGTATTATTTATTAAATAATATTCTCAAAGGAGTTTGGAATATTAGTTACAATAGGAGATAGGTATCCAAATACAAATTGAACAACCAAGCTGACATGGCGTATCCTTGCTTAATGTCCTATTGAATGTCAAACGCACGCAGGCTGAGTGATCTCAGGGGCTTTACAAACTGCAGCAAGGGTCCGCTCACATTGTACCGGGGTAGTATCTCCCATAATTTCACTATCACAACTTTGTCAAACGCCATGACCGAATCCACAAAAGCACAGAAAACTTTTGGTTAACGACCAAATATTTTCCCGTGATCACGCAGAGGGAAAAAAATGTCATCCATATACCCTTCTCCAGGTCTAAAGCCTACTTGGGCCTCCCACAACAGTCTTTCGGGTCGCTCTAGCATTTTTCTCGCTAATAATTTAGCATAAGCTTTATTACCCAAGCTAATCAAACTGATAGCCCTATGGCTTGCGCAGTCTATCTGTGAACCTTTTCCTTTATACAAAGGCACGATGACCACACGTCGCCAATCTCCCCTAATTTCCACCATTTTTTATTGCTCAAGAACCATAACAAGTCCAAGACGCGTGGCCCACCATATTCGATCGTCTCGGCAGTAACTCCACCCGCTGTCGCTGTCTTACCACTTTTTGAGATTTCGTATTGTACTATCAATTTCTTTTAATCTGATTTTTCCTATCAGCTACATCAAAGTGTCATCATATTAATACATCTCTATCAAATATAATAAATAAATATCTAGTAAAATTCCAGCCATCGCTACAAAACGTATGGTTGTTCTGTTGAAATTTTACCGTCCTTCAAAAGCATACCTTTCATTCTGCAAGTTAGGGAGCATCCTCAAGATACATTAACTTCTCGCCAGAAAAGCTCCGTGTTTGCCCAAAAGTTGTTTCATTTTCTGACTTCTTTCTTTCACGCTTATCTTTATCAGCATTTTCGTTAGGTGCTTTTGCAGCTTATGCTCTTTTTTTTTCTCATACTTTTATCCTTACCTAAGGCTTGCTTGCTTGTCTTGCTTTCTTCTTTCTAATAAGTAATAAAAAAAATTACATATGATTTTTCCCCTGATAATTGAACCCACAACCGTCCCGTTTGCAAACAGATTCACACACCTCTATCCTCACATTATAAAAGCCTAATAAGCATAACATTCATTAATTTTAAAAAGAACAGTTTTCTATAAATAATTTCGCAAATGTATGTAGATACATAATTATAAGTATTTTATAACCTTTTAGCAATATTAGTATACATCATTCGACGCATATTCAAATGAGTTGTATATTGTGGTAACGTAATTCTATATAAATGGAAAAGGGTTGCTTTGTGATGTTTTTCCATATTAACATGATATTTAAAAATATTATTTTATATTTAAGAAGATGATTGAGTTCAGTAGCCAAAATAAAATAATGTTTGCATAGGATAGATAAAGTTATACTGTCATAGAATAGGAATGTGTTTTTTTTTATTTCCATGATCTAGTGTAAAAACAGTCCGCTACCCACTTTTCACTCAGTATTCGACACACTGCGTGTCGAGTTCCGAAACTCAACGCCGCGCTATGTCTTGTTATTAAATCAAGAAAATGGAAATAATTACTACTTTTCACCGAGTGTGAATCAAACTCACAGTCGTCACGTTTACAGTGTTAAATATAACATATTGGCTGTACCGTCGTAGTAGGAAAGCGCGAATTTAAAACTTTGATTTCTTTATCTTATTATCTTATTCGTATAATATAATTTATAAAGATAGATAAGTCTACAGTATGAATGTATAAAATAGGCATATTTTTTTATTAATTACTATAATAGATCTCCAATGCAATAGTAAAATTTGAATCAATGGCTCGAGTATGCCGTTCAAACGCTCCTATCAGTAAAACTTACAGATGATATGAAGATATCCCGTTTAAATTTTTCCAACAATTATATTTTTTACCTTTATCCAGTCATATATATTTTTATTTTTCTATTTATAGCGATGAATTTAATATATGGTGGTCCATCATTTTTTAGGATCCCGTAGCTCAAAACAAAAAACGGAAGGAATCCTTAATTATCTTATCACTTTATCTGTCGGTGCGTTTGTCATTTATGAAGAAGATCGGGTGAAGATATTAAGCTTTAATTATTATCATATATTTCTACTATCTCTTAGGGCCAAATAATTAAGTTTTTAAGTTAGTCAACGCAATCAAAAAATCGTTTTGGTTGCTATGAAATTTGTCAAAAATTGCGGATAAAGAATCCAATAAAAAAAAATGTATTTCGTACCAAATGAATACATACCCGCAAGCTTAAGTCTGTCAACTCTTATAAAATGTATTTCCCGTTGAAATACAATTCTGAAACTAGTACGGAACCCTTGGTAAGCACGTCCGATTCACACTTGACATGTTTTTATTTCTTAATGTGCAAATAAAATTTTAATATATTGAAAAAAAAAATAGGTTCCTACTGCCTGATGTTAACAGGAAATAACGTAAAGCGTCTTTGGTCTTAAAAGATAACGTTATAAGATAACGAGCCAACTTATAAGCCGTCATATTTTAATATGCACTTACCTATTTATAACACAAAAAGAATATCTCGTATATTCCAGTAAGAGATATCGCGAGCAATATATCTGTGAAGTACAAAACATCTGTTTCGTGAAATAGCTCGGCGAGTACCTACTTGAAACGGTCGGATTATGTCTAACAACTGACGCTGATCTTCTAATTTTACATCCTTATTGCGCTGTAACGACGCATTAAATTTGTAACGAAAATGTATGTGGCTCGTTTTAATTATACATTTTATGTTAAAAGTAAATTGGAATTTTATGTGGGAATAAATCTAAATACATGAAAAGCGGAGAGTGGAGTGTCTTTGAGTTTCTTCACTGTTTGTTTCTGTGCTAAACACAATGTTTAGAAAGTCGGGTAGATTTAAAATATTTTTTAGGTTTTATTTTCTGCTCATAAAAGTAAGGCACATTTTAAAGATTTAACGTAGGAGCACTTACTCCTATTTCATTGCAGATTTTCTGATCGGATCTGTGCTTGGCTGTGTAATGCTAGATGCAGGATTGATTAAATTTAAAAAAGTACAATAATAAATGCTACGCGCAGTCGGACGGCAATTGAAACATAAAGTATACATATATGTATAATTATGTATGAGTTAATTTTTACATAGTAGAAAATAAAGGCGCTTCTCACTGATATACACTTCAACCTTTTTGACTATAAATCAAATTTTGATGTCCTTTTCACTAACAGATAGACAATATAACAAACATAGTTTTGTGTGCTTCTCCGTCAAAACGGGGCATAATTCTTACAAATTGATAGTGGAACTATAAAGAAATTCCAAAGAAAGCATAAGGCTTTAGCACAGTGACGTAAAATCTCACTAAAAGCGCGCAAGTTGTGAATTCGATTTCCACTCGGGAACGAGTTAGTGTCATCTCCACGATCGGGTAACTATATAAAACGCAGCGGTAAGTTCCGTCAATCAACATGAAATGTCACAAAAAATTGCCGAAAGGTGGGGAACGGAGCAAGGAATTATATGTAGATTATAATTTCCCCGAATTATAATTGAACTCACAACAACAACAGTCTCAAATTTTATTTTATTTACTGTAATAGCTCTATATTATTTTTCAAGCAATTAAAATAAAAAATGAAAAAAAAAATCACCAATTCAAAAAATAAATGTATTGTGCTTCAATTACAAAGACCTTTGTCCGACAGCAATATTGTTAGTGAAAACAAAAATGGACGTGCTCGTAGCAATTCGTCGCTTGCATCAGTTACGAGTACTTTATTTATAGACACTCAAGAATATACGCTCACGTTGTTTTAAACATTTGATATTTTTTTAATTTTTGTTTTTTGGACAATGAAGGTCAGTCGTGGTGTAGCGGTACAAAGAGTTCGCTCTTTGAAATGGAAATGGAAATATAAATTTAAGTAAATATTTAATTTCCTCGAGTGGGGATCGAACCCACAACCAGTCGGCTTTACAGTCACACTTCGTGCCACTGCGCCACGACCGGCCTCTATATTTCTATACATATTCATATATTAAAAACATCTCTTTAGGCTATCACAGTATAGCATTAACTTATCCATAATACACCATAATACTACCTAGGGCACGTCGTTATCAAGTATGTAATCAATTTTCTAATTAAACCCATTATACTTGTATAATTGAAGCTAAGATTTACTTGTAAGGCTGTGTCACGAAGAAACCTGCTAAGGCCATTTAGCACACGTTGTTTGTAACTAATGACTCAATTATGGTAAATAATGCCGCATTAAAGAAATACAGGCCAGTCGTGGCGCTGGGGTACATGTATGTGACTGTAAACGCGTTTATATTTTCGTTTCTTCCCTCTGGTGTCGAAGAAAAGTACAGTGTTGGGTTCCGCCACTTAAAATCAGCGATACCTCCAGAATTCTTTATACTAGATTCTCCTTCTCTGCCTACCCTGCCGTGTGCTGTAACAAAACTGATAAAAGTAACGTTACATCTTATTTTTAACATACTAAATTTTAATAATAACGTGACCGGTAAGAGAGGTAAGGGAGACCTCAGTTGACCTTCGTAAACACAGTCAAAGACCATAGATACTGAAGGAAAGCGACGTAAAAAGCATGAGAACTCCCGAGGGTATGTATGAAGAGGTTGATGACAGTAGACGAGGCAAAAAAAGGTATGCATAGCGTAGCCTTTGTTATTCCGTTCTCTCTGACTACCCAGCTAGAGATACAGCGTAAAGCTTAATTAAGTTAAGTTTAAATGTTAATATATCAGCTTCACGCTGTATCCCGCACACAGCAGGGTAGGCAGAGGGAACCTAGTGTTTTTAGACACTCCGTTCCCCACTTTCTGCCGAATTCTGGAGGCATTGCGTGTTGAGTGGCAGAGCTCAACGCCGCGCTTAGCCTCGACACCAGAGCGAAGAAATGGAAACATAAATTTAAGTAAATATTTCATCTCCTCGAGTGGGGATCGAACCCACAACCAGTCGGTTTACAGTCACACTTTGTGCCGCTGCGCCACGACTGGCCTCAATAATGTTAATATAAATTAAATAATTTAATTAATAAAGAAAAATAACAAAAGCACGTTCAATTTAGAATTTTTCATAATAACAAAGTTGCCTTTACTTATAAAGATAATAACTTTTTTTCTGGTTCGCCCCAGAGTTCCAATGGAATTAACAAATAATTGTGTATGAGACATGCCACATTCTAAGTTCCCGAGGTAACTTCGACTGTAAGTATTTCGAAATGTTAAAGGTGATTTAATATATTTCTCGATAAACGGATTATTCGATGCAAACAGAATTTATATATAGATATAGAATTACATTTTTTGTCTATTACAGAAGTAATAGACAAAAAAATTAAGAAATTATTAAAATAATAGTAAATACGTTTAAAAAAAAAACATTTTAAACATTTTTTTTTTAATTAATGTAAATCGTTATTGTCATAATTACGCCGTCGATGTCGCTGTTTACGTTTTCAAATCAAACAAAGCCATGATTTTCTTTGTTGGTATCGATCGATTGTTATAAAAGATATATATAATAAATACATACGAATATTACTTAATTATTATTTTAACATTTACACATTTGCCTCATTGAATGCTTACTTATTACCAAGAGGCAAGGGTTCAAATCCCGCTACATTCAAATTTTTATACGTTTTATAATTAAATATTTCTCTTTCCTAAGTGTGGAATAACACTTTAAAAATGGTAAAAAATATACCTATGCTTGTTTGCAAATAGTTTATAATTACTAGTTCTATACAGCAGATAAAAGTATTTTTTCTAGTATTTTATATATGACACAATATTCAAAAGTTGAGTTTTTATTTTAAAAAATATAGCTAGAAAAAAAACGTATTTATCAAATAATTATACAAATACTTATACAATATAAAAATATTAGCCATATTTAATTAAAATAATACCAATACAATATAAATAATTATAAACAACTTACCCGCCCAATAAAGAAGTTTTAGTACGGCTCGGTAACACCTACAGACGAACACTTCAAAAACTTATATACACAACGTAAAAATTACCACTCTACAGTCCATCTAGGAAAAATACACAAATAAATATATTATTTCAATAATAGTTTAACAACAAAATATATTTAATATGTTGAAAATGTACTAATGTTGGAAAATGTTGAACATCGATATTAAAAATTCACGGCATCTGTATGGAGAGAAAGCGGACGCGAGCTTTCCCGACGCGAGGTTATTTCAGACTGAAGTCATAAGAGGCGTTGGGCGGACTTGTTACCATAGATTAAAACTTAGTAGTGGTGTGTTCAGGTGGCGTTTTTTGGGTAATTTCTTATTTTTAATTGACTTTTTATTATTTGTTGTATATTTTGTTTATAAAATCATTTTTAATTTTATACTGCATGCCGCAATCAGTGAGGTAGGTAGAGGTAACCTAACGTTTCCCACGCACTGCCTAAAGCGTTTTGAGTGGGAACTTAACGCCACGCTTTTTCATTCTAGTAATACGTGATGAGGATTTCCTCATCAATATTTCCATTTGGAAATATATAATGATTCATTTCTCCGAGAGGGAAACGAACCCACAACCGTCTTGCTTACAGTCACACGCTGTGCCACTACGCCACGACGGTCTCAAGGTAGTTTAAGTATATACACCCACATATATATTAAAAATTTACTGTAGCAAGGCTATTAACATAATTACATAACATTTAAATATATTAATATTTTTAATTTTTTTCCATACAAATATTGAAAGTAACTTTCTTTTGTTCAAAAATTGAAAAACTAGGTTATAAGTTTATCAAACTGTTTCACTGGAAGTGAAAATCAATTTTAGGTTTCAGAACCGACACGTTTTGGAACTTTTCTTTGTTTTCGCGTGTGAATTTGGAGCTCGGTTTTTGTCCGGGATTACATTTCAGTTTTAAAATTTTTACTTTAAAATCCATTTTTAATTTAATGTTATATATGCAATGGTTGTCTAATTATAACTGATAGGCTTTAAAGTTAACTGTAAATAAATAAATTTATATATATAGAGAAAACAAGGAAAAGATTAATCATCAAATCGTATTTGTAGATAATACTTTAATAAGATCATGTACTTAAAACGGCTAAACTATAAATAAAAAAAACGAAAGAAGTATTTTTAAACTATCCAGTAGCGGCTTATCTTACCGATTTCGTTTTGATTTTTTCCTCTTCGCACCATTCTCCGTACATAGTATTATATGCATAGGGAACCTAGGAACCAAGTGCTAAGACATGCCGTTTTACCATTGAGACACTTTTTCTCACTTTCCGCCAAATTCTTGAAACATTTCGTGTTAAGTGGCGCAACTTTACGCCGCGCTTTGTCTCATTTTCAGACCGAGAATTCTTCACTTACTCTGGCTATTTTGAACGGTATATACGTACAAATATAAGATTATTATTTTTCTAGTTTTAACTTTATGTGTATGGTAGGTAGAAGAAACAAAGTATTAAGACACTCCGTTCTCAACTTGTCGCCCAATTTTCAAAACATTATGTGTTGAGCGGCGGAATTCAACGTCGCGCTTTGTTTTGTTATCATAGCGATGATTTTTTTTTTCTTTACCCGGAAATCGAAACTAAACCTAACTTTTACACCCCATGATGGCTATTCAATAATAATATAAATTATTTTAAATTTTATTTACGATAGGAACCTATCAAAACATCAACTTGATGTTTGATAAATTCAACTATACTTGAAGACAAAACTATACAAGTCCTACAAAGTTTAACAAAATGTTTCTACAACGATAAAGAATACTTTTAAATAAGAATTTCAAAGAAATATTATCCACGAACGTCGAACATATACATACACTCAAGGATATGATATGAAGAACGCTCGAGCGAGATTTGAATAAAATAGAAACTGTGTTCTCTATATATCCTGTTACTTTGTTATATTGGTTGGATAGATTTTTATTTTTCTATAAAATGGAAGAACTTAAGCTTTTGATATTAAGTTTTTTTTAGTTTCACGCTGTATCCTGCATTGTAAGGTAGGCAGAGGAAGCTTATTTTATTGGAAGGGTAATTAATATAATTCTGTTCCCCACTTTCCGCCAAAGTCTGTAGCGGAACTCAACGCTCTGCTTTGCTAGAGTGAGGAAATGATAATATTAATACTTCATTTCCTAGAGTGGGAATCCAACTTTTAATAATTTTTTTTACATATTGTAAAAAAGGTAGAAAATAGCTAAAGCAAGCCATAAAGCAGTTATCAGGTATTTGAAATAAATACAAAAGTAGTGGATTTATTCCTAACTTAGAAGAATACACAACGTGGTGTTTTGTACCCAAAACAGAGAGATACAAACGTATGGATACACATTTTCTACAAAAAAAAACATTCAATATAAAATAAAACAGTTGTTACAATTTTCTATTCAACGCATACAAAATAATAGGAAAAATATAATCTGATATTCACAATAATAATTATTTAATAAATCGATGTTTGTCCAAACCAATTTAGTCACCTTGACTAAATTATTTGTCGAAATCAATAACTTAATTATTACTGGCTTCAAAGAAAAAGCTTCACATGAAAGCAGGTCAAGGAAAATAGTTAAAAGTTTTTTCACATATCTGTGCATATTATATACAAAGGTTATCAATAATAATTATATATATATATTTTCTTAGTGTTAAATAGAGAAAGAAGTGTTATAATGCTAATTATCGACATATAATAATTAAAAAAAACAACAAGAGGTCGTCGCAGCGCAGCGGCAAATGGTGAAATTGTAAACGCGACAGTTGTGGGTTCGATTATCACTTGAGGGAATGAATGAATTTTCCTCGCACTGTCAAAAAGACAAAGCGGCGTTGAGTTCCACCAATTAACTCGCAAAAATAGAACGTAAATTCACAAAAAAAAAATATACTAACATCCGTATACAATCTTCATTAATTTTATTTCGCATCACTTCGCGTCTAAATTAAACCACGGCGTCAGCATAATATATTTTCGGCACGGGAAAATATCCAATGAACTCTCCACCTCAACACGCACCGTTTAGAAACGAGAGTGTTTACAATCGGTAAGTCACTATGTTTTCCATAATGACCAATTAACAGTGGCAACCCGACATGTTTGTGTAAATGAAATGCTGATTTTCTATTCGCGTTAATAGAACTATACGTTGCATATTCAGTTCGTAGTTTTGCTGCCTACATAACATTCTTTATTGAACAGAATATTTTTATATATTTAATAATAGCTAACTAATACTTTTCATAAGATTTATAGTTTTATATGTTCTTGTTCACAAAAGTGATAAGTTAATATAATATTTTAATTTATATGAAACAAGTAGCTTCACTCTCTCCTTCACATAACAAGGTAAAAAGAGTGAATGTTGTATCAAAGCACTCCTTTCTCCATTTTTTACCCAAATTTAAAACGTTGTGTGTGGAGTAGCGGCACGAAAGCTCACGCTTTCTCTTGTCAGAACGTAGAAATAACAATAGTTTCCCGAGTGGGAATCGAACCGACAAATATTTAGCACCACGGTGGTCTTAATGATTACTGGTTAGACAAAATGCTGCGTTCGGTTACACCGCTGAGCAAGAAATGACAGACAATCCAAAATTGACAGTGAGCTGTTTATGTACATATAAATATTTCCATATATGTTGTCGTGACGCAGCGGCACAATGACTGACTGTAAACGCGACGGTTGTGGGATCTCCCATTCGGGGAAACAATTTTTTTTATTACCGATAACAAGACAAAGCGCAGGTTTTGAGTTCTCGATAATTTAATGGAAAGTAGCAAGCAGTATTTTTTTTAGTATTTTAACTTATATCTCACCTTCCACATTTTTCATATCATTAATTTAAAAGGATGGACGAATTAAGTATCCGACTGCATTAATTTACTTCACAATATAACATGCATTTAATTCTAAGTTTAATCTCAGAAAGCTTCAGGCGGTACCTATTGTACTCATAAAATTGAAATCCGAAATAGCAAATATACAATTAAAATAAAAAATAAAAATTTGCTTCACGCTGTGTCACGCACACAGCAGACAAAGGAAAACCTAGTGTTAAGACACTCCGTTCCCCCCTTTTGCCGAATTCTGGAGGCATTGCGTGTTGAGTGGCAGAACTCAACGCCGCGCTTAACCTCGACACCAGAGCGAAGAAATGGAAATATAAATTTAAGTAAATATTTCATCTCCTCGAGTGGGGATCGAACCCACATCCAGTGGGTTTAACAGTCACACTTCGTGCCGCTACGCCACGACTGGCCTCGAAAAAATACAATATATAAAGTAATAAATCCAGCGATTCAAATGAAATCCCTCGATTAATAATCTCGTCTCCATCTCGTTTTTTTACCTACGCTCTTTCTCGTCCTATTAGCATATTCAATTTGAGTACTGTACTGTTAGAGTTTATTGTAATTTTATTAACAAGTCTTGTTGGGAAATATTTTTTTTTATGTTATTAATTTTGTACGGCAATTTTTGGTCATTAATCGTGCTTAAAGATGTTGGTTTAATCGTTGCAATTTTAAAAAAATATTAAATCTAACCATATATTTTATATAATCAAAATTGTGGCGTTTAGTTTCTCCACTCAATGCCTTGAAAATTGCGGGAAAGTGGGAAAAGGTGCCTTAACACTGTGTTCCCTTTGCCTACCCTGACATATGTGAGATACAGCGTGAAGCAAAAAATATATTTCTAATGAAACATCAGAAATTCCAACAACATAAATAAATTCTAGCAAAAGTATGTAATATTCAACGTAACATTTTAAGAACGTATAGCTTAGTAGCCACAGCTTGGACCCCTTTCCAAGTTGCGCGAGTTCAAGTCTATGTCCAAATTTTTTATTAAAATCTCACAGGGATTCTGGATTTCTTTTTACCATTTATTTATATTTTATTGGGTAATTAACAAAGCAAAAATAATAAATATAATAAATCCATTTTATGTTAATATAGTTGTTACAAAATATTGTATCAATTTAGATTATAGTGGTTTATGGGTATGGGTGCAACCCTGCAACTATAAGCTCGACGATTATAAATAAATTCGGTTCCCATTGGGGAAATAAATTCATTTTTTCGTTTTGGTAACAAGACATCTCTTTACAGCGTAGTGAATTTTTGATTTGAATATGAAATCACTTTTGATTTGAAGAAGGTGCGTGGAGAACGAAGTGTCTAAACACCGGAATCTTTTTACTACAAATTAGACACTGGATAGAACGTGAAACTAAAAAAAAACCTCATACTCGCAATACTACGTAAAAGGAACTGCATTAATTAAACTGATCTCGTTCTCTAGAGATCTAAATATGCTAAATAATTTTACATGAGTATATTAACATAATTTAATTAGGAATGAGGCCAGACATGGCGCAGCGACACAAAGTGTGACTGTAAAACCGACTGGTTGTGGGTTCGATCCCCGCTCGAGGAGATGAAGTATTTACTTAAATATATATTTCCATTTCTTCGCCCTGGTGTCGAGGCAAAGCGCGGCGTTGAGTTCTGCCATACAACACGCAATGCCTCCAGAATTCGGCGGAAAGTGGGGAACGGAGTGTCTTAACACTAGGTTTTCTCTGCCTACCGTGCTGTGTGCGGGATGTAGCGTTAAGCTGATTTTGATTTTTAATTAAGAATATTAGATTAAAATATAACACTATATGATTGAATTGTTGTACTTTATTAAATACTGTATTTACTGTAGCTTGATAATATAATATATTAATATTTTTTGGTTGATTATATTAATATATTTTTTGGTTGTTATTATCAAAGAAATATTCAAAATTTACAATAATAAATAATATTTTTTTGTTGTGTGTTCGATTCCCAGTCGAGTTCGAATATTCGAGATCCACCATTTAACGCGCAATGTTTTATATTCGAAAGGAAAACGAAGAACAGAGGGTGTTGACACTAAGTTCTCACCCATATACCCCTGCAAAATGCAAAATAAAGCGTAAAGCTAAAAAATATTTTTATTTAAAAGTTTCATTTCTCCACTTAGGATAACGATATACGTTAGGATCCTTCAAATTCACATTATTCTAAATTGAATAATCGCCGACTTAGACGAGTTCTTTTCTTTCAATTTTGATATAAAAGTTTATCGTCTTCGTCGTCTTCGTATCTTGTTATTTAAAAAAATGATTGATATACAAAATCTTAGTCGCTTCGTATAAACTCTTATAATCAAATCGTCATGGCAAAATGGTACAAATGTGTGGACTGTAAACGCGACGGATGCAGGTCCGATTCCATTTGTATAACATCTACCCATGCACACATAGGGCTTGTCGTGGCGCAGGGGCACATAGTGTGACTTTACGACGACTTTAGTGTACGGGACTAGTCGTGGGTTCGGTCCCACTCGAGGAAAAAAAATATTTCTTTCAATTTATCTAATATTTATCCATTTATTTGCTTTGGCATTGAAGCACTTTGGCATTGTCTCTAAACTTCGGCGAAAAATGGGGAAGGTTTTCTCTCCCTATTATGTTGTGTGCGGGATACAGGTGAAGCTGATTTAATTTTTTACAATTCTACGTTTACGTTTGATTCTACTTAACGTATGGTAACCAGGGTCAGGGTCTGAACTCCGTATCTCCGAAATTTTCGCTAATTTGTTTCGATCGAAAAGAAAAAGGTAAAAATAAAATGAAAGAAAAAGGAAACTTATTTAAGAACTAGCTTTTATTATTTGTTAATTAAATTAACTAAAAAGTTAAAATTTTGATGATATAATTAAGAATAGTCAGCACCTTCTTTTGCTCTCGCTATCAAAATGTTACACGCTTTTATTATTTATTAAATGTTATATTTCTTATTAGAGTTAATTTATTTTTAATTTTTAGTCCATTTTAGTAACAAATAATAAAAGCTATTTTTTTCTTTAATTTTTTTTTTATTTACGTATTGTTAGCAAACTCATGTAAAAGTAGATAGCAGAAGGCAGATATAGATGAAACAGAACATAAAAGCAATGGAATTGAGTCAATCGGGGACAGCCTCCTTGTTGGAGGGAAACTCGTGTTAAGTATTGTTATTGAGTAATACATATCACTTATTGCAATTACTCTTGTCTCTTTCCGAATAATGTAGAAACATATATATATGAATTTTAAATCAAATCAAATCAGCTTCACGCTGTATCCCGCACACAGCAGGGTAGACAGAGGGAACCTAGTGTTTTAGACACTCCGTTCCCCACTTTCTGCCGAATTCTGGAGGCATTGCGTGTTGAGTGGCAGAACTCGACGCCGCGCTTAGCCTCGACACCAGAGCGAAGAAATGGAAATATAAATTTAAGTAAATATTTCATCTCCTCGAGTGGGGATCGAACCCACAACCAGTCGGTTTACAGTCACACTTTGTGCCGCTGCGCCACGACTGGCCTCAATATATGAATTTTATTATACAATATATGAATTTTATGTTGTTTTTTTTAAAAAAACGTTAACCGTTTCCGATTTCTAAAATTATAACACGTAGTGCAGAGGCGCCACTATAGTGGGTTCAAATTAAACATTAAATAATATTTATTTTCTTTTTAATAACGGAATACACTGATATTAATGTAATAGGCGACCGAAAGTAAAGCAAATAACCAAAACTAGACTAATAAAAAAACTAAATATATCGTGTACGTAGTAGGTAAATATGTCGTGTAACATACTAACTAATAGTAATTACTTAAACAAAATCTCTAGAGAAATTAACATGTAAAGAGTAACTAGCATCCTTGTTGTCTACTAACAGGTGGTGCTGGTGGCGTTAATAACTCGGATGGAGGTTATCCGCCGTACTTCGTCTTTAACGGTACTCGAGTGCTAAATTAAATTCTATTAGTTAAAGGTTACACTCGTTGGACTTAAACTTTTGAAAGTTTAAAGGTTATGTGTAGAATAAACTATAAGCGATAAATACAAATAATGTAATAGTTAGGTATTGGTATGTATTAAAAATGAAGCTGTCAGGTTCGATTCCCATCCGAAAAGTTTGAATACGTGGTGTAGAAATGTCTCAATAGAAACGGAGTATCTTAACCTTTTCTTAACCGTCATTCGAGGGCACAGGTTTAAGATTAGGTTACCAGGTTCTTTCAGACTTAATATAGGCGGGAAATAGTGTTAAGCCAAAAAAAATAAAGTAGAGTAGGTTGAGCAGGAAGCAGACCCTGGTAAAAGGAATTTATGCCAGGAAGAAGAAGGACCGTCAGGCCAAAAAAAATGTATAATCTAGTATTGATTTGTATTCAAATGAAGTACTTGTTGAATGCTCCGCACACACGCCTCATATACATAAGTCTCCGATTGTGTATTTACATCGTTTGTTCGAGTTGTCGATAATTGCATTCCATTCTCTGATATTATTATAGATTGTTATATTTCTGCAAAATAATAAAACATTTTTTTACTAATCTTTATATTTATACTAGATGCCCAGCCATGCGTTGTTGCGGCTCAGTGATTATCAAAGATTAAATTATTTTTTTACCTTACTATTTACTATTTCAGCACAAATAAATTAATATATTAACTAAGATGGAAATAGTTTACTATCTATCACTTTCAATAATTTGATAAGAATATCGGAATATTGAAATTATGCACAATCCACATGCATTTATGCATTAAATAAGTTTGGTGGCGTATGCACTTATTTTGTATATTTTTCTTGCTTCACGTTGTATCCTGCTCACAAGGTAGGCAGAGGGAACCTAGAGTTAAATCGCTCCGTCCCCAATTTTCTGCCGATTCTGGCATAAATAGAGAATATAGGGGAATATTTGTATATTCCCCTATATTCTCTGCTTAAGCCAAAATTTAATAACTGTAGGTCCACGGGAAGTATCTTGTAGATCGTGATTTTGGGGCAAATTTCATGTAAAATGAAGCAAAACCGATGCATAAATACGCGATTCTTTTGAGTGTGTACTGACTCGAAGAGATCGTAGATTTGAATGTTTCATATTAATGCATGATGTCTCCACGCGACCTTGAAATAAATGATAATTACAGACGGACAACTAGGTGATCGTACAGAGATTTCGCTTTTACCATTTAAGGTACGAAACCCCAATAAGAATGTAAAACAAACTTATCTAATATGATAAATTACTAGAACTAAAAGCATTTAACTTTATTTCATCTGAGATGTTCACTCGTCCACCAAATTGTTGTACATTTGCATTCGCTTAGCTTAGCTTGAGGGAACTTTGTAATATTATTTCAAATGACGGATATTCTCAAGTCTAGACTGAATCAGAGCTATTCGCTGAAGCGATATTAACTTTGTCGTTTAATGAAGTATCACATTTTGTGAATATTGATGTCTGCATGTGAGGACATCAAACGTTACAATCTATAATATGAAGGACATATATATGAACTTCCTATAGTAAGAATCTCTCCTATATGTTTTGGTCAGCTTCTCGCTGTATCCCGCATATAGCAGAGTAGGCAGAAGGAACCTAGTGTTAAAAAAATCTGTTTCCGAATTTTCGCTGAAGCATTACATCTTAATGTTTTGATATATTTTTTTTTCTATCAAAAACACTACTCACGTATATCAATAGCTGAGCAGAGCAGGCAGAGAGAACTTGATGTAACATTTTTCTGTATTGAATAATATCCATATATAAATTACATCATTCCACCACTAAAAAAGAATTTAAAAATTTTTACGCAACGATTTAGAAATATTATCGCAATATGTCACTTTATTATGTTATTCATAACTAGCGGCCCGCCCACGGCTTTGACCGGTTAAAATACATGATTATTGATTTAATAAGCGGAATTCATTGACAACTAAGTATAATAACTTCTAATATGATTTTTTTATTACTTTAATCTGTAATATTCTAATATATTTTTTTTACGAAATTATCGTAATTTCTATAAGAATTTTTGATTGTTTTGAACTAAAAAATACGACCAATGTTGATATTTGATGTTCATAAAATATACATAAAGCTAATTATTTATTATACCTATATATTTTTGTAACATTACGTTCTTTTTACCTATGTTATGTTTTTTAAAACTCAGTTAAATATGCTGATGTCACTTAGTAATTTAATGTACTGCTTCAAAAACAACCTTAAATGTTAAATTATTGATTTGGGTAATGATTCATGATTTTCTTTGCAAAATAACTGTAATGATTGCATATTGACTCCTGTACAGTTTTTAAATTAGTTATTACAAAGTACACGTTGAAAGGATGGTTTTAGGCTATTTTGTATAGATTTATTTCAAACGAACGAACGACCTAAAAAATCTGTGTATTTCTTTGAAGATCAAATCGTTCTTTATCTCTGTGTTGAATTAATTACGACTTAAACTTAACTGTTATGATTTATGAATGTTTACTTTATTGTATAAAATAATATACAATAGTGCTTCAAAATATATATTTTTATCAACAGTCATATATATAACCCAGACGTTTCGAATCGTCATTCTTTAGCCAGGAATCTTACTAGCGTGATTGCTATATTATAACATTCTCAGGCAAACTAATGCCTTGAGTTCATTCAAATGACGATAACTTTTTTTTTAATTAACCGATTTTGACGAACCAAAGTTTAGTAGTTAAGTTCAAAGAGAGAGAGTTAAATAAAAACAAATTGGTAATTTTTTCAAGTAAATCGCTTCAGTACTTTCAGAGAAAAATGTGACCATACATATCGACAGACAGACAGACAGACAAGAAATTAAAAAAAAATATTTTTGCTTTCTATTATTCTTTTTAAGTGTCCCATTTCAGCCAAAATTATTAAATGTACTGACAACATATTTTTACTGTCTTATTATATATATAGAGATTATTTTTAAAAAATCTTCCATTTAAGTAAAGTTATTTAGTGTGTATCATAAAACGAATCAGTTAAACAGAAAGATCATAATACTAAATTGTACATAGTTTAATGAAAACGTCCAACGATAGTGTATTTTATGAATACCGTTTCTCGTCAACGTGACACGTTCGTCAAACAAAGTGGACTGGATATAAAAATATATGTATATTACTTATTTCTATGTCGCTGGATTGTTTATTGTCCTTTACTGCGCATAAAATATTTAAAATATAAAGTTAGTAAAATATGAAAATATGTAAAAAAAGGCATTCGCTGTTATACGGCAGCGAAATGTGGGTATTACATAAGAAGAATGAAAAGAAGATGAATACCGTGGAGATGCGATCTCTTCGTTGGATATGTGGAGTCAGCTTAGCTGATCGACTCCCTAATGAAGAGGTACACAGAATGGCAGGTACTAGCGAGGAAGTCACGGTGAAAATGAAGACGAACGTGCTTAGGTGGTTTGGGCACGTCGAACGAATGAGTGATGAAAGAATGGTAGAAAAGACTTATGATGGAAAAATTATTGAATGAGTGGTAAGAGAGGTAGGGGAAGACCTTGGTTGACCTTCGAAAACACAGTATTAAAGATATTAGAGGAAGGTCACGTAAAAAGCATGAGAACCCCCCAGAGAGCATATATGAAGGTTGATGACAACCGCTGTCATCAGGTTGATGACAGCGGACGAGGTGAACACATACCTCATGTAGAAACCGTACCGTTTGGCGCTCCGTTTTTTCTGACTACCCCGCTAGGGATAAAGCGTGAAGTTACTTTAGTTGAGTTTATTTAAAAAAAAAAGGCTAGTTGATATAGTGTGTTTATTTGTAAAAGAAGCCTCTTACAGCCAAATAGTGGTAATGAATACAAACAGCGATAAAAGCAATTACAAAAAAGGAAAACACAAAAATATATACCTGTACAAATGTATTTCGAAACAAATCTCACTATTTATTAGAACTGAACTAATGTAAGCTAAAATAATTGTGCTGAATATTAGTTTCAAGTTTAGTTTAGGTAACATTTTCACCATAAATAAATTTGATATTTTTTATAGAAATATCGGACTTTCTACTTTTGAAGCCACAGAGTCCGTCGTGATTCATTGGTAAAGTGCAACATCTGACACGACGGTCGTGGGTTTGATTTCCACTCGAGGGAATAAATTGTTTGGTAAAATGCAATAGTGAAAATAGCATTCAAATCGCACCGTTTCTGAAATTTTCTTAGACGCAAACAAACAGAAAATGGGCTCCAATATATTAATAATTACCCCCAAAAATAGATTTCTTCACATATTTGCCACGAACAGACATCGTGATCGCTGTTACAAATTTATTATAAGTATAGATGAGGCCAGTCGTGGTGCGGGGGCAGAAAGTATGACTTAAACAAACGGTTGTGGGTTCGATCCCCCTGGAGATAATGAAATATTTATTTAAAAGTATATTTCCATTTCCTCCGGTGTAGAGGCAATGCGCGACGTTGAATTCCGTCATTCAACACGCAACGCTTCCAAAAAATAGAAAGTGGGGAAAAGAGTATTTTAACACCAGGTTCCCTCTGCCTACCCTGCTGTTTACGGGATGCTGGATATATTTTTAGATTAACGAAAATAATAAATATTTGCAAGAAATATGTGATTTAATTTTTGTTCAAATTAAATCACAATTTTCCCGCAAACCACGTGTAGAAGCGTTTTAATAAATAATGATATTCAAACGTATATTCGGGGTACGGTCGTGATGATATGTGGGTTTTAGTAAATTAATGATCTATATGATGATGTGACATAATTTATCAAGCTTTGTATTCACCTCTTTGTCCTTAACTATAGTAATTACGCGGAGTAGTTCGAATTCACTTTGCTATTGTAACGATCCTATCCTACTTACTTATAATATAAGCTGGAGGAGGAGGCTTTGACTTGTATATACATATATGTATAAGAAGAATATATATGTATATACAAGTCAACGAGTATGTCACTTTAATAATACAAAAGTGTTTAATATATTGTTTAAAATGTAAGTATAATATTTAATTCAATAATTTTTACATATATATTTTTTAGCTTCACGCTGTATTCCGTCCACAGCAGGGTAGGCAGAGAGAACCAAGTGTTAAGATACTCCGTCCTCCACTTTCCGCCAAGTTTTGGAGACATTGCGTGTTGAGTGGCGGAACTCAACGCCGCGATTTTGCCTCGACACCAGAGCGAAGAAATGGAAATAAAATTGTGTTCGACTTTCAAGCGATAACTGCTGAATCGATTTAGCTAAAACTACAGTAATATAGCTTATATTACCTACATCAGAATAACATATAGGCTATAATTTCTATATAATTTGGCTATAATAACCACGACGACCACCTCTCAACCTCCGAACACTTGGTGTAACGATTGTATTTTTATTTGCCCGCTTTGGCAGTCACACCTTGTGACTTTCGCCACTCAACACGCAACATCACGAAAATTTGGCAAAAATTGTGAAAAAGTGTCGTCTGACATATTCAAGAATGTTTCATTTTTGAAAGATTTTGCTACACATTTTTTTTTTAATTTAATGCTTACCAAAATGATTGATATCGAAAAATAAAATAATTTTTATCAAAGCACCGCCTTGGAAAAGATTCTATAGGTACTTTCATTTTACCCTTTTTAGAAAGAAGTTAAAAACAGAAGAAGTAAACTGAATTTTAGATGCCACACTCGCTACTCGCTAATATGACGTGTAACGGACGTTTTAGTTTAAAACCTTTTAACTCACAAACGAACACAAATACAGTTTTTAATACATTAGTTTAGTCATAGCTCAATGTGAAATATTATGTTTACTATTCGAAGAATTTAATTTTTTAAATTCGCTAGAAGATATGATAAAATATTGTAACATAAAATAAAAAAAATGATAAATAACTACTATTAAATCATTTCCTTCCAAATCAATTAAAAAGCCTAGGGGTAGAATAAAAAAAAAATGTAGTTACCTATCGCAAATAATTATTTAATATAAAATTGACCCAAAATTTAACAAAATTAGGAGAAACTATCTTATTTAGATAGTATATTTACTAATAGAAGTACCTATACTAAAACGACAATGGCGTCTTCAAAGATAGGGGTTAATCAGGGCTTGTTAACTTGGACCCGGCCGTTATAGATTAGGGGTCGGGACGTGAACCCTTAAGAGACAAATCTCATGTTACCGACGTAACAGCTAACTGCTTTCGGCTGTAATATATCATGCTTATCGAGCTATACGCCATAGTGTTCCTTTGTCTTAATATTATTTTCTATTTATTTGCCGCTTTCCCCGAATTTTAAAGGTATTATATTGTATGGTAGAGCTCAAAGACAGCTTTGTCTTGTTACCAAAGCAAAGAAAAAAAGACACTAAATATTTCATTCATCCGATCGCGAATCAAACCCGCAACCGGGTTACAACCGGGTTTACAAGCACATGCTGAAAGCCCCTGCTCCATAAAGATATGTTTACTTAACTGTAAAATTATAAATTATACCTATACAGTACAATATAATATTTTTTGTATCACGTAAGTGATGAAATGTATGAAAATTAAAAAAAAAGGCAAGAATATTTTCTTATACCTACGTAAATTATATATTTATAACTATAGCCTTAATATAAATCGAGTACGACCGCGACTTTCAACTTTTTCTTATAAAAGAAACTTCCAACTTTCTTCGCAAAGAATTTGTAATGAAATATAATATGATATTTAGTTAATTTTTAGTCTTAGCTGAAAAGAATTTCTGATAATATTATATTTAGTTTGGAGGTTGTCAAACTTTTGTGTTAAAGCATTACTAAACAGTGTCAAATTTCGATCCAACAGTCAAACAGTCTGCTAAGTCCAGAACTTAGTTCAACAACACAATTTAACTTTGTAAGCAGCCACTGATTTGTGAGATCATAATTTACTTAAAATAATTAAACAACTACCAATTATAAATATATGTATATATTTAAATGAACTCTACAGACAGTAGTGGGTTCGATTCCCACTCGAGAAAATAAATTATTGTTTAATATTTTTATCTTTTCACAGCGTCGAGATCCGCCACTCTACCCTGCTATTTAAAAAATTATTTAGGAATAAAAGAATTATATGGATTCCATGATTTAATTACAAAAATATATTTATAGTATATTTCCGTGATAAGATTGTTAATCTTTAATTTGTTGAGTTGATCTGCTGATTTTCGGTCTTAATGTTCTTTCTATAGCTGTCTTTTATAGTCGTGACTGAAACAAATTAAAGCATATGGTTTATTATATAATATATCAATTATATTTATTTTATGTAGGTTATTGGAATGGAACCTCATCTCATTTTTGAAAATATTTAATCTATATACATATCTCATTTCTTTTTTTTTCGGAGGTCGTAAATTTATTTTTTCATTTCTTCATTCTGGTGTAGCAAAAAGCGCGGCATTGAGTTTCCACTCCCGAATTTGGCGGAAAAGGGCAAACGGAGTGTCTTAACACTAGGTTCCCTCTGGCTTCTATTATATGCCGGATACAACGTGAAGCGGAAAAAATATATCTAATTATTAATTATAAAATCGACAAACATATTTGCTAATTATGTCTCATCTCTTTAAAATTTTATATAGGTTAAGTTAAAAATAATGGAGTCTATCTAAATTAGATTACCCTACCTCATATCCTATATGTATAGCAAGGACCATGTCATAATCGTTAGAGCTGATACTAATGTTGGCGCGGCCGTCAGATCCGACCGTTATAGTTTTTCCTGTACATCCGTCGTCACTCTTTTCACCGGAAATGACGTCACAATATCTACCAGCTGGTAGGCAGGTCTAAAAGTATGTAGTGATTTACATAGTGTAGTTGAAAAGTAAATTATATTATAATTATTAAAAGTAAATTAAATTATATTATAATAATTAATATAAATATTGATGACATCGTGGGGCAGCGGCACAAGAGTAATGCGACGGTTGTGGGTTCGAGCCTCACCCGTGGAATAAATTATTATTTTTTAATATTTTATTAAGCGCGGCGGTGAATTCCACACACAATGTCTCGAAATTTGGCGGAAGGTGGGGAACAGGGAACCTAGTGTTAACTAGGTTCCCTGTTAAGGTAGGCTAATAATCAATTATGTTTAATGTTTATCAAATAAAATGAACCATGACAATGAAAAAGAAGTAGATTTGATTAACGTTTCATATTCATATAACTCTATATTCTAAAAGATGGCTTTTATAAAATGTCTAAAGTTATAAGACAACGATGTGGGTATATATAGTTTTTGCAACTATTTAAATACTGTGTATAAAGTATATGTTTTTTGTATATTATTATTAAATAAAGAAAAAAGAAAATTATTTTCATTTTCACGCTCTGTTAACAAGACAAAGCGCAGCGTTGAGTTACGCAACACAACACTCAAGTCTCGAAAAATTGGCAACGCGTAAGGAAAGAAATGTATAAACAAAAAGAAATTCAGCTTTACCTGTAAATTCTGGTTCAAGTTCCCATTCTCATTATTAAAAGCAACAAAACCTTGGTCGCCACGACAGAAGGCAATCTGATTGCGACCATTATCCCACCAATCGTTGACGCCGGTGGTACCAGCAATATTGCGGAAGGCTACCATCGAGTAGATCTGTCGCCACCTGTGTTCACATATCCAGCCGTTTCCGCAGGTGTTGTCCTGCGAAGTAAAAATATATTTTAACTTACTTTAATGATATATTTAAATCATTTATAGAGGTCAATCGTGGCTCTAGGGCGCCAGGGTGCGGCTGTAAACTCGACAGGATATAAGTTCGATTCCCAATCGACAGATTTAAAAAAAAAATTAGCTTCATGGTGCATCCCGCACACAGCAGGGTAGGCAGAGGGAACTTAGTGTTAAGACACTCCCTACACTAGAGCGAGGAGATGAAAATATAAATTTAAATAAATATTTCATTTCCTTGAGTGGGGATCCAACTCATATTCCGTTTACTGTCTGCAAAGTGCTGCGTTGGTTTCCACCACTCAACACGCAGTGCCTTCAGAATTTGTCGAAAAATCGCGAACGGAAGTATCTTAATGGGAACGGAGTGTATTAACACTAGGCTATTAAATTATTATTATTATTTTTATATATAATACTTATAACAAGATTCAATATAAATGAAGATCTGTAAGAATTAAGAACAAAATGCATATAAAATACCGAATTAATGTTTTTCATATAATAAATTTAGATGAGATGTATAATTACGCAATGTACTAAATGCGTACTACACTACGATGTAAATTTAAAAATCTTGACTTTTTCCACTTACTTTTAGACTAATGTGTTTTGATATTTACAATAATTTGTTTTAACCTAAACTTGCTGTCTTGAGCAGTACATTCCTACATATGTAATTGTTTCAACCTCACTAAATAGATTGAATAATACAAGATGTGCTAACATTTCCGTTTTATTTATTTTTTTAATTTCTTTACATAAGAAGCATACAATAGTCAGTGAACTTACTTCGTTCAGCACCTGATCCAATTTCTCGAATTAATCTCATTTAAATCAAATATTTTCAATGAAGCCAGTCGTGGTGCAAAGTGTGACTGGTTGATGGTCGAGCCTCACTCGAGGAAATGAAATAATTATATACGTTTATATTTTCATTTCTTCGCTTTGGTGTCGAGGCACAACGCGGCGCTGAGTTCCGCCACTCAACACGCAATGTCTCTAGAATTCGGCGGAAAGTGGGGAACGGAATGTCACAAAACAAGGTTCCCTCTCACAGCAGGGTAGGCACCCTGCTGTGTGCGGGATATAGCGTGAAGCTGATTGTTTGATTATTTCCAATTATACTGTCACTGATATTACGAAATAGATATAAATACATAAATCAATATAATATCTTGATAGGTATCGATGTGGAGCCGGCCAGTACGAATTAAGTATTTTAATTTCATCGCTCTGGTAACAACGTAAAAGGTACAGTATAATGGTCCAACTAAGAAATGTATCTGGCACATATTTTTATATACTTACAGAGTTAATAGAAGGAGATATAATATTGCCACTACTATCCATAGGAGGTCCAGCTTCACTATCATGGAAGTCGAAGCTGCTCATCAACTGAGGTACACCATATGGATGAGCCAACATGAAAGCGATGGCTCCTTTGTACTGCTTAGAGCGTTTGTAAGTCAATATATTACGACCAGCGCCGTGGCCTCGTTGGTTGTCGTGGTTGTCAATGAAGGTTAAAGCATCGACTGATGCTAGAAGACTCCATTTCGGGCCCCAGTTTACTAACCATCTGTGGTGAAATAAAAAAATAAGTAAGAACTTCCTTCTGCATATAAAAACTTAATTGGAATTATCTGTCTTCGAAAAAGTTTCAATACTGTTTAAACATCATAATTTATACGTAATAGTTGCCTCACTGGAATTATGGTTTACATACAAAAAAGTCTCATTCCATTCTTAGTCTTACATCTTGTCTTACAAGTCTTATTCAATTACGAAGCAATGTAGCTTGCATTGTTTAATTGGCATTGGAACACCAGTCGCAACAAATATTTAATGTATTTAAATCATAAAAATATGTATATTTATTCAAAAAATATACACACTATTAAATTAATAAGTTTATTAGTATGTACATTTTTTATTAAATATATAGCTTGAAAGAAAATGTTACCTAAGTTGATTCTGTCCAGAAAAGGCACGACTCAATTCCGAACCAAATTTGAATTCGGTGACAGCAGCTAGAGGTGTATATTCCTCTCTGCTGATAGCTTCGCCACCCAAGTCGCTGACATCCTGGTAAATGTAGGGACGAGCGTTGGGTGGAAAATCGTAATCGGTGTTCAAGTTACTTAATCTGTTGTAGATAACGCTAAGGTCACCAGGCAACATGTGTTTTGCGGCGTCGATTCTGTAAATAATGTTTTGTTTACGTTAAAGTGTCAGTATTTTCGGAAAATGAAGTAGTGTCCTAATACCGGATTCTTTATGTCACAAGCCCTGTTTATTGATGGCTATTTCAGAGGAAATAAAATGTTATGCTCTACAATACATTCTCTTAAAAGACACATTGAATCCTTACAATCTGTATAAATCCAGTCACAACCTTAAAAATGTCAGTTACCCTACTCCGTAAACACATCACTTCGCACCTATATCTACCATTCTTACAATACATTTTTTGTTTGTTCAAATGAAATGACATTATATGTTGAGGCGACAATCAACGCCGCGCTTTTTCTTGTTTAGTTCAGTGAAAACATAACTATCTTCTTTAAATTCCTATCTGATCTTCTTTTATTCTTATTATTTTGGTAAGAAAGAACTGTAGTTCTTACCTGAATCCAGCTACACCCAGGTCGATCAGATAATTCATGTAGTTTACAATCTGTTGACGTACGTATTCTGTCCCTTGGTTCAAGTCCTTTAGGCCTGATAATTCGCACTTACGCACCTAAATAACAAATTAAATATTAATATAAAAATTAAAATATATTAAAACAGTCAAAAATGTTTGTCTGTTCTCTGTCCATGTTCGGAGCTACTGGATGGGTGGATGTGGAAAAAATATATATTAGAATGAATATGGAAATAATTAAATTATTTTAAAGACTGGAATCTAAAAGAGGACCATTTAAGACTATCTAAGCTATTAAAAATATTGAAATTTCTATCTATTTTAAAGTAGACCACGGCTTTTTTTCCTCTTAATAAAACAAAATTAAATTAATTATTCCTTTAGAGTAATTTTAAATTTGTTGTACAAAAACTTTTTGACAACAAATTAACTTACTGTTATTGAATTTGATGATATTTATCATAAATAAATAGAATCTGATTTCTAAGAAATACGATTTTAAGTTTCCCAACGTATTGAAAGCCTAAGTGTAATAAATTCAAAACACTTTTCAATGATTACTAAATCGTTTTTCTAATAAAATTGAATCAGAATCCTTTAATGTCTGTGCGAAAGAATATTTCTTACAAAGAAGAAAATTTAATAACATTTCAATTTTCAAAGTCAGCATCTCCAATTTGCTTTAAATCTATAGGCTCGTATGAAATGTGACATTCACAATAGAAATAAGCATACGTGCCTTCATTTCAAATAAATTTGTAAACGGTATTTAGATTTATCACGGCGATTATAATTTAAGCCGACGATTTATCTGTGTGACAAATATGGAAATTGGTTATTGGTGTTATTTATGTATTAGTGACAAATTAAATGGTACATTTTACATGAATATGTAATAAAAATCTGTTTTGATATCGGATGGGATTATATTAAAAATAAGTGGAAATTAGAGAATGATTTGTCTTAACACGAAGTTCTATCTACCTGCACTATTATATGACGGAGGGGTGTGCTAAAAGTAACTTTTATTTTATTTATACGTAGATATGCAGAAAAGCCCGGATTCGCCCACTGAGGGTTCCGTAGCATTTCATGATTGTACTTAAACGGGAAGTTAAATTTATAAAAGATGACAAACTTAAGTTTCCGAGCATAAGCACTCTTTTTGGATTAAATGAACTGCAATTGATGCTTGTTATCATTTTTATCAGTAATAAATACATATTTCCATTTATCGAGATTTTTTTCCTCTTTTTTTATTGTAAGGTTTTGCTTCGCGCCAGAGATTATGTGTTCAATAGTCTTGACAGACTGATAAACAGACAAGTGATCCTACAAGAAAACGTACCTTACGTCTTCTTCCTTTTGAAGGACAGAACTCAAAAAACTCAAAATCTATATATTATGAAGATTCTCTTCCGTTACTAAGTGGCTAAAAGAAGACGCAGAGACGAAACTACTGGATATAAAAAATAAAATCTTATTTGTCAATAAGTTAAGGAATGTAGGGACCTCTAAGAGAGGATTTTTCGAAATTCTCTCGAGAAATGACGTTACGACTAGTTTCATACAATTTGTTTGTAAGGGTTTGTGAGTATGACACTGATCTTGGTAATTTGTACTCAGTTAGCTATAAAACCGCTCTTTTTAATGCACATTGGCAGCAAGCTCGCAAAAGTTACACGGTATAGATAGGACCGACTTCTTGCTTTGAGTTTTTAGTACTAGTCATATTTACCGCAGTATAAAAAATGAAATCATAACGTGAAAAAAAAATAGGTCGCATTGCTATTTAAAGTAATAAAGATACAGTGCAATCCTGACAATACCTGACGGTCGTGAGTACAAATCCCATTTATGGATATATCTATTAATACATATAATTAATATCAACATCAAATTATTGCTAACATATTTTTAATATTTATTTAGTATTTATATATTTAAACTTATATTTTCATTTCTTCGCTCTGCTGTAGAGGCAAAGCGCGGCGTTGAGTTCCGCCCCTCAACACGCAATGCCTCCAGAACTCGGTGGAAAGTGGGGAACGGAGTGTGTTAACACTAGGTTCCCTCTGCCTACCCTGCTCTGTGCGGAATATAGTTCGAAGCTGATTTTTTATTTATATTTTCAATAATTTCATAACAAACTTACTTTATCAGCGCAGCATTTATAATCATTGCCAGATATAACACAATTTGGCCAGTTAAAATCATTTCTACTGTATGGCACACCAGGGTAGTGCCAGTTAGCAAAGTCAGCTGTACTGCCGCCAGTACCAACATTTTCATTATATGTACCAGTCATATGGTTGATGACTGCGTCTACGTAGATCCTAGGAATTTAAGAGGACGTATAAGCAATAGCAAATACGTTAATTAATAATTCGTGCAACTGTATTATTTTTAATTTACTGAATTTCTAGATGTTATATTTTTTATTATTAATAGTACTCTTAGTTTCAAACATTTTCAATATTTTCTGGAATAAAAAAATGAATATAGTGATACACATCATTTTCTTACCTTACTCCAACATCGCTACAGCGTTGCACCATATTAATGAACTGTTCTTCATTGCCAGACCGTGTGACCAGTTTGTAAGAGATGGGCTGGTAACGTTCCCACCATGTACGGTTGTGAGACGAGATCATCAAGTTCTCGTTTGGTGGTGAAATCTACGGCAAAAAAAGTATTAGAAATTATAACCTTAAATAGCGTTTAACAGAACTTATTTATTAACCCCGAACCAAAATTTTGGGGTGTTATAAATTTGGAGTCTGTGTATGTGTATGTCTTCATTGTAGCTTATAAACGGATGAACCGATTTTGATATAGTTATTTATTTTTATATAAAAGGCGACTTAATCAAATAATATTCTTGGCGATAGTTCAAGAAAATATGTTCAGTAGTTTGAAGATTATCAACTCTTTTGATAAAAAAACGTAAGCAACTATTACCACTTCTAGTCGTTTACTCTTTAAGGTTTTTTGTGTCCGATTTTTTTTATTTAGAATGTCAGATTACTGATGAGTAATTATACATTTGAACAGATTTACTGAAAGTTACATTTAAATATTACAACAATAACATAAAATTATATAATTATCAACTACAATTAATATAAATATTTTTTTTTTCAAGAGGAATGCCTCATTAATGAAAAAACCTTAAGCAGCTTTTTGGAGATATTGCTTATTAATGAAAGGATCTCAACGCCGCCATACGTCTAGTGGGGAAATACTAGTAAACCAAACAGAAACATTATCAGTTGTGTGATCAAGTAGGAACTGATCCCGTAGCGCTTACAAAAATGTTATTGGAATAAAAGCCGCATCCAGAATTTAAAAAAAAAACATTGTACACATTCCCTATAAGGACGTCGATCGTTAACCAAAGAGCAGACTTAATACAGCAATATATTTTCAACGAGTAAGTTAATCATGGGCTGTCTTATTTTTCCTGAGGAGCGCAGTCCTTTTTCTGCAAATTAAATTTCCGACCATTTATTTAGTAAATTGATTCTTGTCTCCTAGAACCCCTATTTCACCTTAGGTTTAATCAACTAACGGATTGCTTCTAAATTGTCTTTAACGATAATTGGAATAGTTTTAGTTTATTTAAAAGAAGGATTAAAAATAAGTGTATTTTTTTTGCTTTACGCTGTATTCTGCACATGAGTGAGTGAGTTTCTCGCTCTGGTAATACAAATAAAACATTAATCTTTTATATATTCATTAACATATTTTGATTATAATATAACGAGAATATTTTATTTTTATTTTAATAGATAAGTAATTTGAAATATAATAACGGTAAGTAGGTATATATATCTTAGAGGTTTAACATAGAGTTGACGTCATAAACAATTCAGGTTTCTGCGAGAAGCTCGTACTCATCAACATCACGATTGCTTTTCGTATCTCCACTATATCTGTATTTAAATGAAATGATTATAAATTGACTTTAACCTTTCGTCGCATATTTATTTATTTATTTAGATTCACCAGTGGTAAATTACATTCATTTTACAAAAATATTAATATTTTAATTCTATATTACTACTAAATGCATTACCTTTTAAGGCGAATACCTCATGCAACATAGGAGACTAGTGTATACAAGTTAATAAAAAAAATTAAAAAATTATATATATATATATATATATATATATATATATATATATTAATTATTGGCAAAGTCTAACTACATAAATTTAAAAAGGATAAGTTACTATAATTTGTTAAAAAAAAAAAAAATTACGATAATGGTATAGATTACATAAGTGATAAAAATAAATATCATAAAAGAAAAGAGAAATAAGAAACAAGAAAATATCAGGGGCGTATTGTTGCGTTTCTGCGAAATCTAAGCACAGAGTCTCTAAATGGATCTAAGGCGCAATCCACATTTAATATTTTACAAAAGCGAGACATAGGGGAATTTTTACCTAAAATAGATCTCCGGAAAGGTACTTCGAGAAGGTTAGACGGCTTGCGTGTACTTCTAGGCACTTTAAATCGGAATGATTGTAATAAAGAGGTATTATCATATATATTATTTATGCTTTTGTATAAAAAAAGCGAATCTAATATATCTCTTCTTTTTTCTAAGCTGTCTAACCTAAAATACACAAGTCTATCTGCGTAGCTTTTTAGTGTTCTCGATTTACCTAACGAAAAAGCAAGATGGTATAAGAAACGCTTTTGTAGTCTCTCGATTCTCAGACAGTGAGAAGCGTAATGAGGTCTCCATACAACACTTGCGTACTCTAATATACTCACTACTAAGCTCTTGTATAGGAATATTTTAGTACAAGCTTTTTTAAATATTTTAGAGTTTCTTATTACAAATCCAAGCATTTTACTGGCCTTACCAATAATATTGTCTATATGAGGCACAAATGTGAGCTCCTTATCGAAGATAATACCCAAATCTCTAATTGTTTCTACTGTATTAACAGGAGAGCCCCCTATGTAATATTTAGTGGATGTTAGTCGTTTCTTCTTTGTAAAAGTTATATGAGAGCATTTATTGGTATTAAGTATCATGCCATTCAGCTTACACCAATTATATAGGCTTGTTAGATCCTCCTGTAGTAAGCGAATATCGTTTGGATTATAGATAGTTTTGACAATTTTTAGATCATCAGCATACATAAATGGAGTAGAGAAAAGGATAATATTAGGTAGATCGTTTATAAATATATTAAATAAAAGTGGACTTAAGTGTGAACCTTGGGGAACCCCAGATGTCATATTACATTTTATAGATTCATATCCATTAGCCACAACGTAGAACTGCCTTTCTGTGAGGTATGATTTTAGCCAGTTTAGTAAAGAATTAACGATTCCATATGAAGACAATTTTTGAAGTAGTACGGAAGTAGGTACTAAATCAAATGCTTTACTAAAGTCAGTATAAATGACATCAACTCTATTTCTCTTGTCGACCGCATCTATTAATATTTCACAAAAATTTACTAAATTTGTACATGTAGACCTACCATTGATAAAACCATGCTGGTGAACATTGAACATTTGCTTAAAGTAATGAAAAAGATTCTGATATACTAAAGATTCAAGAATTTTGCCAAACACAGATAGTATTGAAATAGGTCTGTAGTTCTTTACATTTGTTTTGTCACCACTTTTAAAAATTGGTACAATTTTTGCAATTTTCCATTTAATAGGAAAGATTCCAGTTTTAAGTGACTCATTATATATTTTTTCTAAGGGTAAAGCAAGCAATTCAGCGCAATGTATCAAATAGGCTGGAGAGACATGGTCAGATCCAGAACTTTTGTTGCGATCTAGTTTTTTTATAGCACAAATTATTTCGCTATGGGTTAGATGTACGCAGGATAAGCTACGACTATCAAAATTCTGAATGCTTAAATTCTGTTCGATTTTTTTATAGTCGTATAGTGAATCGTAATTTTGAGCATAGATGGTTGAAAAATGTGACACAAATAGATTGCAGATATTTTGACCTCCTGATTGACTTATATTATCACATTTCATTTCAGCTGGATATGAATTGGTGATATTTTGTTTTTTGCGTTTTAAAAAAGACCAGAAAAATTTACTATTAGAAGTGACTTTATCTTCAGTGAATTGAACATATGCATTATAGCACTGTATCGACAATTTTTCACATCTATTCTCGAGTAATTTTAATATTATCTCGTCCATAGGGTTATTGTATTTTTTGTATCTCTGTCTTACAATTTCCTTCTCCTTAATTCGTTTAATCAGAGTATGACTGAACCAAGGTGGATGCTTTAAACCATGTACAATTTTTATTTTTGGTATGTAGAGATCCATTGACTTATATATAACGTCATACAAAATATCCACCATCTCGTTTACATTCGTACACAAGGAGAACCTGGTGTCCCAATTAACAGCAGAAAGGTATTTATTTATTGATTTATAATCAGCTTTAGCATAAGCATACTTCAGACTAGAACTATTCAAACTTAACGTGGGAGCTGTTTTGTTTATAGACGTGCTAACATTTATTAGTAAAGGTGGATGCAGCGGGTCAGTACGGATTAGTCTTCTAGAGGGGGATTCGACTGACACTTGAGGGTAATCCAAGTTAAACAACACAAGATCTAAAAGCTTATTTTGATAGTTTTTTATGTGATTTAATTGAGTGAGATTGTTAATAAGACAGAAATCTATAAATGTTTTTGCAGCACAGGACATACGGTAGTTATTATCAATCAAACTCCAATCAATATAACTCATATTAAAATCTCCGATAATAAGCACACCAAAATTAATTGTATCAACTATGTTATTGTAATTGTTTATAAAATGATCCAGCACTACTTCACTGACTGGTGGCGGAATATAGGCTACACAAATAGCTAATTTTATATTTTTATTTAATTCTAAAGTAACCCATATGTCTTCACAAACACTATCCCAATTTACGTTTCGTTTAGAATTAATACGGTTGGAAACTGCCACTAATACTCCCCCACCATTCAGTTTCTTGGAGTTAACCACGTTGCGATCTCTTCTATAGACATTGTAGTTTGCACTAAAAAGTTCTGAATCATAAATACCAGTACATAGCCAAGTTTCAGTAAGTACTATGAGGTCGTAGTTATTACTGCATACATTATTTAAGAATTCATGAGTTTTAGTACGTAAGCCTCTAACATTTTGATAATAAATACTTAGCGAATCGAATTTAAAAAAAAAAAAAAATATGAGTAGAATAATTACATGCAGTAGAATAAAACAAATATGTACAATTAAGTAAGCTTATCATATTATATATACGTCGATGTCATCAAGCTGTTGAAGTACATATTAATTTTAATAATTTTCAGGTCGTCCATCCAATTAGATATTTTGCGTCATTAAGTTACGCCAAATACCATATAGAAGCTCAAAATAGGCTACAAGTGGACAATGAAACATTTTTCATATCATTTTTTTCCTGTCCAGGCCTGTAATTGTATGTGTGTGAGATGAAGTGAAATGTGAAGCTAAAAATAATTGTATGAATATATATTTTTTTTACTTGAATGCCACCAAATCCTCGTGGTCCAAGGAATCTCTCACATTCATCTGCTATATCCTCCCATTTCCATTCAAAGAGATGGACCATCGTGGTTCGCCTGGGCGCATAGTGCGGATTTTTGAATGCCACCGCCAAAGTTACGGCCGATAATAGTAGGCTGAGACGCATTATCCGGGATGCTGTAAAAAATATATATAGGATAACTTTAGATAATATGAAAAAGTTTATTATTTTAAGTAAATTTTACTATTAAAATTTTATATCTTTATACAATATTGAGATAAGAATACAATATTGAGGTAAGAGGTAAGATTACTTGTATTTTATTTGATTATTTGTAACATACTTTGGTTTTGTGTTCAACAATGTAAAAGTTCAAAAACGTACGACGACAAGACGACATCATTGATAAAGAAAAACTGAAATAACAGAGTTAAATTCATATATCCTTACTAATGACAATTCTATTTTTGAGACTGTGAGCAATATTGAATTCTTAACAAAAACAATATTGAATTCTAAATAAACAAGAATGTAACATAACCATAAATCGCGAAACCAAATAAATAACTAACTGATACTTTACACCCACAATCGCATTAAATAATGTTTTCAGTAACCCAAGTCCGAACTGCACATTGCTTGGATTGCAACAAATAGGCTTATCTAAACATACCTACATACAATTATATCGGAATAAACGGTTGAATTTACAGTAAATAATAGAATTCTGTATAGTTTATGCTTTTGTCATTTGTGGAATACAAAGACTTTTCAAGTTTCAAGAAATGCAGTGCAATTTACAAAAAAGTTACGCTCAGCTAAATATTGATTTTACATATAAATAAAATAAGAACATTTGTCTTTGCTTTCAAAATAGCTGTTTTTTCAAGTTCATAATGTAGTTACTTTAATATTATGATACTATGATACTAAAACACAAACAGGCAATTTAATTTTTATTGTCTGTCTGTTTTTTTTTGTTTTTCTGGGCTAATCTCTAAAACCGCTGAACTAATTTTTATGGACTTGTACTAGAAGATAGATGAGATTGTATAGGAACATATAATATTAACCAAATTTTTTTATTTCTTGCGGAATTTACATGTGAAAAATCGCGTTTCCCGCGCGCAATAATAGGAAAATGGCGTATATCTAGTATTAGATATTATTATTAGTATTGGTAGTAGCTTAGTACCCAATATAAGCAGTGTTCCAAAAGATTAATTTTTTTTAGTTCTATTGAACTTAAGTTTTTAAGCAAGAAGACGCCTTATATCGTCATGTAGTTGGTATATTTTGCATATGACCTGGGATTTAAAAAGCTATTTAAGGATGTTTTCATCATCCAGTATGTTTTATATAATAATAAAATTACTGATACTATATTTCCTATAACTATCGTCATTTAAATAGATGAAGCCTTCGTTAGTTATATTTTAAAACAAAGTTTCTAGATTTCAATTATAATATATACTATAATACCTACATGGTGGAAGAGGCAGCGCTCCTTTTACTGAAACTGCATATAGGGTAAAATGTTTCAAACCCAGAGCTACACAATCTAATCAAGACAATTTGTTGAATTGTTTGTTTGTTTAAATGTAGGATTTTTTTTCATTTCACGATTTTTATCCCAACCTTTATTTCGTGTGACGCACATATGCACAAGCTATTACAAAAATACTACTACTAAGCGTTGCTGATTTTCTATTTTTCATTCATACAACCGAACGAGAACAATATTTCTCCTTCTTTGTTATGCAATTATCTATTTTTTATAATAAATCTAAACAACGTTCAAAGCTCTTTTTAAAATTGTTTAATGAAACCCTACTTTAAGGCAATTTATTATATCTTCTTTATAATGAGATTATTTACATAATTATATTCAAATTTTTTAACATATATAACTACGATAGATAGATACCTAATACATTTAATATTAGTTTTACAACGTCTAACTGATATCCCAAACACCTTTGAAAATATTATTTAATAAATAATGCCGTGATGTGTCTAGTGTTTAGAAGCGTTTATAGTTGTGATCGTGAATAACCCAAAATCTCTTAGAGATTCAAAGGTAACAATGTTAAGAATTTTATTTATGTCATTAGAGGGTATCGCTTTAATAAAATATTTGCCATCAGAAGTCTATTCAAATAACTGAAACTTGACAATATAACATTGTTATAACTCGAAGCACTTCCGAGGAAAAGCCAAGAGCGCGTCCTATCTGCCTCTCCACTATAACTGTAAACTAGTTATAATGAAAGGAAGAAAGAGTACGGGCACCTCCCCGCCCTACACCGTGAATTCCTACCAGACTGAGGCTGCAACGGTCTTATTGAACTCTCCGTCACGTTTGTGTGTTTAGTCTGAAGGTACTTGCTACACTCATTTATTTTAAGATTGTATTAGAATGATTATTCGTGATGTTAAATCGTTGGAACGAACGCACTACCGCAAGGCGGCCAATTTGTTAAATAAACGCATGGCACACACCCCACAGTTGTGTCTCGAACCATAGGCGGACACTACTTCATACACCAGAGCTGGGACCGTACCGAGTTCGACTCGACCGCTGCCTTCCAAGCATCACCACCACCGATATAGACAGAACGACAGTCGCGACACTCAGGACGACAATACACGGATTTGTCTCGATTAATATGGTATGAAAAATATATAATTTTTTTATTCATAATTAACTATGTTATTTATGTGTTTTGCCATCCAAATTTTATTTTATTTATTTATTTATTTTTAACTTATATCCGAGTAACAGTATGCACATACTGTTACAAACGTTATCGCATTTTCCTTTTACTACCACTAATATTTTTATCATAAGTAATATTAAAAACTCCACATTTGTTTGTTTCTAGTCTTATAAGAATATACTTTTAATGGTACACGCAAATACTGACAAACAATAGTTTCACATTTAAGAGAAATAGTCAGTACGATGATAAAATTGATTAAACAACTTCCAAATAATTTTTACTTGGTCTGGTTTGGTTTAAATATGGCGTTTCGAGCGTACCAGTTGAGCAAATATCACTTCGCCAATGTCACGTTATATGGAGTAGACACGAAGAGGTTGTACGGTAAAAAAAAGACATTTTACACAGTAGGAAAATGCACGTTAAAAAAAAGAATCCTCTTAAAAATCACCTTCTTCATGTTAATTGTGCACAAGAGTCTGCAGATTCATTCCCATTTATTCCAGAATGACCTGGAATCCATGCCAAAGTAACATCCAAGCCCTTTAGATGACATGAGTACAATTCTTTACGAATTCTTAAAATTTAAGACCTTAATTTGCAGAGAAATTAAGGTCTATTTTTTATCTTTTTCTTTTTTCATCCAATTCTGAATGGAGTGTTTTTAGGTATATGCAAGTCAGCTGCAGATAAAATGGCAGAAACAAAACGATCATAGCAAAGAATGATATTCTCAAAATTACTGGTTAATAATACTCATTCCAGTTGACCTACTTTAAATTATATTTAGAGGAAGAATTAAGAGGGGGAACAAGGGGATGTTTAGTATAAATAGGAAGGAATATAGGGAAATGGTTAGCCCAGACCATGATAGCTGGGAATGAAGAGAAGGAGAAAATAAGTAAAAGGTCAACAGCAGTCCTAGGATTCTGATTTGGATTAACCTTACGAGTCGATGAGCCATCATTGAGAATGGAAAGAGATACATCATTACTCATGTCTACCAACGAAGGAGAAAATCCATCACAGTAATTACACATAAGTGATGAGTATTAAAATCCCCCAGGACCAATACAGGACAGGACAGGAGATAATAGACTTAAGCTCAAAAGAGAGGAAGAAGGATGAGGGATATAAACGGACATGAAGGAGATATTGAAAGCCCTCACAGCAACAGTATTAATCTGTTGGTTGTGAGGACGGAGAATGATAAGGGAATAAGGAGAGGAGTGTTGGATAAGGATAGCACAACCTCCGTACCCGTCATTGTTGTCCTCCCTTTAACAAGAAAAACCTGGTACCCCAAAGCTGGATCAGGCTTCAACCATGTTTCCGAGAGGGCAATAATGACAGGCTTATACGAAGAAATAAAATTGAGCAATTTGTGCTTTTTTGCACGAATACTTTGACTATTCCACTGTAAGTGGAAGTTCAGTGGCTCCATTATTTAGTATTTTAAAATTGTTAGTAAGTTTTTGGCAACGTTGGGCGGTATAGGAAGCTCATCAACTGCTTGAAAGATGCTCACAAGGGTTTCAATTGGTGAAACCAATAGATGTTTCTCTAGATTCTATTGAACTGCTAGCACCTTGATTTCGAGCGCAACCATTAGGAAGGACAATTGGCAGTCAAGGCTTGATGAGCTTGTCTGTCCCTCCCTTCGCTAAAGGAGTGTGGGGACGGGGAGACTAGAAAACTGTCAACTCTTTCACTAATCGTATGCATTAGGAGGATTAGGGGGATCAGGCGGATGCTCAGCATCAATTTTAAAATGACCTAATCTAACTTACCTTATAACTAATCTACTTACCAAATCACCACAAACACTAACACCAACCTAACACCTTAATAATACATTTTTATTAAACCGTAATTTCCACTTAAAATGTATGTAAAAAAAACTAGAAACTAAACCTCGACTAGCACGTGTGTTGACCAAAACATACATCTGCAAAAAATTTTTGCAAATACTTAATAGTCACTTACCGTTTGGCGCTCCGTTCTCTCTGACTACCCGTCAGGGATAAAGCTAAGTAAGTAATAGTCACTCAAAATCTAAAGATGTCAAAATAAAATAAACAACAAGACAGCCACGCCGCGAAGTTATGGTCTGTTTACACATTACAGTCACAGGTAATTAAAAACAGATAATTAAAAATCGTTGTAATAGTTCGTAGTACATGGTACTGCCGTTAATTAAAATACTTTTCGAACATACTTTTATTTTTTTTTATTATGATTTTTTTATTATTTACATTTGTTTAATTGTTTTGATACAAAATCGTATAAAAATAAAATAGAAACGAGTCTTATAATATTACACGGGAACCTACGAAAACTCAATACGAAATAAATAAATATTTAGAAATTATTTGTAAATAGTATTGATAATTTTATTAATTATTTTAATATCAAATGACCATTAATTATAATACTTCTCGAACATATTTTTAATTTTTTTATTAAGATTTTCATATGTACATTTTATATTATTTACGTTTGTTTAATTATTTTCAAAAACAAGGAGGACACTTGAAAAAAAATTGCTATCTAATAAATAAGTGACAAATGAAACGATAAATGTAAGTGTGTGTAAAGTGCATTCCTAAGTGTTGCGTTGATATAACATCACTTCGCCGCCGTTAGCTACATACCTACGCTAGTTGCTGCGATTCGATTTCTTGATGAAGCGTGTGCGACGTTGCCGCCTTGACAGGTAAGTGTGTGCGTATGTGTGCGTGTTTATAATATTCTTTACAAATGGTGTTTTATTTTAAACGATAATTATATTATTTATTTTGTTTGAAAAAATAAACTTTATATTATGCTTTTATAAAATAAGTAGTTCAAACTGAAGTTTCATTTAAAGTGGTGTTTACACTTCCACTCTGTATAAGAAACAGACATTCAATAGAAATTACAAACATTTCTTTCATTATTCTTACGAAAGTTCTTCTACCAATAGGCATATTTTTATGAATAAATTGAAAGTAACAGAACATGACTCAAGTTAAATCTGTTAATAAATATATCTTTTGTGCGCTAGAACCGTTTACACTTCTTATCTGATCTACAGCGTTTTTCCATTAAAAATTGAAAGCATTTGGGAGATTACATCGAATTTAACATAATTCACATAACAGTAGAAAAAATATTTTATTCTTTTTAGAATTACGCTTAATATCGCATATAGCAGAGTATATAGTGATTTGACACTGCGTTCTCCGTTTTCTGCCTGAATTGTAGACATTGCATGTTGAATAGCGAAACTCAATGTCCTAATTAATTGGAGCAGTAAAATTATTGATATCCGGTTTATAATAATTGATAATACGCGTAAAATCGCTGCTAAGACGCTATTACTATAATATATTATTATTTATTTTGTATATAAGTTTGGTAAATGGAACTGAAGAAATCTTTACACTTCTATGTCATGTCACTATCCTGACTTTAAAATACATGAAATATATATTAATTTTGTTTTAAAATTATACGCAAAAAATAAATATATACGAGTTTTATTTTTTGCTTTATCTTGTATCCTGTACATGAGAACTAGAACGTAATGAGAACATTCCGTTACCCTTAAAACACTTATCTCAACTTTTAGTCAAATTGTAAATACATTCCGTGTTGAGTAGCCGAACTCAACGCTAGCTTTGCCTCGTTACCAGAACCAGGACCAAATGAAATTATAAAATATTTAATTTCCTCGAGTGGGAATCGAGCCTACAGCCTGTCGCGCTTACAGTCGCACGCTTGTGCCGATGAGCCATGAATGGACTGTTTTTTTTTATTATATTGATTAAAATATATTTAGATTTTTTGTAAGCTCTACCAAGAAAATAAAATAATTTTAATATTGTTTTAACTTTTTTATATGCCCAATGAAATTTAATTATCGCAAGCAAAAATTTGTGTAATTATTTAATATTTCCAACGGCGAAACCAACCAGGAAACCAACCAGAACCTGGTCGGTTTGCAGGAGGCGCGGAGCGGCGAGGAAGTGATTTCATAGAAGTGGATGTCGCCTTTGACATCCACTTCTATGAAATCAATGCAGTCCTCTGTTACATTAACAATTCAGAATTTAATGTCGATTAAGAAATTACCATGTATGTTCCGATTTGATTTGAATTGTTAAAGTAATATTATAAAACAAAACAAAATAAATTATAAACATTATTTAAAAAAAACCGTAACATATTGTATCAGGGTGCATCAGGGTGTCATTGTAAATGATTTCATACCTCGTTCAAGCTTTTATATTCTAAATTAATAGAAAAATCAACCGAGTGGTCACATTCAGTTGTAAGATCACTGGACAACAGGATTTCATTGTCATCCATATTGTTCTCATTATTAATAATTGAGTGCTCGGTTGTACATCCGCAAGAGATGCAGTCGACTCTTTTTGTGGTGTTTAGTCGAGGATTCGACGGAGAGAGGTTCCCTCTGCCTATCCTGCTGTGTGTGTAAAAAAATATAATAATAAAAGAACTTTAAGTTTTATAGACAAAGTCTTTAACATGTGAAGTGAACGACGACTAAACCTTAAAAGATGCATGGTGTTCTAAAGTATTATTCTAATTAGTTCGTACAAAGACAATATAACAGTGAAGAATAATAAAGTTAAAAATCTTTGTAAAAGATATCTAAGATTGTAATTATGAGAAAACGCGGTACATTATTACCGTATTAAGCATGAGATGCTTCATAAAACCTTAGCTGCGTCTTTGTTGGTGCAATCTAAAAAGAAAATTTAAAAGGTATGTTGAAAACTTTTCTAAGCTAAAGTTTCTTGAGAAAATATGTATTTATTAACAAAAAAATGATGATAAACGCTAACAGGCACTAGTTATTATGACTTGGATACAATTTTTGAATGCCAAAATCTGATAATTTATTTATTTTTATGTATAACTAAATCCGTAGGAACTTATACCTATATATTAATGGTAATATAATACGTAAATATAACGTGATATATTACAGCTTTTATAATTTACCTTAATTTTTAAGAATCAAAAGGAAAAAAATAGAAAGAAAAAGATAAAGGATAAAAAGGTACCAACCAACCACATTTTTAGTTGTTACCTTTCATCTATATACGGAAATTTATAGCCAGGCAATAACATATTTTATATATAACATTGTCCCGTGAACATTTCATTTTTAAAAAACATTAATCCATACAGGTGGGCTTCAAAAATTAAATAATCCGAATGAAATCACAAAACCTTTTACCGTTTTACCTTTCTGTTCGAAAATGAAATATGTAAATTTTTACTATAAAATGTTATTGAACGTCACTACGTTGAATTGGTAGGAACACAGCTTATACATAAAATAAGTATATATTTTTTTATTTTCTGTAACATACAGAGGACACGAGAATAGTATATTTAAATTTTAAATGCGATTATTTTTTTCTAGGCATTTTTAACATAATCTTTGTTAAGAGTGGACATTGAACCTATAATCTCGTATAATCAGTCACTGTGCCACGATGAAATCGGCGTAATTTTTTTTATGACTTATAAATACATTTTACTGTCTTATATCTGTATTATGATTTAGCCCAAACAATATCTTGGTCAGGACTAGATTAAAACTTTGTATAATTTTGTCAAATATTAGTTATGGATTCGAACTCACAACTAAAATGATAAATTTCACAAGAAAGTGATTATTCAGTATACTTAAACAAAATAACCCAACTTTTGTTTTGTAACTTTTGCTTTGTATTGTCTCAAGATAGGTGAAAGAGAGATAAGGGACGAGTAAACAAACGATTTGTCATTAGGTTTACTTTGTTAACCTTTACGAGAAATGGATGAGGGTGTATATTACAAACTGCAGGCAATAAACTACCCGAAATGCTTATAAAAATCTTAGAATATCTAAAATTTGTCTACTTTAATTGAAACAACGTATAAGAAACTAAAATTTAAATTGTTATGAAGACTAGACTCGTATTTAAAAATATAAAACGTCTGTTGTGAGGCAGTTAAAAGTGCTACAATTATACGGTTTTCTACTTTCCTTAACAAAAAATAATTTTAATATTTTGGAAATTTTATAGTACGTCATGTACGTACTCGTACGTCCGCTTATTAAATAATATTCTTGATTAAAATGAAAGATTTTTATAAAGATGCATGAAGATTGCAATCTAACAAGACTCATATAAATAGAAATATAAAATAACTCACTCATATAAATATAAGTAAAAAATTTCCATACAGGTAATTTTTAGGGTTAAGTGATCTTGTAGGAACCCTCATAAGATCACTTTATTGGTCGTTTGTCTGTCTGTCAAGTCTTTATCTCAGGAACGCATGGAGATATCGAGTTTAAATTCAAACCATATACATAAATCTACTTGAAGATAAAAATATATCTACATTTAAAGATGATTAAAATGAGATTATATCACTAAAAATGCGTATTTATCAAAGGGTGTATACCACTTGATAAATACGCTTTTTCATCCATCACTATCAAGGTGATCAAAATTCATAGGGTTGACCTAGAATTATGTACTTATGAAATTTGGCAACTAGCATCTACAGGTAGTACTAAATCAGAAAAAAATCTGTTTATCCATAAAATGGGGGCAAAATTAAAGCCGTTAGTAAATGAAGTATCTATAGAATAAGCTATAAGCTAAGCCTGAATATCATAAAAACTCAAGACCTCCATTTTTCTACGGAACAATTCAAGAGTCGAGGATTCGAATTCACTATTATCAACTGCACCACGAGATATGTTCTAGAATATAAATGCATTTTAAAACTTGATTGTTGAATTACAAAAAGAAAAATATTAAATAAAAACTCTTAATAAATAGTATCCTATGTCCATATTTATACATCTAAGAATATGTGTATATGGCATGTTTGGCCATTATAATTTCACATTCACAGACAAAGTTACTTTCGATTTTTTTAAATATGTATAAATTCACTGTGATAATGAAGCTCATGTGAAAAAGGAAACGAAAAAGCATTCAAGCACAGTACAATGAAATTAGAAACAGTATATAAGTATATAGTACTGGTGTCATCGACAAGAATACAGAATATCCAATTAAATTTCACTGAACGTTTCATGCTTCGTGCAGACAAACTGAATTAAAATTTAAGTCGGCTTCAAGTTATCATCTCTTGTGTTTCCCCGATTCTATTCCTTTGGATAATAAAATGGAAAATAATTTATTTTAGAAACATGCTTTTGTTGTTTTATTTGTATAATTTTAAATAATCGTTTTACATTTCAAATTTAAAAATCCAGAATTCAGCAGAAAATGGAGAACGGAGTGTCTTTACAATAGGTTCCCTCTGCCTACCCTGCTTTATGCAGGATTCTGCTTGAAGCTGTTTTAACTGATTTTATTTCAACTTTAAATGAATTACGGTAAGGGTATTTGGCTCTGTGATGACAACACTAACTCCACTATAAGTAATTTTTAAATCAATAAAATCTTTACCGGGAACCCCAAATAATTTAAAAAGGTCTCGATTGCTAATCTTAATAAACTATTGGGCTTGTTTTAATACTCTTTTTAGTTTTATGCAGTCGGGATTGTTATTTTTATAAATAGTTTTTGTAATAAAACTTTAAAAACCGAATTTCTTCGTCACATACGTTTATTTTGCTTGCTTGAAAAACAATTGAAAAATGGTGGGAACTAGTATTTTATTTTTATTGCATCTTCAGAATGTCACATTTATTACTATTAAAACCAGCCAGCTACATTCAGTACAGCCCAACAGGTTTGATTGCTAATAATACATTCAAAATATGAAAATACTTTTGCCCCGACCTATATTATAGGTACTAAAAATGCAAATACTCCTGAGAGTAAGATTTGTACTTCTCATCCGGAGGCAAGTTGGGAACGGTGTGTCTTGATACTATTACGTTCCCCGTTATCTGTGGGATGCAGCGTAAAGCCGAAAAAAAAGGTAAATATAAGTAAAATGTAAAGCACTTATAATTGTAATTGTAGTGGCTCTTTTTAATTAAAAAAGGTCTTGCTATTTGCAGAGACTGCTTATGTAAGATAAAAAGATTACATAAATATTTGATTAGGACTTAGTAGTAGGAAAAAAGGCTTTCGGTGCAAAAGTGACTTAAGCCGCAAAATGATTCAGGACATTTTATATACAGAGATATAATTAGTATTTGTATATTTGTTGTTTATTAACTAAAGTAAAAATTACCTTTAAAACGTTAAGGCGACGACGACATAGCGTTTAGTATCTCAATAAAATAGCCAATGCATCGTATTCCGTTGAAAAGTCATCATTTATCAATGTACTACTTTGTTACACAATCTTTGTTACGAGTACTAGCATTTAAGATATGGAGATTAAGCCGTTCAATACACCAACTCACTTTCGTGTTAGTTGCTTGTTGAGTAGCGAAACTCAACGCCGTGCTTTGCTTCGTTGCCAGAGCGATGAACAACACAATTTACTTTGTAAACAGCCACTGATTTGTGAGATCATAATTTACTTAAATAATCAAACTATTACCAATTAAAAGCAAATATATATATATTTAAATGAAACTCTACAGACAGAAGTGGGTTCAATTCGCACTCGAAAGAATATAATTTAATAATATTTATATTTTAATATATTTACTATGCTATTCAAAAATGCGGGATACATTAAAAAAAAAGGAATATGATGGCTCTATGATTTAATTACAAAAATATATTTATAGTAATTTATCGTGTTAAATTTTTAAGTTTTTGGATATCCCATATTTGATGATTTTTCGGTCTTGGTGTTCTTTGTATAACTGTATTTTATAGTCGTGACTGAAACAAATAAAAAGCATGTGTTTTTGATTAAATAATATATCAATTATGCTTATTTAATGTAAGTAATTGGAATGGAACCTCATCTCATTTTAAAAAATATTTAATTTATACACACATTTTCTTTTTTTTAATAAAGCTTGGTAAATATATAATGAAGAAAAGGAAAAAAATATATCTTATTATTAATTATAAAATCGGATTAAATATTTATTAATTTCGACTCATCGCTATTAAAATTGAATATGGGTTAATTTAAAAATAATGGAGTCAATCTAAATTAGATTACCCTACCTCATCTCCTCTATGTATAGCAAGGACCATGTCATAATCGTTAGAGCCGATATTAATATTGGCGCGGCCGTCAGATCCGACTGTTATAGTTTTTCCTGTACATCCGTTGTTCCTCTTTTCACCGGATATGACGTCACAATATCTACCAGCTGGTAGGCAGGTCTAAAATAATGTGGCGATTAACATAGTTAAATAGTAAATATTACTATAATATTAAATATAATTAATACCATTCATGGCGTTGTGGCACAAAGGGACAAGAGTAAGACTGTAACGCGAGGGGGGGTATAAATTATTATTTATTAATAATTTATTAAGCGCGGCGGTGAGTTCCACGACTCAACACGCAATGTCTCGAAAATTCAACTGAAGGTGGGGAACAGGGAACCTAGTGATAACTAGGTTTACCTACTCTGCTATATGCGGGATATAGCATGAAGGTAAAAATAAAAATATTATTTATGTAGTACTTTCTCATTTGAGATTTGATACTTTCTCGTTCGAGGCCAGTCGTGGCGCAGCGGCACAAAGTGTGACTGTAAACCGACTGGTTGTGGGTTCGATCCCCACTCGAGAAGATGAAATATTTATTTAAATTTATATTTCCATTTTCTTCGCTCTGGTGTCGAGGTGAAGCGCGGCGTTGAGTTCTGCCACTCAACACGCAATGCCTCCAGAATTCGGCAGAAAGTGGGGAACGGAGTGTCTTAACACTAGGTTCCCTCTGCCTACCCTGCTGTGTGCGGGATACAGCGTGAAGCTGATTTTGATTTATTTTTTATTTTACTTTCTCATGTATATATGTACTAAACGTTCTTCATTTTATTTTATTTGTTTCAGCTTTACGCTGTAACCCGCACACAGTAGGGTAAGCAGAGGGCACCTAGTGTTAAGATACTCCGGTTCCCACTTTCTGCCGATTCTGAAAGTATTGCGTGTTGAGTGATCACACTTCTTAGAAGACATTTTAATAATAATAGAAGAAGATTAAAATTTTCATTAAAATGTGTTTTATTAATAAATAATAAACATTAATGCTAAAACAACTCAGTGATCGCTATTTTATAGGAGTTGATGTTCAAGAAAATGTGCTGCGAACTTAACCTCACTTTTATCAAATCTCTAATAACTCAGCTCTCAGATTGCCAAAATCTATATAGTTTTCAGGGAGAGAATAATGTACCTAAATCTATTGAATCATACCATTTTCATCTCTTTACATTCTGGGCCCAAACATGTATGGAATAGTTTCAGTCTCCTTTGAGTAAATATTTCATTTCCTAGAGCGGAAAGCGAACCCACAACCAGTCAGTTTTACTATCACACTTTGTGCTCCTGTGCCACGACAGGCCTTTTAGTATAGTATATAATAAAATAAAATTAAGTATATAAAATAAGAAAATTATTTTCATTTTCTCGCTCTGTTGACAACGAAATGCGAAAAATGGGCGACGCGTAACGAAAGAAACAAAAAGAAGTTCAGCTTTACCTGTAAATTCTGGTTCAAGTTCCAATTGTCATTATTAAAAGCAACAAAACCTTGGCCGCCACGACAGAAGGCTATCTGACTGCTACCATTGTCCCACCAATCGTTAATGCCGGTGGTACCAGCGACATTACGGAAGGCTACCATCGAGTAGATCTGTCGCCACCTGTGTTCGCATATCCAGCCGTTCCCGCAGGTATTGTCCTGCGAAGTAAAGTTATATTTTAACTTATTTTAATTATATATTTAAATAATTGACACTAGGGCGCAAGCGTGCGATACAGTCGCAGAGTGACGAGGCACAGCACAGCAAGAGTGTCTTAACCCTAGGTTCCCTCTGCTTGCCCTGCTGTGTGCGGGATACACCATGAAGCTGATTTCTTTTAAATACCTCGAGTGGTGATCGAACCTACAACCAGTCGATTTTACAGTCACACTTCGTGCCCCTGCGTCACGACTGGTCACAATCAAAATAATGGTTTCAACTTCACTAAATAGATTGTATAATACAATATGTGCTAAAAATTTTGTTTTCATTTATTTTATTTTTTATATTTGTTTACATAAGAAGCATACAATAGTCAATACTTCGATCAGCCCCTGATCCAATTTCTCGAATTGATTTAATTTAAATAAAATTCTTAACACTAGTTCCCTCTGTGTGCGGAATACAGCGTGAAGCTGACTCTACTGTTGATTATTTTCAATTATACTGTCATTGACATTACGAAATATAGGTATAAATGCATAAATCAATATAATATCTTGATGGGTGTCGATGTGGCGCCGGCCAGTACGAATTAAGTATTTTAATTTCATCGCTCTGGTAACAAGACGGCGTTGAGTTCCAACACGCTATGTCTCGGAAATTGAACGGAAAATGGTTAACGAAGTGCCGTAACAACAATTCTCTTTGCCTACCTTGTTAAATTTGCGATACGAAAAGTCAAACTAAGAAACATATCTGACATATTATTTTTATATACTTACAGAGTTAATAGAAGGAGATATAATATTGCCACTACTATCCATAGGAGGTCCAGCTTCAGTATTATGGAAGTCGAAGCTGCTCATCAACTGAGGTACACCATATGGATGAGCCAACATGAAAGCGATGGCTCCTTTGTACTGCCTAGAGCGTTTGTACGTCAATATGTTACCACCAGCACCGTGACCTCGTTGGTTGTCGTGGTTGTCAATAAAGGTTAAAGCATCGACTGACGCTAGAAGACCCCATTGCGGGCCCCAGTTTACTAGCCATCTGTGGTGAAACGACAAAAATATATATATTTTTTTTTTATCATATTCAATAATTTAATTGAGGTAAGCAATGCAAAAGTATTTTTATTTCGTACATGTAAATATTTAGAAAGACGGTTGTGGTTTGATCCCAATTCAGAGGAACTAATATTTGTTTATTAATATTTTCTTTTGTTCGCTCTGGCACCAAAGCAAAAGCCCGGCGTTGAGTTTCGCTACTTATCAAACAGTGCCTCGAATAGCCACTGCCGTGGATAGTGGAACACTAGGTTGTTGTAGTAGGTGTATTCTCAATACAACGAAGATGAAGATGATTTTTAAAATGTCATTATGAAGTCAAGACATCTCACAAGACTTTTTACCAAAATGGTTAAAATATAATAAAGTAAGCTACTATAAAGGGGATCTAGTTTAAATAGATATTTATATGCTCAATGATGTTAATTAACTTTATAGAATAATATTAGTAGAAAAATATTCTATTTCTTCGAAGTCTATGAACGTTTTATACTTGAAAGGATTTATTAGGTTTCCGAGTATTCTTGTGAACGATTTTATTGTAGAAACTACCTTCTGCATATAAAAACTTAACTGGAATTATCTGTCTTCAAGCTATTAAATTAATAAATTTATTAGTATGTATATTTCTATCAAATATAAAGCTGAAAAGAAAAATGTTACCTAAGTTGATTCTGTCCAGAAAAGGCACGACTCAATTCCAAACCAAATCTGAATTCGGTGACAGCAGCTAGAGGTGTATATTCATCCTTGGTGATAGCTTCGCCACCCAAGTCGATGACTTCCTGGTAAATATAGGGACGAGCGTTAGATGGGAAACCGTGATCGGTGTTCAAGTTCCTTAATCTGTTGTAGATAACGCTAAGGTCACCAGGCCACATATGTTTTGCGGCGTCGATTCTGTAAATAAATAATGTTTTGTTTGCGTTAAAGTGTCAATATTTTCGGAAAATGAGAGAGTGTCATAATATCGGATTCTTTCTGTCTATTCTCTTTTTCCTAATGAGAATAATAGACATGTATATCTTAACATTAGGTTCCACCTGCCAATCTGCTATGGGTAATATAATAGAATATTAATTATTTATATAAATAATAATAGAAAGATAGAAAAAGGAAGGAGCTGCCTAAATACTTGTTTCAACATGTACATATACACACTTTTATCTATTTTAATATTTTGTCAATAAAATATTCTAATGGTTTTCCTGTAATTGCACAAGCCCTGTTTACTCATGGCTATTTCAAAGGAAATAAAACGTAATGCTCTACAATACATTCTCTTAAAAGACACATTGAATCCTTACAATCTGTATAAATCCAGTCACGACCTTAAAAATGTCAGTTACCTTACTCCGTAAACCCGTCACATCGCACCTATATCTAACATTCTTACAATACGTTTTATGTTTGTTCAAATGAAAAAATATTCTTCTATATATCTTTAGAGACCGTTTTTTCTTATTTAGTTCAGTGAAAGCATAACCATCGCGCTTACAGCCTAACTTCTTTAAATTCCTATCTAATCTTCTTTTATTCTTATTATCTTAGTAGGAAATAACTGCAGTTCTTACCTGAATCCAGCTACACCCAGGTTGATGAGATGATTCATGTAGTTTACGATCTGTTGACGTACGTATTCTGTACCTTGATTTAGGTCCTTGAGGCCTGATAATTCGCAGTTACGCACCTAAATAACAAATTTAGAAAACAATATATTAGAACAATATATTTGAGGCCAGTCGTGGCGCAGCGGCACAAAGTGTGACTGCAGAACCGATTGGTCGTGGGTTCGATTCCCACTCGAAGAAATGAAATATTTACTTAAATTTATATTTCCATTTCTTCGCTCTGGTGTCGAGGCTAAGCGCGGCGTTGAGTTCTGCCACTCAACACGCAAGGCCTCCAGAATTCGGCAGAAAGTGGGGAATGTAGTGTCTTAACATTAGGTTCCCTCTGCCTACCCTGCTGTGTGCGGGATACAGTGTAAAGCTGATTTATTTATTTATTTAATATATTAGGTGTGAAATGAATATGGAAACAATTAGGTTATTTTAAAGTCGGGAATCTAAGGATCATTATAGGCTATCGAAATTATTAAATATATTAAGAGGTGTCTCATCACGATTTTCGATTTCTCATATATGTAAATAACGAATTTTTAACATAAAACTTAAGTGCTACTCTTTCAACAGACATATTGTTTCGATGTCTAGAACAATATTTTCACTATAATTAAGAAAAAAAATTTTGCACCAACCTAGTAATAATTATGTTGAAATTCATTTTAAATTTGTTGTACAAAAACTTTTTGACAACAAATTAAGTTACTGTTATTGAATTTGATGATATTTATCATAAATAAATAGAATCTGATTTCTAAGAAATACGATATAAAGTTTCCAAACGGATTGAAAGCCTAAGTGTAACAAATTCAAAACACTTTTCAATTATTACTAAATCGTTTTTTCTAATAAAATTGAATCAGCATCCTTTAATGTCTGTGCGAAAGAATATTTCTTACAAAAAAGAGAAAATTTAATAACATTTCTATTTTCAAAGTCAATATCCCCAACTTGCTTTAAATCTATAGGCTCGTATGACATTCACAATAGAAATAAGCATACGTGCCTTCATTTCAAATAAATTTGTAAACGGTATTTAGATTTATCACGGCGATTATAATTTAAGCCGACGATTTATCTGTGTGACAAATATGGAAATTGGTTATTGGTGTTATTTATGTATTAGTGATAAATTAAATGGTACATTTTACATCAATATGTAATAAAAATCTGTGTTGATATTGGATGAGATTATATTAAAAATAAGTGAAAATTGGAGAATGGCGTGTCTTAACACGAGATTCTATCTATCTGCTCAATCATATGACGGAGGGGTGTGTTAAAAGTAACTTATATGTACTAATAGGTAGAAATGCAGAAAATCCCGGAATCGCCCACCGAGGGTTTCGTAGCAATTTCATGATGGTACTGGAACATGACAAACTTAAGTTTCCGAGCGTAAGCACTCAGTTTGAATTAAATGAACTGCATGCAATTAGATGTTTGTAATAGTTTTTATCAGTAATAAATACATATTACCGTTTTTCGATTTTTTCCCCTGTTTTTATTGTAAGTTCTTACTTCGCGCCACATTTTATAACTAGAAGTCCACGGAAACTACCCTATAGGTTTTGATTATGCGAGGAATTTCATAAAAAAATAAGGAAAAACGCTTGAATCTTTTGATTACGTAAAAGCTTTTTTTTTGGGTTCCGAGGGCCTGATTATTTGATCTGAATTTCAGTTTGCAACCTCCACGTAATCCTTAGTTCAACAATCTTGACAGACTGATATACCGACAAGTGATCCAATAAGGTACGTTGTCTTCCTTTTGAAGAACGGAACTCAAGAAACTCTAAATCTCTATATTACAAAGATCCTCTTCCGTTACTAAGTGGCTAAAAAAAGACGCAGAGACAAAAATACTGGATGTAAAAAGTAAAAATTTTATAAATATTTAAGTTAAGGAATGAAGAGACCACTAAGAGAGGATTTTTTGAAAGTCTCTTGAGAAATGACGTTACGACTAGTTTCATACAATTTGATTGTAATGGGTTGTCAGTATGACACTGAACTTGGTGATTTGTACTCAGTTGTCTATAAAACCGCTCCTTTTGATGCACATTGGCAGCGAGCTCGCAAAAGTGACACGGTATGTAGATAGGACCAACTTTGAGTACTAGTCATATTTACCGCAGTATAAAAACGAAATCATAACGTGAAAAAAAACATTTGCTAGCATTGCTATGAATATATGAATGTAATAAAGATACAGTATATTCCTGACAACAAGTGACGGTCGTAAGTACGAATCCCATTCCAGGATATATCTATGAATACCTATAATTAATATCAAGATGGAATTATTGCTAACATATTTTTAATATTTATTTAGTATTTATATATTTACATTTATATTTTCATTTCTTCGCTCTGCTGTAGAGGCAAAGAGCGGCGTTGAGTTCCGCCCCTCAACACGCAATGCCTCCAGAACTCGGTGGAAAGTGGGGAACGGAGTTTCTTAACACTAGGTTCCCTCTGCCTACCCTGCTGTGTGCATGATATAGTTTGAAGCTGTTTAATTTATATTTCTAATAATCTCAAAACAAACTTACTCTATCGGCGCAGCATCCATAATCATTGCCAGATATAACACAATTTGGCCAGTTAAAATCATTTCTACCGTATGGCACACCAGGGTAGTGCCAGTTGCCGAAGTCAGCTGTGCTGCCGCCAGTACCAACATTTTCATTCCATGTACCAGTCATATGGTTGATGATTGCGTCTACGTAGATCCTAGAAATTTAAAAGGACGTATAAGCAATAGCAAATACTATAATTCTGATTTTTGTATTATTTATAATTTACTGAATTTCAACATGTTTTATTGTTTAGTTTTAAACTTTTTCAATGCTTTCTTGAATAGAAAAATTGATATAATGATTTATTATTTCCTTACCTTACTCCAGCATTGTTACACCGTCGCACCATATTGGCGAACTGTTGTTCATTGCCAGACCGTGTGACCAGTCTGTAAGAGATGGGCTGGTAACGTTCCCACCATGGACGGTTGTGAGACCAGATCACCAAGTTCTCGTTTGGTGGTGAAATCTATAAAAAAAAAGTATTAGAAATTATAAACTTAAATAGCGTTTATTAACCCCGATCAAAATTTTGGGGTGTTATAAATTTGGAGAGTCTGTGTATGGGTATGTCTTCATTGTAGCTTATAAACGGATGACGAAGTAAATTAAACAGGAGCATTTGCGATTGTATGATCAAGTAGGAAGTCATCCCTTAACCGTAGCACTTACAGTCCCACTGCGCCTTGACAATCTCAATAATATACAAAAATGTTATTGGAATAAAAGCCGCATCCAGAATTTGAAAAAAAAAACATTATACGCATTCCCTATAAGGACGTCGAATCGTTAACCAAAGAGCAGACTTAATACAGCAATATATTTTCCAACTTAATCATGGGCTGTCTTATTTTTTCCTGAGGAGCGCAGTCCTTTTTCTGCAAATTAAATTTCCGACCATTTATTTAAAAAAATAAAAAATCAGCTTCACGCTGTATCCCGCACACAGCAGGGTAGGCAGAGGGAACCTAGTGTTTTTTAGACACTCCGTTCCCCACTTTCTGCCGAATTTTGGAGGCATTGCGTGTTGAGTGGCAGAACTCAACGCCGCGCTTAGCCTCGACACCAGAGCGAAGAAATGGAAATATAAATTTAAGTAAATATTTCATCTCCTCGAGTGGGGATCGAACCCACAACCAGTCGGTTTACAGTCACACGTTGTGCCACTGCGCCACGACTGGCCTCAAATTGATTCTTGTCTCCTAGAACCCCTATTTCACCATAAGTTTAATCAACTAACGGATTGCTTCTAAACTGTCTTTAACGGTAATTGAAATAGTTCTAGTTTATTTAAACGAAAGAAATAAAAAATTTCATTTTTTTTTGTATTCTGCACATAGTGTGTGTAGGTTCCATTTGCCTATCCTGGCATTTTATACTTACTATAAAGCGATTAATGGTATTTTTAAACAAATAAAATATTAATATTTTATAATTATAATCAATCAAAACATATTTTGATTATAATTGTACGAAAATATCTTATTTTTATTTTAATATACAAGTAATTTGAAATCTAATAACGGTAAGTAGGTATATATATCTAAGAGGTTTGACGTCATAAACAATTCAGGTTTGTGCGAGGAGCTCGTTCTCTCCACATCACATGCCCTTGATTGCTTTTCGTATCTCCACTATATCTATAATTAAATGAAATTATTATAAATTTACTTTAACCTTTCGTTGAGCATATCATATTATATACATACGTAATGTCGATGTCATCAAGCTGTTTGAAGTACATATTAATTTTAATAATTTTTAGGTCGCCCATCCAATTAGATATTATGCGTCATTAAGTTATGCAAAATATCATATAGATGCTCAAAATAGGTTACAAGTGGACAATGAAACATTTTTCACATAATTTTTTTCCTGTCCAGGCCTGTAAATATGTGTGTGAGATGAAGTGAAATGTGAAGCTAAAAATAATTGTATGAATATTTTTTTACCTGAATGCCACCAAATCCTCGTGGTCCAAGGAATCTCTCACATTCAGCTGCTATATCATCCCATTTCCATTCAAAGAGATGGACCATCGTTGTGCGCCCGGACGCATAGTGCGGATTTTTGAATGCCACCGCCAAAGTTACGGCTGACAATAGTAGGATGAGACGCATCATCCTGGATGCTGTAAGAAAACAAAAAATTAGCTTAGCTCTAGATAACTTTAAGTAAAGAAGATTTTTGAAGAGAAAAATATATATATTTATATATAATATGGAGGTAAGAACACTTATATCTACTTTGGTTTTATGGTAAAAAATGCAAAAATCAAAAATGTACAAGACGTAATCATTGATCAAAAGAAGTAAAAGAACAGAGTCAAATTCAGTTATCCTCACTAATGACAATTCTATTTTTGAAACTGTGAGCAATATTGAATTCTTAACAAAAACAATATTGAATTCTAAATAAAAAAGAATGTAACATAATCATAAATCGCGAAACCAAAGAAATTACTAAGTAATACTTTACACTCACAATCGCATTAAATAATGTTATCGTCAGTAACCCAAGTCCAAACTGCACATTGCTTGGATCGCAACAAATAGGCTTATCTAAACATACATACATACAATTATATCGGAATAAACGGTTGAGTTTATAGTAAATAATAGAATACTGTATAGTTTATGCTTTTGTCATTTGGCATTTTGTGGAATACAAATACTCGAGTACTTCGAGTTTTAAGAAATGCAGTGCCATTTACAAACGCTCAGCTAAATATTTATTTTCACATAAAAATAAAATTAGAATGTTTGTCTTTGCTTTCAAAATAGCTTTGTTTTTTTAAGTTAATAATGTAGTTACTTTACACGATACTAAAACACAAACAGGCATTTTTTTTGTCTGTCTGTTTTTTATTTGGCCGGCCAATCTCCGGAACAGATGAACTAATGCTTATGGACTTGTACTAGAAGATAAATGAGATGGTCCAGGAATATATTGCCTATTTTTTTATTTCCGCGGGATCTAGTTCTGGCTTTACGCGATCACATATCACTTCGCCAACGTCATGTTGTATGGAGAAGATTCGAAGGAGGTTGTACGGTAAAAAAGAGATCATTTTACATAATAGGAGAATGCATGTTAAAAAAAAGAATCCTGTTAAAAATTGCCTCCACCTATAAAAAAAAACAAAATATCAATACATTCAGCCAATATGCAGCTTGAGGAGTCAGTACAAATAACAATCTGTTTAAAGTCATGGGAGTCTATGAACCTGATTGCTTCTACACATTTAAATTCATTTAAATTGTAATATAATTTTGAATTTTGATATCCAGCACGCTGTACCAACAAAGCCTTCTTTTGGAAGTTTTGACGCATCTCATATTTAGATGAGGTGGACATGGTTTGAAAAAAATTCATTTATTATAGACACAGCTTTCAAAGAGTTGATGCCAGTTTCACATTGTTGTTCATGTTGAGCATGGGTAAATCCGTTCAGTCTTGTATCGAGAATCATGCCTAAGAATTTAACATTTTCTGCTAATTGAATTATATTATAATCGCAAAAAATTTAAAAATCAGGAGTTACTCTCTTTTAGGAAAATACTAACGCCTGGCACTTTGCTACTCATAGTGCCAAGCCATGATCAGGGAGCCACTGGTTTAAATAGTGTAAAGTAGTGTTTAACAATAAATGAGGCCAGTCGTGGCGCAGTGGCACAAAGTGTGACTGTAAAACCGACTGGTTGTGGGTTCGATCCCCACTCGAGGAGATGAAATATTTACTTAAATTTATATTTCTATTTCTTCGCTCTGGTGTCGAGGCAAAGCGCGACGTTGAGTTCTGCCACTCAACACGCAATGCCTCCAAAAATTCGGCAGAAAGTGGGGAACGGAGTGTCTTAACACTAGGGTCCCTCTGCCTACCCTGCTGTGTGCGGGATACAGCGTGAAGCTAATTTAATTCTTAATTTATTTAACAATAAATGATGTCCTCCACAGATTTTGGGCTGTAGTAAAGGACGACGTCATCAACGTACGGAAGGATATTACAAAAACTATTGACAGACAATTCGAGGTGATTTGTGTATACATTATACAATAGAAGACTAAATGCTGAACCTTGAGGCCTTTCCAGACAAGTCTGGGAGGTATAGTAAGAAGAGGATGTTTTACAGATATCAATTTATCGGTCAGAAGATTACATATGAAATGAGTCATCCTCAGCGGGATACTCAGCTGACGCAATTTTCGCCTGAGCACCGGATGAAGAACATTATCATATGCAGATGCATCATCCCTTAACATATGCTAGTCGAATGTATGTGGTAAAAACACTGAGACTATCTGTGGTACTTAACCCCTTTCTGAATCCAAATTGAGAGGGTGCTAAAATATTTCTGTTTTCCACTATCCACTCCAGACGATTTTTTAAAAGCCGTTACATATATTTTAATAAAGCAGAGGCTAGGGCAAAAGGTCTATATGAATTAGGATCAGAGGGACATTTTCCAGGTTTTAGAATGGGAATAACATTTTGGGACTTCCAATATTCGGGAATATTACCTGATTGAAATATGTTATTAATGAAATTTAAAAAGTGCAGCTTCAGAATGAGAATGAGATGTCGTCATTTTGTCTAGCAATAAAAGAATAAGAGATACAATCCTCGCCTGGGCTAGTGTATCTTAAATTCATTATGACATCTTTGAGTTGAGAATTCTACACTTATTTTGTTTTACACCATCGCTGGTGAATTGGCCAAATTTTATCCGTATCTAGGTAGGATTTAGGACTTTCAGATAGGGAGTGCTGAATGAATAAATTTTACCCTCTCTAACACGAATGGTAACCAAAACAAACATCAGAAAAGATTTTTTTAATCTTTGTAATAGTTCATAGTACCTAAATGGTACTGCCATTAATACTTGTCGAATTTACTTTTATTTTTTTTATTAAGATTTTTATTATTATTTACATTTGTTTATTTATTTTGATACAAATCGTATAAAAATTAAATAGAAACGACGAATCTTATAATGTTGATGTGTAAGAAACAGACATTCAATAGAAATTACAAACATTTCTTTCATTATTCGTACAAAAGTTCTTCTACCAATAAGTATATTTTTATGAACAAATTGGAAGTAACAGAACACGACTCAGGTAAAATCTGTTAATAAATATATCTTTTGTGTTCTCCCGTTTACGCTTTTGATCTGATCTACAGCGTCTTTCCATTAAAAATTGAAAGCATTTGGAAGATTACGTCGAATTTATGCGAACTGAATTTTAATATAATTTACGTAACAGTACAAAAAATGATATTTCATTTTCAGATCTACGCTTAATATGGCATATAGCAGAGTACATAGTGATTTGACATTGCGTTCTCCGTTTTCAAAAAAAAATAAAAAAGTATTCACTCCGAGTAGAAATCGACTCCACAATCGTCACATCACGTCACAGTCCCACTACACTACACCACCATTTACATAAGTAAGTAGAATTATTTACTTATTTAAAAGATCGTGATCGATTATAACTAGCTTGTATAATATAAACAATGTTCCGAATAAAATTTCTATCCACGGTCATAATGTTCTATAGAAAGGACGACACGTCTCAACAGCGCCATGACAACCAGAGGAGCGTTAATAATTTTATAGATTTTATGCAATAAATTAGTATTTTGTTTTTATTATATGATTTAACAGATCGATATGATAGTAAAATTATTGATATCCGGTTTATAATAATTGATAATACGCATATAATCGTTGCTAAGACGCTATTACTATAATATATTATTATTTATTTATGTATATAAGTTTGATAAATGGAACTGAAGAAATCTTTACACTTCTATGTTATGTCACCATCCTGAATTTAAAATTTATGATTTTTTTTGTTTCCAAATTATACGTATAAATTACATATATATGAATTTTATTTTTTGCTTTATCTTGTATCAATTAAAACACTTCTGTTCCCCACTTTCCTCCGAATTTTAAATGCACTCCATGTTGAATAGACAAACTCAACGCAACGTTTTTCTACATTACCAGGGCGAGGAAATGAGATTATAAAATATTTCATTTCCTCAAGTGAGAATCGAACCCACAACCTGTCGCGCTCACAGTCGCACGCTTGTGTCCCTGAGCTATGAATGGACTATTTTTTAATAGATTTATTAAAATATATTTAGATTTTTTGTAAAAAAATAACATAACTTTAATATTGTTTTAACTTTTTTATATGTCCTACGAAATTTATTTAGCGCAAGCAAAATTTATGTAAAATAGTATTTACTTCGTGTTAATGATGATAGAAAAGTTTTGCGGACTATTGTTTCTCAATTCACCTCGATAAGTAGGTTATTGTTCAGTCACACCATCACAATATTAAGTATAAATTAAAATTTCTATTAAACACCTATGAATAATATTTTTTTACATATAATAAAATAAAAAAAAGATTAAGACTAAAATACACTATGGACCTGCCCTATGCACGACGTTATAATGTTATGTACGTACAAGTGTAGTGTGTGTTCCATGTATCTCCATTTAATCATATTTCTTGCATCACATATTTAACAAATAGTTTACTATTATCTTGTACTAAAAGATAGTAAACTATTTATCGTTGAACTCAATAGTACTAACATTGAACTGGTATTCAGTATGTACATATTACTTAAGAAATGTTCGTAGAATGTAGAGAAAATTAGGAATAAAGAAAAATTTAAGAAAAAATATACTATTGAATATGTTTTTTATTTATTTTTTATGAATCGACAACAAAATGTGAATTTCGCTTAACAAAGAGGATGTATCCCCAAAACGGAATTGAACCCACAATATCAAACCCGCATTGATATGTATCTTAAGTGTTTTAGATATACGAAAGCATTCTCAGGAACTTACATACAAGTCAGTAGTTATAATTTTAAATCTAGTTGACCTTGACGAGGAAGGCATTAGCTCTATTTACATCGATTAATGTTCCCTTCACAAAACCATTAGTTAAAAAAGAAAACAAGAACCGCGCAGACGATCCGAATCTATGACCTACAACAAATCGTATAGAAAACAACTTAGGAGATATGTATTTTAAATGGCATACAAAATCATAACTGAAACTCACATTTCAGTTTTGATACAGAGACAATTTTTATAACGACTAACCTCAATTTCACTCAATCATTTGTAAATATTTCTTTTATCAATATAAGAAATATTTAAAAAAGAAAATTGAGGTAATTATTGCAAAATATGCTAGTGTTGCAAGTGTAAAACTAAGTTACTCAAAACCACTATAACATTTTTCAATTTAAATTTTATAAAATTATTATTAACAAAATATTTTTATTCTAGAATTATTAACAACAAATCAAATATCACTCACCTAATAACGTTATCTTGTTAATTATTGTATTTTCAACCTGGTTAGCTCTCCCACTACGATTTTGTTTATATAGTTGTAAGATAAAATCTCAGTTACTTTCTCGATAGCATATCGTTCCGCAATAATCCGAGATAAACTGACACAAACAATTTGATATCAATCAATTAGGCAAATTAAAATTACAATTGATAAAAATATCTTTACAAAGCATATTTTACATATTATTAATAGCGAAAGATATTTTTTTGTGTAATTATAAGCAAATAAACATTTAAAATAAAATATTGAAATAATATCAGCTTCATATTGTATCCCACATACAGCAGTTTAGGGAAAAAAACATATTGTTACGACACTCCATTCCCCACTTTCCGCAGAATTTTTGTAGGCATTGCGTGTTGAGTTGAACGCCAGGCTTTCGCTTTGGTGCCAGAGTGAAGTAATGAAAATATTAAGAAATAATAATTGAATCCCCCCAGTGGGGATGAAATCCACAACCGACCTTTGTACATCTGTGCCACGACGGCCTCTTGAAAACCGTCCAAACGCTATAAACACTAAGTCATACGTCGAAATTTTTATACGCTTGCACCGAAATTCTTATTTACTCGTATAATGTTAGCATCTCTGTATATAAGTTTTTACAAATTTGATAATTTGTAAAAACTTATTCTTGATTTCTTTTTTTTTTACTTATTAAAATAAAATATTTTTCTTCCCGGGTGTGGAATAACATATTAAAACTTCTATTAGTCATTATACTTATATATATCAAGAGTGTTTTGAAAGTATATTATTCTGTAATTTCATCATACTACAGCACAAGGTACATCCAATATTGACGAAGCAGTGATATATTACGACAGGGAACCTATTTGTCCTCAGGAATATACGTCTCACGGTGATACAAGATTTTGGATGGAAGGATTTTTTATCTACACACACATTACTGGACAGAATGATAAATGATATTGTCCTAGAACTACTTACTTTCTCGTTGTTAAGTAAATACCATATTTGTATGTTTCAATATAAAATTATTCGTTAATTTTGTTGTATGGTTGTGAGTTCAATTCGGCCCCACTCGGGGAATGAAATATTTTTTGTTTCCATTTCTTCGATCCGATGACGAGGCAAAGCGCGGCGTTTAGTTCCGCCACTCAACACGCAATGCCTCGAGGATTTAACAGAGAGAGAGTTTCCTCTGCCTACCCGGACGTGTGTGTAAAGAACTTAAAATGTCATAGAAATAAAATAAAAGATGCATTCTTTTCTAAAGAAATATTCTAATTAGTTCATACACAGACATATAGCAGTAATAAAGTTAAAAATCTTTGTAAAAGATATCTGAGAAAGTAATTAAGAGAAAACGCGGTACATTATTACCGTATTAAGCATGAGATGCTTCATAAAACCTTAGCTGCGTCTTTGATGGTGCAATCTAAAAAGAAAATTTAAAAAGCACGTTGAAAACTTTTCTACGCTAAAGTTTCTTTAGAAAATATGTCTTTATTACCAAAAAAATGTAGATAAACGCTAACTGGCACTAGTTATTATGACTTGGATGCAATTTTAAATGCCAAAATCTGATTATTGAAAAAATTTTAGTTCATTTATTTTTGTGTGTAACTAAATCCGTAGGAACTTATATTCATATATTAATGGTAATATAATATGTAAATATAAAATTATTTTATAATTTACCTTATATTTTCATGAATAGAAAGAAAAAGATAAAGGATAAAAGTATTAAGTATGAAAACCCTAAATAGTTGACAAATGCGTATAAAAAATATTATTTACAACATTTTTAGTTTTTAACTTCCATCTATATACGTAAATTTATAGCTAGACATTAAGATATTTTATATATAACATTGTCCGGTGAACATTTAATTTTTAAAAAACATTAATCCATACAGGTGGGCTTCAAAAATTAAATAATCCGAATGAAATCACAAAACCTTTTACCGTTTCACCTTTCTGTTCGAAAATGTAATATGTAAATTACTATAAAATATTATTGAACGTCACTGCGTTGAATTGGTAGGAACACAGCTGATACATAAAATGATTTTTTTTTATTTTTAGTAACATACAGAAATACGAGAACAGTATGTTCAAAATTCAAATCTGTTATTTTTTTTGTTTCGATTTATATTCAGAAATACTACTTTTTACATTTCTAGGTACGATAAGGTACCTTTCAACGTAATTTTTGTTTATAGTGGAGGCATATAATCTCGTGCAATTAATTACAGTGCCACGATGAAATCCCAAACGAGCGATGAAGCCCAAACAGTTTCGTGATAAAGACTAGAATAAAACTTTATATAATTTTCTCAAATATTAATTATGGATTAAAACTCACAACAAAAACAATAAATTTTACAAAAAAGTAATTTTTCTGTATGCTTAAACAAAATAACCCAACTTTTGTTTTGTAACTTTTGCTTTGTATTGTCTCAAGATAGGTGAAAGAGGGAAAAGGGACGAGTAAACAAACGATTTGTCATTAGGTATACTTTGTTAACCTTTACGAGAAATGGATGAGGGTGTATATTACAAAGTGCAGGCAATAAACTACCCGAAATGCTTATAAAAATCTTAATCGAATTTAATAATAATTCGAATTTCTAAAATTTGCTTATTTTAATTGTAGCAACGTATAAGAAACTAAATTTTAAATTATTATTAAGAGTAGACTCGTATTAAAAAATATAAAACACAGTATGTTAAAATTGCTGCAATTATACGGCTTTCTAATTTTTTTAACAAAAACTAATTTTAATATTTAGAAAGTTTTATATGACTTCTTCTCCCGTACTCGTACGTACGCTTGTTAAATAATATCCTTGATTAAAATTAAAAAAAATTACAAAGATGCATAAAGATTTCAGTCTAACAAGAGTCATATACATAGAAGTATAAAACAACTAACTCAAACTCGGCTAAATATAAATTTTCAATACAGGTAATTTTTAGAGCTAAGGAACCTTATAAGATCACTTTATTGTCCGTCTGTTTGTCTGTCTGTCAACAGGCTTTATCTCAGGAATGCTTAGAGATATCGAGCTTAAATTCAAACCATATAAGAATATTATATTACTAACTTAAAGTCAAAATTACTTTGGGCACTTAAAACATTTCGTACATAACTCTTAATTATTTCCGTTTCGCAACTAGTGTAAAATACTATTCAAAAGGCGAGGATTCGAATTCACTATCACCACGAGATATTTTCAAAAATAAAAATGCATTTTAAAACTGGACTGGAGTCCATTGGCTCTATGGTCTGCCTATATTAGTGTCTAAATCTCCCACAAAGCTGTGGTGTTAATATCGCGCATACGAGCACAGTCTAGTACATATATACAGTAGTACAGGACAGTAAGCCGCTGTATACGGGCTGACTTTTATAGCTGTACGCAAATTGCCTTACAAAACAAAGAATTTACTGACATGTTACGTGTACTTTGATTATTGTTGGTTTTAAGTTTCCTACATAATGCCTAGAGGTATGTTTTAAATTGGGTTTAAATAAAATTTGATTCTTCAATTAAAAGTTAATTGCTAAATATTTAATTTTCCAAATACTTTTTTACTTTCGCACTTAGTTATTATTCGCATTGTGTTTCTAAAACAAAGGATAGAATATCCTATAGAATATAGAATCCATCCTATAGAATATATCGCAAAATGGAGTTTCATTTAAATTTATGGAAAAAAATAAAAACAAACAAAATTCGGCCTAATCTAGTAAGTACCAAAAAGACGTAAAATATATAAAATATATACTTTTTAACTATAAAATGACAATATTTAACAAATGTATGTATATAATATATTAAGTAATTAATGTAATAAATACATACTACAAATATTATATATACCTATTTATTTATTCAGCACTTTCATCAAGCATAATATTGTAAGCAATCTCGAAAAAGAGGGTAGTTGTAGGTGAAAAACGCTACAAAACAACTTGAGATTGAATCGACATCTATTGCTTCTATAATTAAGACACTGCCCCACTACGCCACGGTGGCTATGGTATTGTAGTTATTTCGTTACGTATAGTTGTTATTTTATTTGCTGTATTATTTTATATTCATGTATGTATTATCTTAGTACATTTTTAAAGAGCTAGCACTCAAACGCGGCTTCACACGTTTTTTTTTATATTTTAGCAAAAAAAAAATATTAAAAAAAAAGTTATTTTAATAAATAGTATGTCCATTTTTATACATATGTGTACAGGATATTCATGATAATCGATTGAATAGTTTTGACGTGAAAACTTAACAAACAACTTATATTCAAATTTATATATAATACTAGCGTAGTGTTCATACTATGCGGCTCGTAGGCTTGGTCATTTGGGATCAGTTATATCTCTATATAAAGAACAATTTCAATCTAGATGAAATTCATAAGTTGACTATTATATTTATTTTCATGAAGATAAATATTTAATTATAGATAATACATTAACAATAACCGATAAATTTAAATAAAATATATAAAAATATATATAGAGGCAGCGTACGCCGTATAAGCGTCTGGGAAGTCCATTTTGTGCGACATTTTCTTAAAACAACGAAATTCCTTATTAGTTAGCGAAAGTTGCGCTTGTAATTCAGATTCAGACAATAAATTGCATGTAAAAAATAAATATACTTTAATATTTTTGTATGTATCGAAAATATTACAAATATGACAAAAAAAAATAGACTGTAGTCCATAACACTAGCTGAGGAACATACGCCTTATAGGTTCAAATAGTATCTATATATGAAATTTTATATTTAGTTTGGCCGTTATTACATCACAGACAGACAGACATATAGTTTTACGTTCGAATTTTGAACATATGTATGGTCAATATTGTGATAATAAAGCTCATATGAAAAAGGAAACAAAATAGCACAGTAAAATGATATTAGAAACAGTATATAAGTATATAGTACTGGTGTCATAGACAAGAATACAGAATATCCAATTAAATTTCACTGAACGTTTCATGCTTCGTGCAGACAAACTGAATTAAAATTTAAGGCTTCAAGTTATCATCTCTTGTGTTTCCCCGATTCTATTGCTTTGGATAATAAAATGGAAAATAATTTATTTTAGAAACAGGCTTTTGCTGTTTTATTTGTATAATTTTACCTAATCGTTTTACAAACGGAGAACGGAGTGTCTTAACAGTAGGTTCCCTCTACCTACTAACCACTAACTTATTTTTTTTAACCTTAAATGAATTACAGTAAGGGGTGCACTGTATTTGGATCTGTGATGACAACACTCTAATATAAACGTGTTTAAAAAAATACCTATATTTTTAAACTATACTTTTAAATACTTTTTTTTTAATATATAGAGCCCAATCTTTAACTGTCTGGAATTATACGTTATCGTTATAAACAAGCCCAATCGTGGCGCGTGACTGGTGGTGGGTTTAATCTCCACTCGAGAAATTTAAATATTTATTAAAATGTATATATCCATTCCTTGCTCTGATGGCGAGGCAAAGCGCGGCGTTGAGATTCACCAATCAACACGCAATGCCTGATAAATACGGCGGAAATTGGGGAACGGAGTATCTTAACACTAGGTTTCTTCTGCCAACCATGCAGAACAGTATGAGAAAACATACTGAACAATATGAGAAAAACAGAGTGACTTAATAAAAAATCGAAAATTATCAGAAAACAAAACAGAATGCTATATAAAAATACGAAAACAAATATTTTCAGTAAAAGTTCAAAAACCATAACTAAGGATTCCTGCAAAATTGTGAAACTTCAATAGTTTTTCAAACAGCTAATTGGTCAAGACTCCAGAGTCAAGCTCGTTGAAGATATTCTACGAAAGTTGGGAGATTTTTTGTAATTAAACTATTTTAAGTGTGAAGCGTTGAACAAAGAATAAAAGTTAGTCGATTCTATTTAACTTTCAGCTAACGTCGTCGTTGTAAGTTTACTAAAACTAATTTTTATTTTTGCTCTATATGACGTTTTGTTATATTATTGTATTAATATGATATTTTATTAATTTTTTTTTATGACTGACACAATGTTTGGTTAAAAACATGATCGTGGTTGTGGGTTCGAATTTCATATTAGATTTGGTGCAGCAATGATGTAATTGCATTTGTTTAATAACAATACTATTTCCAAACTTCTGTCGCTTTTCCTACAATATATCGAAAGCGCAGAAATTCATTATTAGGACTCTTCAGCTTCCCCTACTTAAAGGGAAATAAGTAAATAAAAAAAATATATATTAAAGAATTATTAATATTGTATCAAGGAAAATACAGCGATAATGAATACAAAAAAAATGTTTTAAAATCATGTATCTCTCTATAACTCTCTCGTTATTACGCGATGACGTTCCCGTAACCGAACAGTAAATACGAGATGTCAAAACAGTTTCGAAACACAAAGGGTATCTATCTATCTATGCTTCACTTGATTAACATTCAGTAATTACAATTCTTGATAATAAAATAAAATCTGCAAAAACTGATGCTACTGCAAGCGCTCGCTGTAAAAGGATAAATATGATTGTTTTTAATTAATAAAATAAAATTGTCATTATAATAGCTTATTCAAAAAATGTCTGAATAAACTCTACTCTGTTTTTTTTTTCAAATTTTCTCGAATATAGAAAAAAATCATTTGCGAGAAATATAAAAAAAAATTTAAAAACTTACTGTGCAGATACTAGAAGTGTGATTTATTTTATTTTGTATAAAAAACTTTCCCATTTATTAATTTATAATGATAGCTTTAACTTTTTAAATTATAAGATTAAATTTACATTTTTTTTTAACTAAAAACGTCTATTAAGTACAAATTCAAATAAAGGTATTTCAAACAGTAACAACTTCGGAAAAATGTATTTTCTATACAACAATTATTCTTTCGTGTAGAAATTTACTCTTCAGTATTATTCATAATTTTCAGGTCACTACACACAAATATGGCCATCGTTTGTTTAAGTTTTAACTGGTAACACAGCTTTTGATAATTTTGTAACAATAAAATGACCACAAAACCAGCAAACCAGCCAAATCTTAATTAATAATTTAAATTTGACCATAAATTTAACCAACTCTTTGATGGAAATCGAATCCATGACTATTGTGAGTATAGTACGATACTGTTCCACTGACACGATGGTATTTCACTTAATTAAATTCACAAACTATGATTTTATACCTAAAATTTAATTTGTAAATTCAATTAAAATAATAAACTTACTTTAATAATTTTTGAACTAGTATAAACATAAGTAGAAATTGCATCGTAGTGAAGAAACGTGCAGAATTTTAAATTCAGTGCACTTTTGTATTTTAAAAGTTTGTAGAATTGTGCTTCATACACATTTTGTGGAATCACCTATTGGTTGTACTGTTGAGAAAATTAAGTTTAGTAATATAACTAAATTGAACAAAATAAAGTAAGATTAATTTAGAAAACGATCGATTTGTAAGAATTTCAAAAGTTTGGAGTTATTTTTATTTTTATAATATATATAATAATAATATTAATAATTACACAATATTTTTTTTCGTTATTAGAAAAATTACAAAATGATAATAATTACAAATTGTAACGTAATAAATAAAAAAATTTACAAGGGCGCCGTGGCGCAAGCGTAAATTGAAAACGCGACACTCGGAGGAATAAAGTATTTAATATTTTCATTTCCTCGCTCTGGCAACGAAGCAAATCAATCAATCAAATCTTTGGCTGTATTGAATGTAACTGGCTGGTTTTAATACCAATAAATGTGACATTCTGAAGATGCAATAAATAAAAAACAAATTCTCGCCATTTTTCAATTGTTTTTCAAGAAAACAAAATGAACGTATGTGACAACGAAATTCGGTACATTTTAAGATTTTTTTTTCTTTTTATAAGTATCCTATATTCTTAACTATATTTGTTCTTAATAATGTCGGACGAATCAACAAATCAGCACAGAATCAAGCTTTTGTAATTATTTTACTCATTTTGGTTACACAAAGTTTAAATGGATTTATAATTACATTAAATCAGCTTCACACTGTATTCCGCACACAGCAGGGTAGGCAGAGGGAACCTAGTGTTTTTAGACACTCCGTCCCCCACACATTAATATAATTACATTAACTTTAATATTTATTCTAATAACAACTTTTCACCAATACTTTAGAACAATTTGAACACGAGTGCCGTGTTGTTTGTGCTCTTATTTCCACCGGAAATCCACCGGAAAAAACAGCATACAACCGGCACTTAATACAATCGGTAATATGGAACAAAACTACCTAAATGACGTCCGTCTCCTTAAATATCTGAATGTAAAGGGAATATTTAATAATAGTTAGATACTACACCCGTATAAATTTCATGATGATAGTTTTAATAGAGTATGCGTGAAACGTAACAAAAAAACAAATTTTCGTTAATTACATTAAGATTTCATTATATTTTTTCATTTTTTTATTATATAAAAGATATATGAAGATAAAAAAAGATAAAGAAAACAGCAATTATGATTTTGTTATAATTAAAAACTTTACTTCATCTTTTCGAGCTCTTCAATATTCAATGTACCTCCTCCAAGCCATTAGTAAATAATAAATATTGAATTGAATAAATACTTTGAGCTTACAAGATCAAAGTTCGGGCTAAATCTAAGGCGTATTCTTTAATTTAAATATTTAATCATATCTTATATACTTGCTTAAATATTTTAATTAAATTTAAATAAATAATAAACTAATAGATATTCTATAAACGATCCCATCGAGACGTAGGGACACAAGCGTAACTGTGGGTTTGATTCCCACTCTGGGGAACAAAAAAGTATTCAATATTTTTATGTATTTTCATTAGTGATTAAGCCAAATGTAGCTTTCAGTTCAGCCACTCAATACACAATGCCTCATGAATCACAAGTGGGGGACAGAAATATCTTAATGGTGAACGGAGTGTCTTAACACTAAGTTCCCAGGTTCCTTCAGCCTACTCTGATATGTGCGAGATACAGCTTGAAGCGTAGAATATATATAACATTATTTAAAACATTATCAAAGATACAAGTGACGTTAATATTGTGTGATATAATAATTATAATCATGATTAAAACATAATAAAATTACATCGTTATATATTTTTGCAAAATAATTATCGTTATTGAACAATATCAAGTTGCATATTGGAATTAGATACTTTCGAGTGACACGAAATTTTTCAGTGGTTTTTTTATCCAAATCTAAGAAAAGTAGTCACAAGATATCTTATTTTTAGAGCGTCTTGATATTTGTTTGTGAGCATACGTGACTCCGAATACTCGAGCAGCCACTGTTATATCATCCATCCAATCCATAAGAGTCTTCCCTTCCCTCCTCCTCCTTTCCTTAGCTCCCTCCTCTCTTTTACTTATCCTATTTATCCCTTTTATTTTACCTGCCCTATTCCACTTCCCTCAGTTTTTACCAAAACTGCACGTCGTCCTTCACTTGCGACGAGTGGAGGGAAGTCAAGTACGGCTACGGCTAAAGACGCTATCACTCAGGCGGAACGAAATCCAGCACTTTAACCAGTGGCGTAGCGGGCGTAACTCGCGCCCGGTGCAAGGTTGTGCGTGCAGTTTTCCTCACGTAATTGCCTTCGACGCATGAAGAACGGAAAGGCGATGAGACCTGCCGATATCCCGATCGAAGCTTGCAAATCGTCAGGCTATCTTGGTGTGTTCATGCTTACTGACCTTGTGAACTATATCTTGGACACTGGATAGACACCACACGTGGCCGCTTCGTTTCATTACCCCTGAGGAAGGAAATGGGCAGCGTTCAAAATTTTCATAGTTATAGAGGCATTAAGCTAGCGAGAGTGTACTATTTCTTAATTTCAATATAGATTTCAGTCAGGATCGGGCTCATTGGACGCCGTTTTCGCTCCCAGAGCTTTTATGGAGGAAAAATCTTTACAAATTGCCATATAAAATAATGCATGTATTGCGCCACGATGATGTCTGAATAAATCAATGTAAAAAAATCTTCGATCAATCTTATGCTTACTATAGTAATAGACTATTACGAACTTATCGATAACGATAACTCAGCCTTGTAGGTCGTTAAGATAATTTATGTTTTGAATATTAAATAAAAATTTCTTAAATAAATAACAACAAATATGTAATGATAAATTGTCTTTAATAAATCAACGATAATTCATTGAATTTTAAAAATTTCCATGTAAAATTATATTCGACTTCGCTTTAACACCACTATTTGTTTACTAGTCTGAATCAATATCGTATTTTAATAACATTATCATTTAAAAAACAATATTTAGACATTGATAAATTAAATTTCAGCCAGTTCAACAAAAAAGTTATTTTATAATATTTTTGTCAAAATAAAATATTTAAAAATTTTATTTACTTTGATAATGAGGCAAAGCACGGCGCTCAGTTCTGCCAATCAACACGCAACGCCTCCCATAATTCCTAAGCTCTACCCTACCCTGTTAGGTGCGGGATACAACGTGAACTTACAACAATAAATAACGTGATAATTAAAAAATATTTTTTTAATCGTTCATGAGCCGTGCGATCGTGAAACAAGATAATAGCAAAATTTTTGTTATTACAATTAAATAATAACTAATTTAGGATAGCAGCGTGGTTATCAGTGCATTTTATATTATTATAAATTCTGTTAAATTTCTATAAATTCATATATAGAAATTTAACAGAATTTATAATATATCTTTTATATAGCTCTCTTCTATAAGCATATCTTTTTTTTCTTGAGGGCAGTTTTCAATCCCTACTCGAGAAAATGAAATGTTTATTTTCATTTATTAGCTCTGATGTCGAGGTTAATCGCGTCAGCGTGAAGCTGTATCCTGCACACAGAAGGTAGGCAGAGGGAATCTAGTGTTTTAGACACTCCGTACCTTACTTTCTGCCGAATTCTGGAGGCATTGCGTGTTGAGTGGCAGAACTCAACGCCGCGCTTAGTCTCGACAACAGAGCGAAGAAATGGAAATATAAATTTAAGTAAATATTTCATCTCCTCGAGTGGGAATCGAACCCACAACCAGTCGGTTTACAGTCACACGTTGTGCCGCTGCGCCACGACTGGCCTCTACAGCGTGGCAGGATACAGCGTGACGCTGATTTATTTATTTATTTGTGAATATTTATTTCACTCTAAAGTACCTATTATCTTCATAAACAAAGATCTTCATTACTATCTACATTTACATTTGAATTCTGATAAACTGTAATAAATAGGACTATAATAAAAAAAAAACACAAATTTATATAAAAATATATTTAAGAAAATATTACATAATATTATGCCAAATATTTATATAATAAAAACTTAAATATTTAACTATATAGCATATTTACTTTTAAAATAAAATAATTTAGTTTATTTATACCATATAATAAATAAATATATCCACTCGTGTATTACATAGTCATATACTGTAAACTATAATTATTATATTCAAATCATTTTGCTGAACTTTACTAAATCACGGTATTTGTAAATTGAGTAAAGTTATGGCAGTGAACAAATATAAAAATAAATATTACAAATTTTCCACAAAAAAATATTTCGATTTTTAAATACTATTTCAGAGATTGTATAAGCCATGCCTACCAATGTCTTGTTTATATTTAAAAATACTTCTAATGTCTGAATAATAATAGCCATATTAAAGGCTTATAGAAATAACGTTATACATACATATAGACTAGTATTTTATTAATGTATTGAAATTGCGTCTCCACCTTTATAGAAGAATTATTTTATAAATATAAGATTACATTTATATGAAAATATATTAATATACAACTCGTATAATTTTACATTCAATGATTATAAAAATTAAATCATCTTTGAACTTAATGATTTTTAATCACATTGTTGTCGTTTTTGTTAATTTACTTTTAGTATTTCGTTCAAATTTTTTCTTGTATTAACAATTTTTAATTACAAAATCTGTAGGATTCTGTTCAAATAGTGCACTACTATATACAAATATAATATATTTTATTGTATTTGGTCATGACAAAAACTAGTTTTCCTTTTCTATGAAAAAAAATCTTAGTTTTCAAAATCAATATAGAAAATATATGCCATTCAAATGGCACATATTTATTTAATTATGATACATTTTTTTTTGTTATTTTTATCAGCTTAACTATAGTTAACAAGCTTTTCAGTAAAATCGTTTATTTTTGCATATATGCTTAAATTAAGTCATTTATAATTTAACTTAAAATAAATATGTTCTAGTTAATTATAATGTAGACGCTGGCTTATTTCTTTTAATATTTCCAATTAAATATGTAAGTAGAGAAGTGAATAAAACAAAATAAAAGTTAATATAAAAAAAGTTTACACAGCTACACATTGGTGAATAGATACAGTACAAGAAACTAGAGAAACCTTATAAAATATGAGCAACACGTGTACTTTATTCAATGAAGTAATGACATAAATTATTTTAATTGAACAGGCTTTCGACTCTTTTTCTTTTATATATTGAATATTTTTTATATATTAAATTTCTTTTAAATATTTCATATGTATTTTTGCACTCATTACTTTAAACTCATAAGTTTACTTTGTGTTTACAAATATAAAAAAAAACGGAGTATATAGTGTTTTTGTATTAACCACCTTAAGTGAAAGACACAGTTTTAATTACTCTATAAAAGCCTAATAAAATTAAAAAGAAAGAGATTTTGCCAAAATGTAATTTTTTATTTCAAACAAAATAAATAATAAAATTATCGTTGATTGAAATAGGTAATTGCATAAAATAGAAAAGAAGATATCCCTTTCTCGTTCTGGTATATTTTTTGAGAATGAAAAGTGACAGATAGGATAGATAACGTTTCTTAGTATTTTCATAGTAGTAGGTGTTTACGTGATTGGTATCTATTCGTAACTGAGTCACACGAAATACAGGTATTAATAAAAAACAGGAAATATTTTCAACAATAATCCTTTGTCTTACTGTTGGTGTATCTTGAATAATTTCTTTATTTATTAGTTGGTTTGAAATATTTTATCCTATATGCTGCTCCCGTTAAAGGAGCGCTGTCGCTTCCAGCCTGTATATTGAGCTTTATTAAAACATTTTATCAGAATTACTATTGAAGTATTCATGTCGAGATTGAGAGGCCAGTCGTTAAATATTTACTGTCGTTAAATGTTAATATAAACTTTTTTTTTTTGGTTAAAGCCAAGAAAGATCCTGGCACTATTTTTGGTGATCTCTAACACAAATATAAAGCTCAGCTTACGCCTCGCGGAGTGTAAGTCATTACTTCAAGGGATAACTATTAATAATATAATTGACGTAAAGCAGCCTTCGTTAAAAGTATTTGAACACTTTATTATAATTTAACTTTCCATTATATTTTACATCGATGACCAAATATTCTACATACACAAAAACAATTTAAAAAATATATTAAATATAAATTACATCAGTTGATATAATTTAATAATGTTTCTAACATCAAAATTGTTATATAAGAAATTTTGAATTTAAATAAAAGCTTTTATTTCAAATAAGATTATTAAAATTTTCAAATTATTTTAACACCATGTAAAACATTACTAAAATTTCCGCCATTTTCTAAATTATTACAGTGTAAATAGAACTCGTCGATATTACATCATCAATCATTAAGTATATATAGTTATAACTGAGTCAGAAAGAACACGATTTTGTTAGCGTATTCGTTCTAAATAAATTGTATAATATACTCCACATTTTTAAAATATACATTGCTGATACTTTTTTGAAAAAAAAAACAACAATTAGTCACAGCAGTATTAAAAACCACTAAATAAAGTAAAAAAAACAATAATTGAATTTAAAAAAATCATTTCAAGTAGTTTCCAATTATTTTTTAAATAAATTCTTCATCTAAAAGAAAAAAATTATAAATTTGGCATTGAATAAGATCTAGATTATATGTATAACCAATTAAATACAATTTATGTATAGATTTAAGCATTTTCATAATTTTTGCCTTAATATGCACTTATTTTTTGACTTTATATTGTATCTCTACACAATTAGGCTTCAAGTTTGAGTCAATAATTATTTATCTACAAGATAATATTTTTAATCTGTCCAAAGATAATTTAAGACAATGATCATATCGCAGAAAACTATGGTGTATTGTCTACCTATGGATATTCTTAGTATTATGATTTTTCAGTCTAATTAAATATCATTATTAAAGCTTTAGAATGTAGGATTTCCCAATCTTTTATATAACCAATCATTTTAAAATAATTAATTATATTTTCTTTTAAATTAATTTTCAATTTTTAATAATTGCACATCCCTATTATGTTTAAAAGTATTATTTTCAAATATCACATAAACGATAACGATACACATATAGCCAAGTATAAGAAAATCCGTCAAAATGTACAGTTCCTTGCATGTATATATGTAACATAAAGTCAACAACTAAATTCAATTATAAACAAACATCGGACTACTAAATCGATATTTAATCGAAATAAAATATTTATTCGACTTTACGGACATTTACTCGATACTTTTGGTATCATCTAACAATTAAGTACAATATAATTATTCTAAACTTGGGGCCAAAAACAACGCATTTGGTGCAGTAGTCAGATTAGCCGATTGGAAGGAACGTTTAATACTAACATTAGGATATTGTTGTCGCCATTCGAGTACCTGAAAGTAAATACAAATACATAATTATTATTATATAATAACAATGTTTTTATAGGAAATATTTAACCAATATTCTCTATAGTCAAATGATAATTCATAGCAATTTGGGTAAAAGAAATTTGTAAAAATCCCTATAGATGTTAACAACAAAAGTGAATAGTATCTAATTCATCAGAATTTCAACGTACCTTGAAGAGAACGTATAGCTTAGACGTAAGAGCTTGGACAGTTTCCAAGAGCGCGAAAAAAAATATATTTCTTTTCTCAGTATGGAGTAACACTCGAATGCATGTTAAAAGTATTACAGAACAATAATATAACAACATGCTCACGAGTGAATTTATATTTTATTACATTTTTTTATTATTTGTTTTACATCTACATCATCGTTATTAATATATAACACATAAACCGATGTCTTACTTACTTTCAATAGATAATTAACTAAAATCTTAAATAAAAACATTTTGTTTATGAACAAGTCACTAGTATTATTATAAATATTATTAATATACCTGAGCTTCATATATCTGGTCACAAAAGCTAACATCCAAGAGTCTAAGTTGTCGGCATTCCGCTAGGATCCTAAAAAACCATTAATAACTTTATTATTTCCATAAAATCTATTAATATTAGACGGAGTTACATATTAACCATAAAATATAGCCGTTTAGAGACAAGGAACACAGCACGACAGTGGTGGGTTCAATTGCCAATCGTAATAAATTATTTTTAATGTCACATAGGTAACAAAAAAAAAGTGTGGCATTCAGTGCTACCGCTAAATAATACTAAGTAATTCAGGCAGAAAGTATTGAACGGAGTGTATTAACACTAGTCTCACTCTGCCGAGGAGTTTTCTTTTTTTCTAAACTACTTAGATATAGTAACAAATAGAAAAAAACTCACTCTGAACATATATCAGGTGTAACCGCTCTCACTCCAAGCAAATCCAATTGCGACAATTTAGTCGCTTTAGGTAATAAAGCCCGTAGATCTCTATCACATATACCTCTTAACGCACCCAAGAATAGCTTTCTTAGTTCACCACCGGTTAGGGAAGATAACCATTCGCCTGAACCACCTGCTTGCAAGCTGAAATAGTTGTAAAATATGTTTTCAGGAAAGTATATTTATTGAAAAAATAATAATTTAATGGAACGTGTAAACGTGACGTCACCAACTCAAGAGAGAGACACACACACGCAAACACACAAGAACAAATGCACGCACATTCGTAGACGCACCATAGACACACACACGCACACGCACTCACGCACCGGTAAAGATACGCGATGTCTCGAACTCATGCAGCTTAAGAACAAATTGTTTTGACATAAGGTTCTCCTGCTATGCGATATAAAAAAGTCTTAAGCTAAATTTGAGAATCACAAGCGGCAGATCGGCAATGCTTTGTAGCATTTTTGTAGGAGTATGTGTTTACGTAAAATTAAAAAAATCGTATGTCTAAACTATTGAGGTATCTTGATTAATGACTTTAGGTATGGTTTTGACATATTTTACCCTATATGCTGTTCCTGTTAAAGGAGCACAGATGCTTACACCCTATATATGTATATATCATATCGTAATACTGATTTACTCACCACCAACCAACGTCCAATTCTTGTAAATTCCTACAATTACTAAGCGCTCTTAAACCGACCGCCGTTAACGAATATGACTTCCAAAAATCAACTGATAATAAATTCGGACAGTTTGCACCTAGCGCCATCGCTACTTCGTCCATGCTCGATATCATTTTACACGAACCTGGAACGAAATGTATTTTTACATACAAAATTACATACAGTACAGTTGAGCCGTGACCGCTCTGAAGTAAATTGTAGGTGTGATGATTTGATTTTATTATTTTTCTTACTTTTTATTCAACTTCAGGGCAGCCCATTTGTCGATCGTCGTCCATTAACATTAGTAATAATTAGATATTCTTCAGTGATATATAATAACGATAGTGAATAACTCAATAATCATTTCTTTGATCAATATAAGTAATGACTGTCAGTCTGAATGACAAAATTTATATATTTGCTAAAGTTCATCCGATCGAACCCACGGCTATTATTCTGCCCTATGATGACTATAAATAATATATATTAATTGTTGTAATATATTATTAGGCATATTTCCCTTTTATAAAATCAAAGTGTACACTTTTTTTGATCACCTACATTAAAAACAAAAAATAACTGTTTACCAAGATTAAGATGCTCCAAGCCAGGATTAGCCAATACAATAGATACAACAGCAGCAGTCGTTATATGCGTTCTATATACATCTAACCTTTTGAGTTTCGTTAAACTTGATAGACAGGACCATTCTGAACAATCTACAACTGATCTGAGACATAATTCTGTGGACAAGGAAAATTTTCTTTTTTTTTTTAATAATCTAACCAACTTCATGCTGTATCCCGCACACAGAAGGGTTTACTCCGTTCGCCACTATTCGCCGAGTTCAGAAAGCATTGCATGTTAAGTAGTGGCGGAACTCAACGCCGCGCTTTGCTTCGACACCAGAGCGAAGAAATTAAAATATAAATGTAAATAAACATTTCATTGTCTCGAGTTGGGATCGAACCCACAACCAGTCGATTTTACAGCTACATTACACCACTGCGCCACGACTGGCCTCAAAGTTATCCTCCTTATATTAAATTTATATTTAAGTTTTATACAAGAATAGCATTCAAAAGTGGATAAACTCAAAGAAATAATATTTATGTCATAAAATAAAATAAAAAAAAATAATATAATATAAAAAAACTGTAACCATAAACCATGTATTCCACTACGTTTATATAAAAAATGTTTACATAAAAAATTAAACATACCTTGCAAATGAGGCGAAGTGTCTACTATAGCTCTTAGCACTGTATTGTCGACGAATTTGCAACAATTCATTCTTAAATGTGTTAATTCAGCACCGCTCTCCTTTAGAAGTCTGAAATATATATTTTTAAATAGTCAGTTTCACGCTGTATCCTACACACAGCAGGGTAATTATTTTTATTATTTTTATTTAATAGTAATCAAATAATTGCGGCGTTGAGTTCCGCAAACTCAACACGCAATGCCTACAGAGCTTGGCGGAAAGTGGGGAACAGAGTGTCTCAAAATGAGGTTCCCTCTGAATAGCCTGCTGTGTGCGGGTTACAGCGTGAAGTTGATTTTAATTATTATTTACTAACTATAGATCATTACAGTCATTATCATGATGGAAACAAAGGAAAAATATAAAATATGTTCATATTAAATTATAAGTTATGAAATGATAACATAATTAAAATATCTTGATTCTTTATTAATATTTTAGTAACTTCATTAAATTAATGAAAAAATAAACAATGCACAAGTCTATAATACAATTGTGGTACAGGAAGTTACATGAGTAATAAAGTCGAGTATAAATCTAAAATTACATAAAGATGATAAAAAAATATGTATATTTTGGTCAGATAAGACTAATTTCCAAATAGCGATTTTTAATATTATATTTAAAAAAATATGTTTCAATTTTTAAGCTTCACTCTGTATCCCGCATTAAGCAAGTTAGGCAGAGAACCTAATATTAAGACACTCCGTTCACCACATGCAACAAAATTTTCGAGATACTTCGTATTAAGTAGTTTTATATAGTAAATGTATCAATTGACACGCGAAACCACTTTAGTCCACCTGTGATCACAGGTCATTGTTTGGAACTTAGGATTTTTAAAATATATTTTGGAATTTCAAAATATACGCAGTTAATGTTATAGTTTAAAACAGTTTCATTTAATGAGAAAATCCAAAAAAAAAAATTCCCTTTATCATAACTAGCTTTTATTATTAACAATATTAACCCATATAGACCCACCGTGCCCAAATGGGAACATTTGTAAAAGTACCCTCGTTTTTTTTATATTTTTATGTTTATGCATTTGATGTCTACAATTGTGTCGATAAACAATGTATCTTTATGTTGAGACCGTAAAAGTCATTTAAAAAACATTTATAATTGTCAATTTTGTGCATTTTGTGGAGCTGTTGCATAAATTAGTGAAGGCAAAAAGTAAATATTTTTTATTTTTAACTTTTTCTTTTAGTTACATTTGTTTTGGTACAAAACATACTCCATTACATAGTATATTATATAATATAATTACTTTTAATAAGAAAAGAAGAGTGGTACAAGATAAATTTAGCTTTTACTATGCTGTCCCCAATTAGGGCCAATGGGCACATCAGAAGTAAAAAAATATTTTTTATTGGTAGATCTATCTCAAGTTCATAATGACACGTAGTACTTTTAGCGGCCGCAATGAATACCAGGGTTTTCAAGAAGCAATTGAAGCTGTAATTATTGAAGAAGACGTCGAAGAGACGAGATTTATCTATAGATGAATCTATGGTGAAATACTTTAGTCGGCGCCCTTCCAAACAATTTTTAAGATCCAAACCAGTACGATTTGGGTATAGAAATTGGATGATTACGAGCTCAGATGGATACTGTTACGCCTGCGACTTATAATGTGGAAAAACTTTAGGGGCCAATCCTACAGAGCCTTTGCGTACAAGAGTAGTCAAACTACTACTCAACAAACTGGATACCAATGATAATGACCATGTACACTTGGATAATTTCTTTACCAGTTACGCATTGTTTCGAGATTTACGACAGACTAGTTATCGAGCAACTATACTGCTTGCGAGAGTAGAACTACGAAGTATCCTCTCACAGCAGTAAAGGATAAGAAAAAGAAAAACCGATTTTGATTACCGCTTTGACCAAGTCAACCAAATTTTATATGTACGGTGGGTGGACAACAGCGTCTGCACAATAAGGTCAAATTTTGGCAGCGTTCTTGCTCTGGATAAATTAAAGAGATGGAGTGCTGTAGAAAAGAAGAAAGTGGACGTTGGCATTTCGCACGTTTTTCAAAACTATAACAATGATATGGGCAGGGTTGATCAGACAGATCAATCTATTTCCCTGTGTCGTACGTAGTAAAAAATGTTGGTGGGTTTTATTCACATACATGCTGGATCTCGCTGTTGGAAATTCATGGCACCTACACCTACTAACCTATAACAAACAAGATAAATCAGCTTGATTTTCGCCGTTACAGCGCTCGTCAGTTTTTGAGATACAGAAACAGCAGCATATTTATGCGCCCAGCAGCTTCTGCAGTGCCATGTCTGCAGCATGATGGGGTGGGCCACTACTCCCAAAAACTTTCCCAGGAATAAGATGTGCAGTATCCCATAAAAAGGCACGTTGGCAATGCAAAAAGTGTTGTAAATCACTTTGCGTCGAGAAAATTTGTTTCGAAAGTTTTCATACCACTTGCGCCCAGTGGCCTCATTTGAGGACGGCTTTTTTTTAATATTAAAATAAAATAAAATAATATTTTTTTTTACGTTTTTTATTTTATTTTATCGGTGTCCACCAATTATTACTTTAAAAACCTTTTATTTACTGCTAGTTAAGGTATGGGTCTAAATGGGTTAATAATTTTATTAAATCCTAATGTTAATACAATTCAGTAATAAATACTATTTAAAGGCCGTCGTCGCGTAGGGTTACAAGTTGTGGGTTCGATTCCCACTCGGGGGAATTAAATATTTCATATTTTTATTTCTTCATTCATGAGGGGCGGGGCGAGAACAAAGTGTCCTAATGTTAGGTGCCCAGGTATCCTCTGTCTACACTGCTATGTGCGGGATACAGTGCGAAGCTAAAAAAAAATCTTACTTGACAACATATTGACTTTTTATCATACAGTGACTGCCGCACCAAGAAAGATCCAGTTTTTGAAGGAATTTGCATCGCATAGATAATGTTGCTAAAACCTGCAAAAGTATATATGTAAAATAATTATAAAAGTTAAGGTAAATAAAGCTAGCTGTAAGTCTTGAGAAAAGTGAAAATATTTCCATTATGGTATAATGAAATAAATTTTACTTATATTATAGTTTTTGACACAACATAAGCTATAATAAAATAGAACAATAATAAAAGTTACTAATCTAAGTATCTATATTCGATTTCTGTATTAATTTTTAAAATGTGCAGTATTAATGTAAATTAAATACATTTTATTTCATTATTTTAATTTTTGACTAGTAAATAAAAAATTGTTCATGTGGATTGGGGATTAACGTAGCATTATATATTAAAAAATCAAATAAAAATCGTATATTAGGAGTGATTCAACAATAGCAATATAAAAAAAACATCTTTAAAATTTCAATTTAAAGATCACAGATTCACACAAAAGATTTACTGTAAGTAAAATTATCAAGTCAATAGGAAACAAAGGAATTTAATAATTTTGATTATAACTATCTTAACCAAAGCTGATTTTCTGATTTTACATTTTAAAATTTATGTTGATATTTTGTATAAAATTATAAAGTTTAATAAAGATTTAATAATTTATTTTTATTAAGATTATATACTATAAAAAACGTTTGATTTTGTCTAGTACGTATATTAATTGTGCAGATAAAATGGCAATCGATCCGTCCTTATCACAAATCTTTTACACAAAAAAAATCAAATCAAATCAGCTTCACGCTGTATCCCGCACACAGCAGGGTAGGCAGAGGGAACCTAGTGTTAAGACACTCCGTTCCCCACTTTCTGCAGAATTCTGGAGGCATTGCGTGTTGAGTGGCAGAACTCAACGCCGCGCTTAACCTCGACACCAGAGCGAAGGTAATGGAAATATAAATTTAAGTAAATATTTCATCTCCTCGAGTGGGGATCGAACCCACAACCAGTCGGTTTTACAGTCACACTTCGTGCCACTGCGCCACGACTGGCCTCAATCTTTTACACTGTTACCTGAAAGCCGACCATTCGGCAGGTCGGCTTCCAGGAAGCAGGGGTTCGAGTCCCGCTACGTTCAAATTGTTATACGTTTTCTAAATAAGTACCATATAAATATGTTATGTGGATTCAGCCTCAGATATATGTAAATCGATGTATAAGTGTAACAGCAAAATGCAACAAAATATAATAAAATTCTCATTACTAAGTAAATTGTTTATAAAATAATCACTTACCTCGGACCTAACACAGTGCCAATATGGCCTCAAATCTATACTTCTGTAAAGTATCGCATCTGAGGCCAATCTGCTAAAATGTTTGTTAACTTGTGCGCACCGACACAGGGATTGCATGTCCAAATATTTCATCACTGATAGAATCGTTTCGTCCTGAAATAGAAAATATTATTGTTTTAGTGGCCAGTCGTCGCGCAGGGGCACAAAGTGTGACTGTAAAATCGACTGGGTGTGGGTTCCATCACCACTCGGGGAGATGAAATATTTACTTAAATTTATATCTCTATTTCTTTGCTCTGGTGTCGAGGCAAAGCCCGGCGTTGAGTTCTACCACTCAAAACGCAATGCCTCCAGAATTCGGCAGAAAGTGGAGAATGGAGAGTCTTAACAGGCTAGGTTCCGTCTGCCTACCCTGCTGAGTGCGGGATACAGCGTGAAGCTGATTTATTTTATTATTGTTTATATATTATTTTATTATTGTTTGTAAAATTTATAAAAAGGAAAAAGACTTAAAAATAAAACTATACATTACACAATTTGTTCATTTTAATAAACTCATACCACAGCAAAAAAGTCACGTAAATTAAATATAATACAAATAAATTATTATGTAGTATCTATATTATTTTTTTTTAAATTAAATATTTATTAGTACAATCCCGGTACTTATCTATCAATTTATCTAAGAAAAAAAAACACAAATCTAAAAAAATACGTAAATGCCGTTAAAAATCATGAAAAAGGTATTACATTAATTTTTTTTAAACAGAGGAAATTAAATTCAGATATTACAATCACTCAAAAAGTAAATAGAATCGTTATATTTCTAATTTCCGGCATTGCCATTTTATTGTGAGGCAAGAAGGGCTGGCCTTGGAATATGCATTAAATCGTTATCTTGAAAAATAATCAATTGCATGTTACAAAAAAATGGCTGAATAAATGGAATAATTATGTGATAATAATCATCAGAACAGATACCATCTTGGTGCAGTGGTACACTATCTATCTATCTAACTGTTAAATTGTTCACGTAACAGTTGTGTATTCGATTCCTTGTTGGTCCCTGCTGTGGTGAAATAAAAGGGTGATTTCTATTACTTAACATATTATATTAATTAAAGGTTCAAGGGTAAATGTAGTCGTATAATATAACTATGATTTCTACTTAACAAAAAATACTGACTTCCCAAAAATAATAAACTAAAACGAAAAAAGTATATGAGTTTATTTCCTAACTAACGCATATCTAACCTAACAAGCCAATTCTTTTTTGTATAAGCTAAAAAAATATTTCTTGTTTTTTGAGTCAATGTACCAGGTAATTAGCATGTACCAGGTTAGAGGGCGCATAGTTAAGACACTCTGCCTCCCACTTTGTCCATATATTTTATAAGCATACCGAAATATCACCTATATTCAGAAAAAACAAGAATACAAAATTTAACGTATCACTAGATCGCGTATCCAACGTTAATTCGCTACTAATTTTCACATGTTATTATTACACACAGTTCATGTTTCTTTTTCAATATACTATATTGAATAGTTTATACAAATTTTGTTACCAATATAGTCCGTCTCAAATGGCTTATAAACATTTCTTATTGTTTTAGATGCATATAATATAAAACTATTGTTACCAGCTTCACGCTGTATCCCGCAAAGAGCAGGGTAGGCAGAGGGAACCTAGTGCTAATACACACCGTTCCCCACTTTCTGCCGAACTCTGGCATTGCGTTTTGAGTAGCAGAACTAAAAAGCCGCGCTTTTACAATTTTTAGTCACACTGTAACAAAGGGGCACCACGACTGGTCTCTATTTGATTAAAATATATTTTTGAAAATAAGTTTATAGGACTACCACCAGTGGTGGCAAAGGTGACGCCACAAAAATGACGTTTCACGTAGTCGGAAAATTCGAGATGCACTTTTAGATTTGGAGCGGAAGGAGAAAGAGGACCTCTATAATAACATATTGTATTAGATTTTAAGAGATACACGAGATGTATCTATGATGGTTTTTTGTATTGAAAAAAAATATATAAGTAAAAACCTCGATGTGTCTGATTTCGTTATAAAATACCTTTAGTGAAATCGTAAATTATTCTAGATCTAGAATCTAGATCAGACACACTTATAAGTTTTCTATCAGCGGACATACTCGTATATTGAGTTCAATATTTCTTTAACCTTTATTACGTCAATATACAGTTTAAGTGAAAAAGTTTACGGTTATAGTTTACAAGAACTAGAGTAAAAAAGTAGTAAGTTCTAATTTTAGGCCAAATTATTATAATTTTCTTCAAATATGAAACTAATATCTATTCTTCTTTAACAAAAGTTTCTTCACTACTATGTATATTCACAACAGTAGAAATATATAAATTGTCTTGTATTGTATGGCGATATAGATCATCGTAACGCAGTGTCAAAAGAGTGAAGACGCAACGGTTGTCGGTTCAATTTGTGATAACAAAACAAAGCGTGACATTGATTTTTGCCACTTAACACGCAATGACCTTGTAACTACTGACTAATGCCTTTTAACTACTAACTTAGCTGCCTTCGCTACTATGTGCGTGATACAGCGTGAAACTGAAAAAAAGTCTAATGTAAAATGTTAGAAAAAACTAAATAAGTAACACACAAATGCTGAATATCTTACATATTTTTACTAAATGTTCAATACAAATTCGAACACTATGGAATTTTCCGCTGTTAAAATGTATTAGGGGTACCTACCTACAGAATTATTCGTAGCTGATAAATTAAACATCTCACAGCCAGTATCTATTTTTGAACATAAGAGAATATAAAATCAAAATCAAATCAGCTTCACGCTGTATTCCGCACACAGCAGGGTAGGCAGAGGGAACCTAGTGTTAAGATTCTCCGTTGCCCACTTTCCGCCGAATTCTGGAGGAGTAGCAGAACTCACCGTCGGGCTTTACCTCGACACCAGAGCAAAGAAATGGAAATATATATATTATGGTCTCTGGTGTCGAGGCAAAGCGCGGCGTTGAGTTCCGCCGCTCAACATGCAATGTCTCCAAAATTCTGCAATAAGTGGGGAACGAAGTGTCTTAACATTAGATTTTCCCTGCCTACCCTGCTGTGTGCGGGATACAGCGTGAACCTGAAAAAAAAAAAAAAAAAATTTAATTTCCTGAGTGGGGATCGAACCCACAACCAGTCGGTTTACGGTCACACTTTGTTCCTCTGCGCCACGACTGGCCTCTAAGAGAAAATGAAAGACACTATATTATTTCTTTTAAAATTCTAAAAACAACCTTTTCCTTTTTTAGGGACCCCTCTATGAAAAATTAAGTACTCAATACTTATAGATTATTATCGTATCTGTTATACCCCACAAACTTAGTAAGTTTTTTAAAATACTATGAATACTACATCTCTCTCTCAACTTTCTTTATCATCATTACTACTACTCAACTTTATATACTATTTTACTATTTAGTAAGTTTCTTATATAGCGGTCGGCGTCACAGGCGAAAAAAAAATATTATGTGTCCATCTCATAGGCGGCCGAGGTGAACGGCGCCGGTGGGAAATGAATCGCTTTTTCTAACATTGAATAGTTAAATCATAGGTTAAGTTAGATTAATTTAGGTTTAATTTTAATTACATTACTGTTTTTCTTACATAAAAGGCAGTAGTCTTAGAGATAATTAAATTTTAGATTTAATTTTATATTTTTAAAATAATTAAAATTAGTTTATATGAAAATCGTATTTTTTTTATTCTTAAACTGCAGCCCTCGTAACTAATTAGTAAACACATATAGCCATAAATATTTACTTTACAGGGTAAAACAAACAGATTTTGTAAGTCACCACAAGCAAATTTAAACTAGATTTAAAATAACTTATACCACGCAAATAACGTACAGAACACTATCACAACACTAGCACTACACACTAGGGTTAACTAGCACTTGTATATTATTTTTTATTTAAGTGCCTCTGTCACTTTACATAATATTTTTTCTAGTTATTTTTTCGAATAAGAATGAAAATCAAATAAATAAATAATTGGTTCATTGATACTACGAAATATGGTAGCATTTCCATTTCTAATTTAAAATATCTATTATTTTGCAAATTTTACATGAAATACCAAAAAATATTATTTCATCAATAGTAAAACAAATTAAGATGTTTACTACAAAATTAAGATTAAAAGAAAAGAGATATCGATTTGTTATAAACAAAACTTGACCTAGTATCTACTGTAGTTTACAACCGCGAGCATAAGCTGTCAATCATTTTATTTATACCGGCAACGAACAAAACGTCTTATTATAATAACAGATTTAGCTTACAATTGTAAACTATAAAGCTATAATATAATAAGGCAATATAAATTGGAATCTCAATTGATATTAGAGATATGATTTCCTGTTTTAATTTTGTTTTGGATTGTCGATTGACTATTTATTACAAGTAAATATGAATCTTTTAAAATTAGTACAAGTACAACGTACATGTTATTGGATTTTTACTTTTAAAAAAGGGCAATAGTATTTTGTTTTTATTTATTTTTAAATTTTATTGTGAATAATGATCGCCTTTTTTAAATGTTCCTCAATAATGTTGTTTTTTTTTAATGTTGTGTAAATTTTCCACTATAATTAAATGATTGTTTCACTATATTAAATAATATTATTTACTTCTACAACACAATGCAGTTAAATAAAGAGATTATTCACTTAAAGTCATTATTTCATTGGATGGGTGTTGCATCAATTGTAAAGTTTCCATTGCTAGATGTAACATAACTGCGTTCTACTTGCATGAAGATAATATACGTTTGCAATGTGCTTATATAATAGGTCGGGGCAAAAGTATTTTCGTATTTTCAATGTATTATTAGTAATCAAACCTCTTTGGCTGTACTGAATGTCTGGCTGGTTTTAATACCATCAAATGTGACATTCTGAAGATGCAATACATTAAAAAAAAAACTAGTTCGCGCCATTTTTCATTTTAAAGTTTTATTACAAAAAAAGGTAAAAATACGACAAACGCCCGCGATTGAAATTTAAGCGGTTTACAGACTTAATGCAGTATAAATAAGAGTAGGATAAATGCCATGTCTGGAAATTTTAGTGTAAAAGATGAGGTTCGCTCTAGACGCCCGCCCTGTCACAGTTAAAATCAGGGCTATCTTTGAGAAAGTAGAGCAAGATCGACATATCATAAAACAGTTTTACATCATTTACGAAAGTACTCAGTACAAGAAAAAGGTTGACATTTGGGTATCACATGATCTCACTGAGGGAAACTAATCCAACGTGTTTCTATTTGCGATTCTTTGTTGAAACGTAACAATTCCAAACGATTTCATAAACAGTTGATTACAAGTGATGAAAAATGTGCGTAAAAGATCTTGATCGAAGCATGGACAAGCCAAAAGGGCGTGGCAAATACTGGCCTAAGTCGGAACAAAGTGATGCTATGTGTATGGTGGGATCGGAAAAGTATCGTCCACTATGAGTTTTTGCCGCCGGGTAAAACTATAGATTCTGACCTCTACTTTTAGCAACTGATGAAGATATAAAAAGCTATTGAGAAAAACTGGCCGGAGCTGGTGAATAGGAAGGTGGCGTGGTGTTCCAACGCCAGACCGCACTCATCTACAGCCACGCAGCAAAAAATTGAGAGAGCTTGGCTGGGATGTGTTGATGCACCCTCCGTATAGCCCTGACCTTGCTCAATCAGATTTTCACCTGTTTCGGTCATTGCAGAACTCTTTGAGAATTATAAAGCTAACCACAAAAGAACACTGTGAACAGGAATAGGACTACCCATAAGATGGCGGTAAGTCATCTATCAAAACGGAACATACAAATTATAAATAAAAAATAATACCAAAAATATATGTTTTCCTTTGTATGAACAAAACGAACATACTTTTACTTACTGACTTATACCGTAATGTGCTTTAGAAGTGCTATAGGTTATAGCCTACTTCACCCACTTCTAAAGAATGCAGCTTTTATACAAAACAAAAAGAAAGTTAATCGGGCCAGTAGCGTTTACACAAATTTCTCCGCTTTATTATATTAGTATATATAATATATAAAAATCAAATTAAATTTAATCAGCTTCACGCTGTATCCCACTCAGAGCAGGGTAAGCAGAGGGAACCTAATATTAAACTCGACGGAAAGTGGGGAACGTGATACTACGTTCCCCATTTTCCGTCGAGTTTAATTAGAGTTCTGGAGGCACTGCGTGTTGAGTGGCGGAACTCAACGCCGCGCTTTGCCTCGGCACCAGTAGTAAAACTTACCGGTAGCTGTTGAAATGCACCCAATGGAGGTCCCGTGTCAATAAGAGCGTCATTTGTCGGTACGTCGATTGGTTGTATCAATTTTTCATGACGATTCACTGCCATCATTTTCTTTAGGAATTCTGAAAACAATATATAGTTAAATACAAAATAAGAGAACGTAAATTATATTTATCTATTTGCACAATGGCTTAACTTCGAATGACACAACAACTCAGACGAAAATAAAAAGTTTCAAGTCTTAAAAATCAAGTTGGGATATTACTCGTATAAAAGTTTAGATCAAACATACGAGTACTAAATTGCTTTTGAAATAAAAGAATTATAATTGTAGATTCAATTCCCACTTTAAATAGAACAAACAAATTATGTATGACTCACATATGTTACTTTAATTATTTATTTAATTTTCTTCAAAACATTTCGAAAATACTAGAAGAAGGTCAAGTAAAAAAAATGAGAATCCCTCGGATGTTGACAAAAAATTGTTTTAATAATATCAACTCTTCAAAAGAATATTTCAAGGTGGTACAAATGTCGATGATTGTTGCAATTTAAGTACAATTTTGACCTGAATTTTGAATTTATATTCATGAAGCCAAAGCATATCACAACTACCACTAAGATCAAAGAACCAACAAGAAAAAGTATTAAATGTATTGTATGATAATATAGTGACTTCATGAATATTACATACTAAGCTTCCTCATAATCTGATAAGTTGGCAAATAATTCTAAAACGTTGACACTAAATATAGGTTATTGTCATTTAAAATGTTTACTTAAAAAAACACTTAAGTGATACTATAAATATTACCATTTTAAATAAAATAAATCAGCTTCACGCTGTATCCCGCACACAGCAGGGTAGGCCGAGGAAACCTAGTGTTAAGACACTCCGTTCCCTACTTTCTGCCGGATTCTCTGCAGAATTCGGCATAAAGTAGAGAACGGAGTGTCCTCGAGTGGGGATCGAACCCACAACCAGTCGATTTTACAGTCACACTTCGTGCCGCTGCGCCACCACTGGCCTCACCGTTTTAAATAATAATGTTTATTGGGTATATTTTAAATCAACTTTGTAATAGAATCCTAGAATCTGAATTTGACATCATGAACTTGACAATTACACGCAGTTTAAGTAACATTATCATAATACGGTATCATCGAGCTGTTCTGATGAAGGAGCCAGGATTTGAATAGTGTTAATCTTCAACTGTTACTAATAAGCCACTCTAGTTAATGTTTATATTATTTATAGCTCAGGACACATTCTATAGCAGTTGTAGTACTTGTTTTTAATTGTATTTATAATTTTATTTTTATATATTTTAAAACCCATAACTATAATATTAATAATCAGACACTGTGCCACTGCCATATGTGGCATGCAATCGTGATGCAATTGTTCTTTCTGGTAAAATTTTACACGAACTACAACAAAATCTCGAAAATTCGATGAAATTTATCGGAGTAGGCAGTGGACCGTAGGGAATAGTATTAAGACATCCTGTTTTGCTTTTAAAAGGCGGAATTGAACTTAAGAAAAACATATCTACTATAAAGTAGGTAAGGTAGGTCTTTTATTTTATAGAATAATGTAAACTAATTTAATTGAATTTTGTTACAAAATGAGGAAATTAATGCACTATAAGTCGACCTTAAGTAACGATCGATTATATTAATCGTGGCGAAGGTCAATTTTAACGAGATGAAAATTGAAACAATTTTTAATGTGCAAATTCACTGCTTTTGCTAATGTCGTTTAAAGCTTATAATTACAGAAACAATACGTTTCCTAAGTAGTAGAATTAGATAAATATAAATTTTGCCTATTTTTTAGATTACAAATTATATATCTATTTTCTTTGTAATTCAAATATGTACATATATAATATATGAGCATCAGCGTTTTCAGCCGGAGGAGGTTAAGACCAAAATAAAATATTCCGATCGAGACGGAAATAGTTCCGCTTTTCAAGGCTATATCTTCTTCGACAAGAGATGTATTTTTTTTAGTTACTTTATTTTTTTTATTAGTTTCTTATAATTTTTTTTTCTAGCAGGGAGTTACAGTCATGCTACGTGCCTGGCAATGGACAACGTCATTTCTAATATCTCTCTAGAGATATACGAAGTAATAAGCCAAACTCGAAAATAACATTTAAAATTAGTCATTTAAACAAGACATTCAGAAAATAAAAAAAATTATAAAAAGTATACATATCTTGCATAAAAATAAGAAATGCACAGCAAATTTATATATATTTAATAAATTATGTACGTATGATAATTGATGTTGTAAAAAACCTAATTTGAACCTAGATCCTTCTTAGTATAAAATACAATTTAAAATTAAAATTTCCTATTTCGTCTTAATATAAAATTAAGTATGTATAACGCGTAATAATCAAGGTAAGATGACCTAAAGGGCTATAAAACAATCTGAGGCTTCCCGCGTCATAAGTTTGTAAGTCTCATGTCTATAATGACAGTCACGTGCGTGTTAGGGTTGACAACACTGAAAAATTGTACAATTAATATATTTTTTATTGAGGTCAGTCGTGACGCAGAAGCACAAGCGTGTGACTGGTAAATGGAATTGAAATATTTGATATTTTCATTTCTTTGCTCGGGTGTCGAAGCAAAAGCGCGGTGTTGAGTTCCGCCGCTTGAGACGCAATGCCTCCAGAATTCGATGGATAGTGGGACACGGAGTGTCTTAACACTAGGCTCCTCTATCTATATTTTTGGTCAAATATTGTTTAGTTTTTATAATTTCACGGTGCAGCGATGTTTTTACTAGTTTCGCTCTGCTTAATAGGAAGGTTTTATAGATTAATTTATTATTTAATGGTTTTCTTTCAATATTTTTATTTACATTGTTTCCTTTCGCGATAACAATTTTTATTGAAAGGAAAAGTAAAAAATAATTTTAAATTTCTAAAAACATATTTTTATATTTCAAAAAAATATTTTTTTCTAATTATAAAAAGTACAACCCTAAATTAGCCAGTGTTGTGTAGCGAAGCATAAATATGTATTAATGTTTATTTTTAGATTATCAACGTTATTATGTGTAAAAGAAAATATTGTATGCAAATTTTCCACTGTGTATATGACCCTTGACCTATTGCTTATAGTAAGTATACTATTTATCTTTGATAAAATACAATATTTTATAAATAAATTAATTAATCACTGGTATATCATTGTACACACAGATTTAATTATTTGCACCAAATATTTCTATTTGGTATTTAAATGGGGTGGTCAGGTGGTCCACCACAGGATTTTTAATATCAAATTTAAGGATTCCAGGAGCCCTGTTATGATTAAAATAAGGATTGTGATTTTGATTGTGTTCTACAATTATTTTTTAATTGTAAAAGTAATAAAAATTGTTGTTAGACAAACACTAGACAAAGAAAAATGTTAGTTTCATGTTGTATCATGTGCACAGCAGAGTAGGCATGGTGAATCTAGTGTTAAGACGCACCACTTTCATTTTCCTCCATTGCGTGTTGCATAGCGGAACTTAAAAAAAACTGTCATTTTTACAGCCCAGAAACCATTATATGGAAAGTGCCTCCTAATTTCCTTTAAAGTACTACAAAATTTTAAACCAATTTTGAAGAAGCTGATGATTTAATGATAATATTAAAAAAAGACTTACCTTTATCAGTCAATGCATTATCTTTTCTATAAAAAATTGTAGAATATGCAAAATTATTTTTCACAGTAATCAAGTTTGTTGGCACTATTCCTTTTAGTAATACTGCATCTAACTCTGTATAATATGGCAGTAGTCGGTGGTTGAATTCCAACCTTAAGATTCTGTTGAAAAACAAAAATATAAATACTTACATATTCATACTTTAATTAAAATATATATAAGTATATGATTAATTTGGAGGCTATTGTGAAGCTATGAAACAACACCCGATTGTAAACAAAGTAGTTTTTGTGGGTTCATTTCCCATTTTGACACAAAGATTCATTTTTATTCCCACCACATAATATTGTGTTAAGTTCTGCTATTAAAGATGCGCTGCCTAGATTTATTTTACAAAATTTTAAATAATGAAGTTAGTATATCTTAAAATTTAAATTTATAAAAAAAAATTCAGCAAACAACTTAATATTCATTTTATATAAATAATTTAAAATACAAAAACTCACCTTACAGCACATTTTATTTCTCTAATAGGCGGACTGAATATCCTTGGTGTATCACCAACATATTCAGGTTCACCTTCCCACAATAGCATCCATGAAGTTCCTAAGGCCCATATCCTAACTAAGGCACCTGGATTATATGTTTCAAAGATTGCCACTTCTAGTGGATATACAGCTCTTTCAAATGAAACTTCTGTATTTAGAATGAGAAACATTTTTTTATGTTATTTTACTAAAAAAAGTCAAATGTTTACTACTCATATTGTTCATTGTGTATATTTATTGATATATATTTTTTATAACTAAATATTATGACTATTATTTATTTTTTTCACTAAAATAATATTATGAATTTTTGTTTTTGTTAAAAAGATAACAATGTAAGCAAAAAATATTAAAACTCTATAAAGTAACATTTGTTATTTTAAATTATTTTCAAATTATATGAAAATAATATAGCAAAATATTTCGTATGATATACAAACCTACAAAATCTTGACTCGGTATTGCACTATTTTGTGGCATGTAATCCTTTTGAACTGAGGGAGCTTCATCCCACCATGTACCATAAGTTCTCTACAAGAAAATACATGGATCGCTGAGATGTTGTTATTTCTTACTTAAAATTGACAATTAATTGAAATAAATAAATATTTTAAACATTTAAATAAAATATAAATAATTACATATATTATAATATAATTAAAGTAATATTTCCGTATTTTATAGCATATTATAGACTATTTGTTTATTTACGAATATTTTTGTTAAAAAAAATAACTTAACATACCATAACAAAAGCTTGTGGATAGTCACCATAATCTGGAAAATTAGAAGGAGGACCTCGGAGATTTATTGCAGTATACGATACACTTATTTCGCTCCCATACTGAGAACTAAAATCTTCTACATTTTGGACAAATTGTTCTATTATTTGTGAATTAAGATCTTCACTAGGATGTGAATCATCTTTAAACCAAAGTAACGACGATATTATATTGGCCGCGCTTTGCATGTCTACTTTTCATATAATATTTAAACTATGCAATGGAAAATAACGTACAACACAAAGTCAGAATGCTAAATGAAATGAAAATAAACAAACAGACCACTTCAACTTCATGTAGTGTAATTTGTTATCTATCACTTAACAACAGATAACAAAATATAAATAGTACCACAGGTACCGACAGAAATAGATTTGTTTTAACTTTTTACACATATTCGGTACATCTTACAAATTATTTCATTTCACCAAGTGGAAATCGAAAACAAAACCATGGCGTATACCACTGCGCTAAGGCGGTATCTTTAATTATTCTTTACGAAATAACGGTATCTATAATTTGAATTATATTATATTTGAATGTATAAAGCATCAACATCTAACCTAAATCATCGATGTTCGATAAAAATCTAAAGAAAAACATTGATGTTAGCAACATCGATATTTTTTTTGTACATATTGTTGTCAATAAATAACAAAAACCGGATAAGCGCGAGTCGGGCTCACCCAACGAGGGCTCCGAACAAAATGCATGAGCCCTTTCATCTGATCTCCTAACCTACTTGAAATAAGTAGCTTTAAAAATAAACTTTGCCCCACCTCTCTTTAAAGCTATTATATTTATAGCTATATAGTATAGTTTTCAGATTTTTTCCTTAGCTAGTACTACCTATAGATACTAGCTGCCAAATTTCATAATTCTAGGTCAACCGAAAGTATCTTATTAATTTTGATTTCTTTTATATTGTCAAAATACGTGTCTTCTGCGATATAAACGACCTTATATATATATATATATCCTATCTCTTTTTAAATAGTTCTAGAAATACTTTTTTTTTTTAGGAAAATATGGGGCCGTAAATCTAAGTATTTGGTTTGAATTTCAATTCGATATTTCCAAGCGTTCTTGAGAAAAGGGCTCTTGACAGACAGACAGATGGATGGACAACAAAGTAATCTTATACGAGTTCCTTTTTTCCTTTAAAGATACGGAACCCTAACAACTATAATATAACACGACTTTTTAATGAAAACAAAAATCGAAAAATTGTAGAACATTTAAAACATTAGGGAGAAAAACACGTTATTTGTTTCATTATTTTTTGTCAATCAACTGTAAAAGTAATAATTTTGAAACCACGTTTACGCGATTAAGCATCTATTACATGTTCCTGCTGACCAATGTCATCGTAACATCAACATGTTACGATGTTTTAGTTAATGCAACATGGATGTAAAAACATCGGTATTATAACTGCTAATGTCGATGTACATCGAAAATCGACGATCATCGGGCATCTCTAGTTTGTGCTCTATCAATTATCTGTAATCTGTGCCTAGAAATATGTCAACGACAGCGTCAGTTCGGTAATTTGTTGTCATGTCAACATATTAAGCTTTAAATCGCATATTTTGACTAAAAAATAATAATGGCTGCTGGCCCTATAGCAGAAAGAAATCAAGGTAATGTAGATTTATTGCTCTTTCCTGTTTCAATGACCTAGAAGTGCTATTTAATAAATCGATGTATTTTAGGTTATATCTGGCCGATATTTCTATTATTTATCTCAATACGTAGATATTTATATGAAATTATACATTTTATCTTACTAAGTTACATATTATATTATAATTTTTAATTACTTTGTAATATCTATTACCTTTTTGTGATCTTCAGATGCCACTATATACGTTGGCGGCTTGGACGACAGAGTAACAGAAAGCTTACTATGGGAGCTGTTTGTACAAGCTGGACCAGTGGGTGGGTTCAATAATTTATCAATTCAATAATTTGATTTTATTATCTTCCACAAGGAACTTGTTTACTTAAAAAAATACTGTAAATTGGTACAGGATCAGTCCAATACACAAATTTTCTCAACATGTTATGTTTTAGTATTTTTTTTAGCGTATGGTAGTTAGAGAGAACCTAATGTTAAGTCACTTTCCTACCAAATTTTTGACTACTTGCACATTGTGTGACAAAACCCGGTGCTGTTTTTTATTTGTTACCAGAGTAAGAATTGAAAATAATTTATCACCCCAAATTTGAACCCAGAACCTATGCATTTAAACCAAGATAATATGCTTCTGCACTGTAGTGCAGAAGCATATTATCTGTGTGTTCTGGGTGTCACTGAATAAAATCTAAATTACAAATTAAATAAAATAATAAAAAGATAAATCATTAATAAATTTTATGTAAAATATAAATGACATTTGTAAATAATTTAATTTCAGTCAATGTCCATATGCCCAAAGACCGTGTGACACAAACCCATCAAGGTTATGGATTTGTGGAATTCATGGGAGAGGAGGATGCAGATTATGCAATAAAAGTAGGCAAATTTTAATATTCTACATATTTAATATCATTTATAAATCTTAGTCCATTCCTATGAATATTACTGGTTAAAATTATATATAACATCAAATCATTTCACTGCTTTATGCTGAATCCTCTACACAGCAGAGTAGACAGTGATCTCCACTTTCTGCCAATTTTTTTGAGGCATTGCATTTTGAGTGGCAGAACTCAACACAAGGCTTTTGTCTTGGTGCCAGAGGAAAGAAATAAAAAAAATAACAAATAATAATTCATTCTCTAAAACCCACAACTGTTGTGTTACAGTCACACCCTTGTGCCTGGTCTGGTCTCAAATTAATAATAAATCTTCTGGAATCTTTTAAATTTCATTAAGGTTGTAAAATGCATGAATAGGGTTAAGTAATTTGCCACCCCCAAAAACTGCTGTACTATATAGCCTATTCCGCCTAGAATAAGAATAATAAAATTATTAAACTTTTTGATTGGAAGTCAAATATACTAAATATATTATATAAATAATTAATTTCCTCATCAATAGATTGAAATATAAAGGAATAATCAAACTACATCAACAAAATGTCAATATCATGCTGCTGCTTCAAATCCAAAATGATGATTTCTAGAAAAATGATGATAAATATGTCGAATAAAACATGTTAAAAGAAAAATTGTTCCAATAATTACATGTAACCCATGAAATCCGCCTAGTATGCTAGTAAATGCGTTGTTCTCAACATATGGTTCTGTTGATGACAAAAAGAACAAAATTCGTCACATAACAAAATTCTTTTTTAAATTTAAGGTCATGAACATGATAAAACTATATGGTAAACCAGTAAGGGTGAATAAAGCATCAGCCCATCAAAAGAATCTGGATGTGGGTGCCAATGTGTTCATCGGAAACTTAGATCCAGAGGTTGATGAGAAATTACTATATGACACATTTTCTGCATTTGGTGTTATATTGCAAACACCTAAGGTATTGTTGCTCTTTTATAATTTTATTTTTATTTACCTTCATGCTGTATCCTGCATATAGTAGTGTGAGAAGAGAGAACTGAATTTTAAGACACTCCATTTCAGGTTCTGGTTGCCACACTTTACTTGTATACTACAGAACAGAAATAATAAAAAATAATTTCCCTCATGTGGAAATCAAATCCACTATAATTAGTTCATATCAGCTGTGTCACAACAGCTATATTCTTTCTTTTCTGTTTTATTACATTTTCTGCCCAATATTAGAGACTATTCTCTAAAAGAGCCTGTTCTATTAGTTTTTATCACCTAGATTAAATAAAATGAAAATTTTAAACATGGACATACCAGTTTTATTATTATCTGTAAAAAATACTGTAAGTAAAAAGTGTTACATCTTAAAGATGTCATTATTTTGAAGCTTCACAAATATCAGTGTAGGAAGGATGACCCCAGTTTTAAGAAACTATAATTTTTTTTTGTGCAATTAAAAGATATTAAGTGTTAAGTTGAACTCAATTTAATTCTTTTCCCCAAAAGGAAACGAACCTGCATCCTTTAATATACAGTCATGATACTAATAACCCATATTTCTTACTTTTCAAGGTCATGCGAGATCCTGAAACTGGTAACTCCAAAGCATTCGCATTTATAAACTTCGCTTCGTTCGAAGCGTCTGACGCGGCTATAGAAGCTATGAACAATCAATATTTGTGCAACAGACCTATTTCGGTGTCGTATGCATTTAAGAAGGATGTCAAAGGAGAGAGGCACGGGTCTGCCGCTGAAAGGTATGTAAAATATATCAAAATCTTTACCATATAAGTCTTTTCTTCCACTGTATCCCAAAATAGAAAATTGAAACCCAACTGTTCAGCTTCAACTTTTAATATATTTTATGACTCAATTTCTTACATCAAGACAACAAGCAAAACAAATAAAAGGGGAATGGAAGTGTCTTTATGGGAGTGTCATAACAGTTTACTTGGTTGCCAGGTTCCCTCTGCCTACTGTGCTATGTGTGGCATATAGTGTGATGCAAAAAAATATTACTTCTGTTATCATTCAGCATAAACTAATATTTTATCTAAGAGACACTAAATTAACAATAAATTTATTTATTTTCAGGTTACTAGCCGCCCAAAACCCACTATCACATGCGGACCGTCCTCATCAACTCTTCGCAGACGCGCCGCCAACCATCATGGGTCCCATACTAATGGCCCCTCCACCACCACCCACTCCTACCCCGATGCCACCACCACCCCCAATGAGTGCCAGACCTCCACCCCCTCTACCTATGGCTCCTCCGCCTCCCCCTACGTCAATGCCTCCTCCCGGACCCCCTCCACCGCCTGGCCCCCCGCCCCCTTTCCATCACTTCCCTCCACCCCCCTTTGGCCCTCCAGGTTTCGGTCCCCCTCCCCCTCCTGGCGCGAGACCTCCGCCGCCCTGGAGGCCGCCCCCACCTTCCTTCAGGCCGCAATTCCCTCCTCGTGGACCGCCTCCATTTGGACACTTCCCGCATCACCCGCCTGAACCAAATTATAATTATTGAGTGTAATTAAGTAATAAATAAAGTATAGGATATATTTTGAGTTTGTGTTTTTAATTTTGATTCTTATTTCAATTCTTACCAGGCGCTCTGATCACTAAGCCATACGTTTTCAATGAGGTACGCCGAAATTTTTAAACACTTTTTACAACTTATTCATGTTGTTAGCATCTTTGTGTAGATTTTTACAAATTTCCGCTACACAAAAATAATATTCGCGATTGTGGCTTTATACACATCAACCACTCACCCTATAGCCCATTGTTGGCTCCTAGTGATTATTATTTGTTCCGAAATTTAAAAATGATGTTCATGGAAAACGATTTGATGATGAAGACCTGAAGGCGACTTCTATGCGTAAACGTGCGTTTAGGTCAGAGGGGAATTGATAAGTTAAATATCCGGTTGAAACAAATGTATTGAGGTTATGGGGGTAGTCCCCCATAAGAAAAGACTCAGAAACAATCGTACGGGTCACCTGATAGTGACCACCATAAACTCATCCGCACCCATGGCACACGGTCTTTAAGGTGAAGATAACGGCACCCAAGTCGTATTGACCTGGAACACAACCGCATGTAGGCCAATCCAATAGTTGCGCGGCGCTTGAAGGTAGTTCCTACGAAACCGCACAGTATTGGAGTGCCATGTATCTAGAGTGGATGTATTTAAATTTGTTACGTACTGTGCGGTTAGTGTGGTTAGAAAATTCGGGGGCAGGTAACAGGTCAAACAGTTCCCCAGAACACTCCCTATGATAAATGCGATAAAGCACGCACAGCGAGCTCTTGCAGAGCCAAAGTGTCAAACCCTACGCAGGTCATTGGGTCACCAACGATTCACAACAGCTCTGCGTTGTATGCGATCAAATTGGTCAAGCTGATATTGGGGTGCACCAACGCAGTGATGAGAACGGTCCTCCAAATAAAAAAAAAACACTGACTAAATTAGACGTATGCTTTGCCCACCAATGAAAAGGGGGTTCTAGGTAGAATACCTTCACCTGCATAACTATATAATTACACAGCGATTCGGCTTTTAGGATCTTCTGCAATGACAGAATTCCTCAAGGCAAGTTCTTCACAACAGTTATAAAACGCCACATGATATTCCTCTAAAAAAAAATATTTTGAAAAGGTCTTTCCTGTTCCCGTCCCTGTTCGTTCCAGTTCGCAATTTTCAGGAGCAAGAAGTTTCATTCTGAATCGAGGGTCCAACAATGTTGATAGGCAATTTCTGGTACATTCGGACAATTTTTGAAATTTCGTGCTTTCGGGTGGCGGTGAGGTAGGGCCCGCTCGTTATCTAGCCAGCGACGACAGGTAGCATGTTAAAACCTGTTTATGCGGCAAAATAACGAAGAAATGGTAAACCGAATAATTCAGCCGAATAGCTGGTTCGGTAAAGTTTAAAACGAATAGTATTCGGTATTCGGTTATTCGATGTTAACACTATTCGGCGCATCTCTTGTTAAAATAAATAAAAACACATCAATCTATATTTACACTGACGTAGTACTAGACTACTAGAAGACACTGAGTAGATTTAAAGATGATAAAGTGAGTGTAAGACATCAATAAATAATAAGGAAAACACTACCTCAGTTCAGTGTTTAATGCAGTATTTGATAGGCCACGGCTTTCACCTGCAATACTTAAATAAATTTTAAATAAAAAATAACATCAAATGTCCGTGTACAAACAACTCAATTCAAAATCTCGATCATCTAGCAAAATATCGTCATCGATATAGCTCACAAAGATTAGAACACACAATTAATTGTGACACAAACAACATAGAAACGCCATTTAGCATAGAATTGCTCAAAATTATTTATAAAATGTATATCTCACATTTTAAGCCCATTTAAAGATTTTAATAACAGTAACATAAATAAAATGTATATATATTTGATAATAAATCAGCTTGTCACACAGCAGGGTAAGCAGAGGAAACTTAGTGCTAAGAGACTCCGTTCTTCACTCTCCGCCGAATTTTGAAAGCATTGCGTGTTGAGTGACAGAACTCAACGCCACGCTTTTGGCCTGGACACCATAGCAAAGAAATGGAAATATAAATTTAAGTAAATATTTCATTTCCTCGAGCGGGGATCGAACCCACAACCAGTCAGTTTTACAGTCACACTTTGTGCCACTGCGCCACGACTGGCCTCACGCAATCAAAAGTTACAATATAAAATTAATTAGAAATAATAACTATATATTAAGTACATATATATTTATTAATAATATGTACATACAAAATATATAAATCGAAAATCCAAACATACAATATATTATCATTGCCCGGTTTCTTTTATCTTCGTTTCGCAATAAAACTTATTCAGTAGAGTGGCTTCATTTGGCCACCGAATATTCTATATAAAGGTTCGTACGTAAGAAGCGTTTTTTTTTGTTATAATTTTTTGTTTCACGCTACATCTCGCATATAGAAGAGAGAAGCCAAACCTAGTGTTAAGCCACTCCGTTTCATTAAGAATTCGTTTCCAAATTTCCGCTTAGTTCTGGAACTCAACGCCGCATTTTGTTATGGTTACGCCGCATTTATTATATAAAATTATATATTGTGTGTGGTTTGTGGCTTTCATCGTCAAGTGTCTTAGACACTAAGAAAAAAAAATAATTTCAGATTTTTTTAACTCTATGACACTATGATTTCTTATCATCAATATGTTTAATAAATAAATAAGTACATAAAAAATATCACATTTACCGTTTAATTAATTTTATATAGATATAGTTATACTTAAAACTATGGTGATTTATACTATTTTCTAATAAAAATACATAATATTTACCATTTCAGTCCTATTCTTATTAAAATCTTACAAAATAAAGTCCCAGTGTGAAAACAATATCAAAGAGACAACTCAGTGAAGGATAACAAAATATATCGTATACGAGCGATGCATATCGCGTTCTTATTGGATGCGCTCGTTTGCTGCTGGACATTTTACTTTGCTTTATGGAATAAGATTTGAAATATAAAAATATTGTGTATTTATAACAATATATATTTTCATAAAGCCGGTCATGGTGCAAGGGCACAAAGTGTGACTGTAAAACCGGTTGGTTGTGGGTTCGATCCCCACTCGAGGAGATGAAATACTAACTTAAATTTATATTTACATTTCTTCTCTCTGGTGTAGAGGTTAAGCGTGGCGTTGAGTTCTGCCGCAAGGGCAAGGAGAAAATGTTCTTCTTGTCATATTTTTGAATCGTCTTTATCGAAAGATAAAAGTCATTAATCAGTGCGTCCCACTTAAAAAAAATCGTGGTAGTTTACAAAATCAAGGATGTTTAGGGTGTTATTGAACGCACAATATTCAGGACTTCTCTAGCACATATAATTTTGAATGAAGTTATTCGCGAGAAAGTCAAGCTCAACTACACTACGTATTGAATCAGTACGTTGTGGAAGTAAAACTGGGTCGGCCAAGTTTCCAGAAGAAGCCACGTTCAATGTAGCCGACATGTCTTAGATTGGAAACCATGTTTAGGCAAGTGGTATAGTGATGAACACTCTGTATCACGTTGACTAGGAAGAAGAAGGTGAATAATAGTGGATGGATGCGAGCAGCCCAAGTAGGGATGGTTGGCGCTCTATGAGGTAGGCCTTAATTAAGCAGTGGATGGCGATGGGCTGTAAAAAATAGAGCGTAAATTATTTACTAAATATTAATTTTAGCTTAAAAACTGATGGATTTCTAATGTAACTACATAATGTCGAAGAGAAAAAATATTTTACCCAGAACCCGTCTAATGCTATTAATTGAAAAAATCCCCTCCGATCGAACATTTTATCAATACATCCGTTTCTCCCTAGATGTAATAAAAAATATTCTTACCGTTATCAAATAAAAATACGTATTATCAATGATAGGGATATATTATTTCTATGGAAATTACATATAGATAGGAATATTAAGATCGGTTTTCTTTTGTTCGCCTTACAATGATAACATTGGATCTCATCTTCAAATGGAGGATTACTTATACTTTGGAATTCACGTACAATATACTAACAGGTTTCGGCGACTTTATATTTATGTTTTTGTTATTTATAAGTTATAAATATATGTAAACGTGATTGATGGTGGTGAGTTTGATCCCCACTCATTTTAATAGTCATATGTGCACTTCTTCGCAGCTGCTGGACTGGCTTAATTTTTTTTCTATGACTATGCAGGATCTAGGCTATACTACGGTATCGACTATATATACGGTTTTGAATCGACTACGATCTTCGGTCAAACCGTAGTATTCCAGCCGAATTATAAGAAATAATGAAACGGTGCTTTAACAATAGTTGATTGGCATGATAAATCATTTATATTGAAAAAAAAAAAACTATTAATAAGATCTGGAATATCTGATGAAGAAACTTAGTATTCCAGCCGAATTATAAGAAATAATGAAACGGTGCTTTAACAATAGTTGATCGGCATGATAAATAATTTATATTTAAAAAAAAAAACTATTAATAAGATCTGGAATATCTGATGAAGAAACTTAGTCTAGTTAAGCAAGAACACATGTTGCCACAACAATAAAAAATGGACAAGCGATTGAATGACATTACGATAAAATTCAAACTCAAAATTAAAAAATATATATTTTTCAGCGTTTAAATAAAACCGTTTAATTCCCATATTATTATAACGTAAACGCTTAAAGTGTCGAATTTCAGGAGCACCCTATTGTAGCGATAGCGCTAAGTTTAACTTTGGCCACTGAAATGACACATCGCCTCGACGCAAGCATTTTAGTTCGGAAAATATTGAAGCTGAAATGTGTTAGATAAAACTAACTTGCTGCTTTAGGTTAGAGAAGTGAACTTTTTATTTGGCTGATAACGATCCTTTTGCGCCATTTCATATTTGTATGCTGTGATTTATTATAGTTACAAACATAATAAAGAAATAGTTAAATTTTATGACACAACTTTTGGTTGATACCAAAGATTTTTTGACGGCGATTCTCAATTATTTTTAACAGGCTTATATTAGTCTCAGACGATCAATACAATATTTTCAAACATGATCCTGGTGTTCTTTCAAAAATATTTTAAGTTTTTTAAACTCCACAACACATTTTCTAATGTTGTTGATTTTAGTAACAATACAATATATTAATCTGCCCTTATTTATTCAATTTAGTTAGCGCAAACGAATTTTGTAACAACAAAGAACAACACTTCGAATCAACATTAGTCCTCTAAAGTATAGCTTTGGTAATTACCATGAACATAGGAGAAGAATAGATATTAAAGAAAATTAGGGTCCTATTCAATATACCCTCGCTATAGAAACCTTTAGTAGATAGCTATAAAATGTAAGTTAACCTATTAAGTATTGAAATTTTCAGGTAATTATAGTATTAGGGAACAGTGATAAATAGATTTCAGTTTATAGTTGTCTAATCATTTGTAATGTTCGTTGCATATAAGTTCTTCTTCGACTCAATGTAAGTTGACGGAAACGTGGGATATTATAAATAGTAAGCTATTTTCTAGTATAGCCTAATGTTTGTATTTTTTTTATTTATTAGAAACTCTATAATTTATAACTCAGTTCTTTTTTTTCTGCTTAAAAAAACCAATAAATAAATGATTATTTGTAAAAATATGATCTGAATGATTTTTTGCTTATATGACCATATTCGTATCCAAATATGTTACAAACAAGCAATGAACATTTTTTTCTCAGTTACCAAAGTCAATTATGAGCAAAAACCACAAGTGATTCCATATATGTATAATGTTTAGTCATTTTTGTTATTTTCAACGTACGCAAGATATACTTACATAAGAAAATGTATTTACTTCTATTTTCTAGAAACTCCAACAGTCAACCTTTCGCCTCACCAAATAGAACATGCATGGTAATTGAAACCCACACGAATACCGTTAGCGAGTTGCCCACCAAGGACTGGATGCCGTTACAAATTCGTTACAAAGACGCACTATTAGAACGAAGGGCGTTTCCGATTGTAAAGCAAATTGGGCCGAACGAGAGTTAGTGTTATTTTATTCATTGAGAAATTTCAGATCGACGAGTTCGTATTTCGGTCGTGATGTAAGATGACGTTTTCGGGAATTGGAATGTAGTTAACGAGTACTTACATTCGGATGTTTCAATTTGTATGTTGCAAATTTAACCTTTGGATCTTTTGGAAGGGAGAGTCTTTGGATAAGACGTAGATACTATATTTAAAGATCTGGATAATATTTTTTTATTTGAGGATTGTAGCAAGTGCTTCTAATAATCAACTAACAATCGTGGAATTATAATAGGTTTGTTATTTAACCTAAAATTCCTTAACTAGTTATAATTCAAAATAATTTTACAATGTTTTGTTGATAAACTAATAATTTTCTCGTACAGGATAAATGGAGAAAAATATGTAGATTAAGCCCATACGTACATAAATTATATAAAGTTTAGTGTTTGGGTCGTAACGGTGATTTATCGAATAATATTTGGCAGGATACTTTATATGTATATTTTTAGAATATTTTACAATTAAAATAAATTCAACATGAGACGCGGAACACAAAACGAAATACAAAACATTGATGAGGATGGATTAATATTTTAGTTTCAAAAAGTATATAATATTTTGATCAAATTTTACATAAAAATAATTTACAAGTACATCAGAATAATACACCCTCGTGGCCCAGGAAACAAGTGTGTGACTGTAACGCGACGGCAGTGGGTTCGATCCGCACTTGGGGGAAATGAATTATTATTTTTTAAAATTTTTAAAAACCCGGCCATAGCTTTCCGTCGCTCAACACGCAATAATTTGAATAATTCTGAAAATAATATAGTGGAAAGTGGGGAACGGAGTGCCTTAACTTTAGCTTCCCTTTGTCTATCCTGCTGTGTGCGTGATATATATATATATAAAGGTTTCGTATAATTTGATTATAATATAATAATAAATTTAAGCGGGTGAAGCTAGCTGTATTTAGGTCGCTAATGGAAATTTAAAATGTTTTAATTTAAAATTTTACAAGCATTTTTCTACCGGTAATAAGTACTCACTATTAAAATAAATTTTAAAGATTTTACAGCAATGTGAATGTTGACTAAATCATTTTACGAAATAAGTGAAAACCACAAGCTCATTAAGATATTTTAATTTTAGAATTTTCTCAAAGACGAAAGATTTCTGTGACATTTTATTTTAAATGGATGTTTGTGTAAACGGTATTTCTACTTTCACTTTGAATGAATCTCGTCTCCACCATTATTTGTACAGCATTCTAAGATATGTGATTACTGCGCTGCACTCCTGCAATTTGTAGTTAAAATATAACGCAAACACTAAAAGGTTTCTAAGGTACCGACAGTTTACTGTGAGAACTTGTATGGCATTTTAAATATATACAGGTATTACTTGTTATTTTTTATATAAACATTTAAACGAAAAATATGACTGTTTCCCTAATTAAATAAAAAATAATAAAAGTTTAATAAGCTTTTTTTTAAATATGTACTAAATTGGCAAATATTTTAATTAAAAAACTATTTTAAAATAACCTAGTAATTATTCTTTTGAGATATTGAAGAAAATGCAACTACAGTAGAAACTCTATTATCCGGCCCTCAATTATACGGATTCGCGATTATCCGGAGTACAGACCAACTGTATTAAATGTACCTACAAGTCGTATGCAAGCATGAACGTGTCGAATCTGTTAAATACATATTGTAAACCAATTATTCGTCGTACATCTTAATAAACATTGATTTTCACTTTATATATTAGTTGTTTTAATTAAATTTACATCACTACGTACGTGCATACTTACATATTCTAAATACCCGATTACCCGATTTTCCATACTTTTTATTATCCGGATTTTCCATTATCCGAATGCCTACCAACAACAATTAGTCCGGTTAATCGAGTTTCTACTGTATTGCGATTATATATATTATATTATATTATTTTTAAAAGAACGTTATAAAAGTCATTCTAAACGGCATCTATTATTTTACGCTATTTTTATTTTCTTTCAACTTCATAATCTATCAACCTACAGGGTAGAGAGACTGTACTGAGCTACGTGAAATGGCCTGCGATGTCATTAGCCTGGCACAAGGAGATTGAAAATTTAACGACTATTATTTCCTTTATACAGCCCTCGCTTCGGCGAAAATTAAAAATAATAAACAAGGAACACGTCGTCCCTCTTAAGTTCGATTTTCATTTTGATTTGCATACACAGACCGTTATGTACGTATTTTCCATGAATAATTTGTAGTGAAAATTGTATTTTGCGTTTGTTTCGTTTTATCTTTCCTATTTTCTTTTCTAATCGATTAAGGACTGAGGGATTAAATGTATTGTTATGTTTACAATACAGCTTATAAATTCTAATAAAAAAATTAAATATAAAATTCGCTCGCGTATTTGCACCCTTAGCGTCTACTTCTAAAAATTATATTTTCATTTCTTCGCTCTCATGTCGAGGAAAAGTGTGACGTTTCTCAACACGCATTGCCTCCAAAACTCGGCTGAAAGTGAGAAATAGAGTGTTTTAACACTAAGTTCCTTCTGCCTACCCTGCTGTGTGCGGGATACAGCCTGAAGCTGATTGGTTGATTGATTGATTGATGTACATATAACCCACCCACCCCTTATTTTAAAGGATATAAATGCTTAACAGTACCAATTGCTTAATAAAGTACGTACAATTTCTATATAACTTAATGTATCAAAGAATCTTGGCAACATACAAGATAAGGATTACATATATATATTACTTACAAAAAAGCAACTGTAAGTACGTTGGCAATGTTCCATTTTAACTAACATGTGCGTTTAAGTAACTGTTTCGCTTAAAAGATGTTTCGCCTAAAACTAGCTGCTATTCATTTTTAAATTCAAATAATCCACAGTCAATGCTCGTGAAGAGGTCGGTCACAGGTGGACACCATTTTATTTGTGAATTTTGGGTGGGTGCCAGTCTCTTCTGGAGGACGACTTCAAAGATTTCAAATAGGTGTAAAGTGGAAATCCTTTTGGGATGTGTAGTTGGATAAATACTATTATTTGTAAAGCTTCACGCTTATTTCCGCTTATAGCACGCACCGTCTAATTTTTGGGACATTTTGTGTTAAGGAGGATAACTCAATGACGCGCTTTGTCTTGTTACCAAAGAGACTAGTCTAGTCAGCATCACGCTGTATCCTGTAGACAGCAGGGAAGACAGAGAGAACCTTGTGTAAAAGCGCCCCGTTCCCACCAGAGAGACGAACTTAATGTAATTGATTCGTATTAGTGCAAATTAAACTTTGACAATGTATAAATATATATTTATTTCCGGTTTCACTATTTCATATTGGACGGCCATAACTTATTTTGTTTCATAATAAAAAGCTCATAAAAATATATATTTTTATGTTTTACCTCCTACATACATTGCGTATAATACACATAATAATAAAAGGTACCTATTCAATTATAGCAATAATAGTTCGTTAAGGGCCAGTTTCACCGGTTACGAATGAAGTGTCTGATAGTTGTTGGATATTAAATGCAATCTATCAGATACAGGCTATTGAAAACTTTTGTTTCACCAGCAATTTCCAGAAAAACAGATTATATAGACAATCAACTTAAACTTAACTTAACTTAGCTTCGCGCTTTATCCCTAGTGGAGTAGTCTGAGAGAACGGAGCGCCAAACGCTACGGTCTCTACATACCTCTTTCGCCAAGGGGGTCCCAGATGGAAACTTGCTCGCAGCGACTCCTGCCAGCCCTCACGAGGTCTGCAACGTTCCATCTGCTGCCACGTGCACCTCGAGAGAGCGCACTGCTAGGGCGTCCCCCCAAAGCGACGCGCACCACTGCGTCCCCGCTGGTGTGTTAAGTGGCGACGAATGCGGCGTTAGGGACCGCCATCCAACACGCCACCGGAACGGCGGGAGGTGGAGGACGGAGCTACAAATAGACAATAATCAGCCCCACAATAATTGACCGGAGCGGCAACTACACAAAAAAGACATTTCTGCAAATTATCGTCAATTTAAAATAATTTTGTAATTTTAGCAAATAGAATTTTTGTTATTTGATGAAATCATTAAAGAAAAGTTATAACATTATGTGTACTTGCAATATATAAATTGTGTTTTTAAAATTTCATACCTCAAAATCACTCATCAAGGATCACTCTGCGTGGAGACATCGAACTGAAACCAATCGATTCTGCTGATACCATAACCGACACTTTATCTAATAGACATTAAGGTACGTAAAATAAAAAAAAAATAGCTTATCTGGCAGATAAGCCTATCAAAGCTATTTTTATCAGCCAATAGTGAAACACACGGTTAATGCCCTAAATATAATTTATGATGATATGAATAGATAATTTGATAACAGTAACAATTAATGATGTATAATAGGTTATTGTCATAAACAATATGTACAAATATTGTATTATTTTAGCATTGTTCCTTTGTTTTCGATAATAAATATAGGTCGATTGCAATATTTTTAGATGATTGTTTTCTATATTGGATATGTTCATTTTTTGTGAGTTTTTGTAGTTGTATAAATTTGACTACTTTTTTTATCGTGACCAGGTTGTCAAAAATCCATTTTTTGGAAGAAGGAGGGAGAATTCCTTAGGGATTTCTTATATTTATAAGATTTGTATATAAATATATAATCTAAGCATTTACAATAATTTTAAATTTGGATTTGAGTATCAAGATGGTATTTGAAGTCAACAGAGATATTAAACAAAACTGTTTTAACGAACAGAGTTTTAGTTATAAATAGTTTGCCTGGTAGTAGTATAATAATACTTACGGAAGATAGTTAGACACTAAATATACATATTTAGAACTTCTTTCTTCTTCTTCTTTTCTGACATAAGCACATATGTGCAACTGTAAATATAACGGTTGTGGATTTGATTCCCATTGGGGAATATTTTCATTACCTTGCTCTGGTAACAAAGCAAAACGCGGCGGAGAGCGAGCGCCGACACATTATACGCCATGCCTGTGCCAGTACAAAGTATCTTTAAGGGAATGAAGTGTCTTAATACTAGATTCCCTCAGCCTACCTGTGAGATGCGGGATACAGCGTGAAGCTTCTATTGAAATATTTAATAAATCAAACAAAAATAGCTCCGAACAGCAATATGGCATACTGACCTATGAAAAGTTCATAAAAAGGACGAATGACCCTTCGTAGAATATTAATAGCAATAACTTATATTTGGGGTATCTAGCCAGAGGTGATTTCAAGTAAAGGTCATCTCATAATGGTATTATGTTCTGAATTAATGATAGGGGCCGCCCAAAGTGGGTTTTAGTGACGTTTCCGGTGAATTTCTGTCTCAGGTCTGTACGGCTTTAACATTTTGTAGTACATACATACTATATTTGGTGGAACTATTAATAGTTGTTATATTTTTACAAAAGAAGTTTTGATGTATTTGTAGTATTTGAGTCTGACTGTAAGCTCAACGGTTGTCAGTTCGACTCCCGATAGAGACAATATATTTTAATTTCCTCGTTCTGGTAACAATATAGAGTGCAGCGTTGAATTCTACCTCAAAAAATGGGTGGGTAGTGAGGAACGGAGTGTTTAACACTGGGTTGCCTCTGCGTACAATTGGCATTAATAAAAACAGTGATATAATATTCCATTTTTTTGCGCTTTTTTAAGAACTTTTCGCAATTGGATAGTGTTACAAATCTGTTATCATTTTAATTATCAAGAAACATTTTTTTTTTGCATTTAATAAATACACAAACGCTGTTGGATTCCATCACCTAACTCACAATAAATAAAGAGTAACGTATCGACACGCTTTTCTTTCGTTTTTCATTCGTATAAGTCAAAAGATAAAAATATTTTTTTAGAAAAGGGTACCAGTTTTTTTTTAATTCAAATAAGCTTAAAAACTAGATAATATTATTTATATATCTACAATAATACATTTTAAAATGTTGAAGGAACCTGTTTCTTTATGCACGTCTTAATAATCATTACCTAATCATCTTTTTGGTATTAAATTACATACTTGCTTTTGTTTCTTTGAACTATTTTTAAAAGATACCACTATGATATAATTTACTTAACCCATATCGTGCTGGTGTATGATACTTTTTGTTCACATAAATCACTTGGTCCCAGAGGATACCAAAATAAGTGAAGTGAAACGGAGCGTGGAACATAAATTATGTAAAAATTACACTTTTGGACATTGCGGTGCGACCCGAGTAAATCTGAAACTGAATATTTAATGGGCGACTTTACAAAAAAAACTATTGTAAGTGAAACTTTTACGTGAAAAAAGTTAATATGATATATTCATAATTCAGTTATTAATATATATATATATATATATATATATATATATATATATATATATATATATATATATATATATATATATATATATATATATATTAAAGTGGAAAAATGTAGAGAGTATCGTAGCAACACGCAATAAACGCGATGGTTATGGATTCAAATCCCACTCGGAGGAATCAGTTAATTTGAGTTCCTCGCTAAGGTAACAAATAACGCTTGGGATTAAGTTCCGCGATTCCGTCAGCCTAAAAGCTTTTTTTATTATAATACCCTAATATCTTTAGCTTTATTTTATTTAATTTTATTTAAATATAACCTACAATCACAAACGTACACAAAACAAGTATAAATGATACATCTTATTAAAGGTTATTAAGGTTGATTATTATCAAACATTGTCAATATATCTTGTAAGGATGGTAGGGACCCGATATTAATGGATTTAAGCGGTATTCCCGTGAAGTTACAGCCCTAAGCTGTAATAAGGATTTAGCGTTCACAATCAAGGGGGCAACTTTTAATAACCGAGAACAATTTTATAAGCGACGCAAGTTGTATGATTTATGTTTACGAGGTTTAAAAGTCCGAAATTATACGATAAAGCTAACGTTTCAACTTCAGAGAGCTCTGTGCATAGATAAAAAAAGATGGTTATTTAGTTAAGAAAGATCTTGGATGATGAGAAATTTTATGTATGGATTAAATATATTTTTTATATAATAGGATGTGAATTAAAGCCGTTATCACACGGTGGGACAGTGTCTGTAAGTGGGGTTATTCGAGGCAATTATTATATGTATTATTGGGTTTATTTATTTCAAAAAAGGGGGGAGCCGAAAGGCGTTTCTATTAAATAATGATAGAGGCGTTTCTATTATTAATTGATAGTTATCAATTTAAGTTTATAACATTTTTTTTAGTTTAACGTTGTTACTCTCACACAGTAGGGAAGGCAGAGGGGACTTGTGAACTTCATGTTAAGACAAACAACACTCCTTTTAAAACACATCTGTTTTCCACTTTCCGCCAAATTCTGGCGGCATTGCTGGCGGAACTCAACGCCGCCCTTTTTTAGTTGTCAGAACGAGATGAAAATATCCATATTCCAATTATTCTAGTGAATGGAGTCGGAATACTACTTTTCATTACACGTTTCTTTTTTATTAAATTATTTTTTGTAAAATAATGCACTTGACACAATTAATATTTACCAAATATTCTACATTAAGAAAATATTTTAAACTGTGTAAAACTGGGTCTAATCACCAGTTATAATATATTCAATATTTATTTATAAATTATTAACTAAGATATTGCCAAGCTGACGGCTATGTATATTAAACGGGATACTAATGCCTCACTCGAGTGGAAAGTCACGATGACAAACGGAACTTTAATAATGCCGTCTTAGGATTATGGAACGTCTTAACGCCTTGTTTTCCATTATAATATTATTTTATATTTCAAAAATATTTAAATAATTGTGTTTATATTTATGCTTTGATGGCAGAGGTTGGATCATATAATTATGGATTCAATTCTTGCTCGAAGGAAAGTTATTATAAAGCGTGAGGTTTAAACCGAGCTTTGCATTTTGTGATTGATCACTAAAATCAAAAATCATCAAAATTTAATCAGCTTCACGCTGTGAGGGAGCGCTTCTGCCGAATTCTGGAGGCATTGCGTGTTAAGTGGCAGAACTCAACGCCGCACTTTGCCTCGATACCAGAGCAAAGAAATGGAAGTATAAATTTAAGTAAATATTTCATCTTCTCCAGTACAGATCGAACCCACAACCAGTCGGTTTTACAGTCACACTTTGTGCCGCTGCGCCATGACTGGCCTCACTAAAACCATAGCCAAAAAAGTACTTTTATAAATAAATGTATTAATAAAGACCAATAGAAGAATTCAAACAACGTATATAAATATCAATTCTTCTAGACCGGACAATGCTTCCATATCAATTCCACTTCTGTCTCATATTTCGTTTGAGAGCACATTGAATTGTTCCGTTATATAATCAAGAACAACGTTTTTTTCTTCCTTAGCTACTCGACATACATATTTCCATACTTGTACACAGATAGTGCCAATTTTATATAATTCAGATACAAAAATAAATAAATTATTTTTTAGCTTCACGCTATATCCCGCACAGTAGTGTATGCTGAGAGAACCTGGCAACCTACTGTTAAGATATTTCGGTCCTGTTAAGACACTGGGGTGTAGAGCAGCGAAACTCAACGCCGCATATATACTTTTTGTATTTCTAAATATATTTTAATTAATGATTTTTTTTTTATTTAACTAGAGTATTAAGTAGTGAATCGATTTAAGTAATATTATTTGTATAATTTTATAGGTATATGTTTTAAAACAATAAGGTATCTTTAATATACGTGAATCCAGAACCTATTTATTGTAGCTAAGCCTTTGAACGGTAGTTATGGAATTTTAAATTGAAAATTGAAAAGTTAACAAGCCCAAGCGCGTGTTTTCTAACCACTTTTCGTTGGCTGAACTGTTGTTATGACGGAAATTACTTTAAGAATCGCAAAGCGTCTGTTAACGGATGACCTAATTTACTTACTATATATAGAGAGAATTTTAAAAAACTTAATATTTAACTTTACTTATTTAAACAGTAAAATATTATGTAAATAGCATTCCATTTGACACACGATCTCAGTTTTTCTTTTTATTAGAATACAGACAACAAAAGTTGAAATACATTTTTTTTAGTATCACGCTGTGTCTTGGTCAAAGCTGAGTAGATAAAGATAACATAGGGTTAAGATACTCTAATCCCCACTTACTACCAAATTTTTTGAATGTTCAGTGTTCTTAACGCCGCGCTTCGTCTTGGCAGCAGAGGAAATTAAAATAATACATTGGCCCAAGTGAAAATCGAACCCCGTGTAAAAAACCTCCACGACCTCGACTGTTTTTAAAATTTGCCTGATATCTGCTAACAAAAACTGATACACGAATGTCTCAGTCTACTTTTGACCATGGATTGAAGTAAAGCCTCAGAAAATGATAGCCTTTGCTCGATGTGAAGGTAGGTTTGCTAGCTCGATAAAAAAGTAAGTTAAGTAGCGAAATCGTGCCACGTCCAATTTAGTTTATATATTTTAACGTAGATTTTATAAAAAAATTACGCAAACCTCAAAAGAATATTGATCTACAAAATAAGGTTATTTATGACTACAGTGACAAGCCATGATAGTACCCCGCGGGAAACATGTTATCCCTTAGAAATCCCATTTTCCTTGGATAAAAGGTCGTCTATCCGAAACGGAAATGCAAACTCATCATGTATTTGACAAATTCTATCAAGATCATTTTTACGTTTTACATGCTTATAATATGCATAAGTACGTTGTTTTCTCTAGATTTTATTTGGTTATTTAATACATTTGTATGGCCGTGATTATTTAAATAAAAACATTTAAAAAATATAGCTTTAAGATTTTATCATTTAAATTTCGAGTAGCGCCGCTATGGTAGGTATATTTCTCACTGTAAACACTACGGTTTTGTTTTCGATTCACAGTGAATAAAATGAATTACTTTCATACGCTTGCGCTAGTGATGTCGATTGTTCTTGTATAATATTGAGTTCCGCTTCTCAACACGCAATGTCTTGAAAACTTGGTGAAAATGGGGGTTGGATAACAGTACTTTGCGATTGCGAGATACAGCGCGAAGTTAAAAAAATATTAACTTTTTTTGTATGATTTAATTTATTTAATTAAAAAAATAGTTTAATGACATGTTCATTCTTTAATAAACATTACATTTCAGCTAGTCGCCTTATCCCGCACATAGCAGGGTAGGTAGAGGAAAACTAACGTTAAGAATTTCCACTGAATTATATAGGCATTGCGTGTTGAGTAACGGAACTTAACGCCGCGTTATCCGTCGTCATCAGAGCGAAGAAATATAAATTAAAATAAATATTTCATTTCCTCGAGTGGAGATCGAACTTAAAATCAGTCGCGTTTACAGTCACACTATATGCCCCTGTGCCACAACTGGCCTAAAGTCATGACATTTAATGAATATTTGATTTTATGTACTAATTGTAACGATATCATTTAGTGAAAACAAATTCCTAATTCAATTACTTAAGAAAATTGTGAAGAAAGATAATTATATATTAATCTACTGTTTTCATTTTCTGCATAGTACTATCTAATACTCATTAATTCTTTTTCCCTCTCTCAGAATTTCTATAAAAATATACACTATAACTCAAATATATCACGAAATAGAAATAGGCAGGATTTAAAAATTGATATTTCACCACCGCGTAAAATTAAAATTATTTCTAGATCGATGGATGTTTGGATTAAGCCTAATTGGTTGCGGGTTAAATAAATCAATTGAATTATTCCGGCGAGCGCCCTGCCTAATGGCGTCGGTAAAAACGGGATCTAACATTTCGACTTAAAATTTTAACATTATATTTATATTGAAGGTCTATATTTATATATAATCCTTTATTTATCTATCTTTGAGGATGTTGTGGCGCAGTTTTCTGGTAAGGAAGCAAAGCGCGGCGTTGAGTTACGTCACTCAACACGCAATGCTTTGAGAGTCGAGATTTCGTCGGATAGAAAAGAACGAAATTGTCTTAATATAGTACACTTTTTTATCTTCACGATGTATCTCGCATAAAGCGAACCCAGTGTTAAAGCACTCTTTTCCCCAATTTTCGCGTGTGTTGAATGGCGAAACATAACACCGCACTTTGTCATTAAATTCTAAATATATCGATATAGGCATTACAAGAAAATTCTTAAATATCTACCTAAATAAAACAACCGATCGAGACCATCCAAAGTACTACAACTAAATAAATACCAACCATCCATTTCAACAAACAATCTAAACTACAACGGAATAACATGCAACTATTCGGAGTTATCGAATAGCTTAGCTTAGCTCAGTTTAGTGAATAACAATAAGTTTTCACCTAAATCCAACGGGATGTCCAATGAAACGGGATTGTTAACGGGTTAAAACCGTGAACATGTCACGAGGCTCAGCGTTGGAGAGTCGTTTATCAGAGGGTCGAGTAGCGACGCGTAATTAAGCGTTACACGTGGGACACACGGTTTGGTAGGTTGATTGATTTTTTTGTTATTAGATTTTAAAATTAATTCGTGGCATGAGCAGGGAAAGGTTATTGTGAATGTGAGGGTTGTGGGTTCGATTCTCACTCGAAAAGTTATATATTTTCGTTTGCTAGTTCTTGAAATAAGAGTTGTTGAGTTTCGTCACTCAACAAGCAATTTATATATAGGTAGAGATAGCCAGTGTGTAGCGCTAAATTCTCTTCTCTCTCTTTCTTTTTTTCAGCTTCACGCCTTGTAGCATGTTTATAGCAGGGTAGGCAGAGGGAATCTAGTGTTAAGACACGTTGTTCCCCTCTTTCCGCGAATTTTCGACCCATTACGTATTGAGTGGTGAAATTTAACGCGCTTTGTCTTGTCATCATCCATGGGGATCGAACTCCCATTAGTCGCATTTATTGTCAGATACTGTGCTCATGTGCCACAATGACCTATACACATATACAAATATAGAAGATAATATTTAAAATATGAAAATATTTTTTGTAATTTAATACTACATATATTTTCTTTTTCAAACAACTGTATGTGTAATACCTAATGCAGGCAAAGTATTTTAGGCAAGCGAATTGAAATGATAGGGTCGTAGTGAGATGTTACTTGAAATGTCGTGACGCACGCGATTGCCTGTCTCCTCTACTTGTACTAGTTTCCTAATAACTTAGCTAAAAGCCGTGATAAATCTATATATACATATACATATATGTGGCCAGTCATAGCTCAGTGGTACAGGCGTGTGACTGTAAATGCGGCTAGTTGTGGGTTCGATCTCCATTTACAGGTGCGTGGAAACGAAATATTTTATATTCTTCGTTCTAGTCTCGAAGCAAAAGCGCGGCGTTAAGTTCCGCCACTCAATACGCAATGCTTACAGTATTCGGCAGAAAGTGGGGAGTGCAGTGTCTTACCACTAGGCTTTCTCTGTCTACATTGCTACATGCGGGAGCTTTACAGCGTAAAGCAGAAAAAAAGTAGTTATCGCTGGATATGTATCTGTTAACTAGGTGTTTAACGAAGTTTACTGTATTGTATTGTATTTTTTCATAGATAAAAAAGTAAATTTTCTACAATCTAGTTTTTTTTTCTTTTTATCTATTATTGGCAAACAAATTTGTAAATATTTCTTTCTACTTAATATATTTCGTGATGTAGGAAACTGACTTTACAGTCGTGGTTTTGTTTCCGAGTTCCGCTTTGTGAATTGTATTTTTATAATCTAACTATAAAAATCACGGCGTTGGGTTCCGCCAGGCAATACAGAAAACAGAACATGTCACTACACTAAGTTTTCTTTATCTACTAAGTTAAATAAAATATAATTTGTAAATATATCTATTTACAAATTAATAATTTTAAATAAATTAATATTTAATTCGCTAAATAATCTGACAGTATGTGACTTATTAAAACAAACAAGTTAGTTTAGACAAGCGGATCGAAGTGATAGTAGCGCGAGTTGTCGCTCAAATGTAACACCCTTATAAATTTTGAATGATGGGTATTTAATGAGAAAGTTAAGTAATAAATTATTGCTTAATATTCAAGAATTATATATTTTCAGGAATTTTTCTCTAATTTATTTTTAAATGATTTTAATTGAAATAAATATGTACCTATATGTATTTTTTTTCTTTTTTTCTTTTACCATTTAGTTTCACGCTGTATCTCTCATACAGTCGGTTGGGTATCACCGACCTGACTAGTGCATAGTGCTATAACACTTTGTTTACCACTCACTGTTTAATTTTCGGGACATTGTGTGTTCAGTGGCGATATTCAATGCCACGCTTTGTCTTATATATTCATTAACAAATATTAAAATAAAATAAATAAGTCAGCTTCACGTTATCCCGCACACTGCTGAGTAGGCAGAGGGAACCTAGTATTAAGACACTCCGTACCCTACTTTCCACCCAGCTCTGGAGGTACTACGTGTTGAGTGGCAGAACTCAACGCCGCGCTTTGCCTCGACACCAGAGCGAAGAAATGAAAATATAAATATAAATAGATATTTCGTTGACTCGAGTGGGGATTGAACCCACAACCACTCGACTTTAGTCACACTTTGTGTTACTGCGCCACGACTTGCCTCAAATAATAATAATAAATATCATTAAGTTTCAAAGATTTGAATCACATGAAATACACACGAGTTCACATATAAACGAGTGTCAGTATGAACTTCACACATTTCACTCAATTTTTGTAATAAATAAATTATTTAATAAAAAATGGAAAGTAAAAGAGTTTCTTTTAAACTTAGTCTGGTGTGGTAAGATAAGGGTGTGATGCATTAGCGCTCGCAGTTTGGCCGGCAAAGTAAACAATCGCTTAGCCCCACCCATGACAAGTTTACTGCAGACGAATACCAGTAGGTACTGTACCTAACGATTTTTTACTGTTTTGGTTCACGTTGTATCCTGTATGTAGTAGGGTAGGGTAGAGGCAACATAGTGTTAAAACACAATATTCTGCATTTTTCTCCCCAAATTTTGAGACGTTCCGTATTATTTGGCGGAACTCAACGGCGCGTGTTCTCGGAGGGAGAAAATGAAAATTGTTCAAACGTCGCGTTTAAGGCCGACTGTCTTATCAGATCAGGAAATTAATAACAATTAAGATATATGCATAATTAAATATAGTATAGTCTAGGAGGATTTATTTATATTTTAAATAAGCGCCTCTGGTGGTACTACGCGCTTAAACGATACGAATATACTAATACTATTTAACTGTATACAGGGAAAATTTATTGATTATTTTGTAATGGTTATTATTTCAGTTACGCTTCTTAAATCAGAACTTAAAGTAAATATTTTGAGATTTTATTTGATTTTGCTCACAATAAATGTTTCATCTAATAACTTTTTTTTAATTCTACGCGCACAGTAAACGGAGTTTATTTTCCTGCGTAAATCCTGATCCCTTAGGCATTCCAGGACAAAAAGTCTATGTATTACTTTACATTCATCTCTTTGTTAAAGTCCCATTAATATCGGTCCAGCTATGCCGGACATTAGTCCGGACAAACAGATAAAAAAATTAAATTGTTTGCTTGTATTTTAGTGATATGTAAATAATGCATTTAAAAAGATGATGTGATTTCAAACTAACCTTTAGTTTGAAATCACACAGAGACAATTTTATTTTTATGTATAGACTGATTTACAGTTTAATTTACAAATAATTTTCATTTTATCTTTAGACAAGATAAGAGAAGCTATATATTGTCTGTGCTTCGTCTAGACTACAAACGTCAACCACACTCTGTTTCAACGAAATAACTTAATAGACTGAGATCCCACGGTCTCCAGATTTACTCAATTTTAGCAAAGCTGAAATTTTGAGGATGAATAGTCTAATATATAATTAAGACGATATGCGTACTTACTAACTACTACTACTAACTAGAAAGTAGAGTGAGCGCCAACTAGAGGTACAATTCTTACTGGGAGATTGCGTTAGGCTTTAATTTCTGCCACTTAATACGTATTGTCTCAAATTCGGGCGGAAAGCGAGAAGGATAGATAGAAAGAATATGGTTGCCATTTACAAATATTTTCTATATTATATGTTCAATGTCCTTAACGTATTTTGTATTGTAAACTTTTTTAAAAAAAAATATAGATTCACGCCGAATCCCACACAATGGAGAGTAGGACAGGAAACTGGAGACCTAGTGTTAAAACACTCCGTTCCCATTAAGACTTATTTATGAATTTATTTCTGATGTTAAAGCTCATTTTATTGTATAACATTCAAATGAAACTCGTTAACATAATTCTATTTGGTACCAATATGTACTTCGGGCTTTAAAATGTTATATTAAAACATAATTTCCGTTGTAAACATATTAACACAAATTAAAGTGCACAAAAGGTTAGATTATATAAATTGAGAATTAATTATTTGGACGTGGCGTAATTGCGTATACTGTTGGTGACACATTCTATTTACAATATGTACTTTATATACATATAGATATATACATATACATTTCAACTACATAATAGTATCTCTAGTGGATTATAGTTACTAACTTATTTTTATTATACAGGCGACCCAAACGCGGCTTCGCCCGCTTAAAAGTGCCTGATGTTGTACTATAGTCAAATTATATAAAATCTGTACCTAAATTGTAGCCTACGTGTTATTCTGATGTATAAACTGCATTACTGTAATTTTTCATCTAAATCCTTTCAGTAGTTTCTGCGTTATAGTGCACAAACATCTGCCTTCACAAACTTGCACATTTATAATATAAAATGAAATAAATAAATAAATCAGTTTCACTCTGTATCTCGTACACAGCAGGGTAGGCAGAGGGAACCTAGTGTAAACACTCTCCGTTCCCCACTTTCTGTCGAATTCTGGAGGCATTGAGTGTTGAATGGCAGAACTCAACGCCGTGCTTTGCCTCGACACCAGACCGAAGAAATGGAAATATAAATTTAAGTAAATATTTCATCTTCTCCAGTACCCACTCGAGAATCGAACGCACAACTAGTCGGTTTTACAGCCACACTTTGTGCCTCTTCGCCACGACTGACCTCATATATAAGTAAAAGTAAGAAGCTGAAAAATAATAATAAAAATTAAACATTTTCAAGATGATTATTTCGAAGTAAATAAATACAAGACGAGACTAAGCAATATTTTAGATGAAATTGAAATGATAAAAGACACCAGATAAGATATAAACAGAACGAATAATAGAAGAATTTGTAAAATTCTGAAGGAATACAAAATTTTTATCACAATTTCTTTGAACACGTTTAATTTGCACATCGAGAAATGTAAAGTTTTCTTTTTCTTTTACGATCTTGAATTTAATAGCAACGAGGATTTAATGCAAATAGGAATTTAATGTTTGATGACAGTGAATTCGTATTTGCTTTAATGAACTGGCATTCATTCTTTAGATGGCTATTTACATTGGTATTATAGACTTTTTTGCCAATGTATGTCTTGTCCGTTATTTATTGTTAGTATAGGTAAGAAGATATAAAATATAAGTAGCATTAATTATAAAATATATATATTTTTCCTATTTAATGTATTTGAACCTGTTTGATTAGTAGACGCTGTCGTGTTGTAGTGGCGACATACTGAATACGACGGTTGTGGGTTCAGTTCTCACTTGAGGGAATAGATTATTTTCATTCCCTCCGATGACAAACTACAGCTTTATCATGCAACAACAATAACGAAAATTAGGCAGAATAAAAGGAACGGAGTTTATTAACACTGGGTTCCCTCCGGTACCCTGCTACCCTGGGTACCCCGCTAGGTACAGGTTTCAGTGTGAAGCAAAGAAAAAAAGAAGTAATTATAAAATATTTTTTATACTTCTGGGTAGAAGACTTTGGTTCCAACTTTGGTTTGGTTTGGGTACAAACTTCAATCGTCATGTAGTGATTGCAACTAAGCTTTCTAGCTTTCAAAAGTTGCTCACGACCGGAACAAAGGACTATCTCATGACTTGCTCTAATCGGTTGTTTGTTTTTCATGAAAAGGTAGACTGCGGTCTTGAGTTTGGCTTTCGGGTTTGTTCCTTACTTATCTGTTGTTGTTTGTTGAACTTTTTTTTTAATATAATAGGTGTGATTATTTTTTACAACTTAAAATTAATTCTAATTATTGAGTAGCATGGTTTTAGGGTTCCTTACCTTTTAATGAAAAAAAAAGATACCTTTAAAAATCACTTTGTTGTCCGTCCGTCTGTCTGTTTGTCAAGAGCCTTTATCTCAGAACGTTCTCATTACATAAAATAAATAAAAATAAATTAAATTAAATTAGCTTCACGCTATATCCCGCAGACAGCAGGGTAGGCAGAGGGAACCTAGTGTTAAGACACTTCGTTCCCCACTTTCTGCCGAATTTTTGGAGGCATTGCGTGTTGAGTGGCAGAACTCAACGCCGCGCATTGCCTCGACACCAGAGCGAAGAAATGAAAATATAAATTTAAGTAAATATTTCATCTCTTCGAGTGGGGATCAAACCCACAACCAGTCGGTTTTACAGTCACACTTTGTACCACTGCGCCACGACTTGGCCTCGTGTTATAAAAGGGTCATGTATACAGACATAAATATTTAAATAAATTAATACTATGAACGAAATTAGTACTTTGATTTATACTTATGAATAGATTCCATCGTTGTAAGGACATCAAGGACTGTAAACGCAACAGCTATGAGTTCAATTTGCACTTGGGAAAATCAAATATTTAATATTTTCATTTACTCGCTCTTCTATCAAGGCAAAGCGTGGCGTTAAATTTCGCTTAATGGTATATAGAGAGTCTCAACATTAGGTTCCCAGGTTCCTTCTGCCTACACTCCTGCGCGCGGGCAACATTGTGAAAGTAAAATGAAAAACAAAAAAAAAGGAAATACAGTATATTAAAAATTGATGCCAAGAAAATCGTTGACATAATATTTAAAGAAAATTGAAGAGGTTGAAACTAAATAAAAAAATATGGAACATTAAAGACCATAACGGAATAAATATATCGCGTGGGGTCCTCTATATAAAAGGACGCAGTAAATCTCGATGATAGATCGCTGTTTTTCCGGTTTTTCAACGAGGTCTAAATGGCAGGCCTATAGCACGAATATATCTGAACCGTTGAAGGACAAAATTCTTCTAAAAGTACTAAAAATGGGGAAGTTATGTAATGATCACAATTTATTTAGTTTCAATATGTAGCAGGTAGAGACAGACAACCTATTGTCAAGACACTGTGCTCTCCACTTTCCGCCCGTATTCCAGATATTGCATGGTAAGTAGCAGAACCGGCATATCGAAGATTGCTTCGAGTGGGTATCGAACCTATAAACACCATGAATGTAGTCAGGTAGCTTCACCGAGTAAAATGATACCAAACATAAAAAATAATAACATATACAAAAGTGAGTGTGACACTCACTCAGCGCACACTCACTTTTGGCCGAGGCAAAGGCGCGGCGTTGAGTTCCGCCACTCTTCAGAATTCGGCGGAATGTCTTAACATGCTCACTATGATACCCTGCTACATATGGGATACAACGTGAACCTGAAAAAAAATGATTTTGCATGTTATTATTATAATTTTTTGTTCAGCATTCTAACGTAACACTTATTATTATAACATAAAAAAATAATTTAAAAAAAAAAACTATTTAGAGGCCAGTCGTGGCGCAGTGGTACGAAGTGTGACCGTAAAATCGACTGGTTGTGGGTTCGATCCCCACTCGAGGAGATGAAATATTTACTTAAATTTCCATTTCTTAGCTCTGGTGTCGAGGCAAAGCGCGGCGTTGAGTTCTGCCAGTCAACACGCAATGCCTCCAGAATTCGGCAGAAAGTGGAGAATGGAGTGTCTTAACATTAGGTTCCCTCTGCCTATCCTGCTGTGTGCGGGATACAGCGTGAAGCTGATTTATTTTTTATTAATAAATTCTACTTTCTCCACGTACACTAAGAGGCCATCTTCCCAACTTGCACATGTAAAATTGAAAATTAATTTTATAACATCTGTTCCGGGTGAAGATAACAACAACTTTCGAAGATATTAAATTTCCTCCAAAGACCAACTTTTTAAGATAAGGCCGAAATGTAATTTCATTTGCACCATTCAAAGCTCTTCAGGGGGTGTGATTACATTTGTTATAACACTGCTTAAACGCGATAAAAGTTTTTACGACGAAACTGTAGTACTCTAGTTTATTAAGTCCCATTAAAATAATTTATAGACCTAATCTTTTATTGTAGCTAATCAAAATATTTTATTAATATTAATATTTAATTAATATTTTTTTAGCTTTTAGCTATATCCCGCACATAGGAGAGTGGGCAAAGGGAACCTGGAAACCTAATTTTAAAACACCCTCTTCCCATTAGGACGCTTCCGGCCCCCACTTCCCGCGGAATTTAAGAGAAAATATATATTTAATACTCCCGAAATAATTTTAATATAACGTCAAATATCTGGTTTATCTATTTTTTATTTATATAGAGTTGCCTAATCTTTTTAAGACTACTATATCCCTGATGAAGAATAAAAGGAATCATCATAATCTATAACGATAAAAAAGATTATGATTATATAAACATAATTAAAAAAAATTAATATTTAAAAATATAAAACAAATGACAATCCTTTCCTGTACTACAATAGTGCCAACATTTAAGGACATTCCTGCCAACAATTAACAGCATATCCTCCAGTTGGCTAACGTGCGTGTAATCTATACGAGTTTTCCGGTTACAGGCTAACTTGTGTAGGAAGTTGTGATTAAGAGTTAAATATTGTACTGCACTGTAGATATAAGTGATAAGAATATTGGGAAATCGAAAGTTTCTTTGATTGTTTCATATTTACTAAAGCACCGCCCAATTTTTGGAACAATGTGTGTCATGTGGCGCAGTGGTGGAAGTTAATGCTGCGCTTTATCTTGTTATCTATAGGAAATGATATAATTCCTCCGAGTGTGAACCTAATACCATCCCGTTTATGTTCTGACATTGAAAAAATGTATCTGAAGCTTAAAATCCTATAGAATTATTCAAATATTTAAAATTTAATAAGGTAGTTTCTTAGAAGAAAATATTTCTTTTTACCAAGTGTGGTTTAATACTTTAAAAATGTTTTTGTATTATTTAAAATTATAAACATTATTGAAAATATTTTAGCATACAAAATACACACACACGCACGCCTATTTTTCAGTTTAGAAAGGACATATAATATCGTGGTAACCGCTGTCAAGTTTATACGGCCGGTGCACAGGTTTGACGAGGGCCTTACGTCTCTACTATCTCTTGTTCCAGGCGTTTTATTGTAAAATAACGATAAAACTAAACTTTATATTAACATTGGTTTATTATGTTTCGTCGTTGTCTTGTTTAAAAGTGCAGTGGGAAATAAAAAATATTATTTTTCACTTGTTACATTAAAATACAGCAGATCTAGTATAGTTCTTTTAACCCTAGACGAAATCAGTTTGTATATTCTGTCATCGTAGGATGAACCGATAAACCGATTTTGGTCTAGTTTAATAGGTGACGTCGTACAAAATATAAGCTTACTCATCAAAACGAGGAAAAATTGAAACGAAATTTAACTTTTAACTTAAGTGAAACTGACAGGGAACCTGAGAATCTAATTCTAAGACGCTCCGTTTCCACAAAGAAAATTCTGTTTCCCACTTTCCACTGAATTCTGGATTACGTGTTGAGTGGCGGAACTCAACGCCAAGCTGCCGCTTAACTTAATTTTACATTTACTGCATTATTTTTCTTTGCATTTTATAATCACCTAAGTTTATGTACATTTTGCTTGGAAGTATAATTTCATTTTACTCTATATTTCCAGCAGCGTTAACGCACGAGTCGGTTTCAAAAGCGACATGAAGGAAAACGCACTGTGCCATTGAACCATTGACCTAGAGCCCGTTTGCTGTAGCTCGTCTTTCTGTGATTAAATATTATTACTTACTTTCATGATGTATTTCTTCAACCGTTGCGTAGTGTTGTTTTCTTTCTCGCTTTTTGGAGAATCTATTGATAAGACAAATGTTATACACTTTTTTCCTAAACTTTCTGTCAATTTTGTTTGGTCAAAATCCAACATAATATTAGAACCTTTATTTTTTTGGCATCTTATGGGCTTACTGTGTGGTCATGGGTTTGATTCCCTGTCTTGAGGAATGCCTTATTTTTAAATGTTAAATGAAAATTTTATTAAATTAGCTTCACGCTATATCCCGCACACAGCAGGGTAGGCAGAGGGAACCTAGTGTTAAGACACTCCGTTCCCCACTTTCTGCCGAATTTTGGAGGCATTGCGTGTTGAGTTGCAGAACTCAACGCCGCGCTTGGCCTCGACACCAGAGCGAAGAAATGAAAATATAAATTTAAGTAAATATTTCATCTCCTCGAGTGGGGATCGAACCCACAACCAGCCGGTTTTACAGTCACACTTTGCACCACTGCGCCACGACTGGCCTCATTTTTAAATGTTAGCTAAAAATATTATGAAATGTATGTATGTATACTATAATAGAACGATAAAGTGGTAGTTAAGTTTACTATAAGTACTTTAATATTAACTTCTACAAGTCTTAAAATATACAAAGGTAAGATATCTTTGTAATATGTAGTACAATATTAAAGGCTGCCAACATTCTCAGTTATTAATTAGTCCCACTCTACTTGTAGCTAAGGTGCTTACAACGCAAAACAAAGAGATTGTATCTTAATATAGCGAGCGTATAGCGCTTTGTTTGAGGCTTCCTTGTTTTTTTTTTAAACATTATGTTTTTCTTATATATTACAATGGAAAATGCTTAATTTAATGTAATTAAATTATTTTATTTAAAAAGAATTAAAATCTAAAATTTACATATTTTTGAAATATTTTTTATTCGTTTTCTAGTTTCCACTGGTTCGCGGTAAGCAAAGTGTTTCAATAACATGCTTTTTTTATTAAATAAAAGATAAAAAAGGCATAAAAGGTACCTATAAATCGACTCGTTGTGGGTTCGATCCCCACTAGTGGAGATAAAATATTATAATATTTATTTACATTGATATTTACGTTGCTTCGCTCTGGTGTCTGGAAAAGCGCGGCGTTGAATTCCACCACTCAAAAACATAATATAGGAAACTCTCCATTCTAATAGGTACATGATAGGTACATGTATTAAACATCCTTTATTGCGTTAAAAAACCGTTTACTTGCTTTTAATTTGTACTCGGAAATACAAGAATTTAAAACTGAGCCAACGTTAGGGATATTAGCACTCTATTTACAATAGCCGTTCAGAGTCGTGCATTATAAATTGTTTGGATTTAAATCTTTGGATAAAGTAACATTTTAAAGTCCAATAGTATTAATAAAACTTAAAATTGCACTATTGGCGCTGTATTCGATCCGGAAACTCAATCAGGGGTTTTCAGCTTAGAATACGTTTATCTCTCGAACTGTAGCGGACGTTTACTTTGTCACGTTTTGTTTTCATAAATCTTTTTTACATTATCAGCAAGAAACTAGTGTTACGACACTCCGTTATTATTACTCTGTTCATTTGAAATGTAGTCAAGCTGTTTGCCTCAAAAAAATAACTATTAATAATAGTTAACAATTAAATATGCACGAAACTATTTTTTTTTTGGTATCCTGGTCATTTTATCAGATTTGAATACATGCGGCTGTAAGTGCGACAATTTGTGGCTTCGATTCCCACTTAACTTAATGAAATATTTAATATACTCATTTCCTCGTTCTGGTAATGAAGCAAAGCGCGGCGTTGAGTTCCGTCACTCAACACGCCATGCCGTCAAATTCAGCAGAAAGTGGTAACAGAAGTATCTCAATGGGAACAGAAGTGTCTTAGCACTAGGTTTCCGTTGTCTATCCCGCTTCATACAGGATGCAGCTTGAAACTTTAAAAAAAACATAAAACATAGACAAAAAAAAAGATACAGTCATATGGAAAATAAAATAATATTAATATACAACAATAACATAATTAGAAAATAATCACACTATTCTGGAACACAGTTGAATAATTAATCACATAAATTAAGTCCATCGCCATTTGAAATATTACTGGTATTATGATGAAGTGATTTCCGTAGTAATAAAGCGTGGCCATTGTAATGAATATTATACATCATAATTGTACGTTAAAGTATATTGTAATTATGAATTGTATATGTATTTGTGTTAGTAGAATATATTGGAATTAGCTTCACGATGTATCCCGCACACAGCAGAGTAGGCAAAGGGAACCTTAATACTTTGTTCCTTATTTACTGCCGGATTTCTGAGGCGTTTCGTGTTCAGTGGCGTAATCTAACGCCGCGTTTTATCTCGATATCAGGGTAAAGAAATGAAAATATTAAATATTGCATTTCCTCGAGTGCGAATCGAACCCGCAACCTTAAGGTCACATGGTTGCTCCCTTGTGCCACACTGAACTCTTGTAATCATTAGGTTGATATTATATTAAGGTTGGTTTTAATTTGCAGTGTAATAAATAAATCGTCTTAATGGGAACAAAATACATATATACAAATAGATGCGACTATCACTCGGGAGAAAGAGTACTTAATATTTTCACTTTCTGGAAGATTAAATGCGGCGCTAAGATCCGCTACAATGATACAAGTATCTCGAACTAGGGCGGATCAGAGTGTCCTGATACTAAGTTTGCGTGTAAAAAGTAAGTCAACAAAAAAAACTTCTTTTCTAAGCTTAACGATGTATCCCACATAGGATAGGCAAAGATAACATAGTGTCAAGACACTCAGTTCCCCACTTTAGAATATTTTATATTAATAACAATAATAATATAAAAGGAAGATTCGTTATCTTACAAAATTATTAATTTAAAGGCAAACTTCAAGGATCAAGGAAGCGTACACTATGAGGGGTAGAGCCTAATAAAATGCAAAGGATGTTCACATTTTATCATTTAGCAATTTGTCTTGTCGAATATTTGTTTAGCAATTTACCAAGATCTGCTGGAGACAGGCGAGGGGGAACAAAAACAACCACTTGATAGTCATGCAGCGCATGATTTATTGATATTTTAAGATAATTTAGTTAACTCCTCCAGTAATTATTTTGTGGGAATAAAATATTTAGTTTATTTCGTGTAGATATCCTCTTTATGATATGATTATGTTTAGATATTTCTCTTCCTTTACTAAGCCACTAACAGACAATGTACAGCCGTACTACGCAGTGTAGAACGCTGAAATTTAGTATGTATAGAATTTTATTTTCATAGTTAACGCACACGGAGATTTGTGTGGCTATTAGTATATTTATACGATTTTTTTTACTTGTAAAAAGAAATCTTACCCGTTTCAAATTGAGAAATTTTCGTTTTAATTAATTTAATATCAAATATGTTATTATTATTTATAGTTAACATTGGCGAATAAGTCTCGTTAGTTTTGTTATCCCTATAAATCCTTATCTCTATCTAACGTCAGTTTTTGTATATCTACATAGAACAGTTCAAAAGATGAATTAAAAGAAACAAGCGTCAGTACATCGCAGTACTTAATTTATAACTAAAATACAAAATGAATATTGCCACTCGCAGCGACCAACAAAACCGATAGTGTGATAAACATTAATTGGATCTTCCGTAATGTAGCGCCGATGCTAAAGGAATTGAAAAATAAAATTGGCACTAGCTCAATTTCACGCTTCAATGAGCGCTGTTTGGTGCACTTTTGCTGTATATACAGGGTGCTTTCTTTGTAAGTTGGAATAGGCCAATTGAATACTGTTTATTATCGAGGACAGTGTGTAAACGCGACAGTTGGTGGGTTCGATTCTTACTCGAGGAAATAAAATATTTAATATTAATATTTGCACTGTGTGTCGTGGCAAGAGCGCGGCGTTGGGTTCCGTCACTCTACACACTCTATGCTTCCAGAATTGCGGAGTGTCTTAATACTACGTTTTATCTGCTTACCTTGCTACATGCGATATACAGTGTGAAGCTGAAAAAAAAAAATTCTAAATGGTCAAAAACGAACAAAATCACTCTTCAAACTTACCAAATATATACATAAATTTTATCAATAAGCAAAAAATTTATATATAGACACTAACCAAAATATCTAACTCAATGTTCGAAGCTTATATTAAAACAGTACAGCCAGGTCCCATCAAAAGCCTGAGTGAATATCATAAATAAGTGACAAACTGACTGACAGGTGCTAGTCTCAAAAGAGTAGAGTGCTTTTACTTTCCCAATTCGTTTGAATAATTCAGCAGTTGTACGTATATTTTTTCCCTCAGTAATCTCACTCAAACTCTGTTTGACCTGAAATTGTGCTGTTTGTTTATATAAATATGAAAATAATTTTATTTTTTCAGCATAATAAAGATTATTTTTTATTTCTTCCATTTTTTAAATTATATTTATTCTGAAGTAGTTTTATGTCACAATATCTAAGTTATTACGAGGCCAGTCATAGCGCAAGGGCACAAATTGTAACTGTAAGACCGATTGGTTGTGGGTTCGATCCCCACTCGAGGAGATGGAATATTTACTTAAATTTATATTTCCATTCCTTCGCTCTGGTGTCGAGGCAAAGCGCGGTGTTGAGTAGTGTATTGCCAGAATTCAGCAGAAAGTGGGGAACGGAGTGTCTTAACACTAGTTTCCCTCTGCCTACATTGCTGTGTCCGGGATACAGCGTGAAGCTGATTTTTTTAATCTAAGTTATTAATTAAATGAAGAAATTTTAAAATATATATAAAGTTGTTTTTGGCTTAAAATAGTTGTAGGTGGAAGTCCCAGAAGACAAGAGAAAATAGATGAAATTATTTATATGTGTTTCAACTAAATAACAAATAAAATTTTAGATATGAATTAAATTATTAAAGCCATGCGCAACGTTACGCTACACTTGTGGGTTCGATATGTTGAGTTCCGCAACTCGATACACAATATCTTAAAAATTAGGCAGACAGTGGAAAACTGAGTGTGTTAACAGGGGTCAACCTTTACTAAATACAGCGTGAGCTATGTAGTCATATGACGATTCCCGCAGCTCATTGTGACAAAAAAAATATATAAGCGATTAGTTTAAACATTTTTAAAGTATTATTCCACATTTGGGAAAGAAAATACTTTTTTTGTAACGTATATATTTTTATCTTGGGAATCGACCAAGAGTCGCAGGTTCAAATCCCGCCTTTTTATACGTTTCTAAAAAAGTTTAAAGTAAAAAGTCACCGAAACATCAGAATAGAATTCAATTCAATTAAATCAGCTTCACGTTGTATCCCGCACGCAGCAAGATATGGAACCTAGTGTTAAGACGCTCCGTTGCCCACTTTCCGCCGACTTCTAGAAACATTGTGTGTTAAGTGGCGCATCTAAGCGCCGCGCTTTGCCTCGACACCAGAGCGAAGAAATGAAAATTTAAATATGAATATATTTGTCCAAATTTAGTGTGATCGAACCCACAGCCAGTCGATTTTACAGTCACACTTTGAGCTCCTGCGCCACGACTGGCCTCAATCATCAGAACAGGCATATATAAAATCACATACATACATACATACATACGTCCGTCCGTTATCTACAGAGTGCGCCACAATTTTCAGCCAATAATACGCTTTGTTTACAAACGCGATACGAACAATAGTATTTGGAAAACTTTTAATGGTGATCATACAAACGTTGTGTTCGTTTTTCAATGCGATGTGCGCGTTGATTTTATTCAAATCCTATTGCAGATGGAATGGAATGTTTAATTTGTTACATTTTATTTTGGGTCAGATGTATGAAAATGACAAAGTAACAACTACTATAATACTGGAAACCGACTAGGACCAGAAAGTGCGGGTTCGAATCTCGCTACATTTTCATTTTTTTTAAAAGTACAGTAAATATTATGAAATATAAAAAATATTGGAAGTTTAATATTTTTTACTGCATGAATATTGTTTGAGTATCTATGATAAATATTACCTTAATTTATTAATATGTTGGTACGTAAAAAGTGCACATAGTAATATTTAAAAAGCAAACATAGTCATTTATCGTAATGTTCTATTTTTGAAAAGTTCTATTTTTGAATTAGTTAAATTAGAAGCTTCATAAAAAAAATTGACGCTATCCAATTTAAAAAAACTGAGTGTTAAGTAGCTGAACTAAACGCCACGCTCGTTCATTTTACCAAAGCCAGATACTCTAAAAAATCTATTCCCTACAATTGGACTCAAATCTATAACTGACGTGTTTATAGTCAGAAACCGTTCCGCTGCATCAAAACGGCCTAAATTAAAAATATATACAAAATGTAAATAATGTAAAGAATGTATAATCACAACAATCCCTCAAATTTCTATTTTGACGAAATGAGCGCTTCATAAAATGCTTTCCAGAATTTATTTTTCTCGCTTGCAACGTCTTTAGATATCATTGAAAAGTTTATTTTACTTTTCCGTTTCGATGGGGAACGCCCAATTCAAAGTTTTAATGAGTAAATAACGGCCATCTTTATTCGTGGACTCGCTCAGTATTCTTGTTAGTATGTAATTTGGATACTACTAGTATTATACAGATATTGTTTGTTGGTGAAAAGATTATTATGAGTAGGTTATTTTATATATATATATATATATATATATATATATATATATATATATATATATATATATATATATATATATATATATAATTTTTCTTATGTGCCTGGCAGGGCAAATACATCTACGAGCTTATCTAGACTAATCTAGACTAATATAATAAAGTGGAAGAGTTTGTGTGTTTGTATTTTACACGTTAAGATCTCTTAAATCATCTAAAATCCTTGTTATGGAAATTACGATAAAATAACCCAAGGTACTAAAACTTTCATATTAATAGTCCTTATAAGCACACTACAGATTTATATATATCAATAATACAATATTAAGCCGATTAGTACCGAGATTAGTATTTAATAAAGCCTTGACTTATTGAATACCACAAATCAAGAAAGCAATTCACTCACAGGTTATAAGGAACCAAATTTTCAATATAAAGTATAAACCACTCATAAAATCTATAACAACCAATAAAGCATAACATCAATCGTTCTAAATTAAGTGCCACGAGAACGTTATAAAAGCGTTTGATCCCACGATCTATAAATAATAAAGTGTTCGTAAATGGATGTTTTCGATTTTGAGGGCCATCGAGTAGAAGATACTCAAAAATCAAAGAAAATGAGTTTCTTGTGTATAATATATAACATATTTTAGAAGGTAATGTAATTTTTGAAGATATTAAACATTTTCGTTGACTTCTTTGGTTGTTTTTGATAAATATTGTGTTACTTTTATTGAGGCCAGTCGTGGCGCAGTGGTACAAAGTGTGACTGTAAAACCGACTGGTTGTGGGTTCGATCCCCGCTCGAGGAGATGAAATATTTACTTAAATTTATATTTTCATTTCTTCGCTCTGGTGTCGAGGCAAAGCGCGGCGTTGAGTTCTGCCACTCAACACGCAACACCTCCAAATTTCGGCAGTAAGTGGGGAACGGAGTGTCTTAACACTAAGTTTCCTCTGCCTACCCTGCTGTGTACGGGATATAGCGTAAAGCTAATTTAATTTATTTAATTTTTTACTTTTATTTGCAGCCATATTAGGTAATCAGAATTCGTTCGCTTAAGATACAAGTACATACCTTTTTCACAAGTAGTAAGACACTACGTTCCGCGCTTTCCATATAATTTTCGAGACATTAGACTAATTAATACACACATAAGGAAATGTGATTCTCGTATATAATATAATATATTTGGGAATGTAATGTAATTTTTGAGGAGCAACTTGGTTGACTTCTTCATTTCTTGTTCTTGAAAAAAAAATACTTTTAATTTTTATTCGCAAACATATTTATTAACCAAACGTTCGTTCGCTTATAGCATAAGAAGTAAAACTTACTTGAACTGTATATTTTTTACTATGAATATAAATGTGATTCTATTTTTAGTTTCTTGATTTTGTTTTGAACAAGGATGGGGAAAAGTAACTTATTGTTAATACACACTTTACCTTTCGCTTATTATATGTGAAGAGACGTATTTCCACGCCTTGCTTTCACTTGCTACAACGCGAAAATTGAAATTATGTCTTACTCCAAGTGGTAATAGAACCAAAAACCATAGATATTACGGTTAGACGCTACGCTACCAAATACGAGTTTAAATAATATTAAAATCTCCATTAGTATAAACAGCCTCCAGTCACAAAATATGTTACATTGCAAATTTGCTGGTCCTATAAATATAGTATTATACAAAATTGCATGTTCAATGATAATTTGAATAAAATTTCCATATACATATTTATGATTATTACTGTGTTATTGTCATTTAATACTAATTGATGCTGAATTAAAAAAAAAAGTTTACATAACGTCATGGCGCTGTGGCACTGAGCATGATTGTTAATGCGATGTTTGTGGGTTCGATTCGCACTTGGAGCAAATGAATAATATTTTCATTATCTCGCTCTGGTAGGAGGACTAAATGTGACATCGAATTCCGGCTCTTTATATTCAATGTCTCAAAAATTCGATAGCCGGTGGGGAACGGAGAGTTTAACACTAGGTTTTCTCTGCCTACACTGCTATATGCGGGATAAAGCTTGAAAATAAACATACTTATTTATTAGTCTATTTATTTACCAAATTAGGTTTTTACTCCTTTTTACGTTCTAAAATAAAGAGCTACCAAAAGCTATATACCTGTCTAGTCTTCTTAAATTAAGTACTAATGTACTTTAAATAGTAAAGTATTGAATTTATTAGGGTGCGATGTCCACGTGTAAATAACATTAGATACGCTATCCACTGATAGCTACAATATGAAGATAAATGCTGTTATAAAAATTCATCACCTGCATTATGTATTGTATTTAAGATCTAATTTCTACATAAATGTAAGTTTTTAGATATTTCTGTTAAGCGATTGAATTAAAAGTGACACTTTGCTTAATAAGTTAGTTTCATTTGTAACCGTTGTATGCGAAATTAATAAAAGTTAGTAGTATGTTGGTAAAAAGGTCATAATATTATGGCATCATATTAATTTTAATATTAGAAATCTTATATATTGCAAATATAATATTAATTAAAATAATTTTATTTACCTTAAAAATGTTAATATAATGAATAATACATTAACTTGTATTAATAAAATAATATAACCATAGAACTTTAATCAATCAAAAGTTAAATTAATATTATTTTACAGATCTTGTTTCTCCTTAAGCATCCTCTAGAGGCTGTTATTATTTACATTGATATTTTAATATTCCCATAACTTATTTCATAGCGTATTAGCATTATCCATTCAGAGGACAGTAGGTTCAATTCTATGTTCGGACAGCGCATACATCAGGTAGAAGGACGGCTACCTTTCCGCGAAATACGACGTGGACCTGCTATTTATGGGTCTGGCCCTTGAAAGTTCGAATAAACAGTACGTTCGCGATATAGAAACTAATTTTTAGTTCATAATTTATGTATGTCACATTTCTCAGGGTACACGAGTACGCACAGAATTTGTAAAGAGAGTTAGCATTCTGTGATGTAAATAACTAGATGTGTTAGACATTAAGGGAACCTAGTGTAAAGGCACTTTGTTACCCATTTTCCGCCAGATTCTGGAGGCATTGCGTGTTCAGTGGCAGTACTCAATGCCGCGCTTTGAGTACTGCCATTGCATTGTATATGCATTGTATATATATATATATATATACAATGCATTTACAATGCAATATATATATAAAACAACTGTAGTGCTTCTACTTAAAATGTAATGCAATTATAATAAATAAATATATTGAGGTTAGTCGTTGTGCAGGGGCACAAAGTGTGCCTGTAAAATCGGCTGGTTGTGGGTTTGATCCCCACTCGAGGAGATGAAGTATTTATTTACAATTATATTTTTATTTCTTTGCTCTGGTGTCGAGGGAAAGTGCGTCGTTGAGTTCCACCATTCAACACGTAATCCCTACAGAACTGGGCGGAAAGAGGGGAATGGAGGGTTTTGACACTAGACAGAGGGTACCTAGTGTTAACTAACACTCCGTTACACTTTCCGCTGACTTCTGGAGGGTGTTAGTTAACACTAGGTTCTCTCTACCGAAAAAATGGAAATATAAATTTAAGTTTATAATTCGTCTCCTCGAGTGGGGATTGAACCCACAACCAGTCACACTTTGTGCCCCTACGCCACGACTGGCCTCAAAATTCTACTTTTAAATAGTCATAAATTTAATAATGTATGGAAAAATCGAAGCTTTTTTAGTAATAGTGTATATATGTTTTACGCCTTTTACCTTTCGTTCGTTTAGAAATATTGCAAACTCAATGACAAAATCTTAAAATCATATTATTTTCGAACTATACAAAAATATATTTAAACTGAAATGAAAATAATATTTTTTTAAATAGCAATTTCTATAAACAGACTCCAAAGAGTTTTCCAATAAGAAAAAAGTCAATGAATAAATAAATTTAACATAATTTAAAAATTCTTCAACAAATTGAAGTTCGAAAGGGAAACGTCAATTACTAGAAAATTTTATATCCGCTTCAGATTCCAGTCTAGACAACATGCAGACTTTTATATGGCAGATACAAGGCGCTGGCGAAGCACTCGCACTCGGTATTATAGAAGAACCTTAATAATATTATGCTCCAGCTCTTTTGCCTTCTCATTTAAGTGACTACCGATGTTCTGTGGAATATTCTATGACATATATCACTCATAAACTAGAAATGTTCATATAAATAGTCCTTTTTCTCTGAAGTTTTAAATTTAAATAAACTTTCTTAATTCAATAGGTTATTTAAAGTGTTATTCCACACTTAAAACGTATAAAAATTTGAACGTAGTGGGATTTGAACCCGCATCTCCTGGAAACCGATCGTGTGCTCTGACCACCAGGCGGGAGGCTCTGTCCAGGAGGCGCGGGTTCGAGTCCCGCTACGTTCAGATTCTTTATACATTTGAAGTATTGATAAAACAGTCTAACTTTGGAATTCCTTGTATATTTAGATATGTACCTATACTATTAAATTTGCTGATCTTTTTACCCGACTGCTCAGAAGGGTTACACTTTTGGCGTGTGTTTTGTACGTTTGATGAATTTTGACAACTAGAGTATCGTTATCTTCGTCTCTAAATTCTAATAGATAGATAAATTTGAAGTTAACTTAAATTCACGCTGTTTCCCTAGCGGGGTAGCCAGGGACAAAGGAGCGCTAAACGCTACGGTTAGATATTCTATATATATCTTTCTTTCTTTTTCTGTACACCATGTTGTCTCTTAATAGAGAAATGACAAAATGCATAATCACGATCGTAACTCTACCAAAATCCTGTTGTTTCTGTGATTTTAATTAAATCTTTAATTTTTTATGTCCTATTATAAAAAAAATACATAAAATAGTGTGCAATTTAGAGAGCTATAAAATATAAGCATTTATCCTCCGTCGATTAATACGCTGGTGGGATGAAAAATGGCGATCGTGTGCAGATGACCTGTAATTAGACTGGTCTTTAACGTACGTCAGAAGCGATACGTCTCGCTTTGAATTATATAGGTATTACACGGATTATACGTAATTGTACAGGATTTATTATAGATTTATTTTTTGTATAAGGCTTTATATTTAGGGTTGTTTCGTTTTCCATCGAGGTAATAGATTGTTTAAATTTTTTGTAAATAATAAAACGTAGAGTTCTTCCACTACAGAAGCAATGTCTCAAAATTAGGTGGAGAGGAGAGTTTTAACATTAGGTTTCTTCTGCCTATGCTGCACATAGAAGGGTTGGCAGAGGGAACCTGAGAATTTCATGTTAAGACATCCCATGTTCAATGGTAGTACGCTACGCTTTGCCTTGTTATAAGAGTAAGAGATTTAAAATATTAAATATTTCCACTTCTTCCAGTGGGAATCGAATCCACAACTTTCGCGCTTACAGTCACGGTTGTGCCACTGAGCCACTGAAATATAACCATGCTCTAAGTTAAACTTGAAACAAAACTTAAATAAATTTTAATTAAATATAAAAAAAGTTTTTATATAAACCGAAGATAATACTATCTTCGGTTTATATAAATCAAGATACAATTAATTTTAATTATAATGAAATCTAGAGCTTTTATTAATAGTCCCTTTTAACTCACTCAATATTTTGTACCTCTCGAAAGAAATTGGACGTATTTATTTAACATCTTAATAAAGTTTGTTAAACAAACGTTATTCTAAAAGAAAATTGTTAAAATAATATTTTTTATTTAAATAATACATTATTAATTATATCTATTATCATTTTGTCTGAATAAGCTGTTAGGGTAAAATGAAAAGGTTCTTATTTAATTTGATATCCATCTATATTATTTTCAGTAACTAATTCTAGAGGCCGTCTGTCTGTAAGCGCTGTGGTTTTGTGGGGCGATTTCCGCTCGGCGGTAGACTTTCCACTTTCCAGATTCCAGACTTTCCACTTTCCAGACTCCACTCAACATGCAATCTCATGCCTATAGACTTCGGTGGAAAGTGGGGACCTGGACGTGTTTTGATGGATACAGCGTGGAGCTATGATTATTTCTATTTAAATGGATTATATTTCTCCACTCTGGCTGTATAAAGCTCGGACCAGCAAAAACAAAAGACTTATATTTATGAAAATATATAAAATATACATATGAAATTTAAACATATGTATGGGAATTTATGATATTAATCAAATCAGCTTCACACTGTATCCCGCATACAGCAGGATAGACAGAGGGAACCCAGTGTTAATACACCGCGTTCCCCACTTTCCGCCGAGTTCTGGAGGCATTGCGTGTTGAGTGGCGGAACTCAACGCCGCACCGCATATTTATACATTAGTTATATATTTTTCATCTACACTTATCGATTTTTCTACATCAAAAATTTAATTAAAAAAAAAATTGTCAGCGATTTACCGTTACGTTTTACCTAGAATATAAAAGAGCCAGAGGCGGACCCGCAGGTAGCAAATTAGCACTGCGTTCCACATGAAGAGTCATGCGCAAATATTAATATGTACATATATTACGTGGTAATAATTAATTACCATACGAATCAAACTAGGTTGAGAACTAATTAATCAACATATAGGAATTTTATATGTATGTAGAAAATATATGTAAAGTACTAAAAGTATTAGTTAAGAGCATTCGGATTCACACAGTGTTCCGAATGAAATATATAAAAGAAGTTTATATTAAAGAATCAATGAATACAAAAATATTTATTATTATTATTATTATTTTTTGAGTAAATATTAACAGTTTTAAAGTTCACATTTAGGCAAAATAAACGTTTTTAAGAAAACGTATAAAAGTTTCAACATAAGCGGGATTTGAACCCACGCCTTTTGGTTGAATACTGTAGTGAATTTGCGTCGGAATTAGAACATAAAAACATAAAATACACAAAAAACATACTTTTAAAAAATATTATAAAATTACAGTATTGTATTTCTTTTTTGAATTTTGGCTACCGTACTTGGCAATTGTAAGCACTCGTAAACTTGAAACATACGCTTTGTTTATAATTTTTATGTCACATTTAAGTAAAACGCTGCGGTCGTTTCCCCCGGATAGTTGGCAAAGGTCAAGTAACTTATAAATTACGTGAAAACGAAAAGCCGCTGCGGAAAAGGCAGAAATTATAAAAGGATTATTACATAAGTGTTTTACTTTATTAAAGGCCTTCCTATATATTTATTTGTTAGTAAAACCTTAATTAAAATTCTCTGCGTACTGAATGGCGGAACCCAACCGAGAAAATATCAATATATATTAGGAAATCAGAAAATTATATAAACTCATCAATACACCAGAGTCCTCAAAAAAGTTTTTATAAATATTAAATATTGAAAAAATATTAAAATATGCGTAGCGCACGTTGTAACTGTTATCTCAAACGCCTTTGAAAATATGATTTAATAAATAATGATTTGGCTCGTGATGTGTCTAGTGGTTAGAACCGTCTATAGTTGTGATCGTGAAAAACCCAAAATCTTTTAGAGATTCAGAGGTAACAGTGTTAAGAATTTTATGTTATGCCATTAGAAGGTATCGCTTTAATAATATATTTGCCATCAGAAGTTGTTCTTGTGTCAGTTATTTACATAACTGGAAACTCGACAATACGATATTGTCATAACTCGAAGCTCGTCCGAAGAAAAGCCAAGAGCGCGTCCTATCTTCCTCTCCACTATAACAGCGAACTAGTTATAATAAAAGGAAGAAAGAGTACGGGCACCTCCCCGCCCTACACCGTGAATTCCTACCAGACTGCGGCTGCAACAGTCTTATTGAACTCTCCGGGACGTTTGTGTGTGATCAGTCTGAAGGTACTTGTTACGCTTGTTTATATTAAGATTATTATATTAGAATTGTGATTCGTGATGTTTATTGATTTGTGAGATCAATATAAGTCGTTGGAACGAACGCACTGCCGCAAGGCGGCCGATGTGTTAAATAAACGCACGGCACACACCCCACAGTCGTGTCTCGAACCGTAGGCGGACACTACTACATACACCAGAGTTCCAGGACATAAAATAGCACCACGCACCCGTATGAGACGAGCGGACACTACTACATACACCGGAGCTGGGACATAAAATAGCACCACACACCTACTACTCGTCGTATACCAAGTCATAGAAATGGTATATCAATATATCAATGGCTAACGCCATACAAGCATAGCTTACGTACCGCGAGCGTACTGCGAGACGGCATCAGCCACGACATAGTTAATGTCGCTGTAACAGTTCGCATAAGCCCATCACGTCAGCTTCCACGACGTCAAGCAACATTCAATATTATAACATTGGTCAAAGATAACTTTAATCCATAATATGTGTCGCTCCTGCACATATAATTCCTTTATAAGGAATTCGATCCTAAAAGATCGTGTCATCATAAACTTCAAATTATCATATTATATTCATTATACATTTGGTACGAGTCTTTATGTGCATCATATTTATTAGTACCGTAGTACTTTAGAGTTCGACTCGACCGCTGCCTTCCAGCATCACCACCACCTATATAGACAGAACGACGGTCGCGACATTCGGGACGACAATACACGAACTCGTCTCGATTAATATGGTATCAAAAATATATAGTTTGTATTATACATAATTAGCTATGTTATTTATGTGTATTGCCATGCATATTTTATTTTTAACTTATATCCGTGGTACATACTGTTACAACGTAATGCCTGAAATATGATTTAGAAATGTTTTATATCATTTAATAAAGTATATTGTGAAAAATGATCACTGTGCGTGCTCCATGCATTTCACAGTGAATGCGTTCGACATTTTTATAGATATCGCTTATATTGTCACTGGAGGGGCGGAGTTCAATGAGATCTTTAAGGCATTTGAGAAATAAGCCGTACTACACGATATTCCCTACTTTCCGACAAATTTCAGCGGCATTACGTGTATAGTGGTGGAACTCATAACCGCTCTTTGCCTTGTTACCAGAACGAATGAATGAAAATATTAATTAATTAATAATTTATTTCCCCTCGTGAGGATCGAACCCACAAGCCCACGACGACAACTGCGCCAAGACGGAGCTCATTTACGTACAATTTATATAAAGAAGATATAGCATAGTGACTAACTTATAAAATATTCAATAAACGGTCACTATTTGACAGTTTTTATTTATAATTTAAAACTCTATTTTCTTATAATCTATGGAAAATTAATATTCAATATTTAAGATATATTTACATATATAAAATTCCACCAACAGCCAAACTATAAACTTATCAATACATTGTATTTGGTCATATAAACACCATTTCGACCAAACTATTCAACGATCGACCAAGCTTTGCGAGTTAAGGCAACAGGCAATTGTGCTCAGTTTCAACGGTTACGAAGCTGGACTGCTTTGTCGGCGGTATGGTATGTTTGAGAAATTAGAGATAAACTGTCTGTAGTGAGTAGTCGCTTAAGGTTGGTTTGTTTGTTTGTATGTTTACTTTATTGTTAGTAGATTGGGGTAAATATGGGAATAAATATAGCTGTGTATTTTCATACAAATAAAGAATACGGCATATAAATGTTTTAATAAGATCAATATGACAAGACCAATACGAGTTCTTAAACCAATGTTCATTCGATCTATTTCGGTAAATTTTTAAAAGAAATGTATAGAGAATATTAAAATTTTAATAATTTAGATTTTTTCATTTTAAAACGTTAAGTAATTGCTTTATTGGTTATTTAAGTAACTATGGAATAAAATGGTAGAATTTTAATGACACTGCTAATACCATAATATTCTTCTTTTATATCAAAACTTGTCAATAATAGTATGTAGATTAGATGATCATAAACCATTATTATATCAAGGAGTTGGTCTGGTGTTGGAATTGGAAGATGGCTGATTGAACCTTGGACTACCTACTAGAAAAGATATCGAGTTTGTGCTTATTACATTCGTCTTATGAATGTGTTCTGTTGAAAAAAAAGCGTGTCTTAGTTTTTTAATCTATTAATTCATATATATATGTACATAGATTTAAATTTCCAAAGAACGAGTATATAGTAAGGACAGAAATATTCAAATCTTTATCACATCATATTCGATAAGTTTGAGATGGGATTTATTTATACATTTTGTAGCTGCCATTCTTTGTGTGATTTGTAGAGAAGTCGTGTTTGTTTAACGTTTCATATTTTGCTTAGATAAACATAACAAAAAGTAACAAATGCCTTTGTATAAAATGTTGCAGTCGTGAATATGGAAAACATAAAATAAATAGCAGTATAGACAAAGGGAACCTAATGTTAAGACACTCAACACGCAATGCCTCCAGAACTCGGCGAAAAGTGGGGAACGGAGTTTCTTAACACTAAGTTCCTTCTGCCTACCCTGCTGCGCGCGGGATACGGCGTGAAGGTGATAAAATAAAAAAAAAACTAATTGGCGCTATAAAGTTCTAAAATGAAGTCGCTCAACAGCCATGCAATTGGAAAATAACGCGTACCATCAACTAGATTAAATCAAATAGCATCCAAAAGTAGAAATATAGCTACTTTAACTTGACCTGTACGTTATAATCAGTGATATCTGGCTATGTTTATTTCGTGTTGGATCCGTCGTATCGTTGAGATCTTGTTACACTGGTCTCGATAGAGTTCGTGTATTGAATAAACCATGAGTTGTTTTCAATTAAGCGTAAAAGCCTCCCGTCATAAAAGCGGGACCGGACGTAATTGACGTATGTATGTCACAACTCATGTGTAGTAATTGTATATTGGCCTTAATCTAACTTAATGTTATAAGTTCTTCGATTTTCAGACATTTTGAATGAAACTATTTGACCCGAAATAATCGCGTATACTTAAGATATTAAACTGATTAACAGATTACACATCCATCTGCTTATCCTACTGTGAAAAAAATTCTCTAGACTCTCTCTCTCCTCCTATCACAATAAACTTAACATTATTAACTTTTTAAATGAAACTATTTTAACTATTTTCGGATTAATCGCGTATATTTAATATCTTAAATATTATGTTTATTATGATATGAAGCGATAAGAGTGCAGAGGTTAATTTTTTTCACAGTAGGCTAAGCAGATGAAGGTGTAATCTGTTTCTTGCGAACAGTGATGAAACACTCCGTTCCCGATTTACCGCCTACTTGTCACATGCCATTTAGATCGATAACAAACGGTGCTGTGTTCTAGGAACGTCTCTTGCACGATGCACATGCATGTGAATCTGGAAATTAAACAAATATAGGTAACACATACTTTTTTATAGAACGCGCAGCTGGACTTGCAACCGTTCGAATCCCGTTACGTTCAAATTGATGTTTTTGATAAGACTGGAATAACGCTAAGAATGTTAAAAATATTCGGCAAAAAAGAACTATTCTTTACTCTACGCACATATCTACTCGACAAATAAAAAAGGTATATCTTCCTTGTTTACATCAATTTATTTTTATTCCTATGTCACCGTTATAAAAGGTCATTCAAAATGGAAAAAGAATAAAACTAGTTCAAACCAGTTCACTTAACCACTGTACATACTCGTACATCACTATACGGATATCCGGTCCCATAGATAGAAAGAAGGCAAGTGTAAACGATTTATAATGCCACCCGTAGTTTGAAATAGCTATAACTTGGGATATACAAACATATTAGATGTACTTACAATAGTTTTTTTTTTATCTTAGGATTCGGTATCGTTTAAGTCGAAATCGGTTCGGTAAGAAAAAAGGAACTCTTATAAGAACACTTGGTTGTCTGTCTGTCTGTGTCCCCACATGCGTGGCACAGCGGGCCTTAAGTTCCGCCACTCAACACGCAATGCGTCAAATATTCGGTAAAAAGTAAAGAATGGAGTATTTTAGCTATTCTTGCCTACTTTTATTACATTTATTTATACCGTTTACGTTAATAACCTACTAATAACTTATACTTTTAACGAGACAAAATCAAATTTCTGTACACTTTAAACATAATCATTCCCCCGAGTGGACATCAAACTCACAACCATCGTCCTTACACTGCGCCAAACGGTCCTAAACTATAATATAAAATTAAAATTAATTCGATTTAGTAATCTCATCTATTGCTTTATCTGTTGTAACTAAAAGGGGGTTAAAGGAACAATTTATTGAAATCGTGATAACAATCTACATTACGCCACGCTTGCCCCATGGAATACCAGAAACTGTTTTTTGCACCGAATGGGAAGGAAACACTGCCTCGAATTATATGGCCTGATTAAGAAAGGTCACGTTTTATATGGGTTTGTGGGGTTTTTATGTTTATTTACGTTATTTGAATTTCTTTGTTGAAGTCCAATATTGGGTGCTACCATAGTTTTTTTTGGTAATATTACCATCTTACATGACTTGCAATAGGTTTTTTTGTATGATAACTGTATAGTTATATCGTTTTGTTTTTATTTCTGCAATGTTTTGTCTTTTTCTCTAGTTATCCTGTATTTTAGGTATTGGATATTTTGACTATTATAAATACTTTTTACCATATACCCAAAGGGAACCTAGAATTGAAACGTTTCGTTCTCCACTACATTTTTGTCAATTTAAACTTTTTAATATAAGCCGAGCTGATATGCTTTTTCATTATACACGCTGTTTGTACCACATTTTCGGCACTTCAATTTGCCCCTACATATTCGTATTGCGATCAGCACGATAATGGGCGGCTCGGAGATTAAAACATCGTTAACACAGAAAATGAAACACAAACATTTTTACTCGAATACTTCCAAAGGATTACGTTGGAATTTATATGAACTCTGTATATAGTCGTTGTCCGCCTTTTAGCAGTATGAAGCCGTTTCACTGCCGTAGTACTGTGGTCGGGCAGACTGAATGGGCAGCTGAAGTTATTTTGAATGTAGTATTTTTGGTGTTTGTTAAGTATTTTTATTATTATTAGGTGGTAGTTTAATTATTATTGAAATAAGTTTTTCATAATGGCTCAAGAACGCTGTGGCGTAATAAGATCTGGGTGATAAGATGGTTGTGGGTTCGTTTTCCATTCCTATTACAAATTTAAAAGTAAGAATTTATTAACATATGTACATATATGTACATACAAATATACATAAATAACACATAAGCAGAAAATGAACAGACAAACTGCCTAAGTAACATTTTAACATTAAATTGGTATTAAAAACAAAAAAACACATAGGATAAAACAAAAATGTTTTTTTTTATGATAAAAAAAAAATTTTATTGCATAAGTGCAATATTTTCATAAAAACTATTTTTTATTGTTTTATTATTTTTATTTTCATTGCAGTTGGATTTTAGTTTTGTAAATTTTCTTTATTTTACAAAATTAATATCACTTTTTTATTGAATTTAGCCTTATTGCGGCGTTGAGCTCTGCCCCTCAACACGCAATGCCTCCAGAAATCTGCAGAAAGTGGGAAACAGAGTGTCTTAACACTAGGTTCCCTCTGCCTACCCTGCTGTGTGCGGGATACAGCGTGAAGCTGATTTATTATATTTATATGTTTAGCCTTATCTTTTGAATAAAAAAAAACTTCCTATTTTGACTCACATTCTCTCATTTATTTCATTTCCTTGTTTATTTTATGTTGATTAAGTGCTTTGCCCCATACGGACATATACTTCTTGTGCTTGACTTCCTTCCGGTTCTAAAAAATACAAATGAAAACAGCATATAAATGTTACTTAATTAGAATTCTTACACACAGAGATCAATACTATCTAAAATTTCGCCTGAACATTTCGTTTATATACTTATTACAGCTATCAAAATCGAATTAAAATTTTATCGGTACAAAAAGTTCTGTGTAGACCAGCGACATGCTATTATTTATTTAATAAACTGACCAAATATAAAACCACGAAAGCATTCCTATTTTTATATGTTATTTTGTGGTTGTTCTTGATGATTTTTATATATACTTATTTAGATACGTTTTCTAAATAAGTATTTTTCTTTCCTAAGTGTGGAATAACACTTTAAAAAATGTTTAAAAACATTTTTATATATGTTTATATACTTATAGAGTATTACTATATAAAAACATTACATTGGGTTTCATTATCGTCATATCCATAAGATTTTTTTGATTATTTTGAAAATAAAAAAGAAATTTTGATCTATATAAAGCGCACAACGTGTCTAATTATTTGCATTGGATATGGAATAATATTGTATTGTTCAGAATAGATCCAAAAGTATAAAAATTAAATAAACTCAAATAAATATGATTCCCTAAACAGATTGTGCAATTTATTATAACGGCAAAGTGCTCTCGATGTTGACAATGAAATGTTTTCATTAATTATGACACTATGAACATAGTTTCACAACAACGAGGTCACAGCCATCTTGATATTTTATTTTCCTTTCACTCTATTATTATACTTTTTAAAATAAAATATAAAAAATTGCAATTTTTTTTAAATTATATACATTTTATAAGTACAATTCTGTCTTTGAACTGTATTTTTCATTCAATATTTTTTCATTTTATACATAAACTCCAAAAAAATTCAATTTTTAAAATAGATTTTAAAAAATATTTTTCAACAGGACATAAAGCGCAACTATAGCAACATAAATAAAAATATAGGTATATCCAGAAGTGCAAAAAACTGTATTTTTTCTTTTAAAGAATTTTTCACACAATAAGAATAGAAAAAAAAAAGATATTAAGAAATGTATATTTTTTTACGTTTCTAATAAATGTAATGTCTTTTCTTGGTACAAATTTAATAATTAATCATTTTTGTTTAATAATAATGAATTATTAAATTTGTACTTAATATAACAAAAAGAAGATTAACGAAAAGCGAATGTAAAATATGACCTAGAGAATTGAGGCCAGTCGTGGCGCAGCGGCACGAAATGTGATTGTAAAACCGACTGGTTGTGGGTTTGATCCCCACTCGAGGAGATAAAATAATTATTTAAATTTATATTTCCATTTCTTCGCTCTGGTGTCGAGGTAAAGCGCGGCGTTGAGTTCCGCCACTCAACATGCAATACCTCCAGAATTTGGCGGAAAGTGGGGAACGGAGTGTCTTACAATAGGTTCCCTCTGCCTACCCTGCTGTGTGCGGGATACAGCGTGAAGCTGATTTTGAATATAAAACAAAAATGTTACCTTCACAAACCAAGACTATTATTTAATTAAATAATTAGATAGGAGAGATAGGAGTAACCTAAGTTAATTAAATAATTTCTCATTATTATTCCACACTTAGGTTCACCATGATAGTTCACCCGTGCTTCTTTTCCAGGTTCAAATCCCGCTACTTAATTTTTTTATACGTTTTCTTAATACGTATTTAATTAAATAATTCTTTACCAAAAGTATGTATGTATATGCGACCTAACAAGGTGAACTACCAGCTAATCGATACAAAGTTGGTGACATTTGTGGACGGCTGCTTTAAGGAATTTAATCAACCGAGTAAGAATTGGAAGGGGTGGCATAAATCACTTTGGAGCACTGCTCAAGTAATGTTGAATGATGTGACCTGTTCTCTCGATTTTATATACGGATGCTTGATTCTTATAACGTTTTGATGTAGAAAATCTTTAAGAGAATAAAGATTTTTAATATATTTTGTATAATTCTTTTTCACTATTAAAATATGTACTAACAACGTTAATAGAATAGATATTGACGGCATCGTGGCACAAGGGCAAAGTGATAGAATGCTAACGCGATGGTTGTGAGTCCGATTCCCATTCCATGGAATTAATTGTCTTCATTTTCACGCTCTGTTAACAGCACAAAGCGCGGCGTCGAGTTTCGCACCTCAACACATATTTTAACTAGAAAATTAGGCTGAAAATGCGAAAGTGAGTGCCTTAACTCTTGTTGCATCTGGATATTCTTTTAAATATAATGATTATTGAGGCCAGTCGTGGCGCAGCGGCACAAAGTGTGACTGTAAAACCGACTGGTTGTGGGTTCAATCCCCACTCGAGGAGATAAAATATTTGATTAAATTTATACTTTCATTTCTTCGCTCTGGTCTCGAGGCAAAGCGCGGCGTTGAGTTCTGCGACTCAACAAGTAATGCCTCCAGAAATAGGCAGAAAGTAGGGAACGGAGTGTCTTAACTCTAGGATCCCTCTGCCTACCCTGCTGTGTGCGGGATACAGCGTGAAGTTGATTATTATTTTTTATTCTTTACAGAGATAAGATACGTTAGGCAGGTCGTGGATTCTACACGATTAGGCCAAGACGAAGAGGCCAAATTGTTTCTCCCCACAAATATGACCTTTTAATATTATTATAATATATAATATGTAAATTGAATACTGGAAGTGACGGAGTCCTTTGAGAGTTCGCGTCACATTTGTAGGACGTGAGTGTCGGCGGTTAAAAGATTTATTTATCTTTAAGACGAAATTGTATCATTATTGCTTATAAAAATATTAGTTCATTTCTTTTCAAATAACTTTAAGGCTGTCATCGCGCAAGGGCAAAAGCGTTGTTAACGTAAAGGTTGTGGATTTGATTTCCGTTTGGCTAGGTGAAATATTTAATGTTTTCATTTCCTTGCTCTGATAACGAAACAAAGCGCAGCGTGCATGAATTCTGCCATTCAATATGCCTCACAAATTCGCCGGAAAGTGGGGAAAAAATGTCTTAATGGGAACAAAGCGTCATAACATTAGGTTCCCTGGTTTCTTCACCTTAGGTTAATCACTCATTCTCACTATTAATTATATTTATTTCCCCGCTCCGATAAGACAAAGCGCGGCGTTAAGTTTCGCTATATAACATCTTAACACAAAGTTCACTCTCTTATTCCGATCCGTTATATAAGTAGACAGCGTTAAAAAAATATATACTTTGTTTTACATTACTATATTAGCTAACTAAAACAAAATGTCTTCTTAAACAAAAATATATAGAAATATATAGGCGTTCCTAATTCCTTTATATTATTTTCTCTTAGTAATTACAGACCTCCTCGTAAGATAGGCTGGTTTCTTCAAGTTCTTATCGTAAGTATTCATAAACCTATTATAAAGGAGGGAGGTTCCTTGAATACAAACGATGTAATGGCTTCGCCCGTCGTGGTGTTGATCTTCCCGCATAAAATTGCTAATGCTGTTCCCTATTCAATTATGTCACGAAACACAGTACAGATAGTGGTTTTGTCAATATATATAATAAGCGCTTGAGAAAGCTTAGCTGTGATACGCTTATCTCTTTCGTTTCGTTGCGATTTATTTGTTGTTATATTTTCTTTTTTACTTATTTTGGTAGTCGATTCGAATACATCACGAAGAAATGCTACAAAAAAAAACACAATTCATTAAAGTTACCTTATAATATGTATTTATACACAAATGGACACGCATTTCCGCGACGGGTGTGGAGTCGATTTCCACTTTGAGTAATGGAATATTTAACATTTTTATTTTCTCGCTCTCGTGACACAATATCGCAAGAATTCGGCGGAAAGTGGGTAACGGAACTGTTCTTATGGGAAACGGAGTGTCCTAACATTAGGTTTTCACGTTCCCTCTGGCTTCCCTGCTATGTCTGTGATATGTATTTTGTGCGGCAAGCATATTCAAAGTTTAGTGAACGTTGTTAAAATATGTCAAATAACAATTTTAAATAAATTCTTTACAAAAGCATTTTGGTACGCTATGACGCTACGCTTTGTCTTACAGATTAAATATTAAATAACTTACAACAGTATCAAATTCTTGACATTTTTCAAATGAAAATATTTATATTAATATATTGTTTCAACGAAATTACTTAGAAAACGAAACGATAACTTAAACGTAAAATAAATGCAGCTGAGAAAACCTGAAGCACATCACTAGTGATTTACTAAAAATCATTTAAGTGAATAACAATATTACCAACTAGGTAAGATATTAGAAGAACTAGACACATAATTTAATGAACGTAAACATAGCAGAATTTAATTCAAATTCCCTCACTAGACAGTCAAGAATGCAGACGCTATTCAAAGTGTTCAATGTCTCAAGTTAACTAAACTCGTATTATACTAACACCTGTGAATGATAGAGCAAATGTAATCAGCTTCACGCTGTATCCCGCATATAGCAGGTTAGGCAGAGGGAACTTAGTGTTAAGATACTCTGATCTCTATATTTTGTCGATTTTTCAGTCTTGCTTGTTGACTGGTTGGACTCAAGTCGCGTTTTTGCTTTGGTTCAAAAAGGAAGAAAGGAAAATATGAATAAATAATTATTAATTCTCTCGAGTTGAAGAAATGAACCCACAACAGTCGCGTTACAATCACACTTTGTGCCCTTGTGCCGCGACGGCCTCAAAAACGAGGTAATGTACAAAAAATAAATAAATTGGGCTGTTTGTGTGTAACCATGGAAATATTATTATTTTTATTTTCCGTTCGTATTAGGCAAATTGCATATGACGTTTGTACTGGATTAGCTTTAAATGATAAAAATATATTATGACTCTATCGAGTGTCTCTATATGTCTTTAATTGTTTATTTTATTGTGACACCATAGTGCCCCACAAGTCGGTGTGTAAACACGTCTTGTCTAGTGTATTAAGTGTAGTTTTCCAACTGGTTTGATAATTTCAAATTTAGGATTCTCCAGGATGACGATATCGCACGATCGTATAGGAACAAAAATAATATTAGTTGATAATCAAAAAACCTCGTAACGATTCCCTTAAGCCCTTAAGTTAAATCTATGTAAAAATACATTATACTATCATTTAATAATTTTATACTTAATTTTAATAATATGCCTCGAAAAATGGGGAACGGACTTACCACTAGGTTCCCTCTGCCTACCCTGCCGTGTGCGGGTTACAGCATGAAGCTTTCCTTTTTGTACTTACATAAACATGACCGGCAACGTCCTTGTAGCCTCCTCTGATGATAATTTTTTTCATGGTCGGCGGTAATTGCTTACCATCAGGTGACCCAGTGACATCAGGTAAAAAGAAACATTTTAAATATCTAAAACAACATATTTTTACACGTATTTAACTTCAACAGTAATACAATATACTTGTTATAATTGTAGTTAATTTCATACAAAATCTGTTCATACAGTAGTAGTTCATAAATTTGTCAACTTCTATATTAAGTTGTACTTCCCGTTGAGCTATAATCTTTATACGGAACCCTCGGAGAACGACTCTGATTCCTATCTAGATCTACTTTCCTGAATTTTTTAACTTAAAATGTTTTCTATATTAAAAAAATATATAAAAAGTTATATTATAAGAAGTAATGTAGCTATTCTCATTTTAAAATCTGAAAAAAGTAGAAGCTATTCCCATTTTAAAATCTGTGCTGAAACAGAATCACCCTAAGTAGTTTTGGCACAACTTGGTAAGCTCATTTCATTTCATATTTGCTGATATTAATCTAAAATAAAGTTTCAAAGCATTGTTAAAACGTATAGCTAATAAATATCAATACACATATCCTTTGTACATCAATTTTAGGATTATGTATATCAAAAGGAAAAATGAAACCATTATAGGATCACTTTCTTGTCTTGTCTGTCAATCAAGATCTGTATTTCAATCTGAAATTATTGAAGAGATCTACGATCCTTTAGAATAAGCAAAAAAACAAGCTTCAAAGTCAATGTAGTTTTCTACAATTTCAGTTACATTTGACCGGGTTTTAAATTTCATTAAAGAAGAAAATATTAGCTTTCTTCGCATATCAAGGTAGGCAGAGGGCCATAGTTAAAAGACGCTTCGTCCTCCATTTCTGTCGAATTTTCGAAATATTGCATGTTTTGTGGCGGAACGTCCCGCTGCACTGTCTACCAAAGCAGGAAATTAAAAAGATTAAACATAAGCATTTACCTGAGTCGTAATCGAACCTACAACCGCCGCATTTACTATCAGACTCGGCTTTACTTCACCGTGACGACCTTCATAAAAGAATATTATCCAAATCTCTATTCCAAACGTTTTCATACCTACTAACATCTACTTGTTTTCTTAAACAATAGGTAGGATGTTCCTGACAGCTTCTAATTGAAATAATTGCTGGATTTCAACGTTCACAGTTTGAAATTAATTATTCGTTTTCAAAACAAACGTTCATTTTTCATTCATTATTTAGTGAAATATAAATGAAAACAATTAAAAAATTCGGACGTGGATAATGATGGGCGAATGGAATTTTTATTATAGTATTTTTTTAAGTTAAAAAGCACGAACGAATTGAAACTATTAAATTTGTCAAATATATATGTGAGAATTCATAGTAATTATTTAATTGCGAATAAATCTAGGGAACTAATTTAACTAATTTTAGTTCAGTTTTAATGCTCTATACAAGTATATTGAAAGGAATCTATATTTCCAGTCAAGTCAAGTGTGACTGTAAAATCGACTACATCTCGGTTTAAATTTATATGAGAGTAGTGTCTTAGCACAATGTCCTCCACCTACCCTGTGTGTGTGTGTGTGTGTGTGTTTGCGGGATATAGCGACCCTGATAAGATTTGGATTTGAATCCATGTTTAGGAAATAGTGTCAACTAAAGGTATTTGCAATACAATGATTTATGTTCTTAAGGGTTGTTTCCTATCTTAGCATAATGATTATATTTCAATTATCTTTATTATCCTGCCACTACCATAAACCATTTTCTTATAGAAACGGAAAATGAGTCTTAAGATAAAAATATTACAACTTCTTATATACCTCTGTATAGTGTAAAGTATTTGAATCCGCTCTGTCATAGAGCTAAGGATTCAAATACTGTTCCTCAAATACTTTTGCTTAAGTATTTTTTTAATATAAAAAAAAGGAAATTATAAACATGGAATAACAATCATAAAACGGAAAAAATAAAACACCTAAACGAGAATTAAATATGTATTACACGAAGTTAATTACAGTTTCATAATATACAAATTGAATAGAAATCCTTTGGATCAAAGTTCGTTTACAGTACCGCTTTTCATACCAAAGTGTGACCTTAAAGGGTGGATGCCTGTGAGTGATCAAACTGAAGATAACTTTGTCGTGGCTGATGCGTCTCTTCTAAGCTAAACTCGTTAGCCTCAGGCTAGAGTCACGTTCACGTAACATGAAAGAAAAGTTTAAAATGTATTGAAGTGCTATAATATTTCATGGCTGTAGTTATAAATATATATATTTTGACATAAATCCTGTATTTGTTGAAATCGACAAGATGCTACTGAATTAGTGTCAACATGAGTTCAAATTTCAAGTGTATAAACGTTCTCTCGTCTCTTATAATCGTTCTCAGGCAGAACATATGAAATTTCATTTAATTTTTTGCTAATCCCATAAATTAGGCTTTATTCCTATTTATAATATATTTCGAGAAAATAAAATATATTTATAGTGAACCTTCACAACCAAGAAAAAAACCACTATTTAGTCATATTGCTTAAATTTATTACTCAGACAAACATTTTTTTCTTACACTGAAAGTAAAAGTACGTAAAGGTAATAACGACGTTAAAGATGCCTAACACGACTTAAATCGAGAATCAAGGTTTCACAGTCAAGAAGTTCAAACAAGATTATCTCACTGGCTCTTGTACCTAATATCATTATAGTGGATTTCAATCTACATCTGCAGTCACAGGGCACTAAGGAATAATTTACTTTGTCCATTTAAGAGCGAATGCATTGCTAATGCTGGGTATCTTGCACCCACAGGCCTAGCTTTGAATGAAGTTAAATATTCAAAGTTCATTTAAAATACTATGGAATGTTTTTAAAGGTTTTAATAGAAATGTAAAGTTTACTATAATGTTATATTTAAAATTCTTACTTTTTGTTGTATCTAGTAAAACTTATTGTACGTTTACATTAATATTATATAGTTGAGTTCTGTATAGGCAAAAATTGATAGTAAACTATGCACACCTCATGTCTAAAATGATATGGAGTAAAAGAGAGAGTGGTTTATTTCTATATTCTGTTAAAAATGGTTTTATTTCTTTTAATAAAAAATATATCCACAAACAAATATATCTTTTGAGGAAATATTTTTTGAGGCCAGGAAATATTTTTCTTAGGGGGGTAATTTGAATCATAGTCATTTCCACTGCTGATTGATAATTTCAATAAACTATTATAATAATATTTTAACTTATGTCATCTAATTTATAAGTGACATGTGGCACGGAGCTAGTAGTCGCGTGTGTCTCGACAGTTGAGCGACATCTCACTAAGGAACTGTAATTTCAATTTGCTTATCCGAAACAGATTGTCTCTGTATTAACTACAAGATAAAGTATCTTTAAGGATCGGAATTAATCCCTAATCCATGATAATTACAAATTATGCCAGCCAGTTAAAAAGAATCTGGACGTACTTATACTTTAATAAAATAAAAAATAAAACACGACTGTGAATATGTATTAAGTATTATTATATTTTGAATTATAATATTTTTTGGAAGGAAATATATCGAAACAAGTAAATGAGTTACCTACCACGGTAGGATATGAGAAGTCAGACCGAATCCGCAATGAAGAGATACACAGAATGGCAGATACTAGCGAGGATGTCACAGTGAGAATTAAACAAAATGTGCCCGGGTGGTTTGTGCACGTCGAGCGAATAAATAAGTAATAAAAAAATTACAAAAAAGATGTATTAAAGAAAAGTGAGTGGTAAGAGAGGCAAGAAGATCTGATTTGACCTGACAGAGGGCGAGGTGAAAAATCTTGCTATTCCAAATCAGCCTTAGGCGCTCCGTTCTCTCTGGCTACCCCACTAGGGGATTATCCCTACTCTACATGCTTTAGCATAAAGTGTAATGAAACGTTGAGTTCGAATGGAAAGTAGAGAGCGGAGTCTTTACTCTAGATTCATTCTGTCAACTCTGTTATGCCAGAAAATAATTTATTATATGAGAAAAAATATAAGTCACTAGCGGCCCATTCGCGGCTTCGCTCGCATACCACATGTAATTGTTTTATTATGCTGCTTTTTCCATTAAATAATTAATATTAATTAAATAATTAATATAATTTATGCATTCAATTATTTTGAGAAAGGGCAAGCACTAATATGGTTGCTTGCGAGGACGAAATCGGCGGCAAGGGCGCCTCCCGCTGGACTCGTGTCTAGGCTTGCGGCCGTAATCGGGGCGTTGAATTATTTAAAATGTACATTTTCTCAAATCGCATACGTGCTATGAAAAAGACAAAGCATTTCTTCATATAAGAGGCAGATATATTTTGTTATTTAAGGCTTATGTCAAATTAGAAAGTATTTTAATATATATATATATATATGTGTAATGAAATGTTATATAGCCTATAGCACTTCTGAAGAATGAAGCTATCATACAAAACAAAAATAAATTAAATCGGACCAGTACATCCAGAGATCTTAGCGTTTAAGCAAACAAACAAGCTCTTCCGCTTTATTATATTAGTACAGATAGATAACATCTCATCTGATTTTGAAAGAAAAACCAAAGTGATGTAATGTGAAAATTATCTTTGAATTGAAAAAAAATAACATCATAATTGTCAATTCAAACAAAAACATTGGAAATCAAATAAAACAATGGCCAAATACCTAGTCAGTGTGTCAGGTGGTTACCGTTTAATTACGTTTCGCTACTCGACCGTTGATAAACGACTCTCAGCTTTATGATATGTTCGAGTTAACCGGTGTGCGGTACAATGCCTTCGTTAGGAAGTGGATTTAGGCGTGAGTGTGATTGGCGTCCTGGTAATCATTAAAATACCAATTTTGATTTCGAAATACAAACATTTTGGGTTGATATTTCAAATCGATTTTTTTAAGCTTTCACGTTCATCTGGTCATTTGCTAGTTATTTTAAAGCTTTGAACTTGAGTTATGGAATTGTTTATAGGCTTATAAAAAATTAATAACATTATTATTCGATGATGCGTGGTGACGCAGTGGCATAGCGTATATCTATAAACGCAAATTTTGGGGTCTGATAAGGGTATGGAGAAACGCAGCGTTGTTTGATGACTCGAGTGTTTTAACACTAGCTTCTCTCTCTCTCTCTCTCTCTACCTAGTCTTTACTAGATATGCAGCAATGCACAACAACTCCATCTTTAAAAGTACTACAAAACATCTAACAAAATATTTACCAAATAGTTATAAAGGATTCGAAGGTCGATACGGTTTCCATCGAAGCCATTAGGCGGTGCGCTCAGCGGCATAATTTAATTGATTTATTTATCCCCTAACCAATTAAGCTGATTCCAAGTACCTTATTTAATTTATCAGTTTTCATTTTTCCCCTGTACCCCCTTACCTTATTGTAGTGTATATATAGGTATATATAGGTGTATATGTAGGTTAATTTAGATGATTTAGTTATGATATCCGTTGACTTACCTTACCGTTAAAATTTTATACCTATAAAAACTTACAAACTTCAGTTTGTGGGCATATGCACTCATTTTGTATGAAATTAACTACAAATATAAATTTGTAATGTTTTTTTTAAAGAAATAAGGAACCATAATAAGAAATAAAAATATTTCAATACCATTTAGGAGTTGAGGCCAGTCGTGGCGCAGCGGCACAAAGTGTGACTGTAAACGGACTAGTTGTGGGTTCGATCCCCGCTCGAGGAGATGAAATATTTACTTACATTTATATTTCCATTTCTTCGCTCTGGTGTCGAGGCTAAGCCCCTGTTGTGTGCGGGATACAGCGTGAAGCTGATCTCTGATTTAGGAGCTAAATTTAGATCGATTTTCCGGCATATCAGAGAAGCAGAGATTTTATCGTAAAGATAGTATTTTCTGCATACTTTTCACCCTGCAGCAATTCCAACATCTAATATATTTTGTCTTTATTTTAATTATAATTATAATCAATTTTTTCTAAATATACGCAAAAAAAATAATAAAATCGTCAGTTTCGACAAATGTAGTAACAGTTTACTGAAACACGAAACATGGAATAAGCTTCTTAACTTTTCAATTTTCCTCTATAAAGTGAATAGCTGTCTGCCTAAAAGGCTACTCCTATGTCTGTTCAGGGAAGAGTTTTATGTAGCGCATTTTGTTAATATTCATATAAAAAAATATTTTCGCTCTCAGCCAAAGTTACGTAGAACAAGGACCAAGTGACATTTTTGATCACAACTATTGACTATTTTAGTCAAATTATACAAAATCTTTACATAAATTGTAGCTTTTTCTTGTTTTAGTCTGTACATAAGAACTACATTATGCACAGACTATATATTACTATACTAGGTTTCATTAAAATCCGTTAAGTAGTTTTTGTGTCAATAAACAAACATCCATCCTCACAAACTTTCACATTTATAATATTCGAAGTAATACAGCTAAATTATTCTATATTGAAAAATATGACTCGAACTAATGCCGAGGCCTATGTGGCTCAGTAGCACAGCGAGTAAGCGCGACGAGGAGTCAGGAGGAGGAGCAGGAGGGACGAGGAGTTGGGAGGGAGATCTTTACATCTTGAGGCTAAAAAAGTATAATTTAAAATAATATTTAATACAAAATTAATATGCATACAAAACATTGAAATATGGTAAAAATGAAATAGAATTAATCAAATAAGTACAATTTTAACTTTGCTTAAAATGCAAAATATGCTGTTCAGTTGCCGAACGCTACGTCAGCTTTTTCTTGTTTTGCTGTTAAGATTATACCAGCAATATCGGTGCAGTTGTAAATTTTTTACATTTTTCGTAAATTTGCAAAGTAATCGCTTAAATATTTAAGTGATGAGGCCGTCGTGGCGCAGAGGTACTAGGTGGCGACATAAACGCGGCGCTTGTGGATTCGATCCCACTCGGAGAAAAGAAATATATATATATTGTTTTCTCTGTTCAGGAAACGACGCAGAGATGAGTTTTATCACTCAACACACAGTGCCTTCGGCATTTGGCAGAAAGTGGGGAACGAAAGTATCTTAATGGGAGCGTAGGGTTTGTCTACACTATGTGAGTACAGCAACATGCAATTTTTTTATTCAAGTGATAAACATGTTGTCTATTTATAAGTGCAGAAAAATAATTTATTATACCTTTTTTCATCTAAATGCACACAGTAGAGTAGGCAAAGGGACCTGCCAATGTATGTCATCATACTTCATCCTATGAAATATACTGGAAGCTCAGTTTTGTAGGCAAGAAATTTTAAAGGCAGTACTACAAAAATCTCATTTTGAATATTTGCTATCAAGTATGTAGATAGGGCGCGCACAATACCTTGAAAATTTGGCGGAAAGTGGGGAACAGAGAGTCTTAACACTAGGTTTCTTTTGCCTGCCTTATTTTTATTTTATTATTATTATATTATTATTATTATTACTTTCAATATTATGTCTAAGCCGTTTCAGAGAATATAAAAAAATATATTTTTGCTATGAATATGAACTTTCGTATTTTACTATTAAAATGTCCAACAAATAAAATTTCCGCGGCAGCAGACAGAAATTTCCAACGAACTTTTGTTTACGAATAGAGTTGTTTTTAAAACATGGTATGTTTTTTGTTTTAATTTATTTAGCTAGACTTAATTAAAAAATATTTTAAATGTGTAAGTCGCCTAGAAGGCGGTAATAAATAGTATAATATAAACATATATTTAAAATATACTAAAGTGGGGAACGGAGTGTCTCAACACTAGGTTCCCTCCAGTTCCAGGGTAGGCACCCTGCTGTGTGCGGGATACAGCGTGAAACTGAATTTATTTTTTAAAATATATTTTTAAGATATAATTTGATTGTGATTTGTATAATACTTAGAAAATGCATTAATTAATTGGTATTGAAAATTACATGATTTTTTTAATAATCGATGTGTTTTTTTGCTTTTTTTGTTTTAGATATCGTTATTTTTATAGATTTTTTACAATTAACATTTACCAACATCTGTTTTTAAAAATTATAAACAACCTAACATAAGATTTGCATAGTACAAGTGCTTAGATAACATTTTTATTTCATTTATAACCTTTTTTGCGGAGAGAGAGAAATTTTTGCGGAGTATCTTAACACTATACGGTATACGGTACACGGTATCCGTGTAAAGATGATATTGATTTTTTATATTATTGCAAGAAATTTTTATTAATATAGTATTGTTAGAAATCGAAAGTGGGTAACGTGTTTAAAAAAACACGTTAAAAACACACATCGTCTATATGATCCTAAACTATTTGGAACGGGATACTATGTAATTGCAATAGGTGATATGTATCACCTACTAACAATACTTCACACTAGTTTCCTTTCAAGAGGGGCCGTCACTTACAAGCAACTTTCCCCCGATTGACACAATTCCACTGCTTTTATAATTATTTTCACCTAAATCTACCCTCTTTTACACGAGTACGCTAATATTATATGTAAATTCTTCATACTTAACTATATATATTTATAACGCCAAATAAATTTATTTTACATGTAAATATTTGACTATGAAGACAAGAAGTTACACGATCATAATATGATATATTATATGCAAAGAGGCTTAGCTATATTGAATAATTAATTCTTATAAGAAGATTATACGGATGTAGTGTTGTAGTTAGGTCGTGTTAGTGTTGTAAGATGGTTTTGGTATAAGACTAATATTAAAAAAAAACTATTAAAACTTTGAGATCAGAGATCAGTAATGGCACAGTTGCACGAGTGTGTGCAGCAGATATACGTAGCAGTCCTCTTTTTTGCTTTGCCGTAGTCGGTTAAAATCAAGCAAATTTCTATTCATTTTACACGATACAAACGAAAAGATTTCCTAAAATAAATTGGAAAAGATATTTGAAACAAGATCAATTTTCCAAATAACAATAAAATAAACAAATGAACAAATGTTATTTTTGCAAATGGAACAAATTTTAATTGACTAGAAACGATGAATCCCATCAACCTGCGTCTTATGCGCTTCTTACAATTCATTTATGTTGGTAACATATCTGTGGGTTCAAATCCCGCCACGTTTACATTATCTCTTACATTACCTACAAACAAATGGAAATACAAATGCACTAATAACACAAATATATATTAACAACATAGAGTAAAACTACTTCCACACGTTATTTAACACGGAACACAGCCAAGTGTTTCTATCAACAGGATTTATGTCACCAGCGATGCTAATTAGGTCACATAGTAGGGGAAATGCAAACAAAATAACGTTGGATTTAAGGGGAAATTTTGCTTACCTGTCGTTAAAAATACCCAGCGTATTTATTGCAGGAAAATTTAAATAGCATAGGCTTTTTAATAGTATATTTATTTAAAAGCTAAATTTATGTATAAATAGTTTAATACTTAAAAGATAATAAGGTACTTGTGTTCTTTTATTTCTTTTATATTGATATCGCTGTAGACGCTATCGCTACGTCATGAGTGTGTTTGATGGTTGTGGGTTCAATTGCTTCCCGGGGAAATGTTTAGATTAAAATTAATTTCAATGCCTCGAGAATTCGGCGGAAAATGGGGAACGGTCTTAATGGGAGCAAAGTGTCTTATTATTAGGTTTCTTGAATCCCTTTGCATATTTTGCTATATCTAAGGTAAAAAAAAACTTTTATTTTATAAAATATGTATAGCTATATATAAATTGTAAAAGCTACATTTTATAAAAAAAATTAATTCTCATTTAAAATATTTTTGAATAATAAATCTTTATTTTATTATATATAGCGATGTCATTTGGTTGTTATACCTCGATTTTGTGACCTAATTAGTAAACCCGAGTGATACAACCCTTATTCAACATACACTTGACTTCCTCTCGTGCCTTTATAATGGTAGTAAATCCCATTTTATTATAAAATTTCATTAAATAAATATTATGAAGCAGGATAATTGCATAATAAGAAAGGATTTTTTTTAACCTTTATTAAATAACTTTGCAGAGTAGTAAAATTATATTTGAGGGTCCTTGGAGAGTAGAGGGAGCTTAAAGTGCTATTCCGAAATTCCTACGAAAAAAACTAGGATTTTACGTTTTGTAGTTGCAAACGAAGTTCCGCGATATATTTTGTATACATATATAAATTAAATTGTATCATTTTCAGATGTTTATTTTAAGTTGTGTTATTCTATATTTTTTTACTGTCTTATAATACTTTTGCAGCTTTACACAACATTCCCCATATGGCAGAGCAGACAGAGTTCCCTTTTGTCTATTCTGCTACATATCGTAACAATCCATACCATAAATAAAATGTGTAGGTGAATAATATAATTAAATTAGCTTCACGCTGTATTCCGCACACAGCAGGGTAGGCAGAGGGAACCTAGTGTTAAGACACTCCCGTTCCCCACTTTCTGCCGAATTTCGGAAGCATTGCGTGTTGAGTGGCAGAACTCAACGCCGCGCTTTGCCTCGACACCAGAGCGAAGAAATGGAAATATAAATTTAAGTAAATATTTCATCTCCTCGAGTGGGGATCGAACCCACAACCAGTCGATTTTACAGTCACACTTTGTGCCACTGCGCCACGACTGGCCTCTATTATAATATAATTAATTTAAAAAATAATAATTTATAACACAATATTTAAATTATATTGGTTTAGTTTAGTTTTTTAATTACGAGTTCCATACACAAGTAATATTAAAGTAACCATGTAAATATAAAATATATTTATTTTTATAATTACTTATTAAAAATATTTTTTTACAATTATAAATATTTTTTATGTGTATTAAATTAAAATAATTAATAACATTAATAATATTTTTAACATTGCAAAATATAATGTTGGCTGTATAAGTTGCTGTCAAAGTCAAAGAAAAGGAAAATAAAGAGGGGAGACGGCGGAGCGGAGGCGTCTGGTGCAGTGAAGGATGGTTGTTCAAAAATGTTTAGAGAAGTTTTAATTTATAAGTAATATATATTTTAATATATAATAATTTATAAATGTATATTTAGTTCTATTTTATATGAATATTACATAGTATAGTTATAAAAAATCATATAAGAAGTCATTATAGATGTCAGCCAATTCTTTTTATTAAATCAATAATAATGTAGTTTAAGCGGGTGAATTAAATCAACTATAAATGTACCTAAATAATAGTTCCCTTTATGTCTATAACTGCTACTTCTTCTGCACATTAAGATAAGATAGAGAAATCTTTGTAATAACTTACCGCAATTAAATGTTAGATAGACGAGAGCAAACCACTAAACAGTCTTAGGGAACAAATTCAAATAAACATATGACTGGGCATCGAAGTCGCAACCATGTCACGTTACTATCCAATTTGACCTATTCTACATATTTAAAATAACTTAAAATCTCACTGTCACTGAAAACAGAAAAGAATTTAGAAGTAGCTACTTTATAAAATGTAAGCAAAAAAAAAGTAACAAATAACAAATGAAATAAAAAAGTACAGCATTCAGTAAAACAAGGGTGGTAATACCAATTAGCTGTAATGAACAAGTTCATTAATTTCGACCCTCTAAACGCGTCCCGCGTCTCTCAGTGGGGATTGACGTAAGACTAAAGACGCCAAAAAGATTAAAATTCCTTTTCCAACTCCCTGTTTTGTATTGCTAAAAATCCTAATTTGTCGAAGCATTATTAAATTTGATGGACTTTTGGCACGGATTTAAAACACATTTTGTTCTTATTAAGCTGTTTTTTTTTCAATGTAAATATCTTAGCTTTTCACTCCCCGATTAGATTAAAGATAAGTGGGTACAGGGTACTTCTTTTGCGACACAGCCTGTGAATATTAATTTTAAAAAATATATATTTTTCATGTATTATTCTAGTTTCATCCTGTAACCTAATAATATGAGGCCAAATTCGAGACATTGTGAGACGGAACGCCGCATTTTATTGCGCTCATACCGAACAAATAAAACATATTCATTACTTTTAGGGTATATTGAACCCAAAACTGTGTGCTTACAGTCAAACTCTGTCCCTGTGTACCACGATGGCTCTACAATATAGCAATAAAATTTTTACATATTATTATATAATACAAAAATAACTGATCGCCGTCTGTACATAGAAGATATATTAGAAATTTTTTTTTTTAACACTTTTATTATCGTAATAGAAAGCAAAATAATAATTTAAAATTTTTTGTCTGCTTGTTTGTGCGTTTGTGGATACTAATCTCAGAAACAGCTTAACCGACTGAAACTATTATAATTTTTCACTATTATATTTAGCAAAGTTCCTTTAACATTTAGTGTTTGTTATGTTCAGTTAATAAATATACAAGTTAAGGCAATATAATTTATATTAATTTAAAAATTTAAAACATAAAACCGATAAAAGAACCTAAAAATCTAACTAAAATTAAGAGTATTAAAAATATTCATTCCGATCTTGTTAAGATAATCGTATTGTTATTAAAGTTGAAAAGTCTTTATTATGTATATATTAATTATACTCGTATATTATATATACTAGTAGAATTCATGAATCTTTTTAAAATATCATAAACATAAGTACAATAAATATTTTTTTATGTATCTGTATCCCGTACACAGCTGAGTACGCCGAGGGTACCTAGCTTAAGAAATTCAGTATCCCATTTTCCGCCGAATTTTGAAGGCATTGCGTGTCGAGTGGCAGAAATCGACCGCACTTCACCTCGACAACAGAGCGAAGAAATGAAAATATCAGATATTTCGTTTCCTCGAGTGGGAATCGAACCCACAAGCTGTCGCATATACAGTTACAGGCCCCAAAATATAGATACATAAAATATAAAATTAAGTCCTTTTATAATATCCCGTTTGTTCTACGGAGATTATGGAGCTTTACCTAATAATACGTGTAATGAGCTCGCACCGCACGCTACTGCAAGCTCATTTGTCTAAAACAATATATTTTATGAAGCTTTTACAAAATAAAATATGTCCTCATATATAAAACTGGTCTGTGAGGTTAATTTACGGTAACATCTTGATATAAAGCCAAAAAAAAAAATTTTTTATAGTAAAATTACGAAGTACTAGTACTTAAAATAAAAAATCAGCTTCACGCTGTATCCCGCACACAGCAGGGTAGGCAGAGGGAACCTAGTGTTAAGACACTCCGTTCCCCACTTTCTGCCGAATTCTGGAGGCATTGCGTGTTGAGTGGCAGAACTCAACGCCGCCCTTAACCTCGACACCAGAGCGAAGAAATGGAAATAATAAATTTAAGTAAATATTTCATATCCTCGAGTGGGGATCGAACCCAGAACCAGTCGGTTTTACAGTCACACCTCGTGCCGCTGCGCCACGACTGGCCTCAGTACTAGTACTTACATTCAAAAATTAGATAGATACTATGCCGCAGGTGATATTATGAAATTGACAAAAATCAAGTGCAATTCTGTCATATATAAATGTTATAGGCCATAGCTGACTTACTATTAGATAAAAAACTTAGACGTATCAAGAACGAACTTCAAAAAAGATTTTTATAAATTTAATGAAAAGTAGCCACTAGAGACTCTTAATTTTAGTATTCTTCTTTTTTTCTTGAATTTCATTATAATATTATGTATACAAAGTATAATAAAATGAAAATAAAAAAAGAAAAAAAAAATCGTGAATAGTAATAATAGGTAGATATATTTTATTTCATAGATCCACGACAATATAACTAACTTGATCTATGCAGAAATACAGTCTTATAGAAGACTATAGTTATGAAATTCATAACTAGTGCAAAGATTATGCATCTTTGCATGATATATGATGAATAAATGAATATTTGCTCGCAGACATCGTAGTGTTTGCGAGAACTTCAAGAAACAAACAAGCTAACTTCGCTAAAAGTTGGGAAGCACTGTTTGTGTACATTTAAATTACATGAAACTTTTTTTATATAAATAAAGATAAGTAAACAAAAGTTCTCTAAACCAAAGCTTTTGTTTTAAAAGTTAATCTTAGCTGTTTTGCTAGAATTGTTATTTGTAAGAACATGATATTTTTTTGTATGCTATATGCCATGTTCTAACTATATATAAAAAATAAAATATCATTAAAAAAATAATAATATTATGTTTTTATATAATAATTTGAATTAAATAAAATTCTATAATTTATTTTAAATTAACTAGATCCTTCCAAAGTGTTATGCTCAAACGTTAATTGTAAAATATTTTTATTTATATAAAACATTGAAATAGTATCGGCTAAGTATATTTATACACAATTTAAACGAGACAATACCTGACTTAGACAATATTTTCTTTATTATTATTTTCTGTTTCACACAAACTGAACTCTACACATTGCAGGGTACTCAGAGGCAACGTGGTAACTTAGTGTTAAACTCCGTCCCTCACTTTACACCTAAACCCTGAGTTGTAATGCGGGTCGTGTGGCGGAACTCAACGCCACGCTTCGTCTCATTTCCGGCGTGAGGAAAATAAAAATATTCAATCATTTAGTTTCTCCTAGAGGTAATTTACCTAGTACTTCTAAGACAACAACCTATATATATAGTAATAAAGATTTAAAACCTAACTTTGTTCAAGTCAAACCAATTTCTTAGTTACCAATGTTAAAAGCAAATTGTAATAAATTCAGCTGTGCGTGCCAAACAACTATCCACCGCCACTAGTATAGCCAATTAGTTTTAACATAAACAAATAGTAGACTATCTCGTGATCTCTTGAGGAAGTCATTTGAACGTAAGATTAAAAAGAAAAGGAAATAAGAAAATTACGTTAATTATTCAGTTTTTGATTATTATATATAGGTGATTAATTGTAGATATTGTGAGTTTTAATCATTTATGTTACTGTGAACGCGATTGATTGTGGGTTCGATCCCGATTTTATTATTTATATTTTAATTTATAGTTTAATTTTGTCGATCTGGTAACGAGGCGATTGTGGCGTTGAATTCCGCCACTCAACACGCAATGTCTCCAAAATTCGGCAGAAAATGGGGAATAGTGTCTCAATACTAGATTCCTTCTATCCACCCTACTGATACATGTACCCTACGGAATATAGTGTGAAGCTATATTCCGTAGGGTACATGTATCAGTAGGGTAGAAGAATATTTGTTTTCTATTATGCAATGGTTCTGGGTTCGATTCTCACTCGAGAGCAACTTTAATATTTTAATTTTTTGGCTCTGAATCAATATTTATTTCAAAAATTGAAAAAAGTACTGAAACATTGTCGTTTCAAATAATATTAGATAAACCATTTAATTACACATTCACATACTTATACTCCATTCTAACGCTACATTCATACTGAAACATTTAAATTTTTTGCTTGGAGTAAGTAAGCTTTTGGGAAACATTTTTATAAATAAAATGCAACGTTCTCAAATTTTTCAAATAAATTTTTAATTATGAACAAAAAATATAGCTGCCGTGCGGGGTCGTTGAGGCATACTGATTATTAATGCTACGTTCGTGGGTTCGATTCACACTTGACAAAATTAATCTTTAATTCCGCGCTCTAGTAAAAAACAAAGCGCGGCGTTGAGCTTTGTAATGTTTTGAAAATTGGATGAAAAGTGGCGAACGGAGTGACTCAACACTAGCTTCCCTTTGCCTTCCCTGTTATATGCGGGATACAGCGTGAACCCAAGAACATATATATACATATGCATATATCTATTCTATGAATCATTACTTATTTTCGTCCAGAATTCGTTGCCAAAAATTGTCGCGGTCATTTTATTGTTTCGAGAAGTTGTAACAGTATGTACCACGGATATAAGTTAAAAATAAAGAAATAAATAAAATAAAATATGCATGGCAATACACATAAATAACATAGTTAATTATGAATAACACAAACGCAATATTTTTCATAACATATAAATCGAGACGAGTTCGTGTATTGTCGTCCCGAATGTCGCAACCGTCGTTCTGTATATATAGGTGGTGGTGATGCTGGAAGGCAGCGGTCGAGTCGAACTCTAAAGTACTACGGTACTAATAAATATGATGCACATAAAGACTCGTACCAAATGTATAATGAATATAATATGATAATTCGAAGTCTATGATGGCACGATCTTTTAGGATCGAATTCCTTATAAAGGAATTATATGTGTAGGAGCGACACATATTATGGATTAAAGTTATCTTTGACCAATGTTATAATATTGAATGTTGCTTAACGTCGCGGAAGCTGACGTGATGGGCTTATGCGAACTGTTGCAATGACATTAACTATGTCTTGGCTGATGCCGTCTCGCAGTACGCTCGCGGTACGTAAGCTGTGTTTGTATGGCGTTAGCCATTGATATATTGATATACCATTTCTACGACTTGGTATACGACTAGTAGGTGTGTGGTGCTATTTTATGTCCCAGCTCCGGTGTATGTAGTAGTGTCCGCTCGTCTCATACGGGTGCGTGGTGCTATTTTATGTCCTGGAACTCTGGTGTATGTAGTAGTGTCCGCCTACGGTTCGAGACACGACTGTGGGGTGTGTGCCGTGCGTTTATTTAACAAATCGGCCGCCTTACGGCAGTGCGTTCGTTCCAACGACTTATATTGATCTCACAAATCAATCAACATCACGAATCACAATTCTAATATAATAATCTTAATATAAACAAGCGTAACAAGTACTTTCAGACTGATCACACACAAACGTCCCGGAGAGTTCAATAAGACTGTTGCAGCCGCAGTCAGGTAGGAATTCACGGTGTAGGGCGGGGAGGTGCCCGTACTCTTTCTTCCTTTTATTATAACTAGTTCGCAGTTATAGTGGAGAGGAAGATAGGACGCGCTCTTGGCTTTTCTTCGGACGAGCTTCGAGTTATGACAATGTCATATTGTCGAGTTTCCAGTTATCTAAATAACTGACACAAGAACAACTTCTGATGGCAAATATGTTATTAAAGCGATACCTTCTAATTGCTTAATATAAAATTCTTAATACTGTTACCTCTGAATCTCTAAAAGATTTTGGGTTCTTCACGATCACAACTATAGACGGCTCTAACCACTAGACACATCACGAGCCAAAGGATTATTTATTAAATAATATTTTAAAAGGTGTTTGAGATAACAGTTACAATTTGGTGCCGTGACCAGGATGGTCAAACGGCTTTGTAATAAAGTACATATATATACAAATAGGCATACGCCTACAATTTGTTGTCCGTGAAATGGAGTGAGATAGAGGAGGTTAACAGTGTAAGGAATATTCATGTTTGGGGATTGTCAAAACAAAGCATAGTGAGGTTGGGGGGTTGCCCAGTCTGGGGGTTGGTAATAAGTAAATAAATATATAAATAAGTGAATGTAAATTCTATTTCGATGAACTCCATAGAATTTAGGGGGTTGAATGTAACAGTATGTACCACGGATATAAGTTAAAAATAAAGAAATAAATAAAATAAAATATGCATGGCAATACACATAAATAACATAGTTAATTATGAATAACACAAACGAAATATTTTTCATAACATATAAATCGAGACGAGTTCGTGTATTGTCGTCCCGAATGTCGCAACCGTCGTTCTGTATATATAGGTGGTGGTGATGCTGGAAGGCAGCGGTCGAGTCGAACTCTAAAGTACTACGGTACTAATAAATATGATGCACATAAAGACTCGTACCAAATGTATAATGAATATAATATGATAATTCGAAGTCTATGATGGCACGATCTTTTAGGATCGAATTCCTTATAAAGGAATTATATGTGTAGGAGCGACACATATTATGGATTAAAGTTATCTTTGACCAATGTTATAATATTGAATGTTGCTTAACGTCGCGGAAGCTGACGTGATGGGCTTATGCGAACTGTTGCAATGACATTAACTATGTCTTGGCTGATGCCGTCTCGCAGTACGCTCGCGGTACGTAAGCTGTGTTTGTATGGCGTTAGCCATTGATATATTGATATACCATTTCTACGACTTGGTATACGACTAGTAGGTGTGTGGTGCTATTTTATGTCCCAGCTCCGGTGTATGTAGTAGTGTCCGCTCGTCTCATACGGGTGCGTGGTGCTATTTTATGTCCTGGAACTCTGGTGTATGTAGTAGTGTCCGCCTACGGTTCGAGACACGACTGTGGGGTGTGTGCCGTGCGTTTATTTAACAAATCGGCCGCCTTACGGCAGTGCGTTCGTTCCAACGACTTATATTGATCTCACAAATCAATCAACATCACGAATCACAATTCTAATATAATAATCTTAATATAAACAAGCGTAACAAGTACTTTCAGACTGATCACACACAAACGTCCCGGAGAGTTCAATAAGACTGTTGCAGCCGCAGTCAGGTAGGAATTCACGGTGTAGGGCGGGGAGGTGCCCGTACTCTTTCTTCCTTTTATTATAACTAGTTCGCAGTTATAGTGGAGAGGAAGATAGGACGCGCTCTTGGCTTTTCTTCGGACGAGCTTCGAGTTATGACAATGTCATATTGTCGAGTTTCCAGTTATCTAAATAACTGACACAAGAACAACTTCTGATGGCAAATATGTTATTAAAGCGATACCTTCTAATTGCTTAATATAAAATTCTTAATACTGTTACCTCTGAATCTCTAAAAGATTTTGGGTTCTTCACGATCACAACTATAGACGGCTCTAACCACTAGACACATCACGAGCCAAAGGATTATTTATTAAATAATATTTTAAAAGGTGTTTGAGATAACAGTTACAAAGTTCATGTGAATTAAATTTTGAGTGTGGACAAAGTTGGTCGGTGCAGTTCAGCATTTTATTTTCAAAGTCTCGTAAAACTCACATTTTCAGATTTAGCAACGTTGTTATGACGAGTGTACTCGCACTCGGTTTTAATTGCTAACGGTGGTTGAAGTTGCAAATTAGATTGCTTAAAGGCGTTACCGGCTTAGTACAGTATGTACTAGTTTAATATTGATCTCGGAGTAATGATTAATTATTTTTGACTTTTGTCTTTCTGGCAAGAAATACTAAATTTAGATTTTATAAAATTAGTTTTATCTTCATACAAGGCGAATAACGTATATTTTCAGCTTCACGCTGTATCCCGCAAGGCAGAGGGAACTTAGTGTTAAGATACTCCGTTCCTAATTTAGTGTATAGCGTGTTGAATGGCGGAATGCCTCTCTTTGCCTTGTTACAAGATCGAAGAAATGAAAATATTAAAGCTTCACACTGTATCCCGCATACAGCAGGGGAATCTAGAGTTAAGACACTCCGTTCCTAACTTTCTTCCGGATTCTGGAGGCATTGCGTGTTGACTGGCAGAATCCAACGCCGCGCTTAGCCTCAACACCAGAGCGAAGTAATGGAAATATAAATTAAAGTAAAGATTTCATCTCCTCGAGTGGGGATCGAACCCACAACCAGTCGGTTTTACAGTCACACTTTGTGCCGCTACGCCACAACGAAAATATTAATAAATAATAATTTATGCCAACGAGTGAGAATTGAACTCACAATCGTTACGTTTACACTCACACGTGGTTAAAGACGGCCGATCGATAACAAACATTAAATCACAATATAAATATTTATTCAAAATTTTAAACCTTTTATAAAGTTTCACATCATATTTTTACTGAGTGCTTATTTATTATTATAAAGCAAAAGAGCTCATCAAGAGTATTTCCACTTTTCACTTATTTCGAGTCTTTAAAATTAAAATCCTACGGTGGCCGCTCTGGCGTACTTCCAAAACTCACTAATGGAATTTTGTCCGTCTGTGACCGAACTGTTCACGACCATCGACTGAAGAGTGCTCGAATGTAAAAATTATGCACCAATTTCACGAAAATATCCTTTTACTAAGAAGCTGTTTCCCGCATATGTTATTGTGGAACCATGCCAGTGTATCGGAACTTAAGTATATACTTGGTATATTGATATTTTTTTTTATATTAAGTTTTTATAAATAATTAGCTATGAGGTAGTTGTGGCCCAGTAATCAACAATCAATGCCTCCAGAATTTGGCAGAAAGTTGGGAACGGAGTGTCAAAAAACACTAGGTTCCCTCTGCCTACCCTGCTGTGTGCCGGATACAGCGTGAAGCTGATTTATTACTTTATTTCAAATTTTTATAAATAATTAGCTATGAGGTAGTCGTGGCCCAGGGGCGTTAGTGTGCCACAAAACGCAGACAGATTGTGGGTTCGATTCCCACTCGAGGAAATGAAATCTACAATAATATAATAAAACGAGAGAGTTTGTTTGTGTTTTTAAACGCTAAAACCTCGAAGTACTAGTCGGATTTATATTTTTTTTATATTATTACTAAGCGTTAAACATACATTTACGTTCAACGTCCACGTAGTGCTTACACTTTCTCAGAATTGTGTATATATTATATTATAGATTATATTACTTCTTCAGTCAACACGTCCATAGAAAGTAAAGAACGTAATTTTACAATATACGGAATAAAGAGTGAGGATGTTTTTTTATTATGTTATTTACATACATACTTACAACTATTTCGTATCTCAATATTATAATGTCACAATATACTTACCAAGTCTTCGAAGAGTATTTCATCAAAAAAAAAAAAAACAGCTTCACGCTGTATCCCGCACACAGCAGGGTAGGCAGAGGGAACCTAGTGTTAAGACACTACATTCCCTACTTTCTGCCGAATTCTGGAGGCATTGCGTGTTGAGTGGCAGAACTCAACGCCGCGCTTAGCCTCGACACCAGAGCGAAGAAATGGAAATATAAATTTAAGTAAATATTTCATGTCTTCGAGTGGGAATCGACCCCACGACCAATCGGTTTTGCAGTCACACTTTGTGCCGCTGCGCCACGACTGGCCTCAAGAGTATTTCATGTTTTCTAATAACTATGAAAATTTAATAATTTCGAAGCGAACTACCGGTAAAAAGTTGAAAATGAAAATGGTGTCCCTAACAGCGTCGTTAAGAATATGGAAATAAAACTGTGGCTTTTAAAAGCGAAATCGTCTTAAGTAACATTCTTGTAAATTAAAATATGCTCTGGCCACTTTTAGTAAACAAAATAATTTTTAAACACTTGCTAATGCTTGAAAGTTAGAAACTGAGATTTTTTTCCTGAAAAGAACAATATTTTATATATAATATAAGGGTAAGCTTAAGATTTTGCAGATTAATTTATTTAGAAGCCAATCGTGGTGCAGGGGTACAAGGGTGTGACTGTAAACGCAACAGGTTGTGGGCTCGATTCCCACTCAAAAAACTGAAATATTAAATGTTTACATTTTTTTGCTCTGATGTCGAGGCAAAGCACGGCGTTGTATTCCGCTACTCAGGTGTAGTTTGACAATAAGCTCACCCTACTAGATGCAGGATACGGCGTGAACATTAAAAAAAATCTTATCATCTTTTTTTTTGTTAAAAAACCCACAAAAGCTTCAAAGCGAAGCTCCGTAATTACTTGAAAAGTTCGCAACAAAGCTTAATACCGTTAAGTATATTTGTATATGCAGAGCCGCATCCCTCACTCGCAGTCTCGGGGACGTCGTCTTGCATAACACCCTAATATTCTCAGGCAAAGCCATTCATGTATGAACTAAAGCTACCCTTAGTACAGCAATTACCACAAAGGGTCCCGAGGGTTAATGGTGTGTTGATGCTGTCTTTCATTGTCTTAACAAATTTGAAACGCGGAAGTTCAATTAAAAGTTAACTAGTCCGCTTTGAATTATCAAATGCGTGTTGTTGTGTGAGAACACGTAGAAAACAATTAAAATTCTAATATGCATGAGGAGCGGAGTTTCTTAGCACTAAGCTCTCTTCTCTGCGACATGCGAGATACACCATAAAGATGAAAAAAAAAGAAAAAGCTTGTAAATATATTTAAAATCTTTAGTCCCATGAAATATTTTCTATATCAAAACGTTATACGAATCTAGTATCCGTATATAACATACTTGAGTAGTGTTTCAAAGTGCCGCCGCTGCCAATTCTTACTCGGTTGATTAAATTCCATGGAGCAGCCGTCCTCAAATGTCACCAACGTTGTATCGATTAGCTGGTAACTTTCCCATTTGCCTAATTCCCGCATAGTCTATGATTTGACGATATTAACAAAAAAAATGTATTTGAAAAGGCACAAACGTGCTACTGTAAGCGCGACAAGTTGTGAGTTCGATTCCCATGCAAGAAAAAGAAATATTACATGTTTTCATTTACTTGCTCTGGTAACAACAAATCGCGGCGTTTAATTGCGCCACTCACCACACAATATCTCTATAGATCGGCAGAATTCGGTGCGTTACAGTTGTGTCTCAATATGAATGGGTTGTCTAAACGCTAGGTTGTTAGGTTCCTTCTGCCTATCCTATGTGCGGGATACAACGTGAAGCTAAAAAAAAAGTAATTATCATTAATAAACAAATGATAACTCATTTTTGACATCATCAACAAAAAAAATTGTATCAAGAAGATATTATACGGAACGAAAGATACATTCCCACTCATAAAATGCAAATGCAGTTTCAATTTTTAATTAAAACATTTTCATTGACTTCCATAATATGATTAACTAAGAGTGAATGGCAAATAAAAATAACAAGATGGTTGTGACCTCGTTGTTAGTGTCACATTCAAATGAAATTTTGCAAATGAAGGCAAATTTAATGAAAACATTTCATTGTCAATATTGAGAGCACTTTGTCGTTATAATTAATTGCACAATGTGCTTATGGAGTCATATTTATTTGGATTGGTCTAGTTTCGTATACGTTTTTGTACATTTCATCAAAATTAGTTAAATAACGTTATTAGCACGATTTTATTATGTTATTGAGGCCAGTCGTGGCGCAGTGGCACGAAGTGTGACTGTAAAACCGATTGGTTGTGGGTTCGTTCCCCACTCGAAGAGATGAAATATTTACTTAAATTTATATTTCCATTTTCTTCGCTCTGGTGTCGAGGTTAAGTTCTGCCACTCAACACGCAATGCCTCCAAAATTCGGCAGAAAGTGGGGAACGGAATGTCTTAAGACTAGGTTCCCGCTGCCTACCCTGCTGTGTGCGGGATACAGCGTGAAGCTGATTTATTATGTTAACATATCTACATACTTATCCGAACAATATTGTGTAATATCTGTACTAATATATAAAGCCATACAATAATAAGTTCTTTGATTTTCACGATTATTATACATTTTAAATAAAACTATTTTAACCGGATTAATCGCGTATATTTAGTTTTTACGGGTGGTCTACCCGTGACCACGGACTACTGCAAAGTGTTCGAAACGTCGGGTTTCCAAAAATGTAAAAACTAAATATACGCGATTAATCCGGTTAAAATAGTTTTATTTAAAGCCATACAGTTTATTTCTAGGATAGCACACTTATGTAGGGGGATGCTGCTGTATAGGATTTATTATTATTATGTACATTGCTTAGATGTAGCCTACCGTAGATGTGGTCAGAGTGACCCGCATTAATAATATATTAAGAAAATAAAAACGATCCACGTTAAATCTTGTATTGTATAGTTCCCAAAAAAAAATAATCTATAAATTTGTTTATTGAAAATATCTCTGTACCTATAAACTGTAGCGTAAAGCTCTCTATGTGACAATAGAAGCAATGTTAGTATTTCATATTCTCTCAAACAAATATTTATACGGGTTTTTACGTAGTGTATAGGAACAAAAACTAAAATGTTTATTTACAAAAACAAAAAACGAAATATTAACCACTTCTGTTTCTATTCAATATTTTATCCTTTTAGAATTCAAAAATACATTTTTATCTGAAACAGTATACAAAATGGACGTTACAAATTGTGGGGGAAAAATGAAACGAAAATGAGTTCGTGTCGACGTGCGCCCCGCGACGATTAATTATCACTCATCTGGGATTAGAACCGGAAACAATCCGTTATTGAAAGTAATTTGCAACGGGGGCCCGTTGTGATCAACTCTTTTGAGCTTTTTGCTTATCAATCTTTGCGAAATTTTAATTATAATATCGATGCAATATGTTGTCGATATTTTGTAAATTAAAATTGGTCGAGAATTTTACTCGAAAATTGAATTTCAGAACAATACGATGAGTTTGCCTTTACTTATACATTTCGTTGTAATTGCTGTAAAAATATTAATTTTACAAGTTAAAGTTCAATATAAAAGTATTCAATTTTTACTTTCATATCACGTCGAGGCGCTGTAGCAAATTAAATTATATGTCTATCTTGCAAACAAAAAAAGCAATATTTCGATAAGGCTCTTACTACTTACTTTTTGAAAAGCATTGCCTCCAATATTAAAAAATAGATTTGTTTTAATAATTTAAGTTTAAAAAATAAAACTGACTTAATATTATAGCATTTAATATTATAACTTAAAACGCATATTATTCTAATTAATAAAATATGAAGCCTAATTTGTGTGTTTAAATGTATTTATTTTTTCGCAGCTATACGTTTTTTCACTCATTTCCCGATAGGCAGGGCATTAAAACACTCCGTTTCTCACTTTTCGAAACATTTGAGTGTTGATAAACGGTACTGAACGCCGTGATTTTTTATTTTATGATTACGTACTTATTGAGGCCAGTCGTGGAGCAGTGGCACGAAGAGTGACTGTAAAACCGACTGGTTGTGGGTTCGATTCCACTCGAGGAGATAAAATATTTACTTAAATTTATATTACCATTTCTTCGCTCGGGTATCGAGGCTAAGAAAGTGGGGAACGGAGTTTCTTAACACTAGGTTCCCTTTGCCTACCCTGCTGTGTGCGGGATACAGCGTGAAGCTGATTTTTATGTACTTAATGTTTTATTATGAACCACAAAATATCTCTTTTACAACAGTTAAGCAATATATTTTTCTCATATATACACGTAAATATACTTACAGTGTCGAGGTGAAAAATAACTTTTAGACCATTTCAATCCATCTCTAGACTTTAAGTAATGCAATAGCGAATGTATTTTTCAAGTAAAACGTGATGTGAATACGAATCGCTGACCTCTTACAAATTTTTTTCAAAATTATAGAATCTAGTGTTAAGACACTCCATTCCCAATAAGATCGCTCCGTTCCTCACCTTCCACGGCAATTTTGGAGGCATTGCACGTTGAATCCTACCAGAGCGATCAAATTAAAATATTAAATATTCTATTTCCCTAAGTGGGAATCGAACCCACAACCGCTGCGTTTACAGTCACATGCTTGGGCCCCTGAGCCATGACGGCCTATTTGATTGATGATTTGGCCTATTGGTGGAATTCAACGCCGCGCTTTTCTCTCGACACCAGAGCGAAGAAATGAAAATATAAATGTAAATAAATATTTCATTTCCACGACTGGGGATCGAACTTACAACCAAATTGATGTAAAGTCAAACTTTGTGCCCCTGCGCCACGACCGGCCTCAAATTGTAATAATTCTATTATTACAGAAATATAATTTTACCTTATATGAGAGAAATGAATAAAAAAAATGTTTGAAAATACGGAAGTATTGTTACTTCTTGGAGTATGACTTTAGAACCCAACGCATTTTGTCTTGAGGAGTCACTAGAGACACTCCAGCTTAAAGAGGATCGTTACTGGTAGGTAAGAGGGTACGATGTATAAACATTGCGTGCCCCACATCTCTTTATATTCAAAACAGAACAGTGGCTACTGTAGGGCGTCTGATAATGATGACAAAATAATTAATTTTGTTGTTTCCAAATGACGAGAGGATATTAATACAGGTATAGTATATTTTTAAATTGTATGTGGGCATACTGCATGAAATTTAATTATTTTTTAATATTTGTTTTTTCGTCACGTTGTATCCCACACGTAGCGGAGTAGGTAGAGGGACGCTAGTGTTAAGACTCTTTACTCTCCACTTTCTTTCGAGTTATGGAGGCATTATGTATTTAATGGCGGAAATCGCACAAGTCTCACTAATCTGGAGAAATAGTAGAATATTAAGTGTAACAGCAGTTCCTGAGCTTAGCGCGTTCAGCAAATTAACCTCTCAGCTTAACAATATTGGCATAGATTACAAAATAAAACGTACTAAATTTGTTAATTGAAGTACTATCTATGTAGCTAAATACAGTAAAACTTCTGTTACTAGGTACACTTAATATGGTCCCATTGAGTTGTACAGACCACTGAGCTGATTTGAAATTCTGTATTGCAATTGACTATTACAGAAGATAATAACGTTATATATAACGAAATCGATTTAATAATTTAATTTAGTTTGATTTAATTTTATATCGTTATATTATAATAATTCGATCTATTAACAATCGGATATCTTTTCACGTCTGAACTTAACCTGACTTAATATCATAGATAAGTTTTAACAAATTTTTTTTTTTATTAAGTGAATTAAATAAAATAACAGAAAATTTGTTTGTTTCCAGTGTGACATGGTTGTGGGTTTGATTCCTACACGAGAAAAATAAATATTTATTATTTTTATTTTATCGCCTTGGTAACGTGGCGTTGAGACTACTAATTTCACACGGAAAGTAGAGAAAGGAAATGTCTTAATGGGAACAGAGTGTCTTAACACTAGGTTCACTCTGGCTACCCAGCAATATACGAGATATATCGTGAAGTTAGAAAAAGTTTCATATGTAATTTTTCAATAAAAAAGAACATATTTGTACCACACAAATAAAAATATTATTTTAAGTCCATCCATTAAAGACTTAAGTCATATTTTGTATTTACATACCTATGTATCCTGATGTATCTCAACAGTTCACCTAAGCTTCAGTGTTGCTAGAACAAGAAAGTACCATTTAAAAATACCTACGACTACGTTTTCTAGACGTGAGTGATTGATATACGAGGCAACGAATTTGTCTGGCGTCTGGTGATTAGGACGAAATAAATAATGTTCACTACTTTCCAAATATGTTAAGTGCTCTAAAATATTGGTCTGAGAGTCTGTATTATGTTTTTTAATTATTTATGTGTTATGTTTTTAATTATTTTTTATAGTGCAGAGGACGTCGTGGCACAGTGGTACAGTGTGTGTGCAAACGGTTGTTGTTGTTGTGGGTTGGTTATGGGTTCGATTTGAAATCGAGGGAGTGAAGTATTGTCATTTCTTCACTCTAATACGTAAAGCGGCGTTGAGTTCTACCATTAAACACGACTTTTCTGCCATCCGTAAGGTAACGCTATAATAATGCTAGCCAATCCTGTCATCGCTGAGGACGCTGCTGCCTCCCATCTTTATATTTGTGTGGAGTTTCGAGTACCAAATTTTGCTATTTCTTATTGGTTATTGCTATAAGAATGTCGATTAATTTAATTACAGTCGTGTGTGAAAAAAAAATGAAACATAAAAAAAATATTATTTAAGGAAGAAAATGGAGAGAGGATATCTAAATTCTAGTACATAGATTGGCAAAGGATAAAGAAAATAATCTTATATATAAAAAAAATTAAAAAATTAACACAATAAACAATATTTTGAAATATTTTCAAAAATTCCTCTTAACAAATATGAAAAATAGAGTACTCAGTTATACAACAAAACACGTGTACCAACGTACATAAATCTAATTTCAAAACAACACTAACTCTATAATATAGGCGCATATTCCACATCCATATTTACATGACAGCCAACTCGACACATACGCCTCAGGGGTTTCCTTTATCCAATATAGTTTCAATAAAATTACTACCGAACAGGTCCACATTGTTCAACAGGCCTAAAATACATTTGTTAAGTGATTTATTTCGTCCCTTGCCAATTCTTAGACGGTTGATTAAATTCCTTGGAGCTACCGTCCTCGACATCACAAAGTTTATGTCGATTAGCCGATAATTAGATTCATTATAGTACAGATGTTGAGTTTTGCACCATGTGTGTGTATTATGAATTTGTAATGGGAGTTTCTATAGAAATTGTAGTGTATATTGTAATTCGGTTTTGTTGTATTAGGTATATAAGGATGCTGTTGAATGCGTCATATGTATTTTGAAATATGATAGTATCGATTGCGATACATTTTTTTCATATAAACAGTTCGTGTATATAATAAGCTAAAAATTAAATCGAAGAGCTATTGTGGAACCATGTAAAAATATTGGATATTAAGTAATTGAACGCTTCTTTCTCATGCTTTATAATATGTTCTTTAAAATAATTACAATGCAAAATGTAGTACAAGTATAAATTATTATAAAAATATTTTTTTAAACAGTTTTTTTTTCAATATATTTATGCATTCTTGCCAAAATAAGTGAATCTGTATTTTTTTATATTATATGCCTTAAGATTGTGGCCAGTTTTTAAAAATAGCATGAAAAATAAAAAAAAACATAAAATAATAGTGGGACTTTACTTACTATTTCGGATAATAAAAAATAGTCGTAAAGTTTTTTATTAAATATCAAGTTGAATGCTAACCTTTTTCTTTGGTAACAATATATTGGATTTATAAGACTGGCGGTCGAGACCGCTGTGGCGCAGTGGCACAAGTGTACGACTGTAAACGCGACAGTTGTGACTTTGAAATCCATTCGTGGAAATGAAATATTTAATATTCTCATTTTCTTGCTCTGGTTACGAGTTAGAGCGCGGCTTTGAGTTCCGCAACTCAAAGCAATGGCTTAAGAATTCTGAGAAACGGAATTAGGTTCCCAGGTTATCATTGTCTATCCATGCTACGTCCAAAATACCGTGTGAAACCAAAAAAAAAATACTGAAATTTGCAAATAAGCAATTTCTATAATATAATTTTTCACTTATTTATAAAATAGTAAGTGTCACTTCAATTTATGTGTTTGCGATCATCCAGTTTAGTCACGCTACAGAACTTATTGCGAGTGCCTTATTTTATTTAGATAGATTTTATAAACTTATTACATACATACATTATTAAAACAATGGTCGTTCCATGAATGAATGTAGTTATATAAAATATTTTTTGTAGTCTTGTCATTTCATATGAATAATTGTAAATTCATTACTTAATATTTTGAATAAAAAATGTATAAAAATATAATAAGAAACAAATGGGACGAAGGATGACTCTGAGAGAACACTAAGATTCGATTTTATTACTAATAATACCATAATCTTTATGAAAAAACATTTTTTAATGGATTTATGTTTAAGAAATATATATATATATATATATATATATATATATATATAGATAAAATCGTTCGTATCATCTTAATGAATAAATCAAATAAATAAATTAAAGATATTTCATAGAAAAAAAGACCACCACAAATTTATATTTGCAGTTAATTTTACAAAAAAATAATGCACGTGCCCGCAAACTTAATTTTGTAAACGTTTATTAGTTGTAATTCATGTTCACCTACAATCCGGAAATTGGTACGGAAACCTCGGCACGGCGGGAGACTTTGACTCACGTTTAAATAGTTTTTTTAAATGAACCTTTACCAAAACAAGTAAAACCAATAAAATTATAAAAACAAACACGATCGCAATAGGACTCGGTCAACCAAATAAAATATATAAATCATATACATACAAGTAAGTGCCAACAAAGCCAAAATGCATCTCCAATATCGAATCGGTGGAAACGAACATTTTAAAATACTAAAATCGCAAAACTATGAACAAAAGATTGTTCAGCTTTTCAGCTAGAAAATCGCTTGTTGTTATCAGTTTTTCCACAAAAGCACTCGAGTCGCTGTTTTGCTACTGCATTTATCCTTTGAAAGTGTGATAAGAAAATTAAATTAATATAAGACGCTATAAATGTTATACAAGTTGAAGTGGAGATGTAATCTTATTTTTTTGTACTTCACGCTATATCCCGCACATTGCACGGTAGTCAAAGGAAAGATGGGAACCTGGTGTTGAGTAAACCACTTTGTTCCGGAACTCAACGCCGCGCTTTGTATCGTCACCAGTGCGAAAAATTGAAAATATTGAATATTTCATTTCACCAAGTGGGAATCAAACCCAATCGACCCACGGTCCAAATCGTTTATTGCCTTTGGGCCACGACGGCCTTAAATATTATCGTAGCTGTTCTTCGTTCATAATGAAAAAGATATTATTTAATTATTATTTAAGAAGATTATGCTATGCATTTGCATATTTGAACTAATTTCAAAGTGAATTAAGAAATGTATAGATCATATTGTTAACTTACTTTTGAAGTGATGTCTCTTGTATAATATTATAATATCTAACTATAAAGGAATTTATCTTATAATATAACCATGAAACTTTTTAAAAATAGTATTATTGTCAACTATTTGTATTTATTACCACTAGGTTCCCAGGTTCCTTATGCCAACATTGCTGTACGGAATACGACATTAAGCAAAAAAAATTCTCGTTAATAAAAAAATATAAAAAAAGCAACGATAGCTTGCCCGTTGATTTAAAAAAAAAGCCGCTGAGTTCGCGTTATAATTTACTAAAACTTCATTAATATTATTGTTTCTTGTTTCACCCTTAAAAAGATTATATTAACTTCTACCCAATATTTTAAACGTATAAAACCACATTTTAATTATAAAATTTCATACTTGAGACAAGCGAAGGGCGCTTCACCTATAAATATTAATACTTCAAAATTTCACAAATTCTTGTCTAAACACAGTGAACACACCCTCGTGTACTATAAAAGTACGCGATTTATCGAGTAAGCTCTTAGTAGACTGTTACAACTTGAAATTAAGAAAAGTTTATGTGAAAATAGATTATAATTACTTGTCTGAATAAACAAGACAAAACTGTTTTTGTCTTATTATTTTTTACCTTCACATTGTAACACCGCCTATGGGAATAAAGGCAACATAGTGTTGAACACTCCGTTTCCCGCTTTCTGCCGATTTCTCATGGTCAATCTTGTAACCAGAGCACCCTCGGATCAAACCTAAAACTATTAAAAAGATTACAAAAACTTAATTATAATTTTAAAAATCAAAGCGAACTTGCCATAGTAGAGCGTCACCTGGTTGTAAGCACGATGGTTGTTGGTTTGATACTCACTCGGGGAATGGGCGTGAACCTGAAAAAAATTACAAAAATTCTATAACAAAACCACTAACTTCTTTCCACACAATATCTTATTTCACATTATTACAAGTACTTTCTTTAATTGTGCAGTGGAACTGAAGAAGGTATCTTTTAATTACCGTTCGTTTGTTGCACTAAGTCCTGCTATTAGAGAACAAAAAGATCAATTATTTTAAACGACAATCCTTGTTCTCTCTCTAAATAGATTCTTTATTATGTAACATTAAATATATTTTTTAATATATATTTAAATGTTAATTGATATTTATAAATTGAACTAACCAATACAAAGGTTTTATATAAAAAATAAACAATATTAAAACTAGCTAGTCGTGGCGCAGGGGCACAAAGTGTGACTGTAATACCGACTGGTTGTGGGTTCGCTTCGGGCACGAGGAGATTAAATATTTACTTAAATTTATATTTCCATTTTTTAGCTCTGGTATCGAGGCTAAGCGAGTTCTGCCACTCAACACGCAATACCTCTAAAATTCGGCAGAAAGTGGGTAACGGAGTGTCTTAACACTACGTTCCCTCTGCCTACCCTGCTGTGTGCGGGATACAGCGTGAAGCTAAAAAAAAAATCGTTATATTATAAGAACAGCGTGGTCTCCATGCTTATCTTACTGGTTGATCACATACATTTATCTCTTTTTGTACAAAGTGGTAGTACCAACTTTATCTTTTACTTTTAATTAATCAAACAAAAATAAAATATTTGAAATTATATCGAATTGATTCATTATTAACAGAAACCGCACAGATAGACTAAATTTATCATAGCAGAACCCGAGTCTAATTATATATATACTATAGACAAATAAATTATTTAAAATAGTGACGTTTCATAAATTTATAGATCCAACGCCAACAGCGGTGACGAAAATGAATTATACACACGAATAGAATAGAATATTGTACATCTTAAATTTACTTTGTATTGCTCAGAAACAGGTGTGATAAATTACTTTGATATACAAATAAAATATCAAGTTGAAAATATTATTATACGACTTTATTTTTTTTATTTGTGTAAACTTTTTATTTTCAGAGGTCAGTCGTGGCACAGTGGCACGAAGTGTGACTGTAAAACCGACTGGTTGTGGGTTCGATCCCTACTCGAGGAGAGGAGATATTTAGTTAAATTTATATTTCCATTTCTTCGCTCTGGTGTTGAGGGTAAGCGAGGTGTTGATTTCTGCCACTCACCACGCAATGTTTCCAGAGTTCGGCAGACAGTGGGGAATGGAGTGTCTTCACACTAGGTTCCCTCTGCCTACCCTGCTGTGTGCGGGTAGCTGATTGCATTGCCTACAGCGTGAAGCTGATTTATTTATTTAACTGGCCTCTTGACGTTCTAAATTAAATAATAACATTCCGAAAATAGCAATAAATAGTCATTAATAAAAGTCCGATCTTTGACCTCGTATATCTTTCTAAATTGCTTAATTTGTAAATAGAAAGATTTAAATACGTCGACCTCTGCACTTAAGTGACATTTGAATTCCAATAAAAAACGAGACAAATGATTACGGTTTGTACGATAGTAAGGGAATTTTAATGAGACAGATGAAGAGCTACTATATTGCCGTAAGTGTTTCTACTGTTAACTTTATTATTTTTGAATGTGAAACTTTTATATGGTTTTTTCGTGATTTTTTCTATTTAAAAATATGTTTTTAACCCGCAAATATCAGGATAAATAGAGAAAACCTTCGAACTGAGTGTTAAGTTTCTCACTTTCCCCCGGATTCTCAATGTATTGTATGCTGGTTGGCTGTAACTTTTTATCTTATGTTGCTATAAGTTAATATAATTATATACGCTTTAATTTATTTTTAAAATCCGAATATCTGATACTGACCTTAGGCTCCCCGGTTCCAAAATAGTTATCCGAAATGATGTCCACTTTCTATTGACATTAAACGACGAAGGTTTGATGTGGAAATTTAGCAGATCAGACCCTTAGAAATATCAGCAATGAGTAGCAATTAGTCAAAAATATAAAAATAAATATTATATATTTTTTTCTAGATTAGGCTTTGCTTTTACTGGGAATTCTCATCTGGTAACAGAAGTTGTATTAAAAATATATATATGTATATTGAAATTGTAAGGAATTACACTACCAAAATTTTGATATAATTTTACCGTTGAGGACTAGTTTAACGAACGGGTTACCGCAAATTAAAGCTGGCAAATACGGCAGAGCGAGCTTGTGATTGAAGAAAATCGTTAACGTTCCGTACAGTCGGTTTATTTATTATTTGTAATGCTATTTTTGATGTAGTGGTTATATTATGTAATTTAATTTGTGCCCTGTCGTGGCGCAAAGTGTGACTGTATAATCGACTGGCTGTGGATTCGATCCCCAATCGAGGAGATAAAATATTTGTTTACATTTACATTTTCATTTCTTTCCTCTGGTGCTGAGGCAAAGCGCGGCGAAAGTTCCGCAAATTAACGCGCAATACCTCCAGAAGTCGGTGGAGTGTCTTATACTTTTCTTGGGCACTAGTCTTGTCTTGAACACTAGATTCCATCCACCTATCGTGCTGTGTACGTGATATATTGTGAGGCTGATTTGATTTAATTTTTGATTTTTAATAATAAATCATAGAAATTTAAAATTTACTTTCTCTTGTCTTATAGTTTAGTGTTTTACGTCTTATTTTTACAATCCACTAAACAAAGTTATGCGCTATATGTAGCTTCTTATAAACAAAATATTTTTTTTTAATAAAACTACGAATAAATCAATTTTAGCAATAAATACTCATCACAATAAATGATTTTATTCTATCAGAGTATCCATCCATCTTTCAATGCCATTTAGTGGGGAGGTAATTAATTAGCTGAACTTTGCTCGTCTCGTCTCAATATCGATTAGGTCGACCAAAACTTTGATACTACGGCTACTTAATAAATATTAGTGATGATATACATCGCAATTTTGTATTTTTCTCGTTACATTTTTGTTTTGTTTTTATCTTCACAATGTGTCCCGCCTATAGCATAATAGGATAGAGCATCTGGCAACCCAGTCTAAAGACATTCCTTTACCATTAAAACACTTCCGTTCCCCACTTTCCGCCGAATTGTCGAAGTCACGCTTTGCCTCGATACCAGAGCAAAGCAATGAACCAGTCAATCACAATCAGTAGCACTAAGACACCTGTTATATTTAATGCTTTTATTTCTATGTAATTCACGAGATCTTCTACAATAAAAATATTAAATATATTTTGAAAATTTTTGCACCTATGAAAAATAATATTAAAAAAAATTACAATAAAGATTTAAAATAACACTCCGCAAACTGGAATGCAATTATGTGTCGGACAAAATTGAATGGAAAATTCTCAGTCATGAAAATGTAACAGCAGAAGATTTGGAACCCTTGTAAAGGCCTACGGGTCGTCCCAAGGGTACGTTCTATATTAGAGGAGGGCCCAGTACTTATTAAAAGTAAAAGTGCAGCGACGCGGCACGAACCAAACACCTTACGGCTACAAAATGTCCCTTTCGTTAGTTGAAATCTGTATTCATGATGGCAATTGATATACCTATACAAAAAAATTTCAAATATTATACGTGTCTCGATGTTTAATTGATTTGGTAGAATTTATAATAATATCATGACGGAATATGAAAGAAGTTTATTATTATTATAGATATTTTTTATTGCTTACCTAATTAGAGTTCGAACATACAACCATCGCGTCCATCATCTGCATACGGTAGCTGTAATAGAAAAATGAGTATAAAAGTAATAAGAAAATGTACATACATAGATACTGAGTTTTATGTAATGCAAGCAATTTTTTTTTAGCTTCACCTTGTCTCTTGCACATAGTATGGTAGGCAGAGGCAGGAAGGAGGAACCTAGTGCTAAGACAATCCGTTCACATTTCCGTTCCTCATTTTCATTAAATAATTCATTTGCTCGCTATTCAGGGAATCAAATTCACAACCGGTCGCGTTTACAGTCAGTCGTACGCTTGTTCCCTTGCGGCACTACTGATATGTTCGTAGTTTGAAGGGGTACAACTCAACGCCGCACCTCGTCTTCAAAGCTGAAAATATGAATCTGATTTGAAAAATAAAAATAATCTCCAGCAATTGGTGCACGAAAAATAGTTTTATTTAACTTTTCCAATAATTGCGAAATCCTGAACAACTATCAATTTGTTATATTAAAGATTAATTTATGTTAGTAGAAATCGTTTCGAAGTTTCGCAAAAATACGCTTGTACAGTGCTGTATTTCATGTTTATAGCTTAATAAAAATATAACGAACTTTTTACGAGCTGTCCAACACTTGTCCGCATTTCTCTATTATTAATTTTTAGGTGGCTTTTTACGATTCTGTTAGGATTAGCTGAAATAAATGAATTATTTTTACCTTTTTTTAGGTTGTTATTTTACATTTATTTACCAAACGGTAATGAGGAACGTCGTGAAGTAGCGTCAGACCGATTCTAATTCAAACGTTATTACCGTATATGGTCAATCTACAACTTTTTACTAAAGTTTATCAAAACTGAGAAGAAAAGGCACAATCATCTTGTAAATTTCCAATAACTTATTAATCACCAAAAATGTATTAAATATAGAAATAAGCCAAGGTCCTGTGAAGATATAAAAATAAGAATAAGACATTTTTATTTACAATTTGCAATTTTTTCTCGGAAAACTACTCGATTCAAATCTTTGCGACGCTTTTGTAACTTAGGATTCAACGAAATGGTTTTTCGAAATAGATTTTTCTTTTTCCACTTGCTTCAGATTTCCGAATGTTGGATTTTATATTTAAAATATATAAATTCTTATTGTACTGTTATTCTTATACTTAAGAAACTTATAAATAGAGTTTGTTTAAAATATTAACGTAAAAAATATATACATATTTTGTTTTTAATATTATAATTGATTCCCCGAACACCTTCAGAAATTTTATTTTATGAAATTATTCATAGCTATGATGACTGGTGATGTGTCTAGTGATTAGAATATTTGATAATTGTAAACATGAGTAATGCAAAATATTTCATAAATTCAGAGATAAAAATGTTAAGAAAGTTAAATTCGTAATGAGGTTTAAATAATGCTATCAAAATGCCTCAATAAGATACTTGCCATCAAAAGTTTATTGTATTAATTGAAACACGACAATATAACTTTATCATAATTCGAAGCTCCTCCGAAGAAAAGCCAAGAGCGCGTCCTATCTTTATCTTGAATCGAAGAAAGCATACAGGCACTGTCCCGCCCCTACACCGTGAATTCCTACCAGCTACCGCCGTTGCTGCAACAGTCTTTACTGAACCCTCAGGGACGTTTGTATATATATATATATATATATATATATATATATATATATATTTAATAAAATCAATATAATACACTTGATACAATGCAAGCTGCTATGCGCTATAATCCGCCTTTTCTCTAAAAAATTAACTCAGATTTATTGTTTGATCACCATTAAAACTTTTCGAAACATTCCATTGTTTGTCGAGGCAACGGAAACATAAACACGACCAGTTACTGTTATGTTGTTGGATAGCTTTGTTCGGTTTCTGCTAACTGGGCGAAATAGTTTTTATGATTAACAAATATTTTAAAGACACCATCGTAGCGAAGTTTCGTTTTTTATTAAAAATAATGATTTAAAGCCTTGGGTTTTATGTATTTTTCGGAAAGTGGAGAATGGAGTGTCTTAACACAAGGTTCATACAGTGTGATGCTGATTTTCTTTTTTTTATTATTCTCTCTCATATAATTGAAATCCGTAAATTCGGTATATCTATAAATTTCTTTTAGCTTTGATTTATTTTTACTAAGAAAATGTTATGAAATTTCTACGGGAAAAGAAAAAAAAATTTTTTTTTTGGTTATTGTTCATACAAATAACACAACAGAGAGAGAGAGCAGACTCAAAAGAATGTCCTCAAGTCTTTAAAATATTAAAATATACACATCGTGACTAGTTAAATCAAGTTAATAGATTTAAACAACCTATTTTGTATGGAAATATTGATAGTACGATCAGATTTGAAAGAATAAAATGCTTTTGGCTTTTCATCGCATTCAAATGATATTGTTATTTCTGCTTGGAAAGTTGCCCCGAACGGACGTTATATACGGCCGGATATATCTAAAAATTATATGTCGAGATAAACTGCGTGTTTTACATTTTACATAAATGGTCAATCACTCTTGGTGGTCTTGGAGAGCATTTTTGATTTGATGTCTCCGTTTACTGGAAAAATAAAAGACATAAAGCTGTTATTAAAGGGCAAAGGCGTTCTGTCTTTCAAGAACCTACAGAATTAAATACAGCGAAAATAAAATACAGCGGAAAGTGGTGAATTGGAACGGAGTGTCTTAACACTATTTTAAAAAATATGTTTATTATTAAAAATCATGAAAGAAACTATCAACATCTATATGCGTCTTGTTAACTAATAACAAATATTCACTATGTTTGTATACTCGTTATAAATATTTAGAAACATATTTTCTACATAAACATCATCAAGAGATCACACTGAGATTTTTTAAAGTAGAATAAAGAAAATGGGAAATTTACTTTGAAGTTAACTCAAGAAGTTTTAGAAAACCAACGTTAACTCAAAAATATTGCGAACAAGGCTAAATATCTTGAAAATAAAATGGAAAGGAACATAATTTATGTATGGATGCATTGACCCGAAACTTATGATATTATTCTTATATCAAATTTATTTTATGATGTTTAAATTATTATATAGTACAGTTATTTTATTTTTTACTCAGCATCAGCCACAGCTTCACCCACTTTGACCTCATGAATATTTATTTAATAAAATGAAATGCTTTCGTATTTTTATATAGTTATTATGTTTGTACAAAAGCATCTTTAGGAAAAAATATTAATTATATTACCAGTCTCTTCTAGAACACATGTATGTTTCATATACGAGAGCGTTAGCATAATTGATTTTTTTTTTGGAAACCTAGATTTTCTTCCTTCCTTCCTTATACTATAGTAAAAAAAACCGGTTAAGTGCAAGTTGAACTCGCCCACTAAGGTTTCCGTACCAATTTCAGGATTATAGGTCAACTTACAAAATTTACAAAGTTAAGTATGTATGTTACCTTTATTTCATTAGGTATGAAACAAACTACAAATATAAGTTTGTAATTATTAACTTCTATTTCACGCTGTATCCCACATACGGCAGGCATAGGGAACCTAACGTTAAGACACTCAGTTCCACACTTACATTTTTATTTGCGTAATTTTATACATGTAAATTTAAAAAGTATTTTCCACATTTCTTTCAAATTAACGCATGATTCACTACGAAAAGGTAGATGCAAAAAGAACTGCGCCGCCGAGCTGCTGACCAATGGATTCCCATTGGTATAACATTTACATAATGCTTTGAAGATTACTAGAACGGAGCTAAATGCTTAAGTCAGGTATCAATTAATAAAACGGACATTTGAATAAAACTACTTTTATATTACAATTTAAAAGTGTTTTTGCCGTTTATATTATTATTGTTGGATATTCGTTTTAATTTTTTTTATTTTATAATGTTCCCATGTGTGGTATTGTAAAACGATGGCCGTAGGTTCGTTTTCCACACAGAACAGTCTATTGTTACTCCGCTCTCTTAAAACGGAGTACGGCGTGTGGCATTGAGTTCCACTACTCTATATCTAATCTTCTGCCTAGGTGATATAAAGCGTGAAGCTGAAAATTAACTTAATGTTTAAAAACCATTGTGATGCAGTTAGACAACATAACATGTATTCGAAATCCTCGGTTGTCGGTTCGCTCCCCATTCGGGGAAATGAATTATTTGTTAAAAAAAAAACAAAACAAGCAATCATTTAAGTTTTTATAAAACTGGATTAAAAAGCAATTTTTGTTTAAATACATAGGAACAATATTAGTAGTTATAAAAACCAGATTTTTCATATATAATATATTGAATATTTTTTTCAAATTATTTTCTTACTCTAACATTTTTTTCACAAAAAACCTCTCCGATTTATACACAAAGTAGAAAGTACGAAAATTCAATGTTTTCAAACATTCTATTTTCGAACATTGTAAAACATTGAATAAAAGTTTGCAAAACAAAAAAAAAAGGAACTGACTGAAAAAGCTTGGCGAAAAGTTATTTCATATTGAGGTTGAAACCAATTCGGATTTTCGATAGACGTGACACAAAACCAATTTGCAGCCGTGAAACTGACCTCCCAAACTCCGTCTCAATTTTGGCTAAGTCACCAAAACGCCAGATTGTCCTGTAACACTTCGGTTTTGATACAATAATTGCTCTAAACTAAGCTGTCAGTGGACAAACCGGAACTTAAGCTATTGTAGTATGTATGACTCATCCTAATTTATTATTTAATTATTTTTTAATATTTATATTCTTAGTAAAGTTATTTTATTATATTTAAATTCGTATTGGTTTGTAAGATGTGCTGTCTTCTTCTTCTATTTTCTGCGTCTTGTGGTGATACTAAATAAAAGATCAGTTCTGCATTTTTTCCTCAAAAAAAATGTGCATTGAATTATAACTGGTATTGAATATTTTTATTAGCACTACGAAAAGAATTACCAAAATTAACGTACATATGAAAACATATCAAGTCATATAAGACAAGCGAACACACGTAAGCTTTGTTACGCCATAGAAAAATATCAATTTACAAAACTGTATTTTTTCTTTATAATTTGACTACAAAAAAAATGTTATCAACATATCTATTTTAAGATATAATAATAACTAAAAGAAACGTAAAAAAAATAGAAGTAATTGAATGCTGACATTTATAATAAACCTAAAAACAAACATTCCCCCCAAAAATAATACGAACCCACAACTATTATACATACTCCACTTTAACCAAAAGCACCGCGATAACCTTTCAATCTACAGTAGTTATTTGACATAAGATTTAAACCGAATCCCAATCTACAAAGCACTCTACCGAATTACCAAGCACTATCGGTGTGCGTGCACTCACATATTAATCAACGTTTTGTGAAGGTGCAGATTTGCGATATCCGCGCCAGTAGGTACCTACCTAACCACCTTCGTGTTTTTATTGAAAGCCTTTTCAATCAAAACACGCCTGTCTATGCGTTTTAGGTTTTAAAAATATTTTGAATTTGTAAAACTGGTTACAGTAAATTTTTATTGTGTGTGTTTTTTTTATTAGAAAATATAAATAAAATTATATTTGTTAGCGCGTTTATTTGCTTTGGATTTTAGTGCGGAACGGAGTGTCTTAACACTAAGTACTCTGGTGTGTGCGGGATACAGCGTGAAGCTAAAAAAAATATAAATTTGGTTTTAATGTACAATAACAAGACCGCTTTTTTTCTTAAATTAATATAACGTGGAGGTCGTTAATTTTATAATTAAGTATATTTTTGTAATAAATACAAAAATTTACATCTTCAATTTTATAGGAAATTTAGCCTACTGGTGACGCGAAAAATTCAAAAGAAACATATAAAGTTAAAAACAGTAAATTAAAACTCCAGCCAAATTCAACATAGCAAAAGCTTAGCCATAATCTATTATTTTTTACAAAATTTACATAAAAAGCACGCACCCTAATAATATATGACCGAAACCCACTCACGTGGACCAGCAAGTATAAGCTAGTCTAATATAAGATGCAGCTTTACATAAACGATGAGAACAATACATGGCATTGTGTGTTTTGAAACTCGTCCGAGGCAGTACAATTAAATCGAAAGAGCCGGCGAAACTAGATTAAACGTTTATTGTTCTAAGGCAATAAATTTTCTATTCTGGCCGTATAAACACACGTATCCCGCACTTAGAGCGGGATAGTTACAGAAGTGATACGTGTCTTTATAAATTATGAAGAGAGTATGTGTTTGAGGTCAATCGTGGCGTTGAGTTCCGCCACTCAACAGGCAATGTCTCGCAATATTTCGAAAAAGTGGGAAACGGAAATGTATTAATTGGAACGGTTAGCCTTAACGATAGGATACAGCGTACATACATACGAAAAAATAAAGATATCATGTTTATCATTAAATCATATTAATATTGTAACAATAGCATTAAAACTAAACGTTTTATATTTTCATATTGCGTTAAATTCTACTTTTTAACAATCCTTTTTTTTTTCAAGTAAATTCTGCAAAATAAAAAATGGAACTGAAAAAGTAATTGTGATTTGATGGCACTTCCATTTTCAGCTTCGGCCCTAGCTCCGGACCGAGCTGCTAGCTTAACTCTTATCCATGCATTGTTCTTAGTTCAGTTTTTTGTACTTAGTTAATGCAATTTTAGTCACGTATATACACCTAACGCTGTCTGAGGGATTTAAATGAAAAATGTAAAATAAAAATTGAAATTTTTATTGGAAATTTGATTTATATTTTCCTATTGTATCTCCAGTAATAGAATTTAAAGTCATTTCTTTATTTTACTATATTGGTGAATGTACTGTCAACTGACTTTTTACGCACTGATAAAAATTTTATGATAAGTAGGCACTGCACTGTTTTTTTTGCAAAGCGGGAAACTGAAACTATGTGGAAATCGAATCTACAACCGATTACAATTGTATTCTGCCGTATGCAATAATGACTTCTATATATAATTCTATATAAAATAAAAATATAATAAATCAGCTTCACGCTTCACCCCCCATACAGCAGGGTAGGCAAGGGAACCTGCTGTTAAGACACTCCATTCCCCGCTTTCTGCCCTATTCTGGAGGGATTGCATTGAGTGGCAAAACTCGAATCCTATCCTATCCTATCCTATCCTACTAATATTATAAACGAGAAAGTTTATGTAAATGTATAATGTAATAATAATAACGAGGCCAGTCGTGGTGCAGGGGAACAAGTGTGTAAACGCGACTGGTTAAGGGTTCGATACCCGCACAAGGAAATTACTTCGATCTGGTGTCGAGATAAAGTGCGACGTTAACTTCCACCACTCAACTCAAAATGTCTCTAGAATTCGGTGGAAAATGGGAAACCGATTGTCTTATTAGGACTAGGACCCTTCCACCTACCCAGCTGTGTGCGGGATACAGCGTGAAGCTGAAAAAAACAACAACAATATTAAATAAGCATCACTCATCCAACCAACCACAGACAATGTAACAACAATTATGAATTACGATTTAAACACCTTTTTTCATTCAAATATTTACAAAGTAAATAATTCCAATTGGATTTCGTGTTTCACAACCGACAGCAGATTGCGAGTTAACTGGCGAACGCGAGTATTTGCCGTTTCTTCCTTTCTAGTTAATTATATAATTCCTTTAGTTTTAACATAATTTTATGTTACTTCAAAGCTTTGGTAGTTTACTTTGAAATATTATAGTATGGTTGAAGTTGAAGTAAAAAGATTTTAAAAAATGTTTAAAAAATAGCTTCCTTAGAGTAGTTTTGTGGCACTGAGAGAAAGAAGCATTATATGCATAATTTTTTGCATTTTTTTCATTAAAAATGCGGTATTATATGTATTTTTTTTCCTTTGTATATGTGTAATATTAAAAGAAAATAACAAACGTTATTGCACCTATACTTTGAAATCGAAATTGAAAGCGATCTTGATATGCCGTTTCAATAATTTATGAATAAAAACGTCATCTCAAGATCGACGTCAAGTAATTTTACACAAAAAAAGTTACATGCTTCAGTTTTGTACGTTAAAATATAATTTGCCAGTTCGCTCAAGTGCCGTCAGTCAGTCAGTCAGTGTGTCAGATCCAAGAATGACCGGCGCAAGGAAACTGCTTTTATTTTAAAATAACATTTACAATTTGCGAGGCCAGACGTAGCGCAGAGGCACAAAGTGTGACTGGAAAATCACTGGTTGTGGGTTCGATCCCCATTCGAGGAGATGAAATATTTACTTAAATTCAAATTGCCATTTCTTCGCTCTGCAAAATCTTGCTCGGGGCAAAGCGCGGCGTTGTTTGAATATTTGGCATTTGCCTCTTTGAGGTGTGTTCGGAATCATTAAAATAAAATTTCTCGAAAAGATCAAGATTTTACTATTTATAGACTGTAAAACGAAGTTGCGAGCTACAACTTCTATATATGTATATATATATGGGAAATAGGATATAATGTATGGGCCGATTGAATCACAACAAAAGTCCATTAACTCTCACCGTTGAAATGGATTAATTAATTCATATATTTAACGCCCGGGTCGCCCCGGTAACTGATTTCGACCCCAATGGCCTACCTACACTCTACCTTTATAGTGAGAAATTTTACAACTTGAGTTAATTTTATTCATGATTAAATGAAAACTCTTTATTATAGAATTTAAATTTATTTGTGGTTTGGTTTTGTGGTTATATCATCGATATTGTAATGAAATTCCGAATTAAAATATAATTTTATTTTAAAGATAAAAGATTGGTGCAGAAAATAAAATATTTTATATTTAGTTATAAAGTAAACTTTTTTTGGAGAGAATCAGTGATGAAAGACAAATAAAAGAGATATTGTAAGAGTTAGTGGCAAAAGAGGCAGGGGGATCTCAGTTAACCTTCGAAAAGCTGGAAGAAGGTCACGTAAAAAGCATGAGGTCCCCCTCTGAAGCGCATGTATGCAGAGATGACAGTTTAGTATTATTTAGCATGCAGAGCTAACTGACAGACTGTGTAACATAGACAGCTGAAACTGTTAAAAAAATACATAGTATAGGGGAACACCAAGAGAGGGTTTCATGAAATTTAAAGATTATATGCCTTATGCCAGTCGGGGGGCAGCGGCACCATGTGTGACTGTAAAACCGACTGGTTGTGGGTTCGATCCCCATTCGGGGACATGAAATAATTACTTAAATGTATATTTCCATTTCTTCGCACTGGTGTCGAGGCAAAGCGTGGCGTTGAGTGCTGCCACTCAACACGCAATGCCTCCCGATTTCGGCGGAAAGTGAGGAACGGAGTCTCTTAACACTAGGTTCGCTCTGCCTACCTTGCGGTATGCGGGATACAGCGTGAAGCTGATTTATTAATTTTCTTACAATAAATTAAGTAAATTTAAGTTTCTTTGTCCTTATTTAACATTAATTTCCACTTAACGGCCTCTGTACACACGTGACGCTATTTCTTTCTGGTAATTGCGTCATACGACTGCACCACTATTTGATTTAATTATGGAAGTCGGTATATTGTTAAATATATGGCATTAACCGGTTGTTGTGGCGTAATTAATTAGTAATTATTTCTAATAAATATTTAGAACACGCCCGTATAGAGTATAAAGTCTTACTTTACAAAGCAGAAATTGCAGTTAATCACGAAACGCGGGTTAGTAGCACGAAGAGTATGATATCCATATTGTAGTATAATATTTAGTTTTCTTTTCGAGAAAATGAGCGATAAAAGAATGAAAAGAGAGATCTTTGAAGTAAGAGTTAGTAGCAAAAGAGGCAAGAGGGATCTCGGTTAACTTACGAAATACTGGAAGAAAGTAACGTAAAAAGCATGAGGTCCCCCTTTGAAGCGCATGTATGGAGAGGTTGATGACAGTTGACAAATCGAAAAAAAAATTACAGGGAACGTAGTGTTTGGCGCTTCATCCTCTCTAGCTGCCACTCTAGGGAGACGTGTTATTTACAAAAATACAAGAACTAATGATACAATATTATATTTATGTTCAAATTTTATTATGTAGAACACATAATGCATTTTCTAGAAAAATCTCTCACTCAAAAAGATCATAAAAAAAAAAACAATTACTAGAATTTCTTATGAGAATATAAATAAATTCAGCAAAAGCATTAAATATCAACATGTTTCCGTTATGGGGTACGAATGGCCGTTCACCCTCGATAAGCAGTTCGGACCCCTTGCGTGGCAATAAAATATACATACATACTTCACTCCAGCCTCGTGCTCTTGAGAATGACAAAAGCTACGAGGTCCTTGTGAAATATATATCTATCATGTATATAAGTATATACATATATAAGTATACATTATGTTTACTAAAAAGATTTTAAAAAAATGTTAGCTTCATTCTGTATGCATATAGCAGGGGAGGCAGAGGGAACCTAGGAACCTAGTGTTAACTTACGCCGTTTTCTATTAAGACACTCCGTTATACATTTTCCGTCGAATTCCCGCATCAAGGCATTTCATGTTGAGTGGCGGTAGTCAATGCCGCGCTTCGCCTCGTTACCAGAGCGAGGATTCAAAAATACTAAATATTTATTTTTTTGGAGTGGGAATCGAATCCACAACTTATCGCGTATACAGTCGCTTGTGCTTGTGCTCCTGTGCGGTGACTGACCTCAAATTACTTGTCACTATTTAACCCAGCCAAAACGAGAAAATATATATTGAAAGTTAATGTGAATATATTTATGAGAAATAATATTAAATTTATTAAATTATAGAGAACTAAAAAACAATATATAACACTACATTAAAGTATTAAAAGTAACTGTTATAGCTTTCAAATAAAATTAATTGTTAAATGTCCCCAGCACTTTCGAGGGTTCATCTTAACTAAGTTCAACATTTGATCGTATCTAAGTTTCATTACCGTTTCACGAATAAGATTTCATAGGGTTGCGAGAGGTTTAGGTATTTTCTGTATTTTGTACGACTGTAGGTAAAATATAAAATTAAAATTAGATTTTATTATAATTATAGCGAGCGGCCGAAGTATAAAAGTTATGTTAAATCTTGGAATAAGCCTTCAAAACGTTGGGTTATATTTAATTTTTAATTAAGAGTTCTACAAGGAAGTTGGAGTATATAAAATGGTTTTTTATATGCAATATATTGTTTTACTTTACAAATTTGTAGTCCAAATAATATGTTCAGACTTATTATTATAATATTTTGAGATCTTAAGTCTAAAATATATAAAAATCAATTCCGTTTCAATCATAACATTTAAAAATTAGGTTCTTGTAAATACGTAAAAAAAATTAATGCTGTCGTTGCAACACAGCGTGTGACTAAAAAACGTGACCCTTTTCGGATTTGTCTTCCACTCAGGAGAGAAATCATTTATATGTCTTCGCTCTGGTTACTAAACAAAATTGACTTGCGTTGAATTCCGCTAAAACGAAACAAAATTTAGGCGGAACACGGAAAACGAAGTTCCTTTACACTATATATATATATATATATATATCTTTCATCTACTATAGTGGGCGGGATATAGCGCACAACAAAAATAAATGTTTGCTTATCGGTTATCTAATTAGCGTAGTACAAGCTCGTCTTAGTTTGGCGCCGAATACCGAGCTTACATTGGGCGACGGCTTTTAACGGGATTGGATCTGATTTGAGGAATGAATGGATAACCAACCTATCCACCAAGATTCCTGTGCACTACGGCATCAAGTTGAGACTCTTTTGGAATTATCAATATTAACATTTTGAATTGAATTGAATAAAATATAGTTTAAGCTTTGAAATATAAATAAGAAACATAATATACCATATATATATATATATATATATATATATATATATATATATATATATATATATATATACATATATATAATTTAAAAAAATGAACATAAAAACAAATCACTCAACTGTAATACAGTTCTATCACAATTTCAAAAGTAACTTTCTCTACATTTTTGTATCATTCAATTCCATACCTCCAAGCGACATTTCGCTACTCAAAAATTCAAAAATGCTTGAGCTTTTCATAAAATCGTTTCAAACGCCACGTTTATGGGGGTCTATATGCCGAATTTAACGTGTTTGACACAGAGGTTGAGCTGAATGAATAAACGTAATGCCTATATTGGCTACTCAACCGTCATATTACATTTTGAAAAGCGGAAGTTCCGCATGGAGTTAAATAAAAACACAAACATCATTTTCTATATTTGGTAAAGAGTTGGCTCGTAAACAAGCAATAAACGTCCCGTATTTCACTGTGCAAGGGTGGACTGCTCTATCGCGGGTAACGGTACAGTCGCTTATAAAAATTTTCAACGGAACGACTTTATTGTTTCCGTTTAATTGTAAAAATCTCATGTTTATGTATGTAATTTTATGGAAGCGCAATAAAAATGCTTTGGCGGTGCTTTTTTACAACGTATGTATAAATAAGTCGGTTTTTTTTTCAGTTTCTAGGTGTATTCCGCAAATAGTAAGGTAGAGGTCACATAGTGTTAAGACACTCCGTTTCCAACTTTCCGTCAAATTTCGAGGCATTGCGTTTTGAGTGGCGGAATTAAACAACGTGCGTTGCCATGTTACCAGAGCGAAGTAATGAAAATATTTATAAGTGATAACCCATTCCTCCGAGTGGGAATCTAACCCACAACCGTTGCGTTTACAGTCATACGCTTGTGCTCCGCCACGATAGCCTCAATAAATAAGAGGTTAAAGTTATATTTCAATTCCGCTTATATTTTAAGGTGTATCTTACTCTATTTATTTAAATTATTTCTAAAAATAATTATATAGTCTTTTTCATGCAGCCATCTATTATAATGAACTAATTAATATAAATTTTCAATCAATTGTGACGCTGAGGACATATATGTACTGTAAATGAGACAGATTGTAGGTTCGATTCCCACTCGATGAAATGAGATGAGAAAGTAGGTCGTGGAATGTTTTAACACTAGACTTCTTCTGTCTACATTGTCACATACGCGATACAATATGAATCTGAAAAAAAAAACATATTTTAATATTAAAAAAAAAAAGATTTTGACAATGTAGGACATTTACAACAAACATTACTTTTATTATCATTACTTACATAATAATTCATATTATCTCTGTAAAATATATTTAAAATAACAAACAATGGATCCACCTGATCATCGAGACGAGAGCACTTTTGTACCCAATGCTTTTGTGAGCCTCGTTGAGAACGCATTTCAAAATTAAACATTTATTTATTGTACAATTTTGTTGGAGTTTCATTTTACGGGCGAAACGAGGGAAAGTATTGCAAAATATAATTTTTGTTTGATTTTAACTCGAATTGCAATCAGAATTTAACTTTTTTAATCATGCTTAACTTATTTAAAGCTTACAATTTAAGTTGAACAACGCGATATGGACGAAAACACAAAAGAAATAAAAGAAAAGAATTAATGTTGAGACACTTCTTTGCTTGTGCGGTTTCGGGTTCAATTGCGACTGGGAAAAATAAATTATTACATATTTTCATTTCCTCTGCTGCGCTGCGTTGAATTTTGCTACTCAACACGCAATGCCTCCCTAATTTGTCGGAAAGTGTAGAACCGCATCCTCTTAACACTAGGTTCCCAGGTTCCTTCAGCGTACCCTAATAACATTACAATATAAAAATAAGAACATGGGCTCGAGCAATTTGTCATCAGTCATGTTGTATCCTCGGGTGATTTAACAAAATAAACGAAAAATATGTTTGAAAATCTTGTGTATTCAATTTTGTATCATGTAATGGAAAAAAAATAAACATGGATTAACATTAATATCCGAACCAATGTCTATATTTTTATTAATAAAAAGCGCTGTTTGTTTTATTTTTATATCTTACCAAATATACTGTTGGAACGTTCTTATATATTTTTATAATAACTACGTTTATATCTACTTTGAGAGATAGATTTTTTATTAATGTATTTTTTCATAGCTTAACGCTGTATCCCGATTTAAGTAGAGTAGAGAAGGGACCTAGTGTTAAGACGCACTGTTCCCACCTTTCTATCGAATTCTGGAGGCATTGCATGTTGAGTGGCAGAACTCAACGCCGCGCTTTGCCTGACACCAGAGCGAAAAAATGGAAATATACATTTAGGTAAATATTATATTTCCTCCAGTGGATATGGAACCCACAACCAACCGGTTTCACACTTAGTGCCCTTGCGCCACGACTGGCCTCGATAGTAAAAATGACATCATAAAAAAATATACAGAGATGTCACATACTTCTTTTATATTAAATGCCCGATATTAAATATTTATTACAATTTTATTTAACACTATATCATTAGTCAAGACGTAAAACGACAACTTACTGACGAAAACAACGAGAGTGTAAAACAAGTGAAGTTTAAACTTTACATACAGGAGCACTTAAGCTTAATTTGAAAGGCGATTAATGTCATGAACTTTGCTGTTGTTGTCGAAAGTAGGTCTTTCTATATGTTTTAAGTGATTTCTTATTGGTACAATGTATTTTTAGGGTTCCGTTTCTTAAATGGATAAAAGAAAACCTTTATAGGATCAAAATGATCCTTGTCGTTGTCTGTCTATCGACGTTGACGTTGTCTGTCTGTGAAGATGAAAAAATGAATGCATACGCAGGCAAACTTTAACTTGTTCACTTATAATCCTGAAATTGGTACGGAACCCTTGGTGTGCGAGTCTGGCTCGCGCTTAACCATTATAAATGATGATTAAATATATTTAGTGTACATTTTACACCACTATACTATATAAATATAGAACCTAAAACTACCTACTACATTTTAATTCCAATTCATTTTATTTGCACCACACTTGCATCATGTATATGAAAAAATAGAATCAAATTAAGCTGAACTGCTATATTAATTTTATTAATAACCATTTCTACTTATTTTGATTCTCGTACATATAGTAACCGCCGTAAAATCAAAAAATGTAAATCATATAAAAACATCTCGCATAACAAAATATTATACTGTCAAACATTTTACCAAAAAATCTAAAAGAATTTTTAAACTACACAAACAAGTAAGAAAAATGCATAGCGCTACATACATCTAAAATGCACTCCTGCAAAAACTTCACAATAGCCAGTTGGCCTAATTATGAAGTTGGTGAACATCGTTAATATGAAGTTAGAACTACGTTAGGTAAACTTAGTTAGTATTATAGTTCTAAGTAAATGGTCGCTGAAAGTCAGTTTTATATGAAGACTTCATTTAAATTTATAATTCATTGATTATAAAAGGCTTTATGTAAAATGCAATAGTAAAAAAAATCATATGAAAAACTTTGCGTTCGACGTGGCGCAGCGTGTGTACTGTAAAAGCGGTTGTGAGTTCGATTTCCACTCTACGGAACGAATTATTCAATATTTTCATTTCCTAGCTCTGGTAACCAGTTCCGAGAGAACCGTTGTCGAGACCTGTTATTCGTTACGCAACGTACAGCAAAATCGGGAAAGGAATATTTATGCGGGAAGAAGAATCTGTATCCCGCATAAACATGTGCAACTGCAGGATAAGCAGAGTGTAGCTAGTGCTAAGGTAATCCGTTTTCCATTTTTCGCGGAATTTTCTGTATTGAGTAGAGTATCAATCCCGCTTGTTCCTAAAAAAAAGGGAATAAGAAATATTGAGTTCGAATCTTAAATATTTTCCTAAAGAAAGAAATTCAAAAGTTGAACCTGCAATGTCTTTTAGTTATATACATATCAGGATGAAAGTATATTTTTGTTCTTGCTATTTGTTTGGATAAGACTCGTCGTCAGTAAGTTCCGCTACCGTTACATATAACATAATCTTCAAAATGGCCCACGTCAAAGTAAAGAAAGAATTGATAGATCTCTATGTTTTTTCAATCCAATTCAAATACTGCAAGAGATCCGTGAAGTTAAAAGGAAAATATTTAGCAATATTACTAAATTGTATTATTTTGGTCCGTTTGGTTTGTATCTTAACCCGCTTTGTTTACTATTTAGGTAGACAAATTCTTTAGTATAATACAGTACTGTGTTCCTAAATAAAATATAAGGCTTAGTTTACATATAATTAGAGAAAGCAAGTATAAAAGTATTTTAAAACATTTTTAAAGTATTATTATTCCACATTTAAGAAAGAAAAGGTTCGAGTTTTTTTTTCGAGGTTCAATTTTTTATACGTTTTCTGAGTATAAAAGTAATTTATCAAATGAAATAGCGTTACTAGACATGCGTTATGTACAGACAAGTGATTAAGAACGAAGAGCCTCGGGCGAAGAAATTTAATACAAAATTGTTTAAGAATCAACATCTTGATAAAATATTGTTACGTGAACTAAGCAAAAAATAAAATTAAAAGAAAAAACGCTCAAATTCGCAATAATTGAGAAAAAATATATATTTTTTTTTATTGTTAGTAGTTAGTATAATCCTGAAATATATATATATATATATATATATATATATATATAAGCATATATATATATATTGCTAATGCTATATGATTTTATGTAATAACTTTTCTTAGCTTATATTATTAGCAAGGGCCTTTATCTTAGGAACGCTTTGAGATATCGAGTTGAAATTGAAACCACGATCGGTCTCATGATTTCCTGAAAAAAAACCCTATTTCTACATTTACTTAAGAAAAAATAGTTTAACCTTTATAGTATATTTCGACGCTATATACATATGTCAATCTACAAAAATGAAATTTTAGCTAGCACCTACAGGCAGCACTAGTTGAGAAAAGATCTGAATAAAATATATCTGTGGTTAAATTCTACAAAAAAAATTGCCCTAAAAGGGCGTCAAAATTTGATATTGAAACCGCTAGTTGAAATGAGGTATCAGATGTCAGACTCGCGCTTATCCAATATGTCTTTAGAAATTCAATAAAATATTCAAGCAGATTAAGTGCAGCATCCAGCTCTTATCTTCCTTCAGGACATAAAGAGGTGTACCTAAAGTTTTTCAAATATTAATTTATAGTGAAAATTAAAAGTATAATTGTTGAATTAAAATTGTAAGGTTCACAAAAGAAAATCTTTATTGGCTATAAATAATATTTTTTTTCTCTCACACGTCTTCATAATATAATATCTAACCGAGTAGCACACGAGAGGACTATTAGTATATCAAATCGGTATACTCAAGAATAGCATTTCTTTTGTACACCGTCAAATTTAAAATTCGCTCATGTGAATTTCACGAGGTAATATCGTTACATTACGATAAGACTGTAATGTATTCTCCCTCTCTCAACGTCTGCTTTATAAATTTTGATGTGATGATTTTACATTAGCTATCATAATTTCATAAAAATGATAAAATTAAGTCGATTCTCAAGTTAATTCTATTTTATGGTTAATGTACATTTTAATTGATAAGATAAGATATTGAAAACATCTAAAGTTCTGATTTTTCTAAGGAAAAACCAAGGCTAACGACACTACGTCCTTAGGGACGTATGCTCGTGGTAAGTTATCACCGCTGTCCATGACCCTGAACCCTAGACTTGTCATGAAAAATGCCTTGATCTCAATGTTTGGCCCTAGTTTTTAAGAATGACTCAGAAACTTGCCAGAAATAACAACTATAATAACAATTTGAACAAAAAAAATATTACAAAATAACAATCAACATTCAACAGCTCTAGCTAAAGTAATGTAAAGAGTAGCTACTACTGGGAACTCAACACCGCGGCGCTCCTCGTTACCAGAAAGAGGAAATAAAAATAGTACAATATAATATGAAAATATTATAAATTTATTATTTCATTTCCTCGAATGAGAATTGAACCCACAACCTGTTGTGAATGCAGTCACATTGCCTCTTTGAAATCCTATCACCTTATTTAAGTATCACAATATGTATATTAATAATAACAAAATGCCTCATTTATATTTTTATATACACTTCTATTTTATTTATACTATTGAAAGCAAGTTGAATAACCAACATAGTTTGCTGATAGTATAGCGATGTGTCCGGGAAATTCATTTCCGGTCACGTACCGAATTCCGTTAGCTTGACTTATGATACGATAGACTTTACTCACTTTTTATTATTAGATATCTGAAAATATCTCCTTTTCTATAGAACATCAAAAAAGAAATTGTAAAATGTTTTTTTTTATTATCTCCAAACATATATGCATGTATTCTGTTGGATTGAATGATATTTTTTGTAAGTACCAATTTATGTTTTTTTATGATTTGTTAAACTTTTTTTCAGCTTCTGTATGTATGTATGTGTATCCCGTTGTCTATGTCTTGTATCCCGCTGTATACCGTCTAAAGTATGGTAGGTGGAGGAAACCTAGTATAAAGAAATACTGTTGCCCCCATCCGACAAATTTTTGAGGCACTGCACGTTAGTGGGCTTAAAAATTGTCTGGGTGCTGGAGCTAAGAACTAAAAATATATTAATAAATAATAATAAATTTTCTCAAGAGAAGATTGAATGACTGTAAACGCTATGGATGTGGATCCATAGCGTTTACAGTCACACCCTCGTGCTCTCCGCCACGACAGCCTTACACTACATATTTAACAAGCAAAATAAAGAAAAAAAACAAACTAAACATTACTTTACGAAAGAGAATAATCAAGTTTAACTTGATCACTTAAAAAGTATGCTGAAAACTCGCCAGCAGTGGTGCTACGCGGATAATATAGATGTTTAGACGTAACCATAACGAGGCTGGCAAATTTGACTTTGTAAAACTTCGTGAATTTCAAACTTTGCAGAAAAATGTAATTAAAATCATGTTGAACCGCATATAAAACTCCCTAAGACTCACTTTGGCCGTACAAACTTTTATTATTATGATAGAAGGTACTGTTGCTGTAATTCTGTAAGTGTCATTTTTTCCAATGCCACTGCCCTGAAAGTATCTTTGGTAATTAAAAGTTGGTGGGTAAAAAAATATATAAATATATTTGCACTTTATTTTTTGTCTTTATGTGACATGTACTGCTTAATAAAAAATGGAACAGAAATTAAGTTATTTTTTCTTATTTTTATTATTTACTTTACTTTTTTATTATTTTATTATGTTCCAGAATTTGTAAAATAGACTTGGAGGATAAGGTTAAAATATTCACTTTTCAATCTATTAAGAAATATTACGTATTGTCGAGTAGAGTGAGATTCGAACCTATATTTAAGGCCAACCTCGAATCAAAAGTAAATACGGTCTTACGATGCACTATTACATATTAAATAAAGAAAATTAAAAAAAGTGATAATAAAATATTGTAAAAAAATATAATCAGTTTCACGCTGTATCCCGCATACAGCAGGGTAGGCAGAGGGAACCTAGTGTTAAGACACTCCGTTCCCCACTTTCTGCCGAATTCTGGAGGCATTGCGTGTTGAGTGGCAGAACTCAACGCTGCACTTTTCCTCGACACCAGAGCAAAGAAATGGGAATATAAATTTAAATAAATATTTCGTCATATACATGGTTGTGGGTTCGATCCCCATTCGAGGGAATGGTGATCGAACCCACAACCAGTCGGTTTTACAGTTACACTTCGTGCCACGGCCTCGTAAAATAATATGAAAAGTAAAATTTAACTAAGCAAGTGTCAAATTGTCAAAAGTTACACAATACTTAAAAAATTAAACGCTCCGATCGACGAAGTTTTTAACTTCCGGCGCATAAACTGAAATAGCACTTTACCATAATGTAAGAGGCCATTAATACCCGAGAGACGTTTTAATGCTTTTGTCACTCCAAGTCTAATAACTGAGGGAGTGAAGAAAAAATATGTTAAAAATATTTTTCAAATATGATGATTAATATTTTTTTATCTTAAATTTAAACTGACGAAAATATTTTTTCTTCCATTTTAAACTTTGTCTCGCTTATATCAGGATCGTCAGAGAGAACCTAGTGTCACGACTTTCTGTTCTTCGCTTGTGTTCAGAGTTTCTTTTTAATATTATTTCATAAATAAGAGTGAGTGAGTATTCGTGTTAAGAGATACCAATACCACAGTCAGAAAGAGCTTTTCTAGAATAATAGGCAGGCCGAAATTTTAAGAGAAGCTAAATGATATTTGTCAGGCCGTCATTATGTAACTGCAAACATAACGATAGTGGGTTCGATGACATTTTTTTTCGAGTAACTAAAAAAACATAATTCTTAAAAATTCTTAAAAATTGGGTAGAGAGTAAGAAACGGAGTGTCTTAATATTAGGTTCCCTTTACTTACCCTTCAATATGTACATTCATCACAAATATCAATTTCTGAGTATTTTCATTTTTACAAGATAAAATATTTATATATTAACGGAACAACGTTGTACTATTAACTGAAGTCAAAAAGGAATATCTAATTATGCGGTAGTCCGCCGTCTTGAAACACGGTAATTGGCTTTGGTAAAGAAAATTCGAACATTAACTTTAACAGACCAGTTTCTTGTTAGATCAGATATGGAATATTATGGTTATATTCAGTTTGCTCTACTCTACTTTAGTCGGTTTGTGGAATATTAAAATATGCTTATGGTAAAATTATTTTTAAGAAGTATGTATAATAATAATAAAAAGTTTAGTTTTTTTTATGTTTTATTTGTTAAGTGATTTTTCTGTTTTTTGCATTATCTCAACACAAAACCATATATGAAATAATGAAACCATTTTTTTATGTGTAAGGAAAATCGATTTATTATATTAATTACCACTCGATGGAATCAATTATTATTTTTTAATGTTCTCATATCTACCCTCTGGTAACAAAAAAAACGCGGCGTTGAGTTCTGCAACTACCACGCAATGCCCCCAGAAATTGGCAGGAAGTGAGAAGCGAGGTGTCTTAGCACTAGGCTCCCTCTGTGTACCCTGCTAAAAAAGAAACTGGACACAACGGCAATAAAGATAGTATTACATTGCGATAACTGTTCACTTTTTAAAAAAAAAAAAAGTCAGGCAAAAAACACTGCACGAAAGCAACACTGTCCAATACTTTAAATAGTAATTACAAATAAAGAATTTTAGATTTTATCACAAGTGGAATAAATGTAATTTTTCAATAACATAAATAGTTAAAAACATCGAAAGCTCTTATAATCGCGATTGAAACTCTTCTCTCTCTATAAATTAAACATGAAGAAAGACGCTCCCAATCTGTCGTGGACTTCGACCAATTTTTCGTGACCTGCGTCTCTCTTTCCACAGTTCGATCACGAATCTAGTTGAGACACCACTGAAAGTAATCCATAGGTCTGATTAAAGTGTTTGGAAATATCTCGTATTTTAGTTTGTACGGAAAGTTTGAAAAACAGTTTGCTGTTCGGTTTCGTCAAGTTTGTGGTGTTCTTATCTATTTTGCGCACGCTAAAATATTGTGCATTAAGGCACGAAAACTTGTCTTTCATAGTTATACATGGTAGGCAGAAAAAAAATGTATACTAATATAAGCCTCGGTAGTTGTAGGATCGATTACCATCTGGGGCAATATTTATATTTAAATTATTAAAACTTTTTAGTTACTGCAGAAAAGTGTCTTAATTCTACTTTTTCTTTATTAAGATGTGTTTTACACAACTACTCAAAAAAAGATGATTTTTAAAGAAAAAATATCCCTAATTTGAGCTCAACGTGTAAACATACGAGTATGTATAAGCTTTTGGTCAAATTTATGCAAACTGCGGTATATTAATCAATCTCATTTTGTCCTATATTTTATCAAAACATATAACAATGCAGTTGATAAGATTTACACTCCTATTATTGGCAATTTGGCCATTTTTTCATTAATAAGTAATATATAAAATTTCTCGTATATTTAAATATAACATACGATAATTTCCAGGTAAAGTTGCAACCAAAATACTAACAGTTCCTACCTTTTGAGTATTAAATTCAATCCACAAAGGCTCCTCTAATTAAACGTACCTTTATAAAATTATAACGCAAACATGAACCGTAATATTCAGAGTTAATGCTGTAAATTTATATGTGTTCTTAAATTTCGTATTATTTTAATTTATAAATACAATAAAAAGATCAAGTATATATTTATATATAAGCGCAGGAACCTAGTGTTAAGTCACCCTCCTTTTCCCATCCTCAAGATTGGAATTGGATTGGATTAGCATTGCTTGTTAAGTAGCGGAAATCAACGCTACAATTTGTTTGGTTACCAGATCAAATAAACAAAAAATGTATTATAATACTTCATTGAAAAGACAATGCGAAAATTGTGGGTGCAAATCATGTTTGAATAATATTAATTTCAGATAAATTGAGTTATTCAAATGGTACTGGATACCTAATAATATGTGAAAATAATAATAACATCTGGTAAAATAGAGCATAGAGCGACAAGAAATGTCTTATAATATTCTATTATAATGCTGACTAAATAAATTAAAAACCAGTAAAGCTTAATAACGCTCCAATAAATTCAAATATTTAACAATAAAAGCTAAGAGGATGCCGAAAAATAAAGTCTTAAATTTCTTCGCGACGCAACTTCCGCTAATCATTTTCAAAGTAACCTGTGACATTTACGCTTTTTATGTAAAATGTATTGAAATATAAATTAAGAGACTCCGGTGAATGTTATCTCTATAATATATTTTTTTATATTATACTAGTGTCATGGCCACGTCTTTGCTCGCATTGATTCACACGGTTCATATTTCATTATTTCCAATATGACGGTTAATTGGACCAAATTATGTTTTTGTTTGATATGTTAAGATAACATTGACTCTACTTATTTCGAAAAGGTATAAAAAATTGATATTAGAATAGGGGAAATTAGTAAAAACCCTACAGAGATGCTAACAACATCGGTGGCGCGGTAGGCGCGGCGTGGGCGGTAGGCGCGGTTTCGAGCCCCGCTACGTTTAAATTTCTCTAAATCAGGTATACAAAATACAAAGAGGCCCCTGTGGTGCAGTAAAACGCTGGCTGCAAGCACATTGGTTGTAGGTTCGATTCCCACAGTGTAAATAAATTATTGTACAAAAACCGCGACATTGAGTTCCATTAGCCGTCCGTCCGTCTCGAGTTCGATCGAGAAGCGGGAAACAAACTATCTTAACAATAAGTTCCCCATGTCATATACTTGATTAACTTTAGGGGAATCAATTTGAAATAAAAAAAAATATTCAAAAGCATGGAAACTCCATTGTAGCAAAGGACGGAATTAATAAAGTTGTTCATTAAGCCTAAGTGGTATTGCCGCTAGCGTCGGAACGGAACAAAAAAAATAAAGATGTCCAAGAATCTATTAAGGAATTCATTAATAATTTGGCAGACGCTTTTAGTCGCGATACAATAAACAATAATATATATTTTTTCCCTTTATCATATTTTCTATTGTCCGTATCTTATTTAGATAAGTAACCAGTCCTTTTTATAGTTTTTGTTTATTTAAAGATCAAACTTAGTTTTCTTTTTTATTTATCAGACTTTTGAAATATCTTTATAATAAGAACTATACATAATAAAAGCTCAACATCAAGCTTAGCCTCGACACCATAGCCAAGAAATGGAATTACGTGAATCGAACTCACATCCTGTCACGTTTACGTCACGCTTGTGCCCACAGCCGCTATCCCCTGATAAATAGATGCATATATATTTAAAACCCCGGAATCACGAAATCAGTTCAATACAAAACAGTCAAGTATTAACGAACAAGGGGCGCCATTCAGCGTGCTAATTAGGTCACAACGTCAGTATTGGTATTTCAGTATGGGTGTAGAAGTGGAACCAGCGAGGACTACGTGACAAATCTGTAGTGAATCACTTGCAGTGCCACCATACACACTATATTCACTCTATAGTAATTAAGGGTTTATGCTGTTATTATTTTGTTTGTATGTTTGAGGTGTTTTAATTTAAATTAGATTATTAAATTGCAGTAATTCTATTGTAATTTCTTTTTACAGTCGCGCTGTATCCCCAAACAGAATCGTAGGCAGAGGGAACGTTACACAATTTTTTTTCGCCGAAGTCTGGAGACATTGCGAGTTGAGTGGCGGAACTTAACGCCGCGCTTTGCCACGCCAGGGTAAAGAAATGAAAATATTAAATATTTCATTTCTTTCACACTTACCGCGGTTATAGTCACACCTTGTACCCCTGCACCACGATCGACCTCTATTGTGTTGTGTTGAGTTCCATTCTAATGTATTGAGGCTTGGTTTTGCCTATCCTAAAAAAGATGGTATTCATTATTTTTAAGAGAACGTTTTTAAATTTGAAGGTAGCGGGATTTGAACCCGCGCCTCTTGGAAACCACCAATGGGATTAATTAATGTACGACAACATAATACGTACATATATTCCTTATTTACTTTTTGTTTCAAAAAAAAAATTAACATGGTGGTTGCGATACGTTAATTTTAGTGTATAATAAAAACGTATCTCAGATAACATTCGGCTAATGTTGAGTTTCCGACACCGGGCGGTCTCCATGCCACATTTCAGTCAAAAGACTTGTCAAAATTTCCCAGTATAATTTACCCATTTCCTTTACGAGGCCACGTCGTTATAAAACACTACAGGATATATCTATATTCAAAGCCTACTTTTACGCTGTTTTTATTTAAGTTTATATTAAGCATGTTCCTTTTTAAAAATATAAGAATGACTTTGCCACAGATTTAATAAATAAAATAAACAGATAAAATAAATAAATCAGCTTCACACTGTTTCTCGCTCACAACAGGGCAGTCGGAGGGAACCTAGTGTTAAGACACTCCGTTTCCCACTTCCCGCTGAATTTTGGAGGCATTGCGTGTTGAGTGATGGAACTCAACGCCGAGCTTTGCCTCGACACCGGAGCGAAAAATGGAAATATAAATTTAAATAAATATAATATTTCATCTCCTCGAGGGGGCCCAACCCACATCCAGTGGATTTTACAATTACACTTTGTGCTCCTGTGCTACGACTGGTCTCAGACTTATAAAGTTTGTTTGTATTTTATATATATGTACCTATACACGTAAAGTATATAGATTTGAATCCCGTTCTGGGGAATATTTATTCTATAATGCGTAACATATCAGGAAAACAAAACCACCGCGTTTTGTCTAGCCAGTTACTCTCTGTTGTATTCGTTGTCTCTACATCCTGAGATTTAACAAAAAAAAAATTAACTAGAACGGAAAAGAGAGAATATAGTGTCTTGGTTCTTTCTACTTGACCTGTTATTTGCGGGAGGTGAGCGATGCTAAAGCTTATATTCACTATGACATTTTCACGACCTTATATAAAGTAAAACTCGGTGTATTTCATCAATCACGTAAAACGTATCTCATTAAAAGCGGACGTAAATGATGGATCACCTCATCCTGAAGACTATTTGGTTAATTATAATTGTTGTTTATACTGTAATAATTAAATTTCATTAGAGCAAGTATTTAATATATATATCTTAATAGGTATCTTATATATCTATACGAGGCCAGTTGTGGCGCAGGGGCACAAAGTGTGACTGTAAAGTCGACTGGTTGTGGGTTCGATCTCCGTTCGAGGAAATGAAATATTTGTCCAAATTTATATTTCCATTTCTTTGCTCTGGTGTCGAGGCAAAGCGCAGCGTTGAGTTCTGCCACTCAACACGTAATGCCTCTAGAACAGGGGTTCCCAACCTTTTCTTGATCAAGGACCACTTTTATATAATTCTTGGTAGAAGGTACCACTATGTAGGTATAATAAAAATTAACTGTGATGATTAAGCAGAAACTTCGCGGCACCATCCCCAGTCATAAAATTAAAATCGATCGTGGACCATATTTAGGCATCTGCGGACAACTGGTTGGGAACCACTGCTCTAGAATTTGGCAGAAAGTGATGAACAGGGTGGGGAAGGAAGGTTGCTTAACTCCGACCTATTCTTTTTTATTTTATTTCTGGTTTATATTAACGATTCTCTAATATCGTTTGAATTAAAATGACATGACATTTTCAGAAAACTTATATTTGTTTAAGGTTGCCGTAATCAAATTTGCGCCCATTGGAAACCAATCAAGCCATGTGACTACTAAACCATAAGTTCTTGTCAAGCTTCATTAAAAATTTTATACGCTGGTTACAAATAGATCTAAACCAATCTCGATTTACTTGTAGACTGCTAGTAGTAAAATAGTCAACAAAGTAAGCATTTAGCTCAATTGCAAAAAGTAATAAATCAAACCGCTGTGACTTCTTAACATGTTACTAACAACAACAAAACGTTGTCACGCTACTCTGACGTGAATGGCGGAGGCTGCTTCCATTAGCGCGATTATCATTGACTTGCGTAGATAACGTAGACTAAACCCCCTACCACACCACCCAACCCCCACCCCCCCCCCGCCCTTCTCTTTATTTGCTAAGCTAGTTAGCTTGTGACTACTGAATTTCGTGAGATTTTTTTTTTTTTATATCTTTGTTGAAAGTTAATTTATAAAGTAAAGTTATAATCATTTAAAATGTAATTTTATTAATCTTAAGCATTCTTATTCTCTATTTCGTGTATTTTTTTTACAAAATCTTGTTAAAGTGAGAATGATTTAAATTTTGATATAATATATTATTGAGCTTTAGGCATTAATATTTACATATACATGAAATACTTATGAGTACATATATAAAAAATATATTTATATCTGCAATAATTTTGAAATATTTTTTGATTTGTATTTTTTTAAGTTTCACGTTGTATCCCGTGCTACAGCAGTGAAAGGCAGAGGGAACCTGTTAGTGTTACTAACAGGTTCCCTCCCTAATTACTTTGATTTACTTTCGCTTTTTTATTAAATTACAAACATTAATTTAGTGTTAGCGAAAGTTCAATTTCTGGTGTAAGTTTCTTTTTGGGAGGTGTCGCGCAAACCAAAAAATTAAAGCCGGTCGTTGCGCAGAGGCACAAAGTGTGACTGTAAAATCGACTGATCGATTTAATAACACGTAAGCTATAATTTACTTTTAAACGGCCGAAGTAAAATATAAAATATCTTCTTTCTTAAGTATACAATTTTTATATTTAATTGCGTTCGTCTCCATAGTCAAGTGAACAACGGAGTGATTTATAACTTCAGTTCAGTTCTTCTATTATCAACGCTTCGAGTGAGTCAAACTTGTCATTTATCACTCGAAAAATTAATGTCAATGAAGGTTGCACTATCACAACGTACAAAAATCATTTCTCTTATTCTAAATATTGAGAAATATTATCGCGTAATAATATTATAAAGATATTTAATTAAAATTCAGTCTAGTTCAGCACTTGAATTAACCTAAATACCAACTTGCGTTTGGTGTCGTGAAAGCGCCCCCATTTAAATAGAGGTCATGAGTTCTGATATGGTAAGGTAAAAATATATTTTTTAAATATGATTTTATTGATAATACATCTAATTCTCGAATAATTAGCAGAAAACTAGAATATTTTAAACGTTTTTAAAGTGTTATTCCACATTAAGGAAAGAAAAATACTTATTTAAAAAACGTTTAAAAATTTGACGCAGGGAGTCGAACCCGCGCCTCCTGGAAACCGACCAGGCGCTCTGACCACTAAGCCAAACGTTCTCATCGAGCTACGTCGTAATTTATGTTCTTAGCATTTCTGTAGGGAGATTTTTAAAAATTTCCGCTACACAAAAAATTATCGTCTGGCAAGAGAAAATGCAATTTATTGAATATTTTTAAACATTTTTAGTGTTTAGGATATTTTTATTTAAAATAAAATAGTACAGATAGATGCATGTAGTGCTATATATTACCTATTTATTAATATTATTATTAAACAAAAGAAGAAAACTGTGTGTTAACCAGATTATATTAAGAATGTTTCTCACTTCATCTTCTTCTAACTTCTAGAGGTTATCATATAAGATACCAATATCGATAATATAATCACTATACAGACATAGATCTGCTAGATATGTCAATCAGTAAATAAAAGCATAAAGACTTAAGAATATCCGATATTTTTTAGCTCCACGCGGTATCCCTGGCGAGGTAGCCAGACAGAAGGCAGTGCCAAATGCCACGGAATCTGCATACCTGTTTCGCCAGTCGTCAAATTATAACGAACGAAAAATATTACTAATACTAATAATTCTTATAATTACTAACGGCCCGCCCGCGGCTTCGTCCGCTTGAATTACATGATTATTAATTTAATAAACAGAATCGACTGACAACTAAGTATAATGACTACTAATATGTGTTTTTTTTTTCATTTTCGTAATTTCTAAAAAAAATAAACTGTAGACTACATATTGCCTAGACTTAATGTTTAAAAAAAAGTTTCATTTAATTCCGTCTAGTAGTTCCGGAGATTAGCGATTACAAACAGACAATATTTTTTTTTTTGGATTTGGGTTCTATTACTGTTCTTCCTCTATAATTTAATTTATTTATCTATAGAGTACGTTAATAAACGCGTGTTACCTATATTGCGAGAGATTTTCGAAATTAATTTTCAATTGATATTTGTTGACGCAATTCGACAGAGCAATTTAGAAGCTTTGAATTTTGAATATTAATTTAAAACCACTGTCTATATTTTATATAACTTACAGATTTCACAAAAAAAGAACGATGTGCAACGGCACGTCCGTGTGCAGCGTCTGACTGCAACCGCGACGGTTGCGGGTGCCATTCCAGCTCGGGAGTTGCTGTTGAGTTAGAGGCGGAACGTTGAGTTCCGCCACCCAACAAGCAATTTCTCTAAAATTAGGCAGAAAGTGGTAAATTGAGTATCCAGAGTGTATCTAAAAATAAAAGAATAGGCCATTTTTTTTTCTGTATACTTTTTAACTTTTAATTCTGTTAGCACTATAACATAATGTATGTATCTTAAAAGTACTTGTCAAAATTAGAAACATTTTTCCGGACCAAACCTCATAACTGTCGTATCTAAAATAATCAAAGTAATAACAAACAATCCAATATGCAGAAACGTTTATTTTTTAAATTAAACAATTATTTTGATTAAGATCTAGAACGCATTATGTCGTTAGTCGGATATAATAATTAATTTCAAAATACATATATATATTTGTCGAAAAGACGGATAGGTAACAGCAAACGCAATCTCTTTTTTTTCACCTCTTAAACTCAAAAAACCTCTATACTTAAGCAACAAAGAAGCTGTACAGAATTATCACAAAGTCAAAGCGTAAAGAGGTGAGGACTCTCTCTGTGAAAGTGCAAACGCGACGTTCTAGATCTGCATACTAGGCGTACCTATATGTGTAGAATTGAACAATGACTTATTAGGTATATAAACCACATTTCACTTGTTATTTGAATATATTATACTTATTTTTCTTTAGTTTCACGTCGTATGAGGCACAAAGCAGGAGCGGCAGAGGAAACCTCGAAACCTACTTTTAAGGCAGTCTTTTCCCATTTAGATACTCCACTTCCACGTGCAGTGTGACTGTAAAACCGACTGGTTGTGGGTTCGATCCCCACTCGAGGAGATGAAATATTTACTTAAATTTATATTTCCATTTCTTCGCTCTGGTGTCGAGGCTAAGCGCGGCGTTGAGTTCTGCCACTCAAGAATTCGGCAGAAAGTGGGGAACGGAGTGTCTTAACACTTGTTTTCCCTCTGCCTACCCTGCTGTGTGCGGGATACAGCGTGAAGCTGATTTATTTGATTTTTTACTTCCCACGCACCGCCAAATTCTTGAGGCATTTCGGTTTGAGAGAGAGAGAACTCAGCGCCGCTTTGCCTCATTACCAGAGCGAGGAAATAAAAATATTTCATATCACGAATAGCAATCGAACCCACAACCGACACGTTTACAGTCGCACGCCAATGCCCCTTCGCCACGCGGACTTTTATACTCAATAATGGATATATTTTATTATGACGCCATTGTGGGCAGCGACGAACAGTAAACGCGGTGGTTAGGGGTTCGATTGGTACTAGTTTGATTGAAATATTATGCTTCGTTTGCTATGGCATGATAGGGCGCGGTGTTGAGTTTTCCTATCCAATGCGCAATTTCTCGGATTCCAGTGGTAACCATTTTCAGTCTACTCTATTATATAAATACCCGGTTATGAGGCTAAAAAAATATAATCTATATTTTTATATATTAATCATCGTTTAAAATGTGTTAGTTTAGTTTAGTTCTGTGTATTTCTAGTAGTCAGAGGCTTGTATTATTTTGTACTGTTCTGTAATATATGTTTTTTGTATCTCATTGTAAGCAAAACTTTATGTTTTTTATGAGAATAAAATTCTTTAAACCTATTATTTAATTATAATATGTTTACTTTTTAGTAATAATTTTATATTTAGTACTGACATAAAATAGATACTTTCTGTAGTTCAGGTTCCCATTTTTAAAAGTAAAAAATACTATTTTAATATGGATTTAACAAAGGCCTAGCGTCATTTCTAATACATAAAAAGACATCCCAACCGTGCGTCTAGCTGAAACTTTTATTAGGTCCGTAACGCTTATGTACGATACAAAATCAACCCATTCAATAAATTAACTGAATAACAAGTAACATAAAAGCGATATATTCAATAAATTGATTAAATAAATAATAGTGCAGAACTTTTCAGACTATTCAGTTGCTTTATTCTATTCGTTTAAAAAAAAATGCATTTTTTTCTATTTTCTAGTTTGGTACCATTTTTTATTCCCTACTAATTTTGAAATATGAAAGTAGTTGATTTCCTTAACTTAACCACGCAAGTCAGAAGAGCAACGGAGTTTTAACGCTGTGATTTTTTAAAACTACACGATTTTTTCTACCTTAATACGGTATACAATGAGTGAGTGGCGGAATCTATTCAAATATCTATACATAACTACCGGATATGAATTCACTAACATCACGTATGAAAAAATATATTTATTTCTAATCCCCCATACGGGTGGGTATGACAAGGAAAACTGCGCATAAAGTTTACAGATAACTAACTGTTGCAAATTGCTTTTTTATTTTCGTCTATTGGAAAGCTAAATTGGTTTTAACCTCAATATGAAATAACTTTTGTGCATGCTTTTGAGTCGCTATTTTACTTTTATAAAGGTTTCACGCACATCCAATATATATTGTACTGAAAATTGTTGCTTCCGCAAGTATTTTAATCAATAAATAAATGAGCTTCACGCTGCATCCCGCAGCACAGAAGAGGATGCAGAGGAAATTTAGTGTCAAGACACTCCGTTTCCCGTTATCCGTCGATTTCTGGAGGCATTGCGTGTTGAGTGGCGAAGCTCAACGCCGCGCTTTGTCTTCACTCCAGTGCGAAGTTAAATAAATATTTCATTCCCTGGAGTGGAGTTCGAACCCACATCCAGTCGCGTTTACAGTTGCACTTTGTGCCCCTGCGCCACGACTGGTCTATATGTTTATGTCATTAAATGTGTTATTTTATCATATAACTAAGGAACTATATAGACATGCGGTTTTTCATTTAAGCTAGTTCGTCAGAACTGATGAAATCTTTAATATTTACAAGAACAATTGGCATTTCTTATAGCTTCGACCGAGATGCAAAAAACGTATAAATATAAACCTACATTATAAGCTGTGTGTGTTTAGGTGAGGGTCCGATGGCCTAGTAGGTATAAATTATTCAAAGATATTGTTGTTTTATATTTGATTTCTGCATATATATGAGTTTTTTAAGTGATTTTTTTTTTGAGGGTGGCATATTCTAACTTAAGTCTAATTTTATATGCATAGCTTTTTCTTTTTTTTGGGAAGCATCATTGCGGAATTTGGTGTAATTGGAACTTAATGGGATTTGAACCCGTGCCTCTTGGAAGCAGTCTCGCTCTGATCACTAAGCCATACGTTTTCCCTAAGCTACGACAAAATTCTTAAACGCTTATTAGAACTTACTTATGTTTTTAGCATCTCTGTATTTAATTAAAGTATTTTTTTGAAAATATTTTTCTTTCTGAAAGTGTAACATAGTGAAACTAAAAATATAATAAATAGCATTCTCTCTTGCCAAATGATAATGCTAAGTAATTGTTTTAAGGCAAATTTGCGTCGACAAATTTGTGTCGAGAGTCGAGTGTCGAGGCAAAGCGCGGCGTTGAGTTCTGCCACTCAACACGCAATACATCCAGAATTCGTCGGAAAGTGGGGAACAGAGTATCTTAACAGTAGGTTCCCTCTGCCTACCCTGCTTTACGCGGGATACAGCGTGAAGCTAATAAGTTTCATAAAAAGAAATATTTTTCTTTAAAAAATAAATACTTAATACTTACAACACCTATTTACCTTACCCATCTTATGAATTATATTATGCAAAAAAAAAAATATAACTCGTCATTTTAAATATTTTTTCCGCATTCAACTAGATTTAACTAGGAAACTATGATTCCATTCCCATATTTCCCTTCGGCTTTCACGCACGAGTCGCTGTGAAAAGCGACGAGAAGGTGTACGCACTGTGCCACTGAACCATTGACCTAGGCCATTAGCGTACGTAAAGATGACTTCATGTGGTAACTGGGTCAAAGTAAGAGATTTTTATGCTACAACGTAATTTCCATCTTGTTTAGGAGTTATGAATTACCGTTTAAGATGCCGTCGTGGGGTAGGGTCTCAAGCGTTGGGTTAAAGGTGTGGTTGCGAATTCGATTCCCTGTTAGTTGAATGAAATATTACATAACAAGGCAAAATGTGGCGTTGAGTTTCGCTACTCAACTCCGTAAATGAAGTATTATATAAAAAGGCAAATTTTTGCTACTCAACACGCCATACTTTAAGAATTGCGCGGAAAGTAGGGAACGGAGTGTGTTATCAATAGGTTCGCAGGTTCCCGCTATCGACTCTATGCTATGTGTGGAATACAGATCAAAACAAAAAGAAATAATCAATTAATATTGAAATTATATATGTCTCTTCGCATTTATAGCTATAGTGTTTTACAGTAGATTCTATATTAATTAAAGAACTTGTTGACGAGTAATATACGAGCTCTCATACGCTTACACAAAAGTGAATATCGTCAAATATATGGTAGTGCGTGTAATATTATTTTATTATTAATTTAAAAGAAATTATATTGCTTTAAGTACCTAATGTAATGTACATTATAAGCTTATGAAAATTGCAAATTTAATACGAGTTATAAAAATAAAGATCTAAAATTTGTTTTTCACCTTTTAACCGTATAAACAAAACTAAAATCATCCTGCAAACAATAAAAATAGACATTTTTATCAAAAAATCTATTATATAAAATTCAACTAGTTTTTATATAACAGTTACTTTACTAAATAGGAATTTCGAATATCACACCTACGCCGTGGAGTATGCGGATAATAGAGAAATCCATTCCAAACCAATGGACCTATTCGATTTTAAGATCTAAAGTTAAATTTAACCAAGTAATATCGCTGAAAGGTGCAGTTTGTGAAAATGAGCTTTAACGCCTTTCTAGATTATGCGATAGGAATATTATTATAATATGATCATAAAACATTGAAAAAAAAATCATGATCAGACTGAATAATCACGGCCAGTCGTGGCGCAGTAAATGTGTAACGGTATACGCAACTTGTAGGTTCTATCCCCGGTTCTATACCCGAGGAAATAAAATGTTTATTTAATTTTATATTTTCAATTGTTTGTTTTGGTGTCAGGGTAAGGCGGAGTGTCTTAATACTACGTTCCTTCTGCCTACACTGCTGTGCGGGATACAGCGAGAAGCTGATTTATTTATTCAAAAGACTAAATGATTTGTGATCATGAACATTCCTATAGCCACTTGGTCACTCAAGTAAGGAAGGCTCTTCTGATCTTGACATAACAGAGACAAAGAGATTAATATTAATGACCAACTGATAAGCTTAGACGTCAAGAGCACGACATCATTATTTATTAATCCTCTTTTATTCTATAGCATAAATTATTCTGTACAAATTATTTTATTATTTACTATAAAATTTTGTAAATATATCGTTTTTTGATACAAAGTCCATAATAATAAAATTTCATTTGTTGTTTCACATTTATTATTATTATCGGAATGTATTTCACAATTGAGGCCAGTCGTGGCGCAGTGGCACAAAGTGTGACTGTAAAACCGACTGGTTGTGGGTTCGATCCCCACTCGAGGAGATGAAATATTTACTTAAATTTTTATTTTCATTTCTTCGCTCTGATGTCAAGGCTAAGCGCGGCGTTGAGTTCTGCCATCCAACACGCAACGCCTCCATAATTCGGCAGAAAGTGGGAGACGGGGTGTCTTAACACTAGGTTCCCTCTGTCTACCCTGCTGTGTGCGGGATACAGCGTGAAGCTAATTTTTTTTTTTTTTAATTTCACAATTTATTCATAAAAATAAACTTTAAAATTTTATGTAAATATATTATGTTTTCTTTCACCTAAGTGTCAAACAAGAATCTAATATGCATAAAACTACTATAGGGATAAGCGGAAGGGCAACAGAGGCTTAGTCAATAGAGTGCAAAATAAAGGGGTGTCCATATTTTACCACTTAAAGCAATTTATCTTGTCCATCATTTGTCTAGCAATTTGCTGAGACCTCATCTGCCGGTGACAGCAATGGGGGAGGCAAAAACAGACACTTGGTTGTCTGTCGTATGATTTATTGCGGAGTACTGCTTGCTCGTGATGATAAAAGTATTGGAGATTTTGTTAGTTAATTAACTGTTAATCTGAATATATTTTTAATTCGGTTGTTTTTTATTAATTTTGTCGTAATTAACGTTTGTACTGTTTAATAGTTGATTATGTTAAAATTGATGTAGACTTTTTTCGAATAGGAGAGTAGGGAGCGGGAGCCTGGGTTACTAGTGTCTACTACACTAAGTCGAAAAAATATAAAAATCCGTATCATTTGTTTATGGCCGCCACATCGCTTGCGGCCCACGTTTGCCACTATAAACAAAACAAAAAATATATTTTCATTTTTTCAATCTTGTATCGAGACTAAACGCGGCATTAAGTCTGCCACTCAACGCGCAATGTCTCGATTCGACAGAAAATGGAAAACGGAGATGTCGTATTTGGGAACGGTGTGTTAACACTAGGTTCCGAGTACCCTCCCCCTAAATACACATAATATTACATATACTGTTCAGAACGACTACTGAAGAAGCTGCATTACAGCCCACTGCTTCACTCGACGTTCCTGAGTTGATCGGGAATAAAGATAAATATCTTTATAAAATCAAAAATCCATCCCAAAATAAAAATATTTAATTATTTAAGTTTCAGTGTATATAAACATATATATTATCGCTAACAAAATCACCCTCTGATACAGTAAAGTTTTGCACGTTAACGCTAAGACAGTTCTGCAAGTATCGTGCATAACGTGTGAAAGTAATGTCATTACGCACCCCGTGCCATATAATGTACGCTTTATTTCCTTTATTTATTTTTTTCTTTATACATAATCTTTATACAAAATTTTCGGCTTATGGTTTTGTTTTGAGCTTTTATTGCCAATTCTTTTATTTTATATCGGTTAATCTTTTTTTTTATATTTCCACAAGTACTAATACTTAGTCCAAAATATTTCTTGAAATTTTATACATGAATGCAAGTAGCTGGTTTCGAACCTGTGCATACTAGTTAAAAAAACTTTACATAGATCTCTTAGGGCCTCTATATAGGTGTATACTATAAATATATACAAAAACATAAATTACTGGTTTGAATAAAAAAAAAAAACTTTTTTAATTCACACCAGGGCTATATTATATTACGTTAATAGTTTCAATGTACTTAACCTATCCATTCATCAAATGGAACTATCCATTTGATGGACTCACGGGGATGAAGCAGTAGATCAATCAGCGTGGGCACAAGAGTGCGACTGTAAACGCGACAGAGAGTGGGTTCGACTCCCACTCGGAAAGATTAAATATTTTCATTTTCTTGCTCTAGTAACGAAACAAGCCGGAGTGTTGAGTTCCGTCACACATCACGTAATGTCTTTATAATTCGGCGGAAAGTAGGAAATAGAAGTTTTTTTATAGGAATGGAGTGTCTTAACATAATTTCCACCTCGTCCTTGCCTACCCTGCTATGTGCGGAATACACGGTGAGGCTGAAAAAAATCTAAGGATTTTTAAACAATTATATAACCCATTTTAACTTAAAAAGAAACAAAACGCATTAACATACAAACTCATTGAAACAAAACTAGTACAGGCTGTCATACATAAGTGACAGCCGGACTGACAGACGCTAACCCTGAACGAGCGGAGTGCTTTTACTTTGCCAACTCGCTAAATTATTCAGTTGATCCTATATATTTTTTTTTGTGTTATTTCTTTTTTAAGGCACAGGTGTATTGAAATATTTATTTATATATGTAGTGGGTGTTTCAACGAGGGTAAATAAATTTTTGTATTTAAATATTGCTGCAATTAGTTTAATATTATAAAATTATTTAAATTTCTTTTTAACAGGCGTACTAAGTTCAACTCGCAACATCTCGAAAATTAGGCGTGAAGAACGGAGTGTTTTAACACTAACTCTGCCTATCTCTGTTATACTGTAAAAAACGAGAAATTACACACACTAAGTTTAGTTTAGTTAGGCACGATGCTACGTTTTATTTATATATCTATAATATGGTTAAATCATTTATTTTTAATGGTTTTGCATCAAAAACAAAGAAGACATGACATGCAATGTGAAAAAAAAGAAAAAAAAATGTACTTACACATTTTTAATCTTTTGTCTTATTTGTTTAGCTTTACGCTAATGCATGCCATATATAGTCCGTTTCGTCCGTCAGGTTCATCTTCTTATCAGAGTGAGGAAATGAAAATAATTCATCAACTCGAGTGAGGATTGAACCCACAACCACCAAGCTTACAGTGCACATACCCCTGCGCCACGACGACCTATGTTAACAAACTAAAGAAACATTTCAAGGAAATTATTTATGGTACGACATATTATATGTAACTCACGTATTTTTATTGTTTTGTTCGTGATTCTTTTAAATTGGATTTTCTTCGTTTCGTAGAAATGTACAAAAATAATGATGTCGCTCGATTTATTCCTGTAAAGATTGACGATCCGTTCTTTTGTGTGTTATTTCTATTATAAATCAATGAGTTGGTACTTTATTAATGTATCGAATGAACTAAAAATCTCTTATTTATTTTTATATCTTTTTGACTTATGTATCTATCGCAGTAAGCAGAGAGATTTTTTTAAATATTCTCCTAGCTTTGACCATGCCTACAATTATCCTCTTAATATTTATACAGCCAGACACTTTCTTTTAGCGCCAGTGGCACAGCTAGTACATAGTTATATATTACTAGATATAATATAATACCACACTGCAATCATACAAATCATACAAATCTACTATCCATATTTTATTAATGTTCATTTCACTTATTTTTTTTTTCATATTACACGATTAAAAGGAATCAATGCCAGGTCTAGTTATGTTCTTATCTGTTTGAATCAAAATTCTCGCTGCAGTCTGAATTTGGTATGCATTTCCTTACCATCAACAAAGTACTTAAAGTTCGTTTTTCTATTATTACAGAGGCCAGTCGTGGCGCAGGGGCACAAAGTGTAACTATTAGAGGAAATTAAATATTTATTTACATTTTTCATTTCTTCGCTCTGGTGTCGTGAAGCCGATTTTATTTGTTTTCTATTATTACAATAAACAAACATATATACTGGACCTCAAATAAATATTTCATTTTATTTGTTACGATGGTATGAAAGAAGTTAATTATTGTTTCTTGATTGTCAGTCGTTCAATATTTCAAGAGTTCACCATTTATTTATTTATTGTAGGTAACAAAAGATTTTTTAATAAAATAAAAAAAACACACACACAAAAGTAACCTTAGTGAGAAAATAAGCATAACTAACTCGAACTGTCACAGTGAGGCGTCGCGTGTCGTAAGTAAGTTTCGAATTGCAACTTCACACCCAAGTTTCTAAATTGAGACTGTACTGAACTTTCATTACTAAGGTGAAATGAAATATTTTTATAATGTATGTTTGTATAATACTATTTTATTTTTTATATTATGAAAATTACCAGAGAGATAAAGTTACGTAATGTTTTAATGTGCTTATGAAGATTAATATTAAATCTAGATTAATTTAAAAAAAAATGTATTACGAAAATAATTTGTATTGCATTTATCTTTATCCACCAACCAACCTATCAGAGAACGATTGATTGTAACATTTCATCTAATCACATTAGATACTCAAAAAGAAACCACTGTGCGGCGAGGGAATGCAACCCAAAGTCAAAAGTGACATTTTCCGGCGATACCTATTAAATATATCCAACACAAATATATCTTTTCACCAATTTTATTATAATTATAGATTTACTGCTTTGTGATTAAAATTTCATTTCGTTTAACTTTAATAAACATAAGGGGCACTTTATTGGCAGTTTGACAGACAACTGTCTCATAAACTCCCCCTGCGTTTTACAGTGCCTTGAATAATTCATTTAAAACGAAGCGTTAACAAATTGGTTGGAGTTCAACGGTTTACCTTTCTTTCATTTAAAATGAACAAAAAAACGTAATTACTTGGTTTTTTAGGATAGGGATAGCAAAAAAATAATCATATCACATCAGCCGCATTCCTACAATTTTGTAAAAATTTCCTTTTTGGATGTATTTTTTAAAATGTTTTTTATTTAAATGTATTCTGTTAATTAATCATAGGAGAGCAATTTATGATTATATTTTTTTAAATATTTATAACATGTTTTTTTAGATATGCAGTAAAGTATTGTAAATCACGCACACATCGATCTAGGCAGTGGGAAACCTAGTGTTAAGATACTCCGTTTCCCACTTTCCGCCGAAATCTGGAGGCATTGTGTGCTCAATAGCGGAACTCAACACCGCGCTTTGCCATGACACTAAAACGGAAAAAAGGGAAATATAAATTTAAATAATAATACTTCATTTCCGCGAGGATCGAACCCACAACCAGTCACGTTTACAGTCACACTTTGTGCCTTTACGCCACGACCGGCATCAAGTATTTTAAATAAATCCCAATTGATATTTTCATAAGAGAAAAAGTAATGAGTGATACAGGAAATGAACCCCTAATCGAAAGAAGCTAGCAGCCAGCCACTCTTACTAATATACTATAAGTACAAAAAGGCAACATTTAGTTTACTAAAAAAAAATTGTAACTTGAAAGCCAAATCATTAATTTGAAGGAGATTGTCAAGTATATTTCTACGCTTTTTTCCAACAATATAATATACACAGGTATATGCATGTCTGTCACGAATTTAAGGGTCATGAGTGAACAACACAGAAACAGAATCCCTAAAATAACTCATTAAGATTTAATTGAGATTTCTATGCCAAACATTTGCATATACCTACTTACTAACATCTATAGAAACGTTAAATCTCAAATATTTACAGCCAAAAGGGGACATTCTGTAGCCTTAACGTGTAAAAGGCCGCGCCGCACCGCTGCACTTTTACTTTTAATAAGTACGGAACCCTCTTTTAATATAGAATGTACCCGAGGGACCTCCCCTAGGCTTTTACTACAGGGGATTCTTTGGCCATAAGGTTTTTATGGCTGTGATTCCTCTTTCCGGAGATTTTTGGGATAAGTTGATATTATCTATATAATATATTGAGGTAAAGCAATCAAACTGTAACTGTGTGTAAGTAGTTGAATTGTTTTAGTTAATATTTAATTTATCTTATATAAGTAAACAGGAAGAATAGAAAAAAATATTATTTTTATATTCAGCTACACAGTTTATCCTGCATAGAGCATACAAAAGAAACCTAGTGCCAAATCACTACGTTTTCCGTTGTCTACTTACCATGAATTCGAGATGTTGCGTAGTGAGTAAAATACCTTAACGCCGCATTTTATATCTTACCAGACGAAGAATTAATAATGAATTCCTCCGTAGGTATCAAAGAGCAATTGCGCATACTGTCAGATGTTGTTTTTTTTTTATAGTTTACTATGGATTCTGGAAATCCATAGACATTTCTTTCATAATTTTATGATTGAGGTGAATATTTTAAAACTTTTTTTTTCGGTTTTTTTTCGACTTCTTTATTTTTCTAATAAATAATGTCAATATCAAAATTTATTTTTTAAATCAAAATCAGCTTCACGCTGTATCCCGCACACAGCAGGGTAGGCAGAGGGAACCTAGTGTTTTTTTTGACACTCCGTTCCCCACTTTCTGCCGAATTCTGGAGGCATTGCGTGTTGAGTGGCAGAACTCAACGCCGCGCTTAGCCTCGACACCAGAGCGAAGAAAATGGAAATATAAATTTAAGTAAATATTTCATCTCCTCGAGTGGGGATCGAACCCACAACCAGTCGGTTTACAGTCACACTTTGTGCCGCTGCGCCACGACTGGCCTCAAAATTTATTAAATATATAATTAATAATATTAGTCATTATATATGATATTTTTTTTGTTTCCAATGTTTTCCTTTCAGTGATAACTCAGTCTCAAACATTGAAAATATACTTTTATTACAAAGAACTCCCACAATTCAAAGTTATAATGAGTTGAAAATGTTTGTGAATTTAGGAATGTTTTTAAATGAATAACATGAGAATTGGGATGTTACTTTATTTGTTTAAATTTTTTTTAGCTTTACGCATATAATAAGCAAAGAAAATTTGGGAAATTATATTAAAACACCACCAAGAATCGGTTTCTTGATGGGACAGGAGTTTCCCGCTTTGTTATAAATTCTGGAGGCATTGTGTGTTGACTGACGGAACTGAACGCCACATAGAGAAAATATTAAATATTTAATTTCCTTAATTGGGAACCAACCCACAATCAGTTGTGCTAACACACGCTTGTGCTCCTGCGCCACGAGTGACCTCAATACTTATGTATTCTGCATATGTATAACTTGAAATAACCAAAAAAAAGAACCTCTTATCTCGTTATTTCTAATAAGTTTAATACAAACAAAATATTAAGAGATGAATAGCAGTGTAAGGAACTAAAGAAAATAAAAGAAAAAAAAGGAGTTTCCTATGTGACAGCAGAATCAGCAGGTGAATTTCCTCTTAATTAATTACCTCTTGCGTAAATGACATCGCGAGATGGATGGATAGTGATGTGTGATAACATTGATTATATTATTATCAATTACCTAAATAGTATTTAATAGGACAGGAGTGAGACAGATTACAACTAAGTGACATAATTTGTGTTATAACTCGAGTTCTTCTATAATTTCAAAAAAATATAAATTACATGATGTTAATGTACAACTTTATTTCTCACTTAATCAACGAATTTAATAGAATATTTTTTCGAACGCTAGTAGCTTGATGAGAACGTATGGCTTAGAACGCTTGGTCGGTTTTCAGGCGAGGCGCGGGTTCGAGTCCCGCTACGTTCAAATTTTTATACGTTTTCTTAATAAAAATTTAGTAGAAATGTGTTTACATACAAGGTTAAAAGTTTCACTAAAATTAGAACTAAAATCCATAAAAAAATAATAAAATGTGCTTTATAATCTACATAGATACTTGAGGTCGTCGTGCTCAAGAGTCTGACTGTAAACCGAACGATTGTGGGTTCGATTACCACTTTGAGGAATGAAATATTTAATGAGTGAGGCTAAAAAAAAAAAATCTTTATAAGGATATCCTACACTCTTAATCTAAATATAGCTTCAAATACAAAATCTAACATGTTGTCTAGACTCGATGCAGACGTTATTATGCACCTACAAAGCAGACGCCATTCAGTCATTGATGATATTGAATAACGTTAATAATATTATGTCAGTACTCCAGCCCTCACAAAGGAATACCAACGCTGAGTAGAATTTCACAGGTACGGGCAAATCGGATTCTGTCAGATATCTATACAATATATATCCATATATTATACAATATATATATATATATATATATATATATATATATTATATAATTTATAAATAGTTCTAACATTTTTTTGTTTAATTTCCTTAAAAGTTTTCTAAAACGTGTTTTTAAGTATTTTTTATGCTGATTGAAAATATATACTATAATAATACGCTCTAGACTGATTCTTCATTTTTTTATAAAAAAGACCAAACTGAAAATTATTATTTTATTATATCAGTTACATCCATTATTTTATAAAAACATAAACCAATTTTACTTAGATTAATAAGAAGAATAATTATGACTGCCTTTATGTGAATGATCCTTTGTATGTGAAAGTTATCCATATATTGAAGGTAGATCAGACAGACTAGAAAATTCAGATTTTTTTTAATAGATGTATTTAAAAAGGTTTATGTGAAAATCTATGTGAAAATTATAAGTCAAAATTGCAAAAAATAAGAAATAAATAAAAAAAAGTAAAACATAGCTATTAAGAAAAATATTCTAAAAAAACATCATTTAAAAGAACGAAAAGAAAGTAAATGGAATTAACGACATAAAAAAAGCAATTCTAGATTGTAAATACACACAAAGGTATTTATTGAAAGCCACGGTTCGATGGGCAAACCGTTTACCTGATATTAAGCGCCCAGTCGAGATTCCATCAAGATCCATCTATTGTTTGCCCTCAATGGGTCTCGTTAGGGTCGGAGTGGGCAGTTTACGCGACTTGTCCTTTGTTGCTAAACTAGTTGATCGATCGTACTACAATGCACCAATTTAAATATAGGTGAACTGTTTATTTTAATATTATTTGGATATTTTTAAAATATATTTCGATTGTTATAATGGATATTTATAATATGGTGTGTTTTTAATGAAATATAAATTAAGAAAAAAAAAAAATTGTGCCCGCGCCTTTTGCAAAACCGCCCAAGCACTCTGACCGCTTAGCCATTTTCATTCGCGTTCTTATCAAGCTACGTCGAAATTCTTATACAATTCTAAAAAATATTACCCTTACCTTCCTTGAAGTACTACCTCGAGTAGGAATCGAATTTACAACGGTCACGTTTGTGTTCCTGCGCCACGACAGCCTCATATTTTTACTTACAAAATAATTTTGTTATCTTTTCATTAATGTCAAAGTTTTCTGGTAGCAATAAAATATTTCCTTATTTTCTGTGTAGTCTCTCTTTCGTCATATATAGTAATAAAAATCCAAATCCTCAGTAACAACATTTCATGATTTGAACTTTAGAAGAATCACAACTCTCATATGAACTTTGACCTTCTATCCTAGTCCAATCCAAGTAGAATTTCCAGCAATTATTCCATATTGTTTACGTTTGAAAGGACTCTACTGTCGAAATTGCGTAGGTCTGACTCCTGTAATTTATATTCAGCAATTAAAAGCCAGTCGGATAGAACAGGTTATTTTAATTACAATTATATTTAGATATTGTTAAAATATATGCTTCGAATGTGATTATTATAAAATGAAATTACTCAGTTCTTGTTTTTTTTTTTTGTAATTTTGTAAATATGATGAGAAATTAAAATCTTTACATGTCCTCGTACTTACCCTTCTATTAATTGCAAACTGCAGGTAGATCATTTGTAAAAAAAATATAAAACGCTGTATGTTTTAGATACTGTATGTTAGAGATGGAGCACAGCTAAAACAGTACATTCTCTAAATATAATATAAATATATTATATAAGGTTGTGGTTAAACTCACATTTAGTAGGATTCGAACCCACAACCAAAATTCTTACTATAAGTTTTTACTAACGCAACATTTTCAACACTGCCACCATGGTGTCTTTTTTTGTCTACCTTAATTATAATATTATTTTAATTATGGTTGTATCAGCACGATTTATAAATTGGACAAGAATTTATTATGCGTCTCAAATTGTAAAATTTAATGTGACTCGACAACATCACATCAAGCGGTGTGTGAACACATTTTGTAGAAGTGTCAAGTATAGTTGTAAAAGATTTGACATTTTCAAAACACCAGTAGTAATATCACCAGTAAACAAACGTATCGGTTTTTTGAATCACTATATACAAATCTCGTTCGTATACTACGCGGACACAAAAAATCTGTAAAAGTATAATTAGTACATACTTACATTAATGTCTGACAATCGTATCGTAATTTCTGTTCATAGACTACTTGGACCACACAAGACACATTCTAAGTGCTTGAAGTGACTGCGAAAGCAGGTACTACATAATTTATATAGAAACGTTAACTTACTATTAACGTAAAAATTTCCTCCATAAATAGATTATTCAACATAACAATCGTTTTTCAGTTCGAGACAGCATTTCCTGAGATTAGCGTGCTCAACAAACTAACTTTATAGCTTTATAATATTAATATATATATATATGTGTTATTGTTGAAACATTTCCATAGTAAAGATCGTTTTAGACGTAAAGTATCCTGCATACAGCAGGGTAAGAAGAGGGAACCTAGTGTTAAGCAAAACCTCCGTTCCGCACTTTCTGCTGAATTTTGAAGCTATTGCGTGTTGAGTGACAGAAAGCAACGCCGCGCTTTGCCTCGACACCAGAGCGAAGAAATGGAAATATAAATTTAAGTAAATATTTCATCTCCACCAATGGGGATCGCACCCACAACCAGTCGCTTCTGCAGTCACACTTTGTGCCACTGCTCCACGACTGCCCTCACATTAAATAGTTATATCTTAAATTATAACTAGCACTAACTTATTGGGTGGAACTTGGACGTTATCGTAATTGTGATTGCTCGTACATTTAAAACTGGTAAATATAAACGTCAAGGAAGAAATTATTAATCATGAATATTAAAAAGGTATTAATAATCTCCGCTCTAGCTTATATTTTCTTACTAATCCTATTGAAAATTGAAAATAATTATATTTAATAAATATCCGTATAAATCAAGCAGGCGACGCTCGATGCCCTCGATACCTCGAAACGAGGAGCCCTCTAGTACTGTAATAAAATATTTTTTACTCGACATTTAATGTATATTAAGATGTCCAAAGTATGCAAATCCCATCTAATTTATACAGTAACATATGCGAGAGAGGTGGCTAATTGATAACGCTTGCGTCGTTTACGATACAAACCAGACCAGTCTAATTACAGACCATCTAGTCTTGATTGACGTTTCATTAAACCAATGATGGGACGATTTACGTTATGATATTAAGTCGTTTATCCACTTTATCATATTTGAAGTTAAACTTTATAAGTAAGGGTTGTTAGGATAAAAATGGGGAAGAAAGGTTATATTTTACATAATTAAATTTAACATTAATGTAGATTTATATATTATATAAACAAAAAAAATCAAATAAATAAGCTTCACGCTGTATCCCGCACACAGCAGGGTAGGCAGAGGGAACCTAGTGTTAAGACACTCCATTCCCCACTTTCTGCCGAATTCTGGAGGCATTGCGTGATGAGTGGCAGAACTCAACGCCGCGCTTAGCCTCGATACCAGAGCAAAGAAATGGAAATATAAATTTAAGTAAATATTTCATCTCCTCTAGTGGGGATTGAACCCACAACCAGTCGGTTTTACAGTCACACTTCGTGCCACTGCGCCACGACTGGCCTCAATATATTATATAATTTAGTATAATGCAGTTATATAAATATAAGATGTATGTATTAAAAAAAACCGAATAAGTGCGATCCGGGATCGTCGAGGGTTCAATACAAAAATTGGAGTTCTTGAGCTTTTTCTGAAATCTAAGCTTAGCTTACCCAAAGCCTATTCATCTGATACCTCACTTGAAACAGCTGCTTTAATACCAAATTTTGCTCCCTTTTAAGGGCTTTTTTAAGGGTGTAACCATAAATGTATAATTTTCAGAACTATTACTACCTGTAGATGTTAGCTGCCGAATTTAATTCGGATGTACTCTGTTAATTTTGATTGTCTTTATAGAGTCAAAATACGCGTTTTTTGCGATATTAATAGTTAAATATTTTTTATAAGTCAATGTAAAAATAGGTTTTTTTTTTCATCATTGGTCTGATATGGTTTGAATTTCAACTAGATATCTCCAAGCGTCCCTGAGATAAAGGCTCTAAACAGACAGACCGACAGACAGAAGCTGAACTTATAAAGTTTCCTTTTTCCCTTAGAAAGTACGGAAAAGGAAATTAAGTATCATATTACTTAGTTTATTACCTTAGCTTAACTTAAGAAAGTAATATTTAATGTCTAAAAAGACATGGGCAATAATATAATGCTGTAGAATCTGACAGCACGAGCTGTTGTTGTTGACACGGTTGAGCACGCTAATTTCAGAAAATATTGGCTCGAATTGAAAAATGATTTTTGTATTAATCGACTGTTAATCGATAGTCATGTACAACTACACCAGACACTGACAACGAGACGTTTTTGGATTCTCTTACCACTCGAAAAAAGGAAATATTTTATAGTTACGGTAACAACTCACATACAGTGGGGAACGGAAATGTCCGTCCGTACGTATCCGTTGATACATTTTTATTAATATTAATAATGATGATATAAAACTAATTTACTAGCCAATTTCCTAAAAACACGACTTACTTTGGGCGGGTCTTTCAAGTCAGTAATTAACACATTAGGCACCGCGTGAACGCTGTGACATATAATATGTCAAGCGTACTACTACTCGTATGTGGGTGATATTCAATTAACTCACGTACTTACATATGTTGAACTAGGGTCTAGGGTGTTTTTTTTTTAAACTTTATTTTTTTTTGATAAATATATATATATTTTTACTTTTATTTTCTTTTTAATGGGTTACAGATCAAAATCATCGAAAATATGTGGAATTTCAATGTAACTATATAACGATTTATTATATACATACGTAAATAGCATAAAAGTTAATTATAAAAAATATATCAATATTTCTTTATTAGATGTATTAGTAAAACAGTAATAAAGGAATATTGATATGATTTAATATATTTAATCTATGTAGTATCACATATATAGTATATGTATATATAGATATAACAAAAAATATGCTTATTTATTAATTTCTAAATGTACATCAATACAAGTTTTATATTCAACAAGGTATAGGGAGACACTCCACTTTGCAAAAACACTCCGTTCTCCATTTTGCGCTGAATTCTGGAGTCATTGCGTATTGAGTGGAGGGACTCAACGCCGCGCTTTGCCTCGACACCAAAATGAAGAAATGAAAATATTAAATATTTCATTTCCTCAAGTCGGAATCCAACCTACAATCTATCGCCACCTGTCTCATACAATATTATGTAACTGTACAACAACTTTATTTGAAACTACAAAATCTTTGTAAACATATGATCGAAATACGAAATTTAACATACTCCTAGAACTAAATTCAAGCAGAAAACCTCCTGAATTCCCGCTGCAAATGAATAGTAGACGTATCTCTCACTACATGCATGTTGTAGAGAGATTGCTTTTCAAATTCATGTAACATTGCTGAAATCGCAATTTTAGTTGAACTAAATATGTTTGCAGTTCATTCGAGCAAGGAAAAGAGTAAAATCAAATGTAGGCACGTCAGTTATTGCAATTTAGTATCCACTGTATATTGTTTTCGAGTTTAACTACAAACATATAAGAATATACTTGTATTTACTAAGCGCTTAATTTTTCTAGACAGTTCGGTTTCGGACAAGAGTGCGACTGTCAACACGACAGGTTATAGATTCGATTCTCATTCAATAAAATTAAATTATATTTTATTTCGATTTCTCGCTCGTAATGAGGCAAAGTGCCGCGTTAAGTTTCGCCACTCAATATGCAAAGCCTCCAGAATGCGGCGGAAAATGGGAAATGGAAAATTTATTTCGCTCTTGTCTACGAAGCTCGTGATTGATTCCTGAAAATGGACCAAACTGTGTAGTACAAAGTATCTTTACACTAGATTCCATCTACATCTACAATGTTATGTGGGGAAAAGCGTGAACCTAATTTTTATGGTATATTTAACACGTTCTTATTATGTCGAGCTATAAAAGTGATTGATATGAAAAAAGTTTTTCATGATTTAATTTATCAATCTGTTGGCTAATGCAGCATAATAAAGGCAGGTGGTATGCGGGCGAAGCCGCGAGTAGGACACTAGTTTACTTTGTCTATATATTGTTTTATGATATACGCCTAAATGATATACGCGGAACCGGTTTTAACATTTTTTTTGAGTCCATCATTACAGCACATTGCATTGGATAGCGTTTTATATGTGAAACATGTGAAATAAAAAAAGCCGCCTTTTGGTCCACTCATACAACAATTAATAGAAACAAAAGATATAAATAAGCTCCTTTGTTTCGTAATAGCGTGTTCGAGACGGTAATTAAACCACCAGTGTTCCATCAAAGACGTTTTCCCTATAATAACACAGTACAGCCTGTCTATAGCTGCCTATTTGGTAGTTCTAAATGTGAATTTTATATTGGAAATTATAGTGAAGAAGAAAGCCGAAACGTGTCTTTTTATTAAGGTTTGCCCAGATTACTATTTTTGTTGTTACATTATATTTTTATTTTTATATGTAATCGTCTCAAGACCGTGTTGACATTGTTGTATTAAGTTTGTAAATGCAAAGAGTGTAGATTTAATCCCCATTTTCGGGGAGTTCTGATGTTTAAATTATTTCATGTGTCCCAATTTAATAACACAACGTGAAACTTTACGTTCTACCGCTTAATTGACTATTATCAAATCACTGTCATCGAGTCACTAGAAACTAGGCGAAAAGTGGATAACAGAGTGTATGTATGCTAAATTTTCTCTGTTATACGAAAAAAATATGCTGAAGTTTTTAAGTTGCCCAAATGCCAGAAAATAAAACTCCTTTGAATTGATGTTTTTTCCCATAATATTATCAAACGTTAATTCTAAAAGTGAGCTTTTCTTTAATACATAATTGTACATTAAAATAATCACATGAAACAGCAATTAATACTTTCATAGAAATCCACGCCATTATTATGCAAATTGCTGAAATCGTTTATAAACCAGATTTTAATTTCTACAAAATTATGACTTATCGCTCTTTACATACCAACACGTTATATTCGGTAATCATAGCTTAAAGAACATCCACTTAAAGTTAAAGCTAATTTTAATATAGTATAATCAATAAAAAAACTAGAAAATATTACTGGACCTATTGCATAGATCTTGATGCAATTTACAAAAAACAAAGATTTGTGGATTCACTCTTATCCTGCAGAGGATCCCTAAGGAAGGTAGTGTTTAGATATTCTATCATTGCGTATTACAGAATTTAACGCCACACTTTGTTCTGTGTTCTTAGCGAGGAAATGATTATTGCCTCATGTGGGATTAGAACCCACGACCGCTATGTTTACGCATACATCGTAAATCATATAGATATATAAAAAGTTCTTCTTTTTTTCTTTTTATAATTTTCAAAAAAGCTTTAATTAGCCTAATCTAGTGAATACGCCTTCAGGTGGTAAACATTTATGTATGGGTATGTATGTATGGGTATGTATGTATATATACATACATTGACTTGGATCGTTTTTTACTTCCACAGTATTACTGTAGACTATTTGCATTTTGGCTTCATCTATTGGCACGCTTACTACTTATAAAGTTCAACCGTATTTTTTTCTTATATTGCAGAGATCTTGAGTGGTTTTTTTTTATTGAAAATTGTTAAAAAAGTTTCTACATAAATTTAAATACATATATATTTAGTTATAATTTTGTTTTAATGTAAGAGAAGTGGGAAATATTTAATTCGTCAATTAAAACGTTTCCTTTTTTTTTGTAGTTTCACACCAGAACAGAACATGGGAACTTAGTTCTAAGAGACTGCGTTCCTCATTCTACCGAATTCTGGAGGCACAAGAAATAACAACTGTAAATTATAAACTGTGTCTTAAGTAAGCATAATATTATTAAAATTTATTGTTTGAATATTATACACTTCATTTCTCACATAAAGGTTTACGTGCATATAAAAATTTATGTGACTCCTATAGGTTTCCTATCCAAAATCATAATATTTGTACGTCTACGGTCCCAGATGGACCCTTTTTCTATAAAATGGGGTGCAAAAATCAGTTTCATCTCGTTAATCTGGCGCAGATGTGACTTTCGCTGTAATATTGTCGTACACTACTACGTAATAGAAGACATATTTCAAAGTAACTATTAACACGTACTCACTTGAGGAATAATGGATGCTGCGTGAAACTTCTTATACATATATTTAATATATAAACCTTATATTATGACGTCTTATAATGTACTTTGCAAAGCTGCTCATATATTTTGTATTATATTAAAATAAGTACTGAAATTTCATGTAAATTTCAACAAAACGATTTGAACTAGTGTCTGAATTCAAGATTAAGTCTTCTTACAAGTACTATTTTCATCACGATTATATTAAAAGTATCTAAAAAATATTTCGGGTCTCAATAACATATCACCAGCAACACCCGTCATGAAAAATTAAACCTTTCACAACAAAAAAATATATTAATATAACCCTTAAAAAAAATCTTAAAAAGGCACACACAATATTTTCGTTTTATCGTTAAATAAATCAAAATCTATTTTATATCACTTTGTAGTGTAATCTATATAAACACAGTCTAGGGGGAGGCTTTTAGGGTGCGTGTGCTTACATAATAACCGTTGAATTGTGAAAGTGGAGATTGTCATCTACCCTCATATTTTAAAGCACTTCTTCATTTAAATATAAATGGAGTGTGTTTCTGATAAAATTTTAATTTGTTAAATGTACAGACAGCAGATGACGTGATGAAAATCTGAGACCATCGTGCCACAGTATCCTACTGTGTAACGTTTGATAATAAGCATCGCGATTGCGGGTTCGACCACCACTCAGAGAACTAATTATAATTATTTGTATTATTTCCATTTCCTTGCTTTGTTAAGATAAAGCATAGCGTTTCGCTGCTCAGCATGCAATCTAAAAGCAAAAAAAAATAAATATTATTATAAAAGAAAATAATTTAAATCCGCTTCACGCTGTATCCCGCACACAGCAGGGTAAGCAGAGGGAATGTAGTGTTAACACACTCCGTTCAACATTTTCTGCCACATTCTTGAGGTATTCCGTGTTGAGTGGCAGAAATCAACGCCGCGCTTAGCCTCGACCGCAGAGCGAAGATATGGAACTATAAATTTAGGTAATAATTTCATCTCTTCGAGTGGATGTGGGTGGAACCCACAACCAGACGGTTTTACAGTCACTGACTGACTGACTGGCCTCAATATTAATATACCTTCTTATACTTATTTATAGAAAATTACTTAAATTTAGTATTTAATTATTCTCAAAAACACTCGATGTCGGTAAAGTTTTGAAATTTATCCACTTCTACTAATCGATGTTTAGGCGAGATGAATAGAAAGTTAGCTTGAAAGGGCTGATTTGTAACATTAAAGTCATCAAGAAATAACAAATTGTAAGAGGAAATTTTGATAATTATTCCTAACGACTGAACTTTATAAATATTTGCGTAAGATATTCTCGAATGTAATAATTGTTATTTGCGGTAATAAATATTAAATTTTTGTGTACTATATGCAGGTATAGGGTATATATAGTTTATACTTTTTATGTTTCACATATGTTATTTTTTACCACTTTTATTGAGGGATTCTTATATTACATTATTTAAGTGCTGTAATTGTTACCCAAAAACGAGTAATTAAGGTTCGGGGAAAGCTAAAAGCTGAAAAAACTTGTAGCAGAGTAGCCAGAGAGAACCCAGTGTCAAGACACTCTGTTCTGCACTTCACGCCTGTATTTGAGAGGTTGAACTTTGATAGGCAGGAATCAATGCCTCGATTGGCTTTTTCAAGAACAAGGAATTGAAAATAATTCAGTCCTCTGAGTTGGAATTGAACCCACAACCATCGTATTAACAGACAGCCTATTCCAATAACATGTTCCATCATGGTACTTAATGAATATAAAAAACCTTAATAATAATTTTAAATTTTAATTGCGGATATTCTGGCATAGTGTCAACATCAGTGAAACGTAAAGAATTGTCCATCCGAAGGAAAGCGTGGTATTAAATTAAGTTTATATTAAACTCGGTTCGGCGCACTTGACCGATTTGACGGGAAATTTCTGCAACAGTTATTTTCATTAATCTTGTAATTCGATTATTCGATACGTGACAACTTTCAATTGAATTTCCTTTATTATATATAAACCTAGTATTGTATATTAAAACAGAGTGTTTTTAATTTGGACCTGAGTCAAAGCGACTTTTCCTTCTACATCATCATATATATTTTTTTAGCTGATGATATACAACTGTATCTCGATCATAACAGGATAATTAGAGGGGAACTGGTAAATTTATGTTAAGACACTCCGTTCCCGTTAAGATACTTCTGTTCTCCGTTTTCTTCTGTTTTCAATTCTGAAGGCATTGCACTTTGCGTGGCCGAAGTCAAAACCGCGTTCCGTTACCCTGGTACCGAGTGAAAATATTAAATATTTCATTTCCTCGAGTGGGAATCGAGTAAACAACCTGTCGCGCTACGACTAACCTCAAATGATACATCATCATCATCATTAAAATCTTAAATCGTCCGAAAAATTTAATACACATTTAAATAACAATAACTATTTAAATAAAAAACTTTCACTATCCATTTCCAACTTAAAAGCCAGTGTGAGCCTGTTTCGCATCTGTTAAGCACAGATAATCACCAGCATCGTGTATTGTCTACGAGAACAATCGCGTATTTATCGAGACTGTTTGTTGGACGAACGCGGCCAAATTCATTATTCAATACATTTTCGAGCTGAATCAACTAACTTCCTAAACTCCTTTCGATAAAGTCTGTAATAGCTTAAAGTTTTAAGCTAATCGATTTAATAAATTTCATTTAATAATGGTGGATTTTGTACAAATCCCTATCTAAGTGGCTATATAAGAGATAATATTCATGTTTTCATTGTAGATCTTTAGTTGTTCTATATCTATTTTATTTTATCATTGTCGTTGGTATAGAAGTGATTATTTAGTTTGCATCGTAAATAAGGTGGCACTTTGAACGTATGGCTTAGTGGTCAGAGCCTCTGGTCGGTTTCCAGGAGGCGCGGGTTTGAGTCCCCCTACGTTCCAAATAAGTAAGTATTTTTTTTTCTTTTTCACTTTTTCATTTTAGTGTAGTAAAACTAAATTTCACGTTGAAATAAATATCTCCTTTAAAACGCAGAAAGTGGCGAGTGAAGTGAATCTTCTCTACATCCTTTCTACCTTTACCTTAAAATAAAAAAAACATAGCTTTAGTCATAAATGTTAAAGGAGCCGTAGTTGCTTATATAAGGAATACATTCACACGTGTCCCTTGAACTGTACAAGAGAAGTGAGCGACCTATTTCCCACATATTGTCCTTTATTGTTGGCTAAGAGGAAAACATACTTCAAGTTGACCATTAGCGCGTTTCCGTCTAAAAATACATATATTTTATTTTTTGTATTTAAATATTTGCTTACTTTGTTGCAATTACTATTATTATTACAATTTAAGCCGCATAGAAATGTAAGGAGTCGACGTCGAATAAGAAGCCAGTCGTGGCGCAGCGGCACGAAGTCTGACTGTAAAACCGACTGGTTATGGGTTTGAACCCCACCCGAGGAGATGAGATTAATTACTATTACACTTAAATTTATATTTCCATTTCATCGTTCTGGTGTCGACGCTAAGCGCGGCGTAGAGTTCTGCCACTCAACACACAATGCCTCTAGAATTCGGCAGAAAGTGGAGATTGAAGTGTCTTAACTCTAGGTTCCCCCTGCCTATCCTATTGTGTGCGGGATACAGCGTGAAGCTGATTTAATTTAATTAAAACTTTCTGTGTCTAGAATAATGTCTAGAATTTCCGGCCGAAAGTTTAATAAATTAGGTGGGTGGGACACTACCTACTTTCTTAATTTAGTTATATATTTTATAATATATAACAAAGTTTAATATTTAAGCTTGAATTTAAATAAATATATAAATCTTTCTGCAATAAGCCAGACGTAACAAAAGTTATAATTAATGATACTATGGATAGCTAAAAGCTTAAGAAAACTTGAGATTGAGAGATGATATACTTTATTAGTTTAAAACTAAATATTAAAAGTGTCGATTCAACATATTAATTAAGAGATATAAATGGATGAGCTTATTATGAAGTAGTTTGTAGAGGCTATACGATATTTTTTTATTAAAGCAAATTTATGTTTTTATCCCTTCGAGCTTGCTACTCAAAACATAATGGCTCCAGAATTCGGCGGAAAATGGGGAACGTAGTGTCTTAACACTAAGTTACATCTGCCTACCTTGAAGTGTGCGGGATGCAGTCAGACAGTACAGACAGGTTACTTTTAGAGAACAGTGAGTGAAAAAATAAATAAAAAAAATAACTAAATTACGTCTTCTCCCTCTATGTTACGAGTATCTTATTTTTTTTTTGACGCATTATTAACTGAATTATGATTCTATGATATGATGATGATATAACAAATCCAATAAAGTGACAGTTAAAAATTCAAATAATTAAAATTCATATGAATACTACTTTATATATATAAAAACACCAGTATACGTGCAATCACAAAATATAAATACGAACGATTTCAAAATATAAGGATTTGCTATATCTACCCTCCCATTCACAATCCTGTTTTAAAACTTTCCCATCGAAGTTGTCGCCATTTTATTTGAGATCGTTTCATAAAGTTTGATTTACATTTGTGTATAAGAAAATGGATGTTTTGTTTGATAACTTTTTTAGTGTTTGCTGTTTTATTTCTTTTTAGATTTAAACAAAAATATATTTAATTTAAACTAAAAAATGTGTAATGAGATTCAAATATTTATGGCTTTTTGTTAATTCTCACCAAACGTACTTTTCTAAGTAAAAAATAGTCTGAAGTCGCTCAAGTTTATTTTTTATAGCATTTTCGTTCAAAGCATTGTAATCTAGTAGGATTTTTTTATCTACAACTTAACAACTTGCAGAAAAAGCTAACTTTTATCGTCGACTGATAGTTGATGACCGTCCGGTCCCGCATACTGTCTTACGAGGGTCAGTGATTGATGATAAGCATGACAACACACTCTACTGTCTCTGTTAACGATTTTATAGTACAAAAATATCCTTGTAATGTAACATCTTTCAGCTTTGAGGCCAGATAACGTATTGTATATAAGAGTAGGTATATCTAGAAGAAATCGTAGTGGATGGTGGAAATGATACCAGAGTGACTGGACAATTTTAAATCCCTTTTATATAATAAAAGGATGGAAAAATCGATTCTGTACATGGAAGATATTAAAAAATCATAATTAGCAATTAATTACATAGAAGCTAAAAATCTTCTCTGTCTGTTTGCTTATTCTCCACTCACGAAAAAACTACCGGACAAAAATGGATAATCATTACATATACATTTTTGTAGTCATAAAGAAATTAATAATTCCATTTTACAAAATAAAAACAAGTATTCCGATTTTAGACAGACACCACTTGCTACCTGCTCGCGTCTTCTCCTGCTTAATCCTGTATAGTAAATAAACAACACAGTAATTTTTTTATCAAACTGGTTTACTTTAATAACAATTTTACATACATTGAAAACTAAAGTTTCAGCCAATTCAATAAAAAAATTATAGCAATGTATACAATATTTTATATTAAACAAATATCAAATATTAAAAAAAAATCGAAAATACAATAATGCAAAATGTGCACTTAAATTGGTTAAGCCGTTTCTGGGATTAGCGTGAATGCGTGCGAACATACATACTGACTGAGTTCTGTTACATTTTTAGATGCCTTCAATGACAATTTTTTAATATATCTCCCATGTACGTACAGACAAAATAAGTTACGATTTTATTACAAGTAAACATAAGTTGTTTTTTATAAGCCTTGAGTGCTTTGAAAACATACATAATATATAAAAACAGGACCGTGATTCAGTGTATTAGGTAAATATTTCAGTAGTTAGTATAACGGGCGAAACCGCGAGCGGGTCGTTAGTATAAAATATTTGAGACGCGACTGCGCGGTGTGTGCCGTGCGTTCATATAACATATCGGTTGCTTTGCGGTGGCGAATTCTTTCGAGCGTCTTATATTGTTCTCACAAAATAACACCACACCATTCTAATACAACCTTAATATAAACAAGTAAGTTCAGAAAGATCACAGACAAATATCCCGGAGAGTTCAATAGAGACGTTCACTTGGCTTTTGAACGATACGTTTTAATGGCATTTTATATAACTCATGTGTTGCAAATATTACTTTCTTAATACTGTTACCTATAAATTTATAAAAGATTTTTGGGTTAGTCTCGATCACAAGGATAAAGGGTTCCAACAACTAGACACATCTCGCGCCAAAGCGTTATTCATTAAATAATATCTATAAATGTGTTCGGGGAGTTACAAGGGTTCGATCCCTACTCGAGAAAATATAATATTTACTACTTTCAATTGTCTCTGGTATCGAGGCAAAGAGCGGCGTTGAGTTCCGCCACTCAACATATAATGTCTCATGAACTCGTCGGAAAATGACGAACAAGGTTCCTCTATCTACTGTCTATCTATCTATGTCTAAAGTTAGATAGACCGCCTTATAACTGAGTTGCCCGTACTTTTTCTGGATAGAGTTATATATAATAATGAACGTAATGAGCTAAGAAAATATTTATCTAATTTATAATAAAAAACCTTTCTTCAATTGAAAAACATAACTTTTGTTAGTTAAAGAAAAGCAAAATATATTTCTCTAAGAATCACAAAATGATTTCCATTTAAAAATCCTTTTCTATACAAATAAATGGGTCACAATCTCATTATTTTGTATTAAAAGTTTTAGTCGATGTATAAATTAAGTCGCAGTACCAGATCTTTCCATTTAATTTCCGGACTAAATTCCCGAATAACAAACAACAAAAGAGAAAATTGAAGTATCGACTTCGACAAGTATTGAAAGAGTTCTTTGAATATTATTTTTGAACAGGATGAGGAATTTGTTACGGAACTATTTTTTCCTTTTAATTTTTACATATTTTTTTATTACAGGCAGGTAGATTACACTTTTAATGGTTCCATGCCTTAATATAAAATATCGCCGACGGTCACTTGGAGCACAGAAAAAATCAAGCTTTTAAACCAACGCAATAGAATTTTAAAGTATTTCTTTCTAAAAAACAAGTTTATTTTTGTAGTCCATTTCATATAAAACAACCATACGTGAGTAAGCAAACGTAAGTTTGTCAACTTTTACAAGTCAAACTTCCCATAGAATCTTGAAATTACTGCGGAACCCTCGGTGATCAAGTTGTAACAGTATGTACCTCGGATATAAGTTCAAAATAAATAAATAAAATAAAATATGCATGGCAATACACATAAATAACATAGTTAATGATGTATAATACAAACTATATATTTTTGATACCATATTAATCGAGACGAGTTCGTGTATTGTCGTCCCGAATGTCGCGACCGTCGTTCTGTCTATATAGGTGGTGTGGTGATGCTGGAAGGCAGCGGTCGAGTCAAACTCTTAAGTACTACGGTACTAATATATATATTGCACAATAAGGCTCGTACCAAATGTATAATGAATATAATATGATAATTCGAAGTTTATGATGGCACGATCTTTTAGGATCGAATTCCTTATAAAGGAAATATATGTGCAGGAGCGACACATATTATGGATTAAAGTTATCTTTGACCAATGTTAAATGTTGCTTGACATCGCGGAAGCTGACGTGATGGGCTTATGCGAACTGTTACAGCGACATTAACTATGTCGTGGCTGATGCCGTCTCGCAGTACGCTCGCGGTGCGTAAGCTGTGCTTGTATGGCATTAGCCATTGATATATTGAATACCACTTCTACGACTTGGTATACGACTAGTAGGTGTGTGGTGCTATTTTATGTCCCAGCTCCGGTGTATGTAGTAGTGTCCGCTCGTCTCATGCGGGTGTGTGGTGCTCTTTTATGTCCTGGAACTCTGGTGTATGTGCCGTGCGTTTATTTAACATATCGGCCGCCTTGCGGCAGTGCGTTCGTTACAACGACTTATATTGATCTCACAAATCAATCAACATCACGAATCACAATTCTAATATAATAATCTTAATATAAACAAGCGTAACAAGTACCTTCAGACTGATCACACACAAACGTCCCGGAGAGTTCAATAACACTGTTGCAGTTGCAGTCAGGTAGGAATTCACGGTGTAGGGCGGGGAGGTGCCCGTACTCTTTCTTCCTTTTATTATAACTAGTTCGCAGTTATAGTGGAGAGGAAGATAGGACGCGCTCTTGGCTTTTCTTCGGACGAGCTTCGAGTTATGACAATGTTATATTGTCGAGTTTCCAGTTATCTAAATAACTGACACAAGAACAACTTCTGATGGCAAATATGTTATTAAAGCGATACCTTCTTTCTAATGGCATAATATAAAATTCTTAACACTGTTACCTCTGAATCTCTAAAAGATTTTGGGTTCTTCACGATCACAACTATAGACGGTTCTAACCACTAGACACATCACGAGCCAAGGCATTATTTATTAAATAATATTCTCAAAGGAGTTTGAGATATCAGTTACAAAGTCTGTATTACACTTCAACTGTTTTTATTTTTTTTTTATAATTAGTGCTATCTATTTCTTGAAAAACAGACTAAAATTCTCTCTTACCGATTTGTAGAATATTTGTTTAATCACGAGAGGAGAATATTAATAACGTTTTAAGTCACGTTTTTCTAAAGAAAGTTCAAAATGTTGAGGACAGTTTTGTATTAAATTGCCTCATCTGAGATATTACAAAATGTGAAGAAAAGATGAATTATTACTGAGCGCCTAACGTATAACTTCAAAGTTCTATCTTAAGTTATAAAGTAATGAACCACGAAGTACAAGGCTTACAGAAACTCGTGTAAACTAAGTCAATTATTAAAGAAAATAACAATATAATTAATCTTTCTAAATTGCTTAAATATTTAGGCCAGTCGTGGCGCAGCGGCGCGAAGTGTGACTGTAAAACCGACTGGTTGTGGGTTCGATCCCCACTCGAGGAGATGAAACATTTACTTAAATTTATATTTCCATTTCTTCGCTCTGGTGATGAGGTTAAGAGCGGCGTTGAGTTCTGCCACTCAACACGCAATGCCTCCAGAATTCGGCAGACATTTTCTGCCGAATTCTGGAGGAACGGAGTGTCTTAACACTAGGTTCCCTCTGCCTACCCTGCTGTGTGCGGGATATAGCGTGAAGCTGTGAAGCTGCTTAAATATTTTTAGTATTATGTTAATAAGACTATTTTTACTTATTTAGAAAACGTATAAAAAATGTAACGTAGCGGGGGACTCGAACCCGCGCCTCCTGGAGTCCGACCAGGCGCTATGACCGCTAAGCCATATGTTCTCATCAAGCGATGTCGAAATTTTTATATGCTTGTTACAACTTATTTATGTTGTTAGTATCTCTGTAGGGAGATTTTTACAAATTTACGCTACTTTTACCGTACCGTTTACTTAGAATTATCGTTTGGCAAGAGAAGAGTACTATTTTTTAAATATCTTTAAAATGTTATTCCACGCTTAAGAAAGAAAAATACTTATTAAGAAAACGTATAAAAATTTGAACGTAGCAGGAATCGAACCCGCGCCTCCTGGAAACTAACCTGGACTGGACTGGACGACTGGAAGAATATTTTTTTATTTAACACTCGAACAGTGTCTGACTGTAACAGCGGCGGTTGTGGGTGCGATTTTCGCCGGGGAAATTAATTATTTTAATCCTCCTTTTCTGGTAGACGAACCACGGCGTTGAGTTCAGACACAAAACACGAAATATATAGTATAATATCTATAGAAATGTGGGGTTGAATTTTTCGGTGACCTCTACACTAGATCCTTTACTCAGCACAATTTGAAAAATATTTGAAGGCTACAAAAACGTATCGTAATAAGAACGTAACACTATTATATATACTTCATAACAGTATAATAATATTTAAAAAAAATATATATAATACGGAAACCTTTCGAAACTAAATTGAAAATATAGACTATCTATATATACAATGTCTTTTTTCCTGCTCCGATTTTTCGCCGAATTCTGTGGGCACTGCGTACAGAACGCCGTCAACGCCGCGCTTCCCTCTACACTAGAGCCACGAAAAAACCGCGTTTACAATGACACTTAGTGCTCCTGTGCCACGTCTGGCCTCATATTATCAATACTGTTAATAGAAATTTCTTATTTCATTCAATATCAAAATATCGAAAGTTTTAAATCGAATAAACATAGCTTCGCAACTTCGACGAGCTATCTGGACCTAAACGACAGTTTCGTGGAATAGCCTAGAAAATATAGCTTTCTGGTGAATTGTTTATCGAAGATGCCTCAAACTAACTTTTTATTTTTCAAACAATCGCTTTTATTTTTCCTTTTACAAAGTATTAAGAACAGCGTTATAAATGTTCAAATAACATTAAAATATATTTTTAATTCTTATCATGATTATATTAAAAAAGTTTTATAATTAAATAATTAAGTTACACATACATATAAGAAGATTTGCTAAAAGGAAAAAAACGCTGGTTCGGTCCTTCCCAGGATGAGAAATATATTATTTTTATTGAACCGCTCAGTACGGAGTCTCTTAACACTGAGTTCTGTCGGTCAATCCTTATATTACATGGAATGTATAAGGATATGGGGAGGTAGTAAATAAATATGTCACATAAACAAAATTAGTTAATTCAATTATGAATTTAGAGTTAGTCTTTAAAAATGTTTTACTTTTTCCTTTAAATTTGAATAATAAATAAAATTATTCTAATACAGTATTTTAAGGACGGTAAAAACAGTTTTCTTGGCATATTATACATATTTTTCTAAGTAAATATCTAGTAGCATTATTTATGAAATTTCATATCCATACATATAAAGTGGTTCATCTTATCAGAAATATATAAAGCATCGAAACATAATTTTTATATTAAACGCATACATCTTCGCAATGACTATGAAAATGCAGAACAAATGGAAAATTTATCTTACAGATCTTGATTTATGTAACATTCACGTTACATTTTCTATTTTATTTTTCTTCTTATACTATTTTAAAAATATAATACCTCTCAAATATGAATAACGTTGCCTATATTTCAAAATATTTTTCATAAATATATATACACTAGCGACCCGCTCGCGGCTTCGCCCGCTTTAACTACTGAATTATTCATGTAATGTACCTATGTTTGCAAAACACTTAAGATTATCAATGTGAAAATTATTTAAACCTTAATGCAACCCACATTTTCGTAGTTCCAATAAGGGTGTTCCAATTGTTTAAAAAAACAAACTTAAACAAATGACACAAACAACAGAAAACTTTAACGAAAGAAATTATAAACAACAGCACACTTAGATACTATTCTCTTACCCAAAAATACTTAAACAAAAGATGTAACCAACTATGTAGCGTTGAAATACATTATAATTATTGAGTAGCTCCAAAATGCGTGCAAACGCTTCTAAATTAACTTTGCTATAGAGCCAGGCGGAGAGTTGAAGCATTCTCTCGTCCATCTCCGTAGTAGCTCCGAACGACATCTGGGCGTTGACACAGTATGGAATTGGAAGGATTATCAAAGGATAGAAAGTCCCTAGGAAGTAGTCTTACGTCTGACCTCGGGCGGCCGGGTATGCCACAGAGTGCTGCTCCTTAGATGCAGGTGACCCGATACATGGCGCAGCGGAATGCGTTGGACGCGAGACGACCAATGTGTACCTCCAGGCTTTCTATTTTTATGTTGCTATGATGCGTGGTGTTTCTCACTTAGTATGGCGCCTGCGTCACTCGACGGAGGATGAGGTTGTAGACTACCTGCAGGATTTCTCGTTTTGTGATACTTGCTATGGCGTTGTGATGTCATCAGTGTATAGTGCGTAGAGAGCAGGTGATAAAATGCTGGCCTGAGGAACATCGGCAGCGATCGACCGCTGCTAGAACTTGAACTCTCAACTCTCACGCAAAATGTTCTGTCACTAAGGCAGGGAGGCAAAGACATGCGCGACGTGCTGGAGGGTTCCGGCTCTGAGCACTTAATGAAGTAGGCCCGGGTGCCAGACGCGGTCGAATGCGTGCTACGTCGAAGAAGACTACTATTGCACTCTCCTTTCGGTTGATCGCTGTTGCGGCGTAGTATAACCAAACTGCTCGCTTCGTGGGTGGATGTGCGACTGGAGAAGTGAGAGGAATATCTTCTCGAACAGCTTGGCGACCGCGCTATGGAGGGTTATAGATCCGTATCCTTCAAGCTGCGGGGTCTTCCCAGCCTTGGGCAACATGATGAGCATGCATGCCCGGGGGAAAGAAGACAGGTGGGTGCGGCGGATCCATTGTTATAAGCATATAAGGATGCGGGGCGCGAGGGGACGCGTGGTGGGCGGCGAGCCGTTACACAGCAAGAATTTTTTAGTATCGCAATGGTAATTTTAAATCTGTGCTACTTACTTATACCTTGAAATGAAAACAGTAAACAACATTTTGATCTATATTAAATGACCAAAAGGTAGCTAATATACTTATTTATATACTGAGAGTAAGGGATGATATAGCTTTTCTCTAAAACTATTTGTAATTTCGAAATATTGTAGAGAGCAAAGGTTATCTTTGTTTAACGTAGAAAATTAATAACTTATTTAAAAGGATAAGGATTAATATCATTATGGACACACATCCCTTAAAATAAGAAAATATATTTACATTGCCGTCTAATTTCCGTCTTCTCTACGCTTTTATTAGTAAGATTTAAACGATTGTTATTTGCATTTCTTGTTCTACGACCTATGAACGACTTTTTCGTGGTGTAACTGTTATCCCAAACACCTTTTAAAATATAATTTAATAAATAATGCCTTGGCTCGTGATGTGTCTAGTGGTTAGAACCGTGTATAGTTATGAACGTGAAGAACCCAAAATCTTTTAGAGATTCAGAGGTAACAGTATTAAGAACTTTATATTATGCCATTAGAGGGTATCGCTTTAATAACATATTTGCCATCAGAAGTTGTTCTTGTGTCAGTTATTTACATAACTGGAAACTCGACAATATGACATTGTCATAGCTCGTCCGAAGAAAAGCCAAGAGCGCGTCCTATCTTCCTCTCCACTATAACTGCGAACTAGTTATAATAAAAGGAAGAAAGAGTACGGGCACCTCCCCGCCCTACACCGTGAATTCCTACCTGACTGCGGCTGCAACAGTCTTATTGAACTCTCCGGGACGTTTGTGTGTGATCAGTCTGAAGGTACTTGTTACGCTTGTTTATATTAAGATTATTATATTAGAATTGTGATTCGTGATGTTGATTGATTTGTGAGATCAATATAAGTCGTTGGAACGAACGCACTGCCGCAAGGCGGCCGATATGTTAAATAAACGCACGGCACACACCCCACAGTCACGTCTCGAACCGTAGGCGGACACTACTACATACACCAGAGTTCCAGGACATAAAATAGCACCACACACCCGCATGAGACGGGCGGACACTACTACATACACCGGAGCTGGGACATAAAATAGCACCACACACCTACTAGTCGTATACCAAGTCGTAGAAATGGTATATCAATATATCAATGGCTAACGCCATACAAACACAGCTTACGTACCGCGAGCGTACTGCGAGACGGCATCAGCCAAGACATAGTTAATGTCACTGCAACAGTTCGCATAAGCCCATCACGTCAGCTTCCGCGACGTCAACGTTAACCCATAATATGTGTCGCTCCTACACATATAATTCCTTTATAAGGAATTCGATCCTAAAAGATCGTGCCATCATAGACTTCGAATTATCATATTATATTCATTATACATTTGGTACGAGTCTTTATGTGCATCATATTTATTAGTACCGTAGTACTTAAGAGTTCGACTCGACCGCTGCCTTCCAGCATCACCACCACCTATATATACAGAACGACGGTTGCGACATTCGGGACGACAATACACGAACTCGTCTCGAATAATATGGTATCAAAAATATATAGTTTGTATTATTCATAATTAACTATGTTATTTATGTGTATTGCCATGCATATTTTATTTTATTTATTTATTTATTTTTAACTTATACCCGAGGTACATACTGTTACAGTGGCATAATTAAATTTAAAAAGGAAATGTTTAAAAAGGTAAAAAAATAATAAAAAGAAGCAGAGTAAACAATTTAAACAACAGGATACGTAATGATATGATGAAGAAATGATAAACAAAAGACTACCTACTATTCTCTTCCTAAAAAACTTACACGAAAGACTACCTACTATTCTATTAATCAAAAAAGATGAAACTAAATATATCGCGCTGAAATAATACATTAAACTCTAATTATCCAATACGTACAATCGCATCTAAATCTACTTCGATACAGAGACAGGCGGGGAGACGGGCGCGGCGGACGCATGGCGTGTGGTGAGCCGTTTCGCAGCAAGGATATTTTGATATTGTAACAACTTCTAAAGTACTTATTAAAATGAAAAACAATAAAAGACAGTTTTCATCTCCATTAAATGGCCAACGTAACTAATATACTTATTTATATGCTTTATGAGTAAGGGATAAACGAAACATGAGCCAAATCTGCGGTTTATAGCGGGCGTGATGTGTCAACAATTAAATGCGTTTTTCTCTAAAACTATTCATAATTTCCAATTAGTGTAAAAAGCAAATTTTATCTTCGTTTAACGTAGAAAATTAATAAAGTATTTAAAAGGATAAGGATTGATGTCATTATGGACAAACACCCCTCACAATAAAAAATATATTTAAATTATTATTTTTAGACAGAAATATGCTCACTGTATGCTATCCTTAGAAGATACAAATATGCTGTCGCTGACTTTTTTGTAGATCTTATCAAGAGGAATAATACTCTAGTACATTGTTTTCATGTAAGACTTACCATTAAAGCAGCGCATGCGTGAAAGTTTCTCAACGGGTAGGACTTTATGCACATTTATCATATTTATGTCAAATTACATTGAAATATATATATAATAAATCATATACAAACCTTCTCTGAGAAATACTCTATCTTATGGTGTAAACCGCATCAAAATCCGTTGGGTGGTTTAGACGAAGATCGCTTAGAAAGGCCAGACAGAGAAAAAAAGCGTTTCTATTTTATAATATTTATATAGATATAGATGTATAAATTTTATTCATTTGCTAGAAAAAAAACTTACTTTTTAAATGAGAAATCTTTTAAGCTCTTTTTGTATTTACCTATTAATATTCTGTGATAAATAAATATATTCTATAAAACTCCTAAATTCCTATTGTATTTATGTAGCTTATCGTACCGAACTGTCGATAAGAGAAAAATTGTGGCAGCGAGTATCGTTTATGGGAAAAAATTGTCTTTATTTAATTTCATTTACTCAAGAATGTAAGGTGAGAAGAAGAATCTCTCTATCATATGCAAATATATTACGCTGTTTTGCTATTTGCGGAAAAAATCTGGAAGCTGAAAAAAAATATCAATCTAGACACGTAAGGCTGGAGGTCAGTTTTCACCAATAAACACCTCATAATTATGTCAGAAAAAATATAAATAATTTGTACATTTATAATATAATAGGTCCATCATAAGATACTCTCCAACCCTTAAATGTAGAAAATAAAATACTACTTTCAACGTTCTTAAAACATGTCATTTAATAACTTCCCTTACATTTGTTTGAATTCTTAATCTTGAGGATTGCCACTTTTTCCGCTGAAAAATTGGATATGATCCAAAATAGTCAGTCTAAGAAGCTTTAAAAGACTAGATTTATTGGTTCAATCATCTTTGCATTCTTAAGGAGAACCGCTTCATAAAACTTCAATTATATTATAAAAAGTGAATGAACTTTTTTGAAAGTAATTAAAAAAATATGTTTCTTTCCTTGTATTTATTTTTAAATTACTGAAGTAAAAATGAGACGTATTTGCGTAAAAAACAGATACGAGAACGGAGAAAATTCTTTTCTGGAACATCAAAGGACTGGAAAAATAGCGTGTACAGGAAAACATAATAATATAAATATATTCGATAAGTATATTTTTTTAATATGAAAAACATAATATTGACTTTATTATCTTATTGAATGGTGATGTCAGTGAGATCTCGTTAAGCTGGTCATGATAGCGTTCATGTATTGAATAAACCATGAGTTGTTTTCAATTAAGCGTAAAAGCCTTTCGTCATAAAAGCGGGACCGGACGTAATTGACGTGTGTATGTGTGAAATTATGTTATTATATGTTGTGATTGTATGTATTTCTATAGAAATGCAAGTGCAATGCGATATAAAAGTGAAGTTTATCTCTTTATTTCATTGATAATTTTGAAGTTAATAAAAGAAATTACCGCCAGGTGTTTTTGCTCGAATGACATCTTGTTTCGGAGAAGTAATAAATATTCTACATAATTTTTAAGGGGTTTAATTTTACCACAAAAACATAATAAATATTTGTACTGGTTTTAAAATTGTGTGGCCAATTGTGGTGCAGGGGCACAAGCCTGTAAACGCGACAGATTGTGGGTTCGATTTCTACCGGAGGAATTAAATTAATTGATATTATCATTACTAGGCTCTAGTGTCCAGGCAAAGCACGTGAGTTCCGCCACTGAACACACAATGTCTCCAGAATTCGGAAAGTAAGGAGCGGAGTGTTATAACACTCCCTCTCTTTATCAACCCTGCTACATGCAGAATACATGATCGTGAAATTACAAGCGACAAATTGAATAAAATCCATACAGTATATAAAAAAAATACTTATAATAATATGTATATATATAATATTAATATTATGTTCTAAATACCCTGTTGCATATTTTAGCATACATAGTACTCGTTGTGACAGTAACTATCTAACTTACATTTCACAGGAACAGTTAAACTGAAATGAATTCTGACTGCCGAGGATGAGGCTCACGAAGTTTGAGAGCCACTGAACGAACTGCTAACCCTTGTTCGTATAGTTGTCGAAATGTACGATGAACTTTGAAGTCTATCTATCTATTTTGTAAAAGAGACGATCTACAAATGAAAGCGATTTATAATAAATATTAAAGTTTAAACATAAAATAGCAAATTTAAACCTATATATTTTTTTTTTAAGTTAAGTACTGACGGTAATAAACGCCGCATTTACAAAACGAGAAAAAGAAAACAAATTATTGTCCCAATTTTGAATCGAACTTACAACCATGACAGTTTTAAAATGTTGTCCATTGTCCACTGCGCCATGATGCGACGGCGATGGAATAAAAAGTAATGCACGATAATGAAGTAGATTCTACTCCATGATACATACAAGGAAAGAGTTATGAGGCAAGATACTAATATTTTTCTTAATATTTTTATAACTTGACAATTCAAAATGCTTATCTATTTCATTAAGATCATTTTTATTTTGGATTTGATTATACATATATGTTCCAGTAGTAATAGTACTGTAGTTTTTATAACCAGATGCATACACTTATACAGAGAATATTTTAAAATTTTACTTCACAGACGATCTAATTTAATTTTAAGTGTTTGATGTAAATCGGATTTTTCTACTTTTCATTTAATTTTATTTCAATTTTAAAATATTATCGTAGTTCTTACACAATTAAGACCTATTCAGGTTAATTTTAGAATAAGATTTTGAATTATATGAATTATTTAGTACGAACTAAATTCATAGAAATTAAGCAATTGAATAGTTAGTGCTTAGGAGATTTTCTTTGACTTTTATTTATGAAATGTTTATACCCTGAAATTTCTACGCTGAATAGATGAGATCAAATATTTTTGAAATATCTAACTATAAAAATAATGTAGTAATTTATGTACATGCCAATTGAACTTAACACATGTGGTGGTATTGTAACCCCCGCATGTATCGTGGTCCCCCTTGAAATTTCTTATTAAGAAAAATTACAATAAAACGAGAAGAGGCAACGCATTCCCGTATTTTATGAAGCAGTTTAAAAGTGCATTCGTTTTTAATGTGGTGGAATTATTTCAATAATTATGTTAATATTAACTCATAGCTTAATAAACGTTGTCCCATGGGACTTTTAAGGTAAACATGCTTAAATTTCAATGTTTTATGTACAATAAGGTTTGTTAAAAGATTCTATGATGTTGATAATTTCACCCCTCATACTCTGTCACATTGTTTTTATTCCAAAGTCAATCTTATATAGATAAATAAATCAAAACCGGTGGTGTATTATTAAGATTTGCTTTTTTTTAATCTTAATACTGGTCCTCTAAAACAAAATGCAGGGGCCACATTACATTCTCCTATATTATTTTCAAACATCCTAGTCATATTTTGGATGAAATGAACAAGTATACCGAACACAAATAATTTTGTAAATTTAAAATATATGGACAAAATAGACTTCTCAATTCTTGTATTATATTTAGGTCACGTTTTGTTTTCAAGTAGGTACTAAAACACTAGGCTAGGCTTTCTAGAACAACCGTAGTTTATCCTTATCTTCTATAAATCTCGTAAGATGTAGTATATGTTTCTGTCTGTTCTAGCTCTCTAGGGCGGCACAACTTTTAGGCAAAGAAAATCAAGATTAATCAAGAGTTGAGTAGCAGAATTCAACAATCTGCGTATTCTACGCCGCTCTGTATCTAATTAAGCGGCGAGAAAATTGTTTTAATGAAAATTAAAGTAAAATAGATTTAGTAAAACATATTAATTAATGTGTGTATTAAGATATTTTAAGGCAATTGGATAGCTAAACAACACCTGGTGAAGTAAACGTAACTTTTAGCCAAATTTTGTACAACACCAATATACATTATTATAACAAAATGGCTACAATGTTTTTCAAGATAAAATTACAATATAAATGCATTCCTTGGGAATTTTATCGCAACTCGTAACTTCACACGTCCATCACAGCGTTTACTTTCGGCCATGTTTCTCAACTGTCACAAACTTTGTATATACAGACAAGAGTGGTATTTTTTTTTTAAATTCTGCACTAACTTTGTGGCTTCTGGCTTTAGGTGCATATGTATATTATTCATTTCATAAAAAAATAAACACTCTTCTGTACCTAACCTTATCATTAACCTGTGAAATAAGTAAGACAATGTTTTACTCCCACGATAAATTAATTCTCATTTTATTTGTAAGTATAGACTTCACTTTTGTAACTAATATAATACAATAGGGTAAAATACCTACTTTGTAGAAATTTTAGCTTATATGATTTTCATTAAAACATTTTTTTTTCATTTATACTTATTTTTCTTATTTCTCATAAAAAAATAAGACGCAAATTTCTATGTTAACAATGACAATTCCGTTAAGGACGTTCCTCGTTATATGTCTTCGTATCCACATTTTGGCTTTATCCATAGTTTAATCCTTTGCATGTTCCATAAAAGCGATCGTTTTCTATAGGGATAGGACTATGGCTTCATACATTGTCCTTATTCTACATCAAATGCAAGGTAGTATGGTAGAGATTCTATTTCGTGTGCACCTTCACGTAATAAACGTCAAATTTAAACAGCAACGCACTAACAATTATTTTATATTTCATGTTGATAAGTGTAATAATGTTTCGTTCTATATTCAAATATTGACATCTAACTTGCTCGACTAGCCGCCAGTAGTTCCTAAGGTTAGCGCGTTTAACCAAACAAACTCTTAAGCTTTACAATATTAACATATATTGTATTATACAGACACACGCGACTACTCGACCCTCAATCACAATTAAAATCAAATAAATAACTTATATTAGATTTGTTCAGGGAAAAATATCTATGTCGCCATCCATGTCTTCACTGACAGCCTTTTAGGGGAAAGTTTATAATGGTAGTTTCCATTACCCGAAGTGGCTGTCTGAGGGCTGATGCATGACGCACTCGTGAGAAAATATTAATAAGACCGCGTTACTCGACTACGACGCGATAGATGTAGCTGTGGAACTTTGTGACCTACTTCTTGGAGTTGACCATGTTCTATGGTAATTTAGTATTTATATATGAATTATGTGAATTGATTAGATTATGTTATTAGATATTATAATATAGTATAAGTTTATTAACGATTTAGAAGTTTATATTAAAAAAATCAGCTTCACGCTGTATCCCACACAGAGCAGGGTAGGTAGAGTTGAGACGGAGTGTCTAGCTTAAGTTTATATAGCTATCAGTTATACAATGCCTTAATATTTACTTCTATTCTTGTTAATAAGGTTCATTATTTAATAAATATATTATATAATAATAATATATTTGAAATTGAATATAACATCTTGACTTAGCGGTAAGAATCACTAATAATTTCTCTAACAATTGTACTTTTTGAAGAACAAGGGAATTTTAAACAAAATAAAATATATGACTTCATAAATTCAAATAAGCGTATACAGTTACATTCGCTCCGTCAAGAATTATTATCCAACGACATAAAGCTACAAAATTGTTTCACTGTTTTAACAGTTACAAGGGAACAAAGGAACGGACATACAAAAAACATTACCCTCCTTTTGGGCTTCGTCGCAGTCGGGTAAAAAATTTACTGTTCTAAACTGAATAGAAACATTGTATTAATCTATACATGCCTAAGTCATAAATTCAACTGATTCATATAAAAACGTGAGCTTATCTGGTAGACCACATAGTTAACTATAATGAGACCGACGTACTAGGCCGCGGGCTGGCGGAATTTAAATAGGTTACAATTAATACCCAAAATATTCGACTACCACAGTGTTTGTATTTATGTTATTTAGATACACGTGTACGGCATATGTAAATGCATAGGTGGAGGCGTATGGCCTTTGTTCTTATCTTGTATACTTTTGATGTATAAGTTTATTAACAGATTAAAAAAATCAGCTTATCAACGTATAAAACTACGTTTTGATGAAAAAAGCAGGAAATACGGACACATCCTAGTGTCATTTATGTTTAAAGAATTTATTGTCAAAAATAAATACAATTACACTTAGATGAGAACAATACAGTAAATGTAATAAATTTACATCGCCTTACAAGTACCCAGTTAAAGAAATCAAATATTAACAACGGATAACGCGGAGTTTACATTTTTCACAGATGCGGGTAATTGGTTATAAATTTACACATACACACTAAAAACGATGATCGCATTGCCTTAGAAACTGGACTTTCCTTAACTGGAGTTCCAAGGAACTTGAATATTTAATATTAATTTGCGCTTGATCCACATCATCTCGAGATAAATGGACAGACAAGAAAATGATTGTACAATTTTTTTTCTTTTCAAGTACGGAATCCCAAAAAATATAAAAGCAGTAATTAGTTCTTATAATTATGTTCATTAAAAACGACATAAATAACCTTTAATTTTGTGAAATGAAAGAATTTAATATTTAACATGACCAGTGCTTGGTTATAAAGGTAGCTTATGGTATCAGAGTACTTAAATTGTACTGTAAACGTGAACACATGTTATTACCTAACGTTACATTGTACTTAATATTTCAAAATTATATGTAACAGCTTATTGCAGCTGGAAATTAAATTCTTTGAGATTCGGACATTTATTACTTTAATTTTAAAAAATGAAATTAAATCTGTTTTATTATAAAACTGTTTTATTATAAAATGAAATTTCTTCGAGTGGGGATCGCTGTGCCCCGATTGGCCTCTTATATAATTCTATACTACGTCGTATATCATTCTAAGTCATTACACTTAAACTCACGTGGTAACCCGTACACAGCAGGGTAGGCAGAGGGAACTTAGTGTTAAGACACTCCATTCCCATTTTACTGCTGAATTCTAGGTGCATTGCCTGTTTGCAAGCGGAAATCAACGCCGCGCTTTGTCTCGACACCAAAACGAAGAAATGAAAATATCAAAAAATTTATTTCCTCGAATGGGAGTCGAACCCACAACCAGTCGCGTTTACAGTTACACTTCATTCTTTTTCAAGCATGAAGTTGAAAAAAAGAATACGTATTTTATTGAAAAATTATATGAAAAGTTGATAATGCATTTTTATCAACATTTGTCCCATTTTGCGAACAAAAATACAGTCGAAACCATATATAGGCTACATATGACGAGGATACTTTCTAATAAAAGCGCGCACCGAGGTACTTTTGGTCACTGGGTAAATAATAAATACCCAGAAGGGTTGCCGGTGATGGATGTAGCGTTTCCGTCGTCCGTCATATTGGGACACACGAATTGTGACATAAATTCCATTTTTTCCACCCGAGCTGTAATTTTGGCGTGGAAAATATTTTTCATTTTCTCTTAGCTAGAGGTTTACAGTTAACAACGTAATGTGATGTAAATGATGGCTGACGTTATTACTGTAATGTGAGGTATTAAATATAACTATTTTTTGAGGTTTTATTATTATGTAAAGAAATAAAAAAATAATCAGCTTCCCGCACCCAGCAGGGTAGGGAACCTAATATTAAGACGCTTTGTTCCCCACTTTTTGCCAAATTTCGAAGGCATAGAGTACTTACATACTTAACACCGCTATTTTGCCTCGGCACCAAAGCTAAGACATGAAAATATAAATTTTAATAAATATTTCATCTATTAGGCGTTTTTAGTTTAGTTATGTATTTGAAAAGCGTTTTTATTTCACTTTTCAACCCGAACATTATTAATTTACAAAATGTACTAGCTCCTAGGCTTTTGAGAACAATATTTTTTTTTCAACTTCATGCTGTATTCTGCACGTAGCAGTGTAAATCTGTAGGCTGTGCGTGTGGAGTGGCGAAATTCAACACCGTGCATTTCCTCTACACCAGAGTGAAGAAATTAAAATATTAAATATTTCACTTCCTGGAGAGAGAATCGAACCCACTTGTCGCGTTGTCACAGTTATTGTATTTGTTTTGTATACATATTTATTTTATATATTCAAAATATATAGTTTCTCCTCCAGCCTAGCTCAACATTCAATAATGCGATAGCGTCATCTAATCAAATATGATATTCGATGAAGCAATACAAATGCGAGAATAATAAAAAATAGGTAAATAATAGTATAATACAGGGTCATCAAAGCCGATTACGATATAACAGTCGATTTATTCACTTATAATAATAAGCCTACACGTAATGCTAAATGTTTCATATAAATAATATACGAGTCTTAAATTCATTCTTGTTGGTGGTTAAGTTATTTGAAAAAAAATACTAAAAAAATATTATTATTTTCGAAAGGCTAATATCAAAATTTGAATTTTTGAAACTAAGGTCATCGTCGATACTTTGATAGCTTTTCACTTATAATATGACTCCCGAAGGCATGTACGAAGTTGATCACTGGATGGTATATGTTATTACCTTAGCCTCCTCATCTTACAGGAAACTGTAGCAAGATTGAAATCCAAAATTATAAAAAATAATTAATTTATTCAGCTACAAGGTTCCAGGAATATAATATTTTAAAGTAGATTCACGTTCAATTTATTTTGACCCTTGACCTATTTTAATATTCCTTTACAACCCACCATGTCCTTTTATAAAGCAAATACATAAAATGCCATACTAAAAACTGTGCTCAAAAGTTTCACATAACCTAACAATTTAAGAATTTCAAGGAAGAAATTCCACTTAAGAATGTGAAATGCGCCTAAAAATTTCTTTTATTACGTTACAAGAACATTCCGTACGAACGAGCTAAGGCTGCTGTTGGACATTATGGCGTGCGGTTTCCTCCATTATTCCAGTACCAAGTTATAAGTGGCGGTCCTTTGGGTCAAAGGGAACCTGATTCTATCACCTGCCCGCCCGCTTTGACTCGAATATTGGCTGTGATATGCTGACATTACCCGAGATACGTTTATTGGAAAATGGAAAGGCATAAATCCGATAATATTCTATTCTATTCTATTCTATGTCAGAGTTCACCAAATTGACTTTGTATAGAATTGAGACATTTCTTGATAAAGCTAAAATTGTATGTGTCAGAGTTCAACGTATATCACTCTATAAATATATATAAGAATGAAAATATTAAAATACATATAGAGTAAACCGCGACAAAATTGAGAATCGCTTGGTTTCAAACGTGACGGTTGTGTGTTCGATACCCGAGAAAAAATATATTTTGGCGCACGCTGTATGTATCCCGCGCGTAGCAGAGTAGGCGAAGAGAACATAGGAACCTAGTGTTATGACACTCCGTTCCCTATTTCCCTCTGAATTCGTATTGTGTGACTTAAATTCACACCGAACTTTGCTTTGCTACCGGAGCGCAAACAATAAAATATATTGTGCAAACAATAATTAATATTAAATATTTTATTCCCCCGATTAGGAATAGAACCCACAACTGAACAATTATATTTTACGTTACTTTCATTTGTCCGAGTGGTCCTTTCAGAATGAAATATCTAGCGGTTAACATCGATTTATGTAACGTGACGATGTTGTAGCACAGCGATCACATACATGTGTATGTATCTCAGCGCTATGATGACAGTTTCGAATCCTACTCTGGGTTAATTATAATGACATTATAAATTCTTTTAATAATATTTTTATTTATAATAATATTTTTTTCTTAAAACACTAACAGAAAGAAGTATTAAAGATCTTGTCATATTTTTACCGGTCTTCAGGCTGAATACTAGCATGGTTGGGCAGAGAGGGCCGAGTGTCAAAATACTCCCATAAAGATAGTTTCGTTCATCACTTTCCAATGATTTTTTAAGACACTGCGTGTTGAGAAATAAAACTCAACGCAGCGCTTTGCCTCGACACCAGAGCGAAGAAGTGATAATAATAGTAAATATTTTATTTCCTCTAGTAGGGATCGAACTCAGAACCTGTCAACTGCATATACAAATACACGTTTGTAGCCCCTCGACGACTGGCATCAATCTAATCATATCATCACGTAAAATATCTTTATTTTAACCTTATCGAATTTAAAAATATATCGGATTTACCAAAATAAAGATGTTATTCGAAATAAATTAGATAGCGAAAGGGAAGTAACGAAGCGGGTGACGCAACATTTTTTATTTACAAAACTGTTTTACCTTTGCCAGCGGGTTTATTCCCTTTTCACAAATTCAGCCCAAATCCAATTCTTTGAATAAAAATCTATAAGACAAAAGTATAGGCCAATTTAGAGTGTAACTGATACCAATGTTGTGTGAAGTACAGCGGTTAAAATGTATCTTAGCTAAAGAGAAATTCATTGTTGGATTAACAAAATATTAATATAGTTTTTTTTTATTTTATTTTATCGCCATAACATGTTATTATTTAGCGGGTTCGGGTTCCACTACGTTCAAATTTTTATACGTTTTCTAAATAACTATTTGTCTTTTTTTGCTGTGGAATAATACCTTAAAAATATTAAAAAACATATTATTTTTAAATATAATATAAAAAGAAAATAGTAGTATTTACAAATTTTGGATAACATTAAACATATTTTTTAAGTTATATCGTAATATACGATATTCAAAATTATTAACTTATTTATTTTGTTAGCATTGGTCTTGTGACCTAAAATGTAAAATATCATTTTTTTTCCTCGTCTCCCGTAGACGTGTTTTATGTACGTACTTGTATACATCAGCGTGTCCTGGGGGGAACTAAATGTCAACTTTGCAATACTTAGTTTCATATAATTTTCTCAAATGGCATCCTTGAAACGGCATAACTAACAAATTGAATATTTGGCGTTAGCATCGTTACTTATAACGCAGCGGTTTTACATTGTTTTTTTTTTTTTACTAAAGGGCATAAAGCAGAAACGATATTCCCAAAAAGCATATATTTAAGCATCTTATATTCCATGTTCAAATATTGTACTCATTTTATAAACAACTTTACATTAAACATGTTAATGTACTTACATACTAATGTCTACGCAGTCCAAAAGAAAGTACTATGGAATTAAACAGGAATTAATTTCCATATAAATAACGTACTCAAGAAAAATATACAGTTTTCCTTTTAAATTTATAGTCCGTGGCCATATTGTAGGAAATTTGTGTTTTCTGAAATAAGGTGTTAATAATAAGCGAAAATTCCAACACCGTCGCTATTGGTAAGTACTTGTTGTACTTCTTTCAAAAATGAGTTCATCGTAGCCCTTTGGTGTAGAGCCATTTACCACACTTGGGGTAATGTTTTATAGCGTAAAAGTGCGGCATTAAGTTCCGCCATTCTACATGAAACGTCTTACGGGCGGAAATAGGAGAGCGGAGTATCTTGTCACTTGATTGTTTGATTTTCTTCTGCCTACCCTGCTTCACGCTGAATCCCATATATAGCAGGTTAGGTAGAGTGACCGTAGTATTGAGACACTCCGACTTCCACTTTCCGTGGAATTCTAAAGGCATTGCGTGTTGAGTAGCAGCACTCAACGCCGCACTATGCCCCGACACCAGAGCTAAGAAATGAAAATGTATTTCATATCATCGAGTGGGAATCAAACCCACTAGTTGTCGCGTTACAGTCCCACGACTGATCTCAAAAAGAAAATAATGTAAGCATATTCTTAATTGATACAAAATATGGCACTTTCATTATACACTATGTAATTACATTAAGGGACCTTGAGACGTTGTAACGAGGTATCACATATGACACGCGTAATGTGATAGAACAATTTGAATAAAAGTAATATGTTCGTAACGTAATAAAAATAAGGTTAAATTGCTATTTTATGTGAAAAACTAAAATCTTAATCCTTAGATTAAGATCTTCGTAGCAAAATAAAAAAAAATCTAATCTAATAGCAAAAGAAGAAAGCAGGTTTTTTCAAAATTTTCCAAATATTGCATTTTGAGTGGCGCAACTTAACGCCGTGTTTTGTTTGTGAGAAGTGAATAATTTTTAATATATTATTTTCTATTGGTATATTTCAAAAAATCAAAATGGTATATTTAAAAAAAATATAAATATCCAAAACTGTTTATTAAAATTTACCTAATCCCATTTCGTGACATATTAAACATCTTAAATACACCAATACAAAAAAATAATAATGAAATAACATTTGATATTTTGAGGCCAACCGTGGCGATGTGGCACAAAGTGTGACTGTAAAGCGACTGATTGTGGGTTCGATCCCCACTCGAGGAGATGAAATATTTACCTAAATTTAAATTTCCATTTCTTCGTTCTGGTGTCGAGGCAAAGCGCGGAGTTAAGTTCTGCCACTCAATACGCAATGCCTCCAAAATTCGGCAGAAAGTAGGTAACGGAGTCTCTTACACTAGGTTCCCTCTGCCTACCCTGCTGCGTGCGGGATATAGCGTGAAGCTAATTTAATTTTTTTTTTACATTTAATATAAAAGTAAAACACAAAAGAACAGTAGAAGTAACTTCCGTTATCTGTCTATTGTACAATTATCTTTGTACTAAAAGAGGGTTAAAGGAGCAATTTATTAAAATCATGATAACGATCTTCATTATGCTACGTTTGCTTCGCAGAATACCAGAGGAAAGAGACTGGCTGTTTTTTCCAAGGAAAATTTGGCCGGAAAAAACTGCCTCGAATTATAATGGTCTGATTAAAAGAGGCCAGTCGTGGCACAGGGGCAGTAGCGCGGGATTGTAAGCGCGACTGGTTGAGGGTTCGATTCTCGCTCAAGAAAATGAAAAAAATAATATTTTTATTCGCTCTGGTGTTGAGTTCTGCTACTCAACGAGCGGAGTGTAATCACACTAGGTTCTCTCGACCTACTCTTCTACATATGGGATACAGCGTTAAGAAGACATCACCTTTTATATTCCCATATAAAACTTGATGTCTTCTTAACGCTGTTTTGATTATGATAGTGTAAAGTGAACTTAGTTAAAAAGAGTAATATTGTAATTATTAAAAAATCAGCTTCACGCTGTATCCCGCACACAGCAGGGTAGGCAGAGGGAATCTAGTGTTTTTTTTTTTTTTTTTAGACACTCCATTCCCTACTTTCTGCCGATTTATGGAGACATTGCGTGTTGAGTGGCAGAACTCAACGCCGCTCTTAGCCTCGACACCAGAGCGAAGAAATGGAAATATAAATTTAAGTAAATATTTTATCTCCTCGAGTGGGGATCGAACCCACAACCAGTCGGTTTACAGTCACACTTCGTGCCGCTGCGCCACGACTGGCCTCATTGTAATTATTAATAGTATTATTTCAATCGCCATGATTGTGGACTCGAATTCCACTCGAGGAAACCAGTATTTTCTTTTCTATAATTTTATACGCAATCTCTGGGAAAATCAATTAGAAACTTAGGAACGGAGTGTCTTAAAACTAGATTCCGTCTGCCTACTCTGCTATGCAAAAAAAGAAAAGAACAAAAAAAAATATTGAATAACAATATTATTTCGAAGACTTTCATAAAAATATATAACCCCAATCTTCCAACAAATTTCATATGACATGAAATTAATGTACAGAATATTTTCATGCTAACATTCATAACCTAGTAATTTTGAAATGCAGTGTGACTCGAGGAATCCGCTCTACGGGCAAACAGAGAACTAAAGTTTAACGGGAAACGACCTGATGTATATTTCCGAGTGTGTTGGAATTCATAAAGGGATTTAAATGTGCTTGTAATTTTCATTGGTTTACATTATTTTTGATTTAATATATTTTTGTAAATATCTGGATTGCAGTAAAAACTGTTCGTACTACTTTAAGTTTTATATAGCCTACGAACCCAATGTTGAGACACTCCGTTCTAATTAAGATACTTCCATACCTCCGAATCCTTCCTTTCCACTAAATTCTGGAGGCATAGAATATTGAGTGGAACTCAAAAGCGCGCTTTGCCTTGACACCAAAGCGAAGAAATTAAAATATTAAATATATCATTTTCTTGAGTGGGAATCGAACTACAACCTGTCGCGTAGTAAACCACACACAACCTTGCGCCACGACTAGCAGGTTTAAGTTATTATCTACGTAGAATAATAATGATAAATAAATTGATATGTTTTTTGTAAATTATAAAGGAACATTTTATGTTTAAACAGATTTATATTTTTGAAAAATTAATTAATTAATTAAACGAACTTGAAAAATTAAAATTAAAAAATATAAATTTTTATATTTAAAAAAAAAAATTATTTTGGTTTTCATAAGAAAATAAATAATATTATACTTATTTACTAAAAAGTAGAACTTTAGTAAATAAGGGAAATAAAAAGTACTAGAATGATTTAAATCAATATTGAACTTGTTAACTTGTTTAATATTGAATTTGTTATATTAAAGTAAATAAAACTAAGATATTTTTGTAAACACTCCATAATGATGCTCATTTACATTAAGTTTTATATCAGATAGTTCTATTTCAATATATAATAACCAAAGTATAATCTCAACTTTGACGATAAAATTGATTGCTGTAGAAGATATAAAAGTAATGTACTAAGTGACTAATAACTTTATAAGTACAAGTGAGCTGTTAATTTTGTATTCAGTTAAAGACATTTGAATTCGTTGAGGCCAGTCGTGGCGCAGTGGTACAAAGTGTGACTGTAAAACCGACTGGTTGTGGGTTCGATCCCCACTCGAGGAGATGAAATATTTACTTAAATTTATATTTCCATTTCTTCGCTCTGGTGTCGAGGCAAAGCGCGGCGTTGAGTTCTGCCACTCAACACGCAATACCTCCAAAATTCGGCAGAAAGTGGGGAACGGAGTGTCTTAACACTAGGTTCCCTCTGCCTACCCTGCTGCTTGCGGGATATAGCGTGAAGCTAATTCAATTTTTAATTTAATTTAATTTTTTTAATTTAAATTTGTCAAGAAGCTAAAATTACATTAAAACGTGAAATTAAATAATTTATTAAAGTCTTGTGCGATTTTGTAATTTTATATAAAATTTTATTATACCCTAAGTTGTTTTTATTACTGACGATTGGATGGGTACACCAGTGTTATATTATGGTGGAGATGGTTAAAATTGCATTAATAAATATAATTCTTCCTTGCAATTGTAAGTAATTAAATGTCTTTGGATAGCCGCAATTTAAAAAATCTCCCTAAAGAGATGCTAACAACATGAATAGATTGTAACAAGAGTATAGGAATATCAACGTACTTTGATGGAAACGTATGGCTTAGTGTTCAGACCGCTTGGACGGTATATAATAGGTGCAGGTTGCAACCCCTAATTCCGCTAAATTTAAATTATCTATACGTTTCTGGAACAAAAAATGGCACAATAATTGGCACTTTAAGAACTTAACATATTTTTATTACAGATACAAAAAAATTTAAAACAATAATAACGAACAAAAAAAGCTTAATAAAATAATTAAATAATAATAATTGTAAAAATCAAAGATATCAATAATTAAATATTTTATATATGGTACAAAGCATATATTTTGGTAACCTAAAAATATGTTCACACTTAGGACAGTTTTTCTTTAATATGTTAAGCTAATCGATCGACAAAAATTGATAAATGGATAAATGCAATTTGAGGTACCAGTTACTCGAAAAGTTTGTTAAAAAATATCTTGAGCAATTTATAAAATCAATTCAAAAACACCTGTCACGGTAAAAAATAATAAACTACCAGCACCTGCACTTACTTTCTTAAAATGCAAGAAAAAACACAATAAATAAACAAACAAATAAATATCATCAGGACGTATAATATACGTTTAGTTAGGTGTTCACGAAAGTAAAAAAAAAGATCATTTGTGCGTTTCGGTTGCTGGTGCTATTGCCTTATATAAATAATAAATTATTTATATTTTTTTATTTTATTATCAATTTCTTTTTAAGAACAATACAATTTTCACATATATTAAATAAAAAAATATTAAAATAATAAATAACATAAAATTTAAACATCCTTATACTAGCGTGTATATTCAATGTAAATAATTATAGTGCTTGATTCGCTGCAGTATTTAATTAAATGCTAGACTCAACCGCACCAAACACTAGGCACTCCTTTGGTTTCGACGGAAATTATAGATATTTATATGTCACGACATGATTACGACACGACCTTAAGTTATCATTTTTTTTGTATATTTTTTTCATAAATACAAAAATAATATACTTATATGTTGATTTAGTGTTATTTATATATTTTGAAATTATACAGAGTGTCCAGTACTTTATATAACAACACAGAAAGAAATGCGCGTTTTATTTTAATAAGAGTATAATAACATTAAGATGTATTTCGGCAGTATTCATATATTATTGGTAACATTACCAAAAGTTACGTCAATTACAGTCTAAGAAATAAAAACACATTAAAGGGACTGTAATATACATCGGTTCAGAAATCTCGGCGTAATCGGTGTATACCACCCGCATTAAGAAACTCCTCCTCTTTGAAGTCAATTAAAAAATTTAGTAACTGTACTAAAGTTTTGTTTTTGGGAAATTTGACGCTTAATCAAGTAATACTGTGTATAAACAAAAATATTGTTCTAAACGAAATTTTTAGTTAAAAAATGTTCTAATGAGTGAAAAAAAAACAAAATGAAATGCAAATCGGACTCGCATACTGAGTGTTTCGTAGCAAATTCAGGATGCTATTTCAACGGCTAGTACAATTTCAAACTGAGAAACTTAACATATTAATGATTTCAATTTATCGTTCATCTTTCACACTGCGTTTTTTACAATTTACATCTTCGATATAACGATCTACATTTTCTGCATATTTTGGTAGAATTTTTAATTAAAATCTCAAACTAATTTCAACCTAAACGTTGTCACGTCAAACTTATTAATTATTCAGTACACAAAAGCTGTCATGTAAATATTATATTATATATAAAAAAACACACAATATATCGTCCCACATCAGTGTAAACGGGTCGAAGTAATTACAAACGCCGCAATGTTGTGCATTATCACGTCATGGTGTTTTCATTAGTCGTGTAAACAATTTTAATCGCCCCCAATACAGACGCACCCTAATACAGACCCTCGCCCGTCGCCATTGTTTTAATTATTTCACATTATTCAGGGCATATACGTTTTTTTTTGTTGACTCGTCTTTTTTGTTTATTTTACAGCTCTTTAGTTTTAATTTTCTATTACAGAAAGAGTTCTGTTTAGTTTATAATATGTGTATTTTAAATATCTCAGGTTGAGATATTCGGTCTCATATACATAATAAAATAAAATAAATAAATCAGCTTCACGCTGTATCCAGCAAAGAGCTGGATAGACAGAGGGAACTTAGTGTAAGACATTCCGTTTTCCACTTTCTGCCGAATTCTGGAGGCATTGCGTGTTAGGTGGCAGAACTCAACGCCGCGCTTTGCCTCGACACCAGAGCGAAGAAATGGAAACATAAATTTAAATAAATATTTCATTTTCTCGAGTGGGGATCGAACCCACAACCAGTCGGTTTTACAGTCACACTTTGTGCCACGCCACGACTTCCCTCATACATAATATTGCGTCCAAGGAAACACCGGTTGCTTGTCATGATTCCTGACAAGTGAGCTCTACCCACCGAGGACCTTAAAAACCGTACAAAGTAAATGGCATTTGTTTGCAAAGAGTAGGTTGAGCCAAACGGCAGACCATAAATATATGAGTATATTATGTATATATTATGTCCGAGCAATGTCCTTCCTTAGCTTCACATTATATACTGCGTATAGCAGGGATAACAATTCTGGAGTCATTGTGTGTTGAGTGACGGAACTCAACGCCACACTTTACCTCGTTACCAGTGCGGAGAAATTGAGATATTATAAATCCATTTTCTGGAGTCGGAAACAATCCTGTATCCTTTAGCCACAAGCTCTTACCCCTGCGCCACGATTGGCTTCACGATAATTGTACTTAATTAAAGTAAATCGCTATTAATTAAATTAAAACAAACTATAATATATATTATATATTTAGACATAATATAAATTATGTAGGTAATACAATAACCATTACAATATGAAATATAATATACTACATAATTAATAATCCACGTATCTATTTGCTCTATTCTATATATAGATTATACTATAGATATCTTGGAAGCTGCACATATAATTTTGATATGACACGTCATGACAACATTGATCTGATTGAGGAGTATAGGATTCCTCACTAACTAATAATAAGATAAAGCCTATTTTATTAAATGAATCCTTAAGCATTGCGAGTTCAGTAGCGAAATTCAACGTCGCGCAACAAAATGAAAATATTAAATATTTAATCTCCTCGAATGGGAATCAAACCCACAACTTATGGCGTTTACAGTCTCTGCGCCTCCGCCATAACTGGTCTTAATGTATTCTTAATTAAAGCTTTGATAATATAATATATATGTGGTATGCCGTTGAAATTTGACACCCAGCAAATAATCAATGTTAGATCGGAGAGTAGAGAATGTTTTTTGCCTTATCACAACACACAACAAACGCCATACATACATTTTACATATAAAAAAAAACAAACAACAAAGCACAACACAACTCTCCTTCTTTTATCTTACCTTATCCTATTTATCTATCTAAAGCCAGACTACCTCTACAACAATATGTAAATTAGCACCATACAAAGTAATTATAACAGGGAACCCTAGTAAGGCATTCCTATTCAACCAGAGCCATTGAATATCTAATCGGCTGGTTAATTTTGTTTAACAGATCTATTAATTAAGCTGTAACCTCGATTTACGAGATATTTGCATTAGTTCGATTTTGGATTGCGGCAGTCGATATTCTGCTCCTGTAGCTGTATGTATACGTATAGAGTCAGTATGCATTATTTAGAAATTATTGTATACGACTTCTATGTGGATTTTGTTAATGTTTTCTTGGTATATTTAGGTTAGCTTCTTTTAGTTGTAAAACGGTTGTAGGTTTGAATACTTGTGGTGATTTACGTAAATATTTATATATAGGCGTCTTGGAAGTGAAGTCTTCGAGGCCAGGCGTGGCGCAGGGTCACAAAATGTGACTGTAAAATCAACTGGTTGTGGGTTTGATCCTCATTTGAGGGATTGAAATATTTATTTACATTTATATTTCCAAAGCGCGGCGTTCAGTTCTGCCACTCAACACGGCGTAAAGTGGGGAACGCAGTGTCTTAACACTAGGTTCCCTCTGCCTGGCCTGCTATGTGTGGGAAATAGTTTGAAGCTGATTTTTGTTTATTCGAAGACAAAACGCGGCATTAAAATCCACCCCTTCATACGGAGTCTCTTATATAAATCGAAAACAATGATTTTGTTGTCTCTATGTGGTAATTTTCCCTCTTGATTCTTTGATTGAATAAATTTATAGAATACTTTTATAACACATTCTTAGCGCAGCTTTCATTTTTTTTATTAAAATAATATATTTACCAAAATTATATATAATTTTGGTGGAAGAAATCGCTAATTAGCGATAAGACCGCCTTTTGTGCTTCACACAATGTTATGTGCATTTACTAAATGTAAGTTATGACTTTGCTTGCTTTGTATTTGTGGTGTACAATTAAGTATATATAGATAAAAAATAAATAAATAATTATTAATATTTATATCGATATTTTTTTATAAATATATAAAATTAAAAAAAAATACATATTTAAAAAAAAACCGATATAATTATAAATATTCATAAAAATCAATAACTTATCTTACAGATACAGTTGTATCTGTAAGATAAGTTATTGATTGTAACGACCAAACACATCAAATACGGTTTAGCAAATGTTAGTTTGTAAAATGAGGCCAGTCGTAGCGCAGCGGTACGAAGTGTGACTGTAAAACCGACTGGTTGTGGGTCCGATCCCCGCTCGAGGAGATGAAATATTTCTTTAAATTTATATTTTCATTTCTTCGCTCTGGTGTCGAGGCAAAAGTGCGGCGTTGAGTTCTGCCACTCAACACGCAATGCCTCCAAAATTCGGCAGAAAGTGGGGAACGGAGTGTCTTAACACTAGGTTCCCTCTGCCTACCCTGCTCTGAGCGGGATACAGCGTAAAGCAAAATAAAATAAAATAAATAGTTTGTAAATGATAACACATAAATCAATGTGAGGATTACAAATAAAGCAAAGTCAATGTTAGCGTAATGAGAGCCTGGGGCTTGAAATTTGAACTAAAGTCTAACCCCAGTCAGGTTTAACCAAACTTTGTTACATACGCAACTCGATTTTACATAATAAATATTATTATGTTCAAAATTTAATTGAGGCCAGCCTGCGCCACGCAGGGACCCAAAGTGTAACTGTTAATGCTGACTGGTTGTGGGTTCGATTCCACAACCAGTCAGCTTTACATTAAGGTTTAATTACATTAAGTTAGTTTCTCAATTTTAAAGAATCTTAAATTATTCAATGCTAAAGATCAACGAGCGAAATAAAAGAATTCGAACAAAAAATAAATTATGAAAAACAATAACGATAAATATCGTTAATGACTAAATAACATAATATGACCACATATTTCTATTAATCTCTTAGTAATTGTGATTATTTACAATAAAACACAGTCAAATACAAAAGTAGATCTGTTTACTTATAACGTTAATAATAACAAAATAGTATGCTACTGCAAAATAGTACTTTCAAAATAGTATGTAATGTTTGATCGCCCCTGGCCTAAAGCTAAGCTAACAGAGGTATCAAATTAAACAGTAGGTTCGTTTAGGATTATAGTTCCAGGGTTATGCAAAGGGAACGCTATCGTTTATATTACAATTAAAATAATATTTCTCTCTGTTTAATTTTTTCTCTTTCAATTTCCGTTTAATAAGACTATATTGCGTGTTGAGTGTTGGAATTGAACGCTGCACTCAGCCTTGTCAAAGCGAGGAAATGACAATTCTAACATATTCATTTCTCTGAGCAGGAATCGAACTCACAGTCATTGTCTGACCATATACGCTATCCCACTACATCAGCTTCACGCTGCATCCCGCATACAGCAGGGTAGGCAAAGGGAACCGGAACCGAGTGTTAAGACACTCGGTTTTTCCACTTTCTGCCTAATTCTGGAGGCATTGCGTGTTGAGTGGCGGAACTCAACGCCGCGTTTTGCCTCTACACCAGAGCCGAAGAAATGGAAATCATCTCCTCGAGTGGGAATCAAACCCACAACCAACTGTTGTGCTCTTGTTGCACGACTGGCCTCGAGTAAGATCGAAAATGTTAGTTTCTCTGAAAATAGATTTCCTTTCAGCATTACACTGGATATCGCAAGTGACAGAGTACGCAGAGGGAGCCTAATGTTAAGATTCTTTTCACTTTTCGCGGAATTGCGTGTTGAGTGGCGGAACTCAACGCCGCGCCTTACCTGAACACCAGAGCGAAGAAATTAAGATATAAATGTAATTAACTATTGCATTTCCTCGAGTGGGCATCGAACACAGAACCAGTCATTTTTTTTTAAATCACACATACCTCTGAGTCATGACTGGCTGGATTGAATAAAAGCACCTTAATATATTTAAGTTGGTACTAAGTTGCATATTTTAATAGTAGCGTTCGTTTAATTGCCACATAATGTTCGTTTAATTAATCAGTTATTATAATATTAGGAATGGAAACTAACACAAAATAAAAATTACAGTTTGACACGACAACAAGCCTGCTCACTACTTTAATTATTTTAAAAAGTACTAAATTATGATACATTTCGTTTTTAGTGTCCCGTTATGGCCTGTATATCGTAAGAGATATGTAGAGAATTGTTTGTCACAACTCTCTATTTTCCCTTCTTTTAGCTCGAATTCGAGAAGGCCAACTCAACTCGAACTCTACGCAACGCTAGTGCCAGTTTGCCTGACAGCGTAGTAGTTTCCACGAAATAGAGATTTTGCTAAGAATAATTATTTGGTACACAAAAATGTCGCTTAGTAAATATTTTTATAATTTTTCAAATCTTTTTCCAAAAATAGATATCATTCTGTCCTCAATCTTCAATGTCTGTTTTTTTTTTTCATTTTACGCAGTATACCGTACCTGGGAACCTGGGAAGTCGAAGTCGAAGTCGTCGAGTCGAAGAGTAACAAAACACTCCTTTTTCCATTAAGAATCTTCTTTCCTAAGTTCCGCTGAGTCCTGATGGTGAATTAAGTGGCGAGACTAAAAACTGAGCTTTGAAAATTCTTAAGATATATATTTTATGTAATGAAATAGGCATAGAAAACATAGTATTAGGATACTCCGTTCTCTATACGACTTAAAGCATATTCCATTATAGCTTCACGAGATAAGCATATACTTTAAAATGAACCTAATTATATTTATTTTCTCAAATGATTTAAGTACAAAATCATGTACCGTATGTAACTCAATTAAGAAGTTTTATCCGAATGTCAATTTGTAACTGAGTTAAACAATTTATAACTACCAAAGAGCCTGATTTTCGTTCCAATTAAAGTTTTAATGGATGTATTTGTTTACTTTAAACATAGTTCGGGCGTTTCGTGTAGAATGACCACTGACCGCGACCGCAAACTTACTCTGTTTCATTATTAATATAGGTAATTCATTACTTCTATGTTTCAAATTTAAAAATCTATTTATTAACCTTTGTTTTTTCAGCTTCACCCTGTATCCGCCATATAGTAGAGGAGTAGAGGGAACCTGGTGTTTAAAAACGCTACGCAAAAAATTTTCGAGTGTTGAGTGATGTAACTCAAAGCCACTCTTTGCCTTGTTACCATACCGAAGAAATAAAAATATTAATAATTAATAATACATTTCCGCGAATGGAAATGGATCCTACAACCATCGTGTCAACAGTCACACGCTTGCGCCACTGCGCCACGACAGCTTCAAATTATTTATTTAAATTGTAAATAAAAATATATTATTAGTCTATTTTTCATGAATTCTTTTCATAAATTCACTCTTATTTCAACTGATTCTGTATTCTAGACGTGTTTTCCATAGGTGTTTTAATGAGTTTTCTAATTTCGACCTCATTGTTAAATTTGTCCTTCCCACCTACCTCCACGTGGGTAGTGGGTATTATACAGTAGCTATTGTATATGCTACAAGGGTACGGGAAACGACGACCCTATTCACTTTCATGCGGAATCGTAATACATCCCCATTTCTATGACCAAACGGTACATTCGCAAGGTAATTTTCTCACACAATACATTCTTTTCAATTATATAGAAATACATAAAGGCATTCATGTTGTATTATGGAATTACAATTATATGGTTTCTTTTGGTGAAGGATTATTTATTTGGTTTAATTAAGCTTAATGTTTAACTATTTTATGTATTTTCATTGTTCTCACTTACATATATATATTTAATATCAGCCACAGTTAAAGCACACTTTGATAAAATAAGAGATCTAATAGAAGGCTTCGAGGCACGACTGCATGGCGCAGGGGCACAGAGTGTGACTATAAAATCGTCTAGTTGTGGGTTCGATCCCCACTCGAGGAAGTGAAAATATTTATTTACATTTATATTTTCATTTCAGAACTCGGCGGAAAGTGGGGAAAGGAAGTTCGCGGGTTCGCGGGATACATCGTGAAGCTGATTTATTTATTTAATAGAAGGTAATTATTGATATTCAATTTTAAAAATCAAAGAAATCCCAAAGAAAAATTTAAAAGTAATAGGATGCTTTTAAATAATATTTATATGTGCTAACGTTTTCCTATGGTAACACATAAAATAAATACAATACATATTTTTAATTGAGGCCAGTCGTGGCGCAGCAGCTCGAGGTGTGACTGTAAAACCGACTGGTTGTGGGTTCGATCCCCACTCGAGGAGATGAAATATTTAATTAAATTTATATTTCCATTTCTTCGCTCTGGTGTCGAGGTTAAGGGCGAGGTTGAGTTCTGCCACTCAACACGCAATGCCTCCAGAATTCGGCAGAAAATGGGGAACGGAGTGTCTTAGCACTAGGTTCCCTCTGCCTACCCTGCTGTGTGCGGGATACAGCGTGAAGCTGATTTTGATTTTTACATATCTAATTAAGCCTATGCTTGATTAATCATTAGTACAAAATTTTGTCTTCCATCTAAAACGAAATATATAGATATAATAAAAAAGATAACAGCACATCACCCTGACGGAAACACAACACCGTAACCCATTAGACGAATACTCAAAACGCATATCATTTACAACAGCATTATTAGTAGCATATAAATTTTACGATAGTATATCGCAGAATAAATCTTTTAATTACTCCGAAGTTCTTATCACGATCGATTCTGATTACCCTTCAAATGAAGTGAAACGAGTCCGAGTGGTTATCACTGGGGTACACATCTCCAGAGTATCATTAGTTAATGTTGCGGGCAGTTCCATCTCGGCGGAGATCAGACGTCTCCTCCTTGATCTTATCTAAGCTTCATTACCGTTCCACGATATCGCGCCCTTTGACGTACGTACAAGTCTATTAAGATTTATAAAACACCGGAAAATATTATGTTTTGTTATATTTAAGTATATTTTTTATGGTTTTATTTATTTATTTATTTATTGGAGTATGAAGAGAATTATGATTAGATTTTTTTTACTATATTGTTTACATAAAAACATACATAAAATAAAAAAAATATACGTTTTACTGTTTCAAGCAATCTATTAATAAAGGATTAGTTGCTAAAAAAGATAATGGATATAACGTCTTAGAGCAAATAAACCTACAGAAAATACAATATAAATATAATAGTTTGCTTACATACTATATGCTTATAGATTATACATATATTGTATACGCATATATAACAAATGTTTACAATATAAAATATTAACTGCTGTATAAAATTAAATAATTACTATTTGAGACGATTTTTATAAACGTACAGTGAGGCCAGTCGTGGCGCAGCAGCACGGGGTTTGATTCCCACTCGAGGAGATGAAATATTTACTTAAATTTATATTCCCATTTCTTCGCTCTGGTGTCGAGGTTAGGCGCGGCGTTGAGTTATGCCACTCAAAACGTAATGCCTCCAGAATTCGGCAGAAAATGGGGAACGTCGTGTCTTAACACTAGGTTCCCTCTGCCTACCCTGCTGTGTGCGGGATACAGCGTGAAGCTGATTTTTTTGATGAAAAATTAATATGATTCATACAGATGTATAAGCAAGTAGACATTTCGGTAATGTTGGATAGGAAGCCGATAACGATGATAAAAAACATGATCGTTTAGAAATAGCACATATACGAAAGATACGTGTAATACATAAATTTTCATAAATTCACTGTTCGTGTATTTTTCATAATAAAGGAAATCATAGGCATTGGTTTTAAATTACAATAATCGTACATTACGTACAGAAAAGAAAATATTTGAGATCATTTTGGTTACGGAACGGCGCGCCCTGGGGTCGCGACCCTCTGAATAGAAATAGTTTTGGCCAAGAGGAATTACAATCGACCCCGGGTCACGGGAATGAATTTTGATTTTACTTTTCCCGGAAAATAGACGTGGATTATTATCCAGTTGGATCTATAATCCTCTTTTCATACCTATGTAAACATCTATACTGTATATTTATTTTATATACATGTAAATATAGATAAAGACCTTCGTGGCGCAGTCGCACGAGCATGTGAGTGTAAAAGCGACGGTGGTTGTTTTGATTTCGCGGAAATGAATTACAATTCATCAATCGCTCTGGTAACAAGGTAAATCAACAATCTGGCGGAAAGCAGGGAAAGCAGTGTCTTTCCTCTGCCAGCCTCCTATAGCCGGGATAAACCATAAACCTGAAAAAATTGTAGATATATAAAGTGACAACTATAAGAGGCTTATTCTACATCATATTACTAATATTTTCATGAGAAACTTCAATTTATCATGATTTACAACTGAATGTATAAAATAATATAAAAAGTACATGAAAAATTATATATTTTATTGAAATAATAATATACATATGATTTATATACTGAATACTTGGCTCGAAACTGAAACGAGTAATAAAAGTCCAATATATCATCACGAGGGTAACTTTCTCATTGCAGACAACAGCTTCTTTAGATTTTTTTATTGTAACCTAACTTTTTTAGTGTTTGTACTTCATTTAAGGAATCACACGAGTAGGTTCTGAAATATAGAATAGGATATGCGCATATTTAAAATATGATATATGGTTATTAATTTATTTATGTCTTTTTGCTTGAGTCGTCCGATTCCAAAAATAACGGATCTAATTGTATTATTTTCCATTTTTTTACTTTGAAGCAATTAAAATATTATTTTGAAAAAAATAGTCTGCCTGTTATTTTGTGCATATAAAGAAGTTTTTTCGGTTTTGTTTTTATTTTATAAATTATTTTTCTTAAATATTCTGCCGAAATAAAATCTACTAAATTATTATACTTTTTGACAGAGATATTTAAAAATGTGAAAAAATGTTTTTAACTATTATACATATCAAACTTGAATCCACAACTAGCACTAAAATTCACAACTAAGCCACAAGTAGAATTAAAATAGCCTATAAATTAAATACTAATCACTTACAGCAGGGTAGGCAGAGGGAACCAAGTGTTAAGACACTCCATCCCTACTTTCCGCCGAATTCTGGAGGCATTGGGTGCTGAGTGGTGGAACTCAACGCCGCACTTTGCCTCGACCTCAGAGCGAAGAAATGAAAATATAAATGTAAATAAATATTTCACCTCCTTGAGTGGGGATCGAATCCACAACCAGTCGATTTTACAGTCACACTTTTTGCCTCTGCGCCACGAGAATCTCTTACATATATAAGCACTCCTATTACGGAACCTAAAGGAAGCTTTGAATACAAGAAGCAATACGTAAATCATGCATGGATGAAAACAATACGTAATCAGAGGACCATAAAAAATTTACGACTACCGCAACTATAAGTGCGATGAAGCAATTTTATTTAACCATCAACAAGAGAAGTTGTAAAAAAATGTTCTATTACGCGATCAATTCTGATAACGTTCGCCATATTATATTTTAATACGTATCAAGTTTTTTTAAATATATTTTATAGGCTTATTTGTGGTGGACGCTAATTTCTAATGAATCTTTTTAACTCTAACATGTTTTGTTCTTTTAATAATCACATTTGATAAAGCGAAAAGTAGCCAAATCAAATCAGCCTGTTCAAGTCCACTGATAGACATAGGATTCCCTCAGGGTGCGCCAAAACTCCCGATGCTCCACTTTGCCCAAGTCAAAGCCAGCCACTTCTTCAGGTAGTTGGTCCATCGAGGTCTCATACAAGTACCTAATATACTTATATAACGAATAAAAATATATGTATTAATATTTTTCGTCATTTATAAAACTCAAATACCACATTCTTGAACTAAATCAACATAAATTCCTTAGTTAATTCGAAAACTTATCAACCGGCACGGCGCACCTCCGTACATTATCAGGCAAGCCCTTTTGTCTATATACCGTCTTCATTCTCCAAGGTACAAATTAACGAAATAAACAAAACACGCTTTACAGATTACCACAGGAGTTTCTGTAACCGAAATCCCCAAGACATTTATCTAGTGAGGCCGGAAAGTAAACATCCTGGTGTATCTTGACGCACCCTCCGAGTTCTCGAGCACTTTGAGAATACTCCCCCGGTTTTTATGTTTCCGCGGGCGGTATTATTCCGCACAAATGTAGGGTTGCTCATATTTTCATTACGCGCGACGTAAAAATCAAGTTCGAATCGATGAAATACCTTTGAAAGGTTAATGGTGTCTGTTTTATTCTTATCGTAATGTGGTTGTAATAACGATGTCTGCATAATAAATTTGACAATTCAAATAAAAATCAAAAATCTAAGTATAAAATATATTTTTAAATATACAAGAATTAAAAACGATTTCTTAAAAAACAACAGACTAGAAAGACAAGGATATTGAATATATATATTTTTTTATATTTTGCTTAGTAGTTAGTTGGTAACAAAAATACAATAAAAAAATAATTCCGCACACATCAGGGTAGGTAGAAGGAACCTACTGTCAAGACACTCCGTTCCCCACTTTCTGCCAAATTTTGGAGGTATTGCGTTTTGAGTGGAAATAAATATATTAAAATTTACTTTACCTAATACAAAACTAGAAAATGTCAAAAAAATATCTATTTATACTTGCATATATTGCAGTATATTTCTCTAATAGAAAGTATTTCAAATCAAAATTAAAAAGAAAATTTATGTCATTTTCAAGACCAGCTTAAACACGGTAATTGGCTTTGCCGATAAATAAATAAGAAATATTAGCGTTAGCAAACTGTTTTTATTGCTGATCACAATAATATTTTCTTCTCATTTAAATATTTTGAAGTAACAAAACTAATAATTCATATAAAATATATTTGCTTAATATCATTATAATATTATACTTCTTTTTGAGGCCAATCTTGGCGCAGAGGCAGAAAGTGTGACTGCAAAACCGACTGGTTGTGGGTTCGATCCCCGCTCAAGGAGGTGAAATATTTATTTACATTTATATTTTCATTTCTTCGCTCTGAGGTCGAGGCAAAGTGCGGCGTTGAATTCTGCCCCTCAACACGCAATGACTGGGGAACACTAGGTTCCCTCTGCCTACCCTGCTATTGGTGGGATATAGTGTGGTGGTTTTTTGTCGTACAAATTCGACATATTACATATAAAGTAATTAATTAAATATGTATTAATAATTTTAAAAAATCTACTAGCGTGAAGCTTAAAAATGACTAGTCTTACATGCGGCTGCGTCCGCGTGATCAAAGAGAATAATTAAAAGCTATAATATGTATGACATATTTTAACCGCCCCAGTCAACTGTAACCGCAGGTTACATCGAATATCCCGCAAATAGTATAAACAGAAGGAACTTGGAGACACAGTGTAAAGACGATGTGTTCCCATTAAGACACTTTCGTTTCCCACTTTCCACCGAATTCTAAAGACATGGGTGGTGAAACTAAAAGCCACGCTTGGTTTCTTTACTAAAACGAGGAAAAGAAAATATAAAATATTTAATTTTCTCAAGTGGAAGTCGAACCTACCTAACCTGTCGCATTTTTACAGTCACACGCTTAAACCCATTCGCTAAACAAAATATATATAAAAAACCTATATTCAAAAACGAATACAAAATAAATATATAAAATATAGAACATACAGTCTTTAATTAAACATTAAACTAAGAAACTACGAGGCAGGAATTGGCGCACGCGGAAAACGCCGAAAACGTACTAACGCAGCAAAAACCGTGCAGTTCTCGGTCGGCCTAATTATGAAGTTGCATCGCATCGTTACTATCTAGTTAGAGTTCGTTAGCGTAACTCGTTTAGTTATTCGTTAAACGTTGGTGGAAATGAAATGGTAGTGTGATTTGAGGGAGTTTTATAATGAAACGTCAACTTTATATATTATAGTTTAGGTTGAGTAAGGAAATTTTGATTGTTCTTAATAAATATTCGAGCATTTCCTATACATTTGTGTACCGAACGTAGCAGGAGAGGAACCCTGGGAACCTAGAGTTTAGTCACTCCGTTCTCATTAAGACAATTCCATTCTGCATTTTCCAAATTCTTCCTTTGGATGGTCAATAGCGGGACTAAATGCCGCGGTTTTCTAGGATGTCAGACCAAAATCGAAAAGCGCCAAATTGTACCAAATATCTCTATCATAAGTCTCCAAAAGTTAGTTTTAAAGATCTCTTAATAAAAGTCACAGCATAATACACAGATTGTATGTCCTTTAAATGCATCTCACAAAAGATTATTCCGTGGTTTTGTGTTTTAATAATTGCACATCATATATAATAAGATTCATTCGCTATTATTAATAATTAAATTCAGCGTTAACATCCGCTAACATTGTGCTAATAACAATATGATAATAAGGCAAAGAATTTGAAACGTATATTCTACAGTCATTTTAACAATACTCGCTTGTACCATAATTAAAATGATACAATACCCGACTGCGTCAATTAAAAATATACGCAAAAATATATTTAATTTGATATTTTATGAGTCAACAACAAATATATCGAACGATTTCACGGTGGAATTTTTATTAGTAGAAAAAAAAGCGGCGGTAAATGGGGAACGGAGTGTCTTAACACTAGGTGCCCTTTACCCACCATGCTGTGTGCGGGATAAAGCGTGAAGCTGTTTTTTTTTAAAGAAAAAGGATAGTACACCGAGCGGTCAACAGCAACAACAACACACTGAAACAACTATTATGGCAATCAATTAATTTTATTTTCTTTACTAAAGAGACACAGCGCGGCGTTGAATTTCGCTACTCGACACGCAATGATTGAAGAATTGGACAAAACGTGTAAACACAGTCTCTTAACACTAAGTTCTGCGCATCCTGTCATATGCGGGATACAGCGTGAAACAAAACAAAAAACACAAATGTTACAAAAATAATTAGCTTCATTAAAACCAGTCATATGAGATCAAACCATAGAACACCATATGTTTGTTAGAATAATGATTTATGATGCACATTAAGAACGATTCAAGACTAGAGTAAAATAGGGAATGTAAATTTCACGCTACTGTATCATGTTGCTATCACATCACATCTTATTATTATGGCAATAAAGTTCATTTTAGATTGACAGATCAGTTATAGTCGTTTTCCTAAATCTTTGCACGCGAACAAACTGACCGCGCTACAGATAGGATAGTTAATATTAATCTTTGGTTTTCCGTTCTTAAAATAAACAATAAAGGGAGAAACTCCCATACTTCAGAGAATACATTGTTTCGTTGCGAAATGTAAAAGGCTGTTAGTTTAAACAAATAGGTTTCCGTTTTGTTTTGTGGAATGTATGGGAATGTATGGGAAGTGTATGTACTGTTGTACGGTAAAGAGTATTGTTTGTTCTGGATCACTATAGTGTATTGGTTGGGTTTTGGTTTTCTTAGCTTTTGTTAGGATGTTCAAATAAAAATAATCTATTGTTTAGAATTTATCATAGTGATTATATTATTTGTTGTATTTTAATATATGCTGGCGTGTGACTCCAAAGCGATAAGTTGTGGATTCCAGGAAATTAAATATTTTAATTTTTACACTCTGCTGACAAGGCAAAGTGCGGCGTTAAGTTCCGCCACTCAACACGCAATGCCTCCAGAATACGGCGGAATGTGGGAAGCGGAATGTCGGTACACTAAAACGTTACGCGAAACACGAGGTGTCTTAATAATAGGTTCACTCTGACCGACGTAAGCGTGGTGTTGAGTTCCCCAAAAACCCAAAAAACGAAGAAAATACAATACATAGTACATGAATGAAATAAACTATTTACTAGATTAATGAGATAATAATTATAGAATGTAGAGCATAATTAGATTACTCGGTCCACTAAGTGGTGTTAGTGGCTGTAATTCTAGAACGGGGGTGGAATAGGAATGGAGGGGCGCCATTGAAGCCGCGGTTGATATCCAGCCAATATCGTTAAACAGAAATAACCTCTTTAAAGCGAATTATCCGCATTTTATAGAGAACGGATAAAAGGTTTTCAAGCTGTCGACGGCTTTTCCAATGCCAATATTCTTAGAAACAATCTTATATTGCGAGGAAATTTTAGCAACGTTGTTATATTTTACTCTATTTGCATTATTTTTTTATATAAATTATTGTATATATATATATTTTTTTGTTTGTTTGTTTTTTTTTTATTTTCACGTAATATATGCATTTTAACTGGCTCTGACCTATTTAGGTAGTAGCCGTAAATGGTTGATCCATTAAAAATCTCTATGACTCTAAGTGAAAAAAAAAAACCGCTGTATAATATAATAAAAATCTGTGAATACAAATTATTCCTGCTCATCCTCCTTTTCGCAACAAAATACGGCGTTGAGTTCAGCTACTTACTCATGTAACCACAAAGTGCTTAATGTGCCATTCGAAAATTAGAAACATCGTCGACATTTTATTTTGAATGCCTAACCAAGTATATTGTTAAACATTGTTTTTGAAAAAATAATTAATTTAAAATAATTTTATACTATTATAAGAGATATTCCTTATTTATCCAGAGCTTAAGTTCTAGCTTTAAGTCTTCTCAACTACAGTATTTGTAGCCTTTCTTGATTGCAAAGTATTAGTGCGATGGCAACAATTCAGAAATTCCAACTGCACAGAATCTGTTTACCACTGACATAATTTAATAGGTAGGCAGTACTAAGTCCCGTGACGTGTAAAGCACGTGAAATATCTTGACTGAAATAGTTGCAACATACCGAGTTTTGGGTAATTTGCAGAATTGATGTAAATACATAATTATGCATTGTATATTTTATATGATTGTAAAGCTAATATAATATATATATAAAATAATAAAGATTTGCTAAATAATAGTATTTTTATAACTTAACTTAGCTTCGCATTGTATCCCTATCGGGGTAGTGTGAGAGAACTGAGCGGCAAACGCTACGGTCTCTACATAGGTATATAGAGACCGTAGCGTTTGGCGCTGTTTCGCCTCGTCCACTTTCATCAACCTCTTCATACATGCCGTCCGGAGGGTCCTAGTGCGGTATAAGTGACCTTCCTACAGTATCGTTGATACTGTATTTTCGAAAGTCCTGCAATTCTGTGTACCTCTTCAGTGCGGATTCTATCAGCTAACCTGACTCCGCATCTCCTACGTAGACATTGCAACTTTACAGCAATCACCTTTCTTTCATTCTTCTTCTGTAATACCCACGCTCTGCTGCCATATAACAACGACGGTACCAACATTGCTTTCTGTCATTGAAATTAATTCGAGACATTGCGGCTTGAGTGGCGGCGAGTACCTTTGTAGAACAATGAAATATAAAAAGAATCATGAAATGTTATTTGTATTTTTATACAACAAAAAGCCATACAATAAATAAAACATCATTAGTAAAATAAACAGTAATTTTTGCCAAATTAAAGTATCAATTTCGTAAACAAATCAATAATATGTTCACCAAACTATACGGGGCAGCTCGTTAATCCCCATTGTTTACTTTCAATATGACTTTGAGTAATAGGTATGTATCTCCAGCGTGCGGTCAGCTCGCGGCTATAGCCCTATCCAGTAAGAGGAATAGACGTTCAAGCCATTATAGCTTTTATTACCACAATATAAGAGCTATGGTTTAATATATAATATTGTATTGAAATTGCATCCTCACTATGCCTGAAGGTCCACTAATGCAAATAATAAATCTTTCTATGTAGTAACGTTTTCTTCTACTATAAAATAACATTGCTATAGAAATTTATAGTATGAGGCCATAGTGGCGCACCGGCACAAAAATGTGACTGTAACACGATGAAAGTGGGTTCAATCCCCACACGGAAAGTGGGTAACGGAGTGTCTTAACACTAGGTTCCCTCTGCCTACCTTGTTGTGTGCGGACACAGCGTAAAGCTGATTACATTTTTTGAAGTGTTTATCTTTTGTATGAGCTATACTATGTAGTACTGGCAATGCAATCTAACTTTCGTAAAGTACTTTGAACTTTGTTAAACATTGTTATGATTCAAGTTACACTTAGGCGAGATATTTTATTTTGTGTATTTTCTACCAGATGCAATTGGAACGTCCGATTGATATACACGTGGAGAAATAATTATACCACCACAAGAATTAAATTACTTTAGCTATGTGTAAGTGTAAAAAAATGTACTAGAAAAATAAGCAAAACCGACTTCAATAACTAATATGCACAAATTTCAACAAAAGATAAGAGACGGTGAAAATAATATTGAATTGAAATATTGAAACATAACAAACAAAGATATTGATACTTTCTACCTATTTACTATTGAAAAATATTTTTGAAATCACTGCTATTGTGTAATCATCGCGTTAACAGTCAGATGCAAATAAGTTAAAACTAAAAATTTGTTCAATTAACGTTAAACATTTCTTCGATCTAGTAACGAGGCAAACCGCGACGTTGAAATCCGCCACTCAACACGCATGTATTAATGGGAACGGAGTGTCTTTACACTAAGTTCCCACAGCCTACCCTGCTGTGTGTGGTATACAGACTGAACCTTGATAAAAAATTAAACATTCACTAAAAATATTACCAACGAACAAAAATGGCCAAAAAATAATGCCCCTGCACGTAGTTTTCTCCGAAACCATTCATTTAGTAATAAACTTAATGATGCTACGTTTTTCGTTTTTCACCATTAAAACACTTTAGTGGATTACAACGTGCTTGGTGACGAATGTTGGTGGGATGGATACCTACCTACTGAACTATTTGGTTATGGATTCAAATTCCAATTTAGGAAAAAATAAATGTTTAAAGTACTACTGAGGCCAGTCGTGGCGCAGTGGTACAAAGTGTGACTGTAAAATAGACTGGTTGTGGGTTCGATCCCCACTCGAGGAGATGAAATATTTACTTAAATTTATATTTCCATTTCTTCGCTCTGGAGTCGAGGCAAAGCGCGGCGTTGAGTTCTGCCACTCAACACGCAATGCCTCCAAAATTCGGCAGAAAGTGGGGAACGGAGTGTCTTGACACAAGGTTCCCTCTGCCTACCCTGCTGTGAGCGGGATACAGCGTGAAGCTAATTTTTAATTATTTTTTTTACTGAGGAATGGTAGCACAGGAGCACAAGCGTGTGACTGTAAACGCGACAGGTTCTGGATCGATTTCCACTCAAAAAAGAATAAGATTTAATATTTTCACTTTGTTCTGGTGTCGAGGCAAACTATTTCTTTGCGGTTATTACAGCGGAAAGTGGATAACGAGGTTTCTTAACGACAAGTACCTATCCTGCACCATGTGGAATACAGCGTGACCTTAAAAAATATACCAAAAGTTCAAAATAATATTTTGTAAATCTTTTTCTAATTAAATTAGTAACTTCAATGTATTAGAAATATAAGTAAAAATAACTTACAAACACAACCCTCTAACATAACATATTAATAACCTACATACACAAGTATTTTAAAGTTAAAAATATATCTGCAATAACTTTTTTTCCAACAGTTCATTAAACGTTTTTATAATTTATAGTACAAACAGTACTTCACTTAAATAAAGAAATAAAGATAGCTAACAAATATAAATTGCATTTACATGTATCTCTCAGTTCGCTAACGGCGAGTAATTATATTCTAAAAGCAAGCGTAAGCAGTTTCAACGAGTCTTCAGCTTTGAGAACCCTCAAAAGATACGCTGACGATATAATTTTAAATATTTAATATTAATTAAAATAACTAGTTTGTTACATATTTACGTTTTCCCGAGACTTCTCGAACTCTCTGCATGGGCGTAGGAATGGAGTTGAGTGGTCCGTGCCCACCCCAGAATAGTCTCTCGCTCACTCTAGTAATTTTACTCACTAACATTTGCCCTGGAAAATTTATAAAAAATACATTTACACAAACATATCTGTTCAAGGCGTGTGATGATTGTAATTGCCGAAAGCAAATCTATAAAGTAGGACATTTAATATAATATATTATTTTGATTTAAATATAAACAGATGTTTAAAAATATACATTAAAGATTTTATTTCAGGAAACTACTTTAATATTAACTAAAAAAAAAGGCATCTACCTACAAACTAATCTAACCTAACCCACATTGATTAATAAACAGATACAATCAATAATTTAATATAAACAGCAACAAATATATACTTAAAATTATTTTGGTTATGCATGTAAGTAATAAGTAATATTAATATTTAAAATCAAATGAGATTATTTTTTCATAATCGTGCATTTCATCTTCTATCACTAGCAATAAGAGAGAAATTTCCCTAAAAATATTAAAAGGAAGAGAAAAGAGAAGAATGTATAGACTAATCCATACTATACAATAGTCATGCCAAAAAGATTTCCTCAATTCATCTTTATAGGAATGATGGAACCTATAAAACTCTAAATTAATTACTTTCTGTTTCCAGGTTAAGCGAGTTAATCATTTAAAGAGGGTGAAAAGAAAAACAAATATTTTACTTTGATAGGAGTGTTCTCGCCGTATCTTCGGTGATTCATCAATCATAATTTATTACCCCATTATTATTGTTCCCCAGAATAATCGTTCATATCCGAAACACCTGCCTAGGCTGTGTTCACAAGGCAGCTTTATAAAGTCAACCATAGTATTTTGATTGTAAATTAAATATTATAATTTCTTGAGGCCAGTCGTGGCGCAGAGGCACAAATCGTGACTGTAAAGACTGGTTGTGGGTTCGATCCCCCCTCGAGGAAAAGAAATGTTTATTTATCTTTACATTTTCACTTCTTCGCTCTGGTGTGTTGAGTTCCGCTACTCAATATCTAATGCCTCCATAACTCGGCGGAAAGTGGGGAACGGAGCGTCTTAATATTAGGTTCCCTCTGACTACCCTGCTGTGTGCGTGATACAGCGTGATCAACGAATGATTTTCCTTTTAATAAATATCATTGTACCTATGAATTAATATTACGACAAGAATTTTTTATAAATATATTCTTGAGATGAATAGTAATTTAACTTATAACCTTATAACATCCTTTAATCTCGTCATTCTATTTCTTCCTTATATACGTATTAAGAAACCAGAGTAAGAACAGACAACCAAATATCGAAAAACACAATAACTACTTAATAAAATAGGCTATAAGTGACCAATCAAAACATAAAACGACGGCTTTTCTTCTGAGTAACTTTATTAAAATTCATTTGAAACAGTTAAATTCTCGTTAGCCGAAAGTAAAAATTCAAATGATGCCTTTTAACGTCCATAATTTACTTTAATAACAAAAGCTTTTAACATAATTAATAGTTGATGGTGGTTTAAATTTTGTACGTAAATACTCTAATAAAATATTTAAATGTCCTTGTAGGTACTATTCATTTTGAAACTAATATTATAAAGCTTAAAGTTCTGTGAGCACGACATTTGTGGGTTCGATTTCCACTCAAAGGAATGAAATATTTAATAATATTTTCATTTCTTCGCTCTGTTAAAGAGGCGCACAACGCGCGGCGTTGAATTTCTACGCTGAACTTACAATGCCTCTAGGATTCAGCGGAAAGCGGGGAACGGATATGTCTCAATGGGTTCCCAAGTTCCCTCTGCCTATTCTACTATTTGCGAGGTACAGCGTAAAGTTGAGACAAGTCTGTATGGGTGATTTTTAAAAAAAATATCTAGTAAGCCTATAAGACTATATATGTAGTATAGTATACAGGCACGTTAATTCTTTCGATAAGATAATATTTTTTATGTTTGGATTTTTATTAATTCCTAAATACCAGCTCACTTTATTTTAAAAAGTTTTTTTTGTAACGTTTTTTGGCTAATTATAAAGATCACTCACACAAATACAGAGGCGTATTTCTCTTGAACTGTACATACGTACAAACATGTGATATTTATTCACAGTTCTCGCCTGCATTATTATAATAGCATCTTAAATGATTTCACGTAGTGCTTAATATTTTAAGTAGGTCAAAATTTGAGTCATTTTTTATAATGTACCACCACATTAGAGGCAGTAGGTTTTAATGAATTTAAAAAATATATATAAATAGATAACGTTGACTCACTGCGGCGATAATTTATATATGAAAAAAAAAATATCAAATCAAATACAACTCACCGACCTCACATTTACAAGAGACAAATAACATAAAATATATTTTCATTTCAATGCCTATAGAAAAGAATAAAGACTTTTATAAAAACTAAGCACAACTCACTTGACATCCACATACCCTGAACCATTCTCTTTTTCTTCTCCCACTCACTTTCATAGTTTACGACAAAAAAATTGTGACAAATGATGATTAAAACTACACCAATGTGCACGAGCGCGTCCTTAGGCCCTACGTCCCTTCCGTACGTAGTGCAAGTAAAGGAAAGAAAAGGAAATTGGATTTTTCTTTATTCAACGTAACTTGATATTGTGTGAATTATGGAAATTGTGGCGCTAAATTGTTGATTTATATCCCTTGATATATGTGATTGGTTGGGACCCCACCTTTTGTTACATTAATGTTAATACGCACTTCCGCACCTTTTCGCCTTAGAATTTTCATTGTGTTGGGAAAAATTGTTGAGTTTCTTTGCTAGATTATAGAGCTATTATTTTTAAATTTAGGAACAATATGATATGATCATATTTTAGTTTGTTTCTTAGTTTCACCACATAGCAGGGTAGGTAGAGGGAACCTGGAAACCTAGAATTAATTTTTTCGTTCTCCACTATCCGCAGAATTCTGGAGGTATTGAGATGCGTTACTCAACATGCCTCCAGATTTCGGCGGAGAATGGGGAGCAGAGTTCCGTAACACTAGGATTCCTCTACCTACCCTGTTATATGCGGGATATACCGATCTTTTATCAAATATATCGTTAGAATATTCGAATTTTTATTCTCTTAATACTAACATTATACTACAAAATTGGATCATACAGTATATTTTATACAATTTATTGTAACTAATTGAGTAAAATATTAACACGGTTTAATTGTGAGCTGTGGTTAAGCCGTCATTTACTACGCTGTGAACTTAGTTATTCAGAATAACCAGAATTGTTACAGGGATTTGAAAAACTTTTTTAACTTAATTAAGCCTTAACAATTTAAACTAACCATTTCTGAAACAACGGGTTTATTTCGAAACCAATTATGTTATAAATTTTAAATGTTATGATTACTTATTAGTTTACTTAATACTTTTAACAACTTAACGACATGTTTCGTGTATTTCATATTGTACTCTATTGTACTATGTACCTACTTAATTATTCAAAACCACTTATTTTCTTCTTTAATGACATTTAAAAAGAAAGTCGTATTATTTATTTCAGTATTAATGACAAAAAGAGAAGACTTAAGTAGAATAATATATGGAGGTCCAAAATTCTAGGCCATAAATGAGAACCAAAATTTGTTCCTATATTTACTATTCCTATATATTGGACTTGAACGGAAAGAGAGAAACAGAGTGTCATGACACTTTGTGAGTCCGGCCTTTTACTGGCTAAAAAGTGGAAAAAATGTAATCAAATAGTTTTAGGTTGTTATATTATGTATATTTATTTATGTTGACAAAGCAAAGAATATATAATTATAAATATGCATATATGGATGTATGTTAACAATATAATATATTTTATTTATTTTTTAATATAAAACTGTCTTTATTTAAAATAAGATAGTAGCTTATTATCTTAACATGCCAAAGGCTATATTACGAAGCAATAAATCTAGTCCACGAAGTGAACCCGTTAGTCTGTAATAACGTGAGTGTTATAATTTTTTATTGCACTCGTTCTTTAAATTTTCAATCAAAATCAGTATCCCGCACACAGCATTAGGCAAAGGAAACCTAGTGTTAAGACACTCTCTTTTCTAATTTTCTTCGAATTTCGACGGAACTCAACGCCACTCTTTTGTCTCGACACCAGAGCAAAGAAATAGAAATATACATTTAAATAAAAATTTCATTTCCACGAGTGGGGATCGAACTCACAAGCGTCGCGTTACAGTCACACCCTTGTGCCCCTGGGCCACGACGGCCTCAAATTTTCTATCAATTTAAGGATATAATAAAGAAATATTATTTTTTCATAAAAATATTTCGTTTTCGTAAAAGTCCATTTAAATATACTTATTTATTATTATTAGATCTATTGTAAAATATATATAAACGTGGCGCTTTCAGTTGCGTTACTCGTCACATACCCAATGTATTTGTATTTTAGCTGAGATTCAAAAAAAAATACAGAATTTTTTTTTTTCAGCTTCACGCTATATCCCGCACACAGCAGGGTAGGCAGAGGGAACCTAGTTTTAAGACACTCCGTTCCCCACTTTCTGCCGAATTTTGGAGGCATTGCGTGTTGAGTGGCAGAACTCAACGCCGCGCTTTGCCTCGACACCAGAGCGAAGAAATGAAAATATAAATTTAAGTAAATATTTCATCTCCTCGAGTGGGGATCGAACCCACAACCAGTCGGTTTTACAGTCACACTTTGTACCACTGCGCCACGAACACAGTATTTTCATGTTAAATAAACCGAAATATAAAAAAGTTATGCAGAAAACACATGTGTGTGAACTTAGCAGAGCATTGTCCAGCAGATCAAAAAAAAATTAGAGTTCTCTTGGCATGCACAAGAGTTCTATAGTTCCTGATAGATTTTACAAATAGTTCTGGCGTTTTTACCCCGGAAAAGTTATTTAAAAATATGATCTGCTAACTTCCCGTAGCAGATCATTTTTTTGCAAATAAAAATCGGTGCGAGTTCTGAACATATAGGGATAAAAAAAATAGTTCCTCATCATTTTTATCGATAGTTCTGTTGATTTCACGACGAAAAAAATTTTTAAAGAGAAAAAAGAACGTTCGTTTCGTAAATAGTTTGAATGGTAAAGTAAGTTTAAAAATAAATAAAATTATACTCTGACGTGAGAACTCTTAATTTTATAATAGAATATAAGTTGTTCTATGATATTAAGCTTGAAAAAAGACCAGAACTCTGGAAAAACTGCCAGCAGAGCATAGGTGAATGTTTGAAATATTGAAAAATGTCTGTTTATACTCTTAATATGGAAAAGTACTAGATATTTTTTGTTTGAATGTGCTCAGACTCGGGAACTCTTCGATTTCTAACAGACTATGAATAGTACTATAATAAAAAAATAATTACTAAACCAGAACTCTGAAAAAAGTTCCAGCAGAGCATACCTGAATGTTCAATTTGATAAAAAATATCAAATTAATTTGTAGCGACGAGAAAATATTTTTTTTAAAATAGTAATATCGTGCTAAGAAGCGAGAACTCTTCGTTTTACAATAGAATATAAATATTCCTATGACATTTAGCTGAAAAAAAGACCAGAACTCTGAAAAAACTTTCAGCAGAGCATAGGTGAATGTTACAAATATTGAAAAATGTCTATTTAAACACTTAATACGGAAAAGTACAAGATATTTTTTTTGTGATTATGCTGAGACTCGGGAACTCTTTGATTTCGAATAAAATATAAGTAGTTCTATTGAAAACACTCAATTACACAACCAGAACTCTAAAAAAACTACCAGCAGAGCATAGGTGAATATTCGATTTGTTAAAAAATATCAAATTAATTTGTTTAGACGGAAAAATATTTTTTAAAAATAGTATTATCATGCTTAGAAGCTAGAACTCCTCATTTTACAATAGAGTATAAATAATTCTATCATAAAAAGTTAAATACAAAACCAGAACTATGAAAAAACTGCCAGCAGAGCATAGGTGAATGTTTGAAATATTGAAAAATGTTGATTTAAACTCTTAATATGGAGAAGTACTAGATATTTTTTGTTTGAATGTGCTCAGACTCGGGAACTCTTCGATTTCTAACAGACTATGAATAGTACTATAATAAAAAAATAATTACTAAACCAGAACTCTGAAAAAAGTTCCAGCAGAGCATACCTGAATGTTCAATTTGATAAAAAATATCAAATTAATTTGTAGCGACGAGAAAATATTTTTTTTAAAATAGTAATATCGTGCTAAGAAGCGAGAACTCTTCGTTTTACAATAGAATATAAATATTCCTATGACATTTAGCTGAAAAAAAGACCAGAACTCTGAAAAAACTTTCAGCAGAGCATAGGTGAATGTTAGAAATATTGAAAAATGTCTATTTAAACACTTAATACGGAAAAGTACAAGATATTTTTTTTGTGATTATGCTGAGACTCGGGAACTCTTTGATTTCGAATAAAATATAAGTAGTTCTATTGAAAACACTCAATTACACAACCAGAACTCTAAAAAAACTACCAGCAGAGCATAGGTGAATATTCGATTTGTTAAAAAATATCAAATTAATTTGTTTAGACGGAAAAATATTTTTTAAAAATAGTATTATCATGCTTAGAAGCTAGAACTCCTCATTTTACAATAGAGTATAAATAATTCTATCATAAAAAGTTAAATACAAAACCAGAACTATGAAAAAACTGCCAGCAGAGCATAGGTGAATGTTTGAAATATTGAAAAATGTCTATTTAAACTCTTAATATGAAGAAGTACTAGATATTTTTTGTTTGATTGTTCTCAGACTCGGGAACTCTTCGATTTCTAACAAACCATGAATAGTACTATAATAAAAAAATAATTACTAAACCAGAACTCTGAAAAAACATCCAGCAGAGCATACCTGAATGTTCAATTTGTTAAAAAAAATCAAATTAATTTGTAGCGACGAGAAAATATTTTTTTTAAAATAGTTTTATCGTGCTCAGAAGCGAGAACTCTTCATTTTACAATAAAATATAAATAGTCCCATGACTTGTAAGTTTAAAAAAAACCAGAACTCTGACAAAACTTTCAGCAGAGCATAGTCGAATGATTGAAATATAGAAAAAAGTCTATTTAAACTCTTAATATGTAAAAGTACTAGGTGTTTTTTTTTTGATAATGTTGAGACTCGGGAACTCTTCGATTTCTTATAGAATATGAATAGTTCTATAATAAAAAAAATATAACAAAACGAGAACTCTATAAAAAATTTCAGCATACCTGAATATTCCATTTGTTAAAAAAAATCAAATTAATTTATAGCAACGGGATTTTTTTTTTCTTAATAGTAATATCGTGCTAAGAAGCGAGATTTCTTCATTGAACAATAAAATTTAAATTTTTCTGTGACATATAGCTAGAAAAACGACCAGAACTCTGAAAAATATTCTAAACAAATTAACAAATCGAACATTCACCTATGCTCTGCTGGTAGTTTTTTCAGAGTACTGGTTTAGTTATTATTTTTTTATTATAGTACTATTCATAGTCTGTTAGAAATCGAAGAGTTCCCGAGTCTGAGCACATTCAAACAAAAAATATCTAGTACTTCTCCATATTAAGAGTTTAAATCAACATTTTTCAATATTTCAAACATTCACCTATGCTCTGCTGGCAGTTTTTTCATAGTTCTGGTTTTGTATTTAACTTTTTATGATAGAATTATTTATACTCTATTGTAAAATGAGGAGTTCTAGCTTCTAAGCATGATAATACTATTTTTAAAAAATATTTTTCCGTCTAAACAAATTAATTTGATATTTTTTAACAAATCGAATATTCACCTATGCTCTGCTGGTAGTTTTTTTAGAGTTCTGGTTGTGTAATTGAGTGTTTTCAATAGAACTACTTATATTTTATTCGAAATCAAAGAGTTCCCGAGTCTCAGCATAATCACAAAAAAAATATCTTGTACTTTTCCGTATTAAGTGTTTAAATAGACATTTTTCAATATTTCTAACATTCACCTATGCTCTGCTGAAAGTTTTTTCAGAGTTCTGGTCTTTTTTTCAGCTAAATGTCATAGGAATATTTATATTCTATTGTAAAACGAAGAGTTCTCGCTTCTTAGCACGATATTACTATTTTAAAAAAAATATTTTCTCGTCGCTACAAATTAATTTGATATTTTTTATCAAATTGAACATTCAGGTATGCTCTGCTGGAACTTTTTTCAGAGTTCTGGTTTAGTAATTATTTTTTTATTATAGTACTATTCATAGTCTGTTAGAAATCGAAGAGTTCCCGAGTCTGAGCACATTCAAACAAAAAATATCTAGTACTTCTCCATATTAAGAGTTTAAATCAACATTTTTCAATATTTCAAACATTCACCTATGCTCTGCTGGCAGTTTTTTCATAGTTCTGGTTTTGTATTTAACTTTTTATGATAGAATTATTTATACTCTATTGTAAAATGAGGAGTTCTAGCTTCTAAGCATGATAATACTATTTTTAAAAAATATTTTTCCGTCTAAACAAATTAATTTGATATTTTTTAACAAATCGAATATTCACCTATGCTCTGCTGGTAGTTTTTTTAGAGTTCTGGTTGTGTAATTGAGTGTTTTCAATAGAACTACTTATATTTTATTCGAAATCAAAGAGTTCCCGAGTCTCAGCATAATCACAAAAAAAATATCTTGTACTTTTCCGTATTAAGTGTTTAAATAGACATTTTTCAATATTTGTAACATTCACCTATGCTCTGCTGAAAGTTTTTTCAGAGTTCTGGTCTTTTTTTCAGCTAAATGTCATAGGAATATTTATATTCTATTGTAAAACGAAGAGTTCTCGCTTCTTAGCACGATATTACTATTTTAAAAAAAATATTTTCTCGTCGCTACAAATTAATTTGATATTTTTTATCAAATTGAACATTCAGGTATGCTCTGCTGGAACTTTTTTCAGAGTTCTGGTTTAGTAATTATTTTTTTATTATAGTACTATTCATAGTCTGTTAGAAATCGAAGAGTTCCCGAGTCTGAGCACATTCAAACAAAAAATATCTAGTACTTTTCCATATTAAGAGTATAAACAGACATTTTTCAATATTTCAAACATTCACCTATGCTCTGCTGGCAGTTTTTCCAGAGTTCTGGTCTTTTTTCAAGCTTAATATCATAGAACAACTTATATTCTATTATAAAATTAAGAGTTCTCACGTCAGAGTATAATTTTATTTATTTTTAAACTTACTTTACCATTCAAACTATTTACGAAACGAACGTTCTTTTTTCTCTTTAAAAATTTTTTTCGTCGTGAAATCAACAGAACTATCGATAAAAATGATGAGGAACTATTTTTTTTATCCCTATATGTTCAGAACTCGCACCGATTTTTATTTGCAAAAAAATGATCTGCTACGGGAAGTTAGCAGATCATATTTTTAAATAACTTTTCCGGGGTAAAAACGCCAGAACTATTTGTAAAATCTATCAGGAACTATAGAACTCTTGTGCATGCCAAGAGAACTCTAATTTTTTTTTGATCTGCTGGACAATGCTCTGCTAAGTTCACAGACATAGAAAACACCCAGTTTTAAGCAATTCTGTGCTAACATGTTAAGATGATAAACAAACATACAAAATGAAGACTTCGCAGAACTTGCTTTTAACTACAAATAAGCACGTATAAACATTAAACTTGCTCAGTTACCCTTAGTGAGCAATCCGTAATCACACCTTAAAGGCAAACTTTAGTGAAGTCATGTTGGAGAAAATTAAACGATCGTAAAGTAGATTATTATGTTAAATACCCAGTTAAGATTTTAATATTACGGAGAGCAATGGCGTTGGGGGGGGGAGGGGGCAAAGGGGGGCATCATGCCCCGGGCGTTACTCGCGAAGGGGCGCCAAAAGGTCTGCAAAACTATTTAAATATATTAAATTGGGAGTATATGTTATATATATAATCATATGATGTTCGTCTGGGGGTCGCTGGAAAGGTACTTTGCACCGGGCGCGAGTTACACCCGCTACGCCACTGACGGAGAGTAAACATGCGGAATCTAGTCGTGATTCACTTGGTTTTTACAGTTTCCAAGTATATAGCTAGTTCTATAGGTACAAACGTGCGGCTGTAAATACTTGGTTGCGAGCTTATTTCGCTCTCGAGGAAACGAGTTAAATTACAAAAATTAATATTTTCGTCTTCTCGCTCTGTTAACGAGACAAAGCGCAGCGTTGAGTCCCGCTCCGTTCCGTTTTTATTACGCAATGCCTTCTTAATTCGTCGGAAAGTAGCGTGTCTTAACACTAGGCTCCTTATGCCTACCACGCTACAAGAGGTACAGCGTGAAAACGAAATAAAATATTTATATTATATAGTTCTTTATTTAGATCGAATAGACAAAGTGTGGTGTTAATTCCAGTATTCGGAAAACAACGAAAATTATTTGCACGACAATAATAATATGATTAACATAACTTTACGCTGTATAGAAAGGCAAACAGAGAGAATAGTATAATACCAATACCCATTTCAGACATTCTGTTGCCAAAACACCGTTTAATCTACAAGAAGTTGCATGTCGAGTGGAGGAACTCAACCACGCGTTATGTCTAGGTAGTAGAGCGAGGCATTGAAAATATTTATTTAAATAATATAATAAAATAGTTATTCCCCACGGAGTGGGAATCGACCCTACAACCGTCGTATTTACAGACAAACATGCCACTGTGCCATAACGGCTTCTCAATATATTATGAAATGTAATACAACACTACTGTTCTAGATACCTAATATCTATCCACCCCTAGGTCAGACAGTCGTCGACACAGGACAATTAGCCATACGCATATGCGTGCGTAAGGAAGACTTATGACAACCCTCGTCAACCGTCACCCCACCCACACGGAACATGGAGACCGTTTCACTTGTACCAGCATTTTATTGGTTTCAATTTCATCGTTGCCTCACCACGGCTACTGGTGCTGATGCTAAAGTGGTTTGGAAATGGTAAAGTTATTGTTTTTTTTTTTAGGTTAACGGTTTACTTACTCGTAATCTTGTGTTAAGACACTCGTTCCCACTTTCCCGCTCAATTTAAGAGACATTTGTCTTGATACTAGAGCGAGAAAATGAAAATAATTAATTACTCCGCGTGAAAATTGAACCCACGACGGTAATGGCCCAGCCAAGAAGTGCCAGGGGGCACTACTGAAATTTTCCTTAAGCTCTCCGTTTTTTTTGAACCACTTGAGTAGGATATGATGTTACAAAATAAAATACATGTAATAAGTACCCAAATTAAATCTTACATAAGATATATTTATTATCTTTAATTTCTACTGCAGCTAATGAAATTAAAATAATTGAACCGAATGTATTCAATGCATTAAAAAGATGCAGAATACACCTCCTCCTTCTTCTTCTCCCGTGCCTTTTCCCTTTATTTGGGGTCGGCCCTCCTCGTATTCCGGCGCCAAGTCAGACGATCTTGGGTTGTCTCTATATTTAATTTTGCCCGCGCCAGATCTTTGGTGACGGTTGTCTACCACGTGGCCTGTGGTCTTCCTCTACCCTTTTGATGCAGATGCAGAATACACCGAATAACGAAAATTCGGCGCATCTCTAGTAACAACCATGTAACAATTTCGAGGTAGCCTGATGAGAACGTTTGGCTTAGTGGTCAAACCGTTTAGAAGGTCTAAAGCACAATTTCAAATCTTGTCATCTTAAGTGTGATATAAAAATGTAAAAAAACGCTTTATACCACTTCCATCTGAACATTTCATCTAAAAATAATACTAGAACCAAACCCTATATGATATCATTGCAGTTTGTTGGATCCGTGATACCGCCATGACTCAAGGAAGCGTTCCTTTAATGCGATAGACGCGAGATGAAATTGTTTCGTCGTAAAAACTATTATACTATTGTGAGCAATCGTGAAGGATTTGTTGAAGGATATGTACTGAGAATTGATTTAATGAAAGTATTTTTTATGTATGAATAATTTTAGATTCTTGTTCCATTTTTTTTTTATTTTTGTTAACAAAGTTAGACAGTGTTAGAGAACCTGGGTATCTAGTGTTGAGATTTTTCGTTACCATTAAGGCACTTACGTTCCCTAGTTTCTGCCGAACTCTGGAGCATTGCGTGTTGAGTGGCTAAACTCAATGCGCTTTGCCTCATTGACCAGAGCGAGGTAATGAAAATATTAAATGTTACCTAGAAAGGGAATCGAATCCACAACCTTTCGCGTTTACAGTCGCACAAATTCTATAATTTTTATATAATGTAATTAGTAAACCTATTTTATACGTAAGAATATTAATATTTTATGTTATACCAAATTATGATTATGTATGAGTTTTATTACGTTTAATATGATAACGGTTCAGAAAATTTTATATATTTTACAAAGCAATTTTCTTCTTAAAATAATAATTAAATTTATGAGCATATTGAATATACTAACATTGAAACACTTGTCTATATCAAGTGATTTTTTAAGTTTTAAGAAAATATAAATTAACTTTTATTACCTTCTTAAAAAGAAATTGAAACATATTAAAATATTAAAAAGCCAAGCCAAGTGAGAACCCACAATCATCAACTTTACAGTCAACGCTATCACTGTTTACCGCTACCTTGTTTTGTATTTAAAATCAAAAAAATGATATCAAATCAGCTTCACTCTGTATCCCGAATCTCTGAATCCGAAATTCCGAAATTTGGAGGCAATACGTGCGATTTGAATCAATATCAGATCGAAAAAACGTAAAGGTAAATTAAATAAATATTCCACTTGTTCGAGTGGGGATCGAACCCACAACCACGACTGCCTCAATGCCTGCTGCGCCACGACTGGCCTCAATTATTAAAAAGATTATTTCTATGAAATCATTTTAAAATAAATGTTGTTCCATACTTACATATAAAAATTTTAACGTGGCATGAGAAGCGGGTTCAAATCCCACTACGTAAAAAAATATACGTATTATAAAAAAATATGATACTTCTATTAAATCTAAAACATATAAAAAATCTACTAGTTTTTGCCTGCGCCTTCATCCGCAATTATTTAAAGTTCTGTGTAACACATGACTCATTCTATAATACGTGCGGGAGGTAACTTTGGCGGCATTAACAGTGATGGTTAACGTGATGTAATAGCCTATAGCCATCTTCGACAAATGGACTATCCAAAACAAAAATATTATTCCAATTTGTACCTGTAATTTCTGAATTTAGCGCGTTTAACCAAAAAAACTATTCTATTTATAATAAAAAAATTAAATCAGCTTCACTCTGTATCCCGCACACAGCGGGATAGGCAGAGGGAACCTAGTGTTAAGACACTCCGTTCCCCACATTCTGGAGGCATTGCATGTTGAGTGACAGAACTCAACGCCGCGCTTTGCCTCGACACCAGGGCGAAGAAATGGAAATATAAATTTAAATAAACATTTCACCTCCTCGAATGGGGATCGAACCCACAACCAATCGGTTTTACAGCCACACTTTGTGCCCTTACGCCACGACTGACCTCATATATTTTATAATATTAATTAAGATAGAATAAACCGAAGGGCATTTTAATAATACTGAAAGGAAAACCCGGTAAAAAGATACGCTACTATTGTTTCATATACAACCGAGTCTATTATACAGTCTTCCGGAACCACATTATGTAAAATAGATACAGATTCGGGAGAGACCGACATCGTTCCCCGCGTTCGCCGACTGCGCTCAACAACTGTCGTAACTACGATCCTTTGCGAAACTAGTTTGTATCGAAACTTCAAAAGTTTAATTGGTAAGTTCCAATAAATTTCCACTAGCCTAGTTGTCACGGTAATCAATAATATAGATGTTTCTTGTAGATCACGACGGGTGGGGCTCAAAATGGGGGATAATTTTTTAATGAATTTTGGTAAAATGTAAATATTTTTTAACACTATTATAAAGATAAACTTATTATTACGTGTTCAATACAATATTTTTATATTGTATATATTGGACAGGTTATTGGTGCCATTTTTTTTTAATCAAATCCACAGAGCTTAATTTCGCTCATCAAAAGATACCAGATAACAGACAGACGTATCTTTTATAGAAGAAATGCTCCAATAATAATAAAATTGTGCATAACGAAATTTTTATTACATTACACCCGCAAGAAGCGGGATAGGCGAAGCCTAGTAACCTAGTGTTAAGACACTCCTCACTACACTTTCTTCCGTATTCCGGAGGCATTAATTGTTTAATGGCGAAACTCAACGCCGCGCTTCGCCTCATAACAAGATATTATCGAATTTGGATATAACTATCCACGTCTAACAATTTCTCCAATAATTATGACGAAAAAGAGATACAAGATAAAAAAAAATCTGTGTCAATTTTTCATACAACCTAAAAAAATGCGTACACAAAAAGCTTAATCGTAGAAAAATCATGACGTACATACAGAACATTATTATGTAGACGATACAAAACCGTAGTTACATTTGTGTTTCAACTCACGTCGAGACAATAATCCTAATAGAGTGTTATCATACTCAGAGTGCAAGGGGATCTTTAGGAATAAAAACTACCATCTTTCATTCCTACATCCTCATATAAAGATATTTGCATGGAGAAAAGGATTTTAGCTTATAATTTTAGTATCATTTAAAAATTTAATATTTTATGACTGTATATAAATATTTTGGTAAGTGACAATTGAATTTACAGCATTTTTTTAGGTGTTACAAGGTTTAACGTTTTTTTAAAGCTAACGCTATTGTTTTGTGAACTACTGTAGTTAATTTTGCGTTATTGTAAAATCAACTAACGACGTGAGTTGAAATCTACCACTTTTTTATATTAGCGGAGACAAAGAGCTGTATATCTTAACATTATATACTCATAATGTTTAACGGAATTCAAAAGATTTTGAATTCAGATTATCACAATAATGTTTGCTTATTTACTTCTTCACTTCAGAGAGAGAGAAGTTCCAGTCATGACGCAGGGGTGCAACGTGTGACTTTAAAATCGACTGGTTGTGGGTTCAATCCCACTTGAGGAAATGAAATATTTATTTACTTATTTTCATTTCATTGTTCTCGTGTCTAGATAAATCTCGGCGTTAAGTTCCGCCACTCAGCACGCAATGTCTTCAAAAAATGGGTTGAAAGTGAGGCTTAACACTAGGTTCCCTCTGATTCCCTGCTGAGTGCGGGATACAGCGTGAAGTGCATTTAATTTATATTTTTTTTCCTTAAACTACGTAAGCATTAGCTATAAAGACGGCTGTTACTTTTTATGATCTAGCCACTGTAGCCGAACAATGTAGTACTTGCTCACAACTGTCGAGTACAACTATTTTACAACATTTGTTTTTAAGCAACCAAAAGTAAAAAGGGACAGGAATTTGATGGTATATTTTTGTTACAGTTTGGATAGAAATTTATGCCAAGATTTCTGTGTTTATTTGTTCTTGGTCTCTTAGAATTTCGAAATGAACATAAAGTAAATATAATTAAATCAGCTTCACGCACGCACAGCAGGATAGGCAGAGAGAACCTAGTGTTTAGACACTCCGTTTCCCCACTTTCTGCCGAATTCTGGAGGCATTGCGTGTTGAGTGGCAGAAATCAACGCCGCGCTTAACCTCGACACCAGAGCGAAGAAATGGAAATTTAAATTTAAGTAAATATTTCATCTTCTCGAGTAGGGATCGAAACTCACAACCAGTCGGTTTTACAGTCACAACTTGTGCCACTGCGCCACGACTGGCCATAAAGTAGAAAACATTTTATTTCTGTTGCATATAATTGTAATAGCATAATTTTGTCTTCACAACTTACACCCGTTTGCCTTTTAAAGTTAGTGAAACATAAATTAGAACACGTAATCATTTACTTCTGTTCTTAATATGGATAAAGGATTCTCTTTTTTCTTTTTTTTAGTTGTACCATTTTTCGTCGTGTTAAGATTTATTTTATATTGAAATATTAATCTCAAAGCCGCTCTTTGTCTAATTACATTGAAAAAAAGAAATTCTATTTAAATAACTTTGAAACGAATGGTAGAGTTGCGGTGATCAACGCCGCGTTCTGGCTTGTTAACAGAGCCTACTTAAAAATATCTACTTAAGAATTTAATAATAAAAAAATATATAAAAAACAAACGTAAAGATCACACGTTTCTTCCATTCTTCTAAGAATATAAAATATATGAATAGATCTCAATTCCCCCTTCGCTTATGACACGTCTTGAAGAGACTTATTGTGACATGAAAAGGGATAGAATAAAAATCCTTCACGTCACACACGCTACATTAAACTACGGCTACCGTACGTTATTTAGAAATGAAACGTCGTTGGCAAGGAGAAAAAGGCAAATATAATAACCAAGGAATGTGTGTAAGATATATTAAATTACTACATACAAATAAATAAGGTTCACGTATCCCGCACAGAGCAGGGTAGGCAGAGGGAACCTAGTGTTAAGACACTCCGTTCCCCACTTTCTGCCGTATTTTGGAGGAGAAAATTTTGTTACTACTATATACTAATGAAAGCACAAGTAAATGTTCTTATTGCTGATAAAAAAACGTCTCTTTTAAATCAAAATGACACTAAAATTTTAAGAATTATATTAATCAATACCATAAAATCTATTTTTATATTTCGACTTCGATTTCATATTAATATTAGTATTTTACCTCTACGGTATTGGAAGAACTAAAGTTATTGTATATGATGCAATAATGACATAATATCAATTATCAATTTTCCTATAATAGATATAATATATTATGAACCATTCCATTTTTCCTAGTTTCCGGCGCAAGCGCCTCAAACGGAAATTGGCATCAGTGCCCTTCTCACGATCAACATCCGGCGCACTAGTATAATATGATTATGCGATATTGTAGATGCGGCTGGTAGAGACAGAATAATATTTTATTTTTAGATTTTTCCTAATCTCTTGATAAAAAAATATTTATTTATATAAATAATGATTCAATTTTGATAACAACTTGTACTACTGGCTAATAACTAAATAATTCACAACAACTAAATGTGAAATGTTAATTTGAAGAATTGATATATAAAATATTGTTTTTTATTTTTATCGATTACAAATGTGAACTATACAATTTGATAGACGTAATTTTGAGGCTGTCGTGGCGCAGAATTACAGCGTCTGACTGTAAAAGCGAGGGTTGAGTGTTCCAATGCCCTCTCGAAGAAAAAAATTTTTTACTTTTCCTCTTTTTGGTTACCAAAAAATGCTCGAAATTAAGTTCGGCCACTCAATATACATTATTTCAGAAATCGAACACAAAATAAGAAACGGAGTGTCTGAACACAAGATTGTTCCTGTTTGTCTCCATATAGCAATACAGCATGGTGCTCTATATATAAATATTATCTTTCACTAAAGTTCTTTAGAAATTTATGCAAAGTCAATTATAGTAAAGAACAAGTTCCACTGTAACTAGATCAATAGACCTGAAGAGAAGCCAGTTCAAAAGGAATCATATTTTTATTTCCTCTCATAAGAATCATCAAGATAATGTGCGGGAGCCAGCTAATACACATAAGTGATTCAGTTCAGACCAGGGAAGGCACACTTGCGGTACGTCATACACATAAACTCTAAGGAGTTATGTTTACTTGAATAAGATATCTATCTAGGAGATTACATGGCATAATATATCATTTATATAACTTTTTATGTAACATAAAGAATATTATATTAATAATACAAAATTTCATAAAAAATTGCCACATATAAGAACAAGTAAAATTTTAAAAGGTGTATCACCCCTGAAAATAATCTTCTCAGAACAGCACGTACGGAGTTAAGTTCTCATACAATCTCCTCCCTTAGCAAGGAAATTGATTGAAGTGTGCACGACGCTACTTGATAGCTAATTTCATAATTAGATATAACACTTTAATAAATTCTTACGACGGTCGTGAATACTATAACAATATATTTAAATAGTTCTCACTACTGGGCTTCGTACTAGTTATACGCTATCGTGGAAAATATACAACATTCGAGCGGATATGGGTTCAATTCCGACTATAAATAAAATATTTTCGTTCAACCGATGTGTTTAGACTTGTTAATGTTTTAAACAATGTTTTTCGTCACTCAGCTCTCTCATATTGCTTTAACATTCATAAATAACCTACGTGGCCAGTCGTAGCGCAGGTGCACAAAGTGTGACTGTAAAATCGACTGGTTGTGGGTTCGATGCTCACTCGAGGAAATGAAATATTTATTACATTACATTTATATTTTCATTTCTTCGCTCTTTTTCTTTTTATCCGCCACTCAACATGCAATTGTCTCCAGAACTCAGCGGAAAGTGTGGAACGAAGTGTCTTAACATTAGGTTCCCTCTGTCTGCTGCGTGAAGCTAACCAATAACCTATATAAGCAAGATTTGGCTACTAATATAAAATAAGAAATAGTGATGTAAGCTTACAGTTTATGGAATGGGAATATCGCAAACAATATTAGAAGTCACTCAATCACGCTCATACATCACGACTTCACTGGAGTGAATCCATGCGGATAAGCGACGTTGCTGCAAAGATAAGTCACATCTAGCGACTGTACTGGTAGGTACTATTGATTTACGAAACATACTCGATTTGAGCTAAGTTTGAGGGAATGTTAGCTGCTGTGTGGATGTGGAAAATATATAATGCATACTGTTTTTGATTGTTTGTGTTTTAGTATGACTTATAGGATGTGTCTTTGTATGTGAGATATGCACTGCCATTCTCGACTCTCGCTCCATATGTTCTACATATTTCACTATATAGGATGATTGAGAAAATCATCCTAAATATAAGAAATGTGTAAGCCTCTTAAATTATTACTCCACAAAAATAGTGTCTTGCAGTGTTGCCAGATGTCCCGTTTTTGGAGATACGTCCCGATTTTTAGCCCAATAATTTTATGTCCCGATCGGGACAGGCATAATACCGCTTTCCAGGGATTATTCCACGTACTGTGATTTTTTTTATCGCTTTAAAATTCTACTTAATTACTAAGAATTTCATAGAAATACAAATAGGATTATAGTTACGTATAATTATTCTGAAGACTTAACTATTTTACATATGGTAATCAAAAACAATATCGTTTAGATGTAGTAGTGTTTTTCCATTAAAAATAAAATTTTTATATTGATAAATAAATCCTCATTATTTCTTTCTCTCTCGCTTTTGACTTTTTAAAGAATCCCGCTTTTATATAAAATGTTCAAAAACCTCGCTTTTCAAAAAAAATCTGGCAACGCTGGTGTCTTGATACTAAATCTCTATCTAATATCTTATAAGCCCTTTTAATTTATATAAGTGAACAAATGTACCAAACTTCTAGTGCGAAAGCATTTTGTAAGCAATATAGATTTAGTTAATTTTATAGTTACATATAAAAAAAAATAAACATCAAAATAAATTTATATTAAGTTAAATATAAGCTCAGATTTAATTAAATATTTTTATTCAATAAATCAACTGTATTCCGCACACAGCAAGGTAGGCAGGAACCTAGTGCTACAACACTCCATTCCTCACTATCCGCTGAATTCTCGAGGCATTGCGTGTTCAGTGGCGAAACTCAACGCCTCGCTTTCCCTCGACACCAGAACGATGAAATTAAAATATATATTTTGTATAAATATTTCATTTGCTCGACTGGGGATCGAACCTTGTGCCCGTGAGTCACGACTGGCCCAAACGTTTCTATTAGTTCGAAATCTCAAATTCTTAGTCTTGTTTAATTAATAAAATGACAAATTAACATGTATATTAACTTAACACAGATTATCTCTTACTAATAAGCCCACAAGAGGCATAATGCAAAGGACTTATCGAAATGCCGTTCTCGATATATCCAAAAACAATATCGATCATTAAATATTCAATAATTACAGTAAATATGTTTTAATATAAAAAAAATATTAGAATGTTTTATTGATACGATTTAATTGATACATTGAAAAAAAATTGTCTTCATACTTTAACCATATACATACATATGTATTCCCTAAAGGCGATTTCCAAAATCTCCGATATTTTTATTGTCACTGATTCCACGTACTTTATTCTTCACACCATATCAACAATAATACCATCAGATAAAAGCATAGACTAAATACAATATTCAAAAACATTCATATTCTACCAAATCCGAGATATCGATTAGGAAAACTCGATTGTGCGAGCTTCTCATTTACTGTAATTAATCTGATCCCTGATTCACTATCGACTCGCTACGGTTAATTAGATTGGCATTTATTAATTGAAAGTGAAAAGGGATGAGTAACTTCTGTATCAAGTTCTTCCTTAATTAAACTAGAATTTTGATAACTTCGTCTTTTGTCTGTCTACGTATAATAAATATTATTGAAGTTAAAATTTTCAGTACCTTTATGACGGTTACCACATTTTTGTCTGTATAATAAATAAATGAGGCCAGTCGTGGCGCAGTGGTACAAAGTGTGACTGTTAAACTGACTGGTTGTGGGTTCGATCCCCACTCGAGGAGATGAAATATTTACTTAAATTTATATTTCCATTTCTTCGCTCTGGTTTCGAGGTAAAAGCGCGGTGTTGAGTTCTGCCACTCAACACGCAATGCCTCCAAAATTCGGCAGAAAGTGGGGAACGAAGTGTCTTAACACTAGGTTCCCTCTGCCTACCCTGCTGTGTGCGGGATAAAGCGTGAAGCTAATTTAATTTTAATTTTTAATTTTTATAATAAATAAATGATATACATAAACTTTTTACAGCTAATACAATATAATAAATTATTTATATTTCCTTGCTTGGCAACACAAAACTCCGCATTGACTTTCTCCATTCAAGACGCAATGTTTTGAAATAGAGCGGAAAGAGGAGAGCGGAGTGTCTTGACACTTAATTGTCTCTGCCATCTATGAGAAAGAAAAGCGTTACGTTGAAAACAATAATCTTAACTTTTCCGCTTTAATATACAAAACGGCTCGTACTAATAAATTATAGATCATTTGATAAAATGATTCATCAAACTGACATATAAATACTATGAAAACGTCATTAATCTTGCACCCTTTTATACGCAACACTCGGCAGCGAGTTCGAGGTATGTGGAAGTTGATTCATACTTTAGGGTTCCTTATACCTCGGATAAGAGCTTATCAATCACATTTTGTGTTATAGAGAACGGAATAAGCTAGAACTGAGTGTGTTAGAAGTGATATACGAGAAAGGCCATCGTTATTTAAATCTTGTTTTAACTCTTCTACTTTTTTGTTTTAGCTTCTAGTGTATCCCGCACTTAGGCAAAGGGAACCTGGGAACCTAATACTACACCTCTTTCGCATTGGGACACTTCCGTTGCTCACTTTCCACCGAATTCTATAGCGAGGAAAGTCAACGCTACGCTTTGCCTTATTAACAGAACAAGGAACTGGCCTCAATGTAATTAATTATATTTTCTTCTTTTTGTTTGTGTATAATGCAATAAATATAATGCAAAATTTTAAAACATAATGTAACATTTTTCTATAACAAATATATATTATAAGCAAAACGAATTCAATGACACCATTTATGTAAACTTCTTGTTCTGTGGTATTAAAAGGGTGCGATGGATATTGTGGACAATATTCCACTAAATTTATTATCATTGTTTGCTTTTCAAAAACGCTCATGGCTGATTTGAGTGGAGCTTAAATTTGTTCGGAGGGTGTGAACCCTAGAATAAATATTATGAATTGGAGGATATGAAGAAGATATATGTACATAAGAATTAATCTTAGATTAGAGGCCGGTCGTGGCGCAGTGGCAGAAAGTGTGACTGTAAAACCGACTGGTTGTGGGTTCGATCCCCACTCGAGATGAAATATTTACTTAAATTTATATTTCTATTTCTTCGCTCTGGTATCGAGGCAAAGCGCGGCGTTGAGTTCTGCCACTCAACACGCAATGCCTCCAAAATTCTGCAGAAAGTGGGGAACGGAGTGTACCTGCCTACCCTGCTGTGTGCGGGATATAGCGTGAAGCTAATTTAATTTAATTTAATTTTTAAGAATTAATCTTAGAACGATACAACATTTTACAATTTACTGTAGTTAGTACAGCGCAAATTCAATATTATAATATAAAAAAAATCAGCTTCACACTGCATCCCGCATACAGCCTAGTGTTAAGACACTCCGTTCCCCACTTTCTGCCGAATTCTGGAGGCATTACCTCAGATATAATAAGGTCTCAATTATAATATGTAAAAAAAACTTTAATAAAGTATTAAACAGATTTATGTACCACTGTGTATATATATTTGTATCATTCACTTACAGCTTAGTGAAGACTATAGTCATGCGAAAATTAAAGATAATAATAAAGAATTTTTCCAGGAATAGTCAGGTATAGTGGCCCTGGGTTGAACCTTCGAAATCACACGCTGGATAATGGAAATCCGAATAATATGGTTATCCGGGTTATTAATCCACGAAAGGTGAAAGAATTTAAAATAATACATAAAAAGCACAATTTATTTTAACAACATAGATATATAATAACTATCTAGACCAGAATTTCCTCATTTAGTTTTATCCTAGAACATTTCCTGATTATTCAATGAAATGAAATAGCAATTATTAGATTGCAGCGGACGCAAACAATTCAAGCATTAGTGCCATTCCGTGGGCAAATATCCTGGATACCCCGCTGATGGACTGAATACCATCCCGTACGGCTGGTGGGAGACCTATGCAAAACTCATTTAATAAATTATATTTATTTATTTGTTATTAGAGAGCTTAAAAACAATTGATTATACTATTATATGTAGTTTAAAACAAAATAATAATAATAAACTTTATTTCCATATATTTTTATTTGTTAGTACATGTTGCTTATCCTATGTTAGTAACATTTTATTGAATTGATTTGACCGTTTTTATTTTTGTATATTAAATACTTGTTGTAAGCATTTTAATTGCTATCTTATTTGTTTTTATATGAACATTTTGATTAATTTTAATTGTAACTTCATTTGGAAATATGTGCTTATAAATTATAATTCAATGGATGGTTCAATATAGCTCAATAATATCATATCATTTATAAATATCGATCTATAAGTCTGGGAAATAGTATTTTTATACTATTAAAATATAAAAATATATTTTTTTTAGAAACTAAATTTAAACAAAAACTTTCAGGGGCTGTAGCGATTTTTTCCCAGAAGTTATTTAAAAACTACTGGAATTTGTGCAAAATAATATCTGAAAGTTCTATAAGGCTAACAATGACAGTAGTAAATACTTATTATTTTCATTATGACAATTAATTAGCTTCACGCTGTATCCCGCATATAGCAGGGTAGGCAGAGGGAACCTAGTGTTAAGATACTCCGGTCCCCACTTTCTGCCGAATTTTGGAGGCATTGCGTGTTGAGTGGCAGAACTCAACGCCGCGCTTTGCCTCGACCGAGACCAGAGCGAAGAAATGAAAATATAAATTTATGTAAATATTTCATCTCCTCGAGTGGGGATCGAACCCACAACCAGTCAGTTTTACAGTCACACTTTGTACCACTGCGCCACGACTGGCCTCATTATGACAATTAACTACCTTTAAATCGATTTCTTTATATACTTACTAAAGTTCAAAAAAAATCGAAGAATATTTCTAGAGTACAAATAATATATAAAGCTTGTACAATATACAAATTACAATGTCAAAAATGGTTAATAGTAAATATTTTTACATTATTTGGCACTCTATAAAAAAATTAACGTAAAAATATATCTACAAAATATCTACGTTTTTTTACATAAAATAGTCAAAACAAAAGTTTAACTACTATTGAAAAAAGTAAGTATTTCTCTACGCAAGGTTTTTTTATATTTAAAATATTTAATTATTATATTATAGCGATTTAATCGTGAGATAACTTTCGGATATTAAGATTGTTTTACATTTGATTCCCGCTGGGGTATATAGAGGTGCAATTGAGCCTTTAGTCACGGAATACTTGTAAAAACAGGTGGAAAACGGAGAGCCTTGACACTAGGAAGAAAGAAAGAGGAAGAGAGAATAGGCTAACCAAAAAACTTAAATAATATTTTCATTTATTATTATTATTTCCAATCCAATATAAAATAAATTCAGTCTACCAAACAAAAGATACTGGGAAACCCTAAGCTAGCCTTATTCTGCAACTCAAAGAGCTCAGTTGTTAAAACTTTTTAGCTCTGTATAGCACTTGGCCTACTAAACTTCTTTAATTTTGAGATTATAAAAAGGGCAATTTTTCTTATTATTCTATATTTTGCTTTATTGAGAACGTTTATTCAACTCTAGCTAAATTAAATTTTCATTTTTAATATTATGTAGCGTGAATTGAGGTTTGATATAAATGGTGAAATTTTAATATAAATTTAGATTTATTTTTAAGAGAGTAGAGAATTACAATTGACAGCCATTTTGAATTGTCAAGTTTTGCAATTCGGCATATAAGTTATTTTTAATTAGCCTAAATATAGAATTTGCTTAACTATTTATTAAAATTTATTTCTCTTGTCGATTTTATAGAAATTAAAATGCATTTTTTTTAACTATATAGTACTGAGAAAATATATTTTAAAATAAATAAAGAATGCCGTCGAGGACGACGTGGCGTAGGGTGTTACTTTAACGCGACGGTTGTGGGTTAGATCACCACTCGAGGGAGTGAATTAATATTTTTTGTTAATATTTTCATTTCTTCGGCGTAAAGTGGGAAACGGAGTGCCTTAATATTAGATCTGCCTACTCTGTTTTGTGCTGGATACATATGTATGAAATTGATAAAAAAAAAGAATAAAGAAACTGTGGTGGTTCAAATAAATAAATATACTGATATATTATAAAGCTTCTTTATTTAACGTCATGTTTTGCAAAATAGACAAATATACATTTTGATCGTCACTTCACTTAAAAATTCCGTAACATTTAACAATAATATATTACATAGTTACACACGCATTTTATATTTTTACATGAAAAAAAAAATTACACATTACTTTTTTTTACAAAACAAAAAAAATCTTTACAGGACCAATATTACACAGTTAAAAAAAAATATTTAAATGTAAGATCAAACTCCAAAGTAAATTGCAACGCTTACAAAGTTACAAATCTAATTATTGTCGAGGAGCCTTTTTTTTCATTGTTTAATATTCCGAACAAAATTTTATATTGTTTAATCTTTGATTTTAATTCCTCTAAAATGTTGTTTAATCTTTATCTTTATTTATATATTAAATTAAATGAAGACTAAATTTAAATAAATATATTTTAACAAGTACATTTAAAATATAACGTTGTGTAAGAACATATTGTACTTATACAATTTAAAGCAAATATTTTTCATATTAAATACAATTATGCTAAAATGTATACATTCATCAGCGTAAAGATGAAATAATTGAAATTAACATTTTTTTATTTTTTTTTTACAATATATAGATATAGCTTTGGATTATAAAAGTTACGCAGAAAATTATTGAAGAGGATAAAAAAACAAATGAAATATATACTGTACGTGTTTATACGATTGTTGCAACATCGATACATATTTTCTATTATTAAATTAACAAAACAATACTTTCATAGAAACCTACTAGATAAGTAAAATGTAGACACTTTGTAGTCGTAGTATACGATAATAAAAATAAATTAATAACTTAATTTCTATATTATACTTAGTTTAATTACAATTTTATGACTAGCTCACGTAAAGGAAATGAATCGCACCATATAATATATGTATTCTAGTATTATCTAACAACGTTATGGCACTAAAGTCGTCGCTTTACAAATCCGCCGTATCTGAGCGTGAATAAGATGACAATTATATTTAAAAAAAAACAGCTTCACGCTTTTTCCGCATAGCGAGACACAGTGTTAAGACATTCCATTCCCCGCGGTAATTTTAGTAGCGTGTTGAATAGCAGAACTTAACCCCACGCCGTTTGTTTATAATATTTGTTTCTACTACACTATATTTACTTGTTTTCAATAATTATTCTATTGACACTACTTTTCTGTTTCACAGGGAACGTTAAAAGCCAGGAATCAACATTTTTTTAAATTGTCAAATAATTCACGCTATGTTATTTATAATTAAACGGACCGGCTCTTAGACTATAACCGTCAACATATTGGTCACGTTGCTTATTTATAAAAATATGTATTTTCTTATAATTTATATTAACAATCGTTACGTTAAACAAGCATTTAGTTCTTCTGTCCTATAAGACGTTATGAAATTGAATAAATAAATAAAAACAATATAAAAATGTTTATTTTTTTCTTAACAAATCAAGAAAAATAAGCTAAATTACGTCTCAAAGGACAGCAGTACTAACGCAGTATTTGGTAACTTTAACTAAACACGGTTCATGCAGCTACTATTTCACAAAGCGATCTATTTAATTGTGCAATTTTTATTTTATTAGTAACAGAGTAGGAACAAAAGTACAGTAGTGGAGACTCAGGCCTTTATAATCTCAAGAATTAATGTCACTTCAAGTGTAGACTTTTATTTTAGTATATCAACAAGGAAAATGTTTGATAGAAGTATCTAAATAAATTATAGAATTTTCCCTATAATATTTATTATATAATCACTTTCATAAAAATTACATTCATAATATACAAATAAATCAATCATAATGTAGTTTATAACGTTAGCTTTGATTATATTGGAAAAACAAAAATATTATGAAATATTATAGTGAAAATAAGAACAAAATACTAATTTCAGTTGGAGCAAAGTAAAAAAGCTATCTTAATATCTTACTTTACATTATTCTTTTGTTTACGGAAACCGAATAGAAAATATTCTCTTGGTCCATTTACCTGGCACACATTGTTCGTTCCTACATACATTACAATTCAGTGGAACTGTGCGCTTTATCACAAACTTTTACTCCTTCTGGGCCATTTCTTGAGGAACTTTGCGAAAACAGTATAAGTAATTGCGAAAATACTTCAAATATGCAAATAAGCGTTACAGAGGCTATCACAGGTTTTTATTTGAAGTTGTTTCTTTTGTTTTCGTGTTTTTTTTACTGTCGGTACCTTAATGTCCTATAAATATGGACCGAATAAAATTAAAAATTATATAAATAAACTTTAAAATTAATGCGATATTTCCTTTATCATTTCAATTTTATGAATCAACAACAGCACTATAAAGTAACAAAGGATAAATATACAGAGTGTTCACCAAAAGTGCATTTTGATTTGAATTAAACCAAATGTGGTAATACTGTTACTAATATCAGTCTCAGCTTCGCTCGGGTCGTGTAATCCCATACAAATGGTCCACGGTGGTCACGTGGTGGTGGCTACACGTAGTCTCGCCTACCGGAACCACCGTCGATACTATTTCTATCGCTCACCACGCATACCTCTGACTCGTCCTTTTTCCTTTTGCATGTTTTGCAAAGTTTTGAGAGCTGGAGGAGTGAAATGATAATATATGATGTATTTTTATAACGTTTTCAAAGTGTTATTTCTGACTTAGGGAAGATGTATAAAAATTGTATTGCACTTTGTCGGCATGGGTTCAAATCCCATAACGTACAAATTTTATACGATTTTAAAAAAACAACATATGACACTTTTTGTAATGCTAAAATTTTCTTTCAGTTTTTTATTTTGAATGATATTCTTTTATTTTTACTTTGATTTAATTATAAATCATCATATTTCCAAAATAATTATTTTTCAAACCATCTGTGTCTGCGTAATAAATAGACATTATAAAATGTTGATCATGATTGATCAATGTGTAATTAATAATACATACAATATTATAATTCAAATTTTATTTGTTTAACTTACCTTAACAAAAGATCGGACGGGTTGTTGCAAGACGTATATAGCGAAGATGACGACACCTTGCAAAGCGTTAACAAGATCAAAAATCGACCAAACTGATACTGCTGATGTACCAGCTCCCGCTGCCCAACTCACCACCTCGAGGACCCAGGACAGGCCCATAATCACGGTCAGTAGGCAGCATGTCCGAAATCTAATAGAACAGTTAGAAATAATTATACTTAATATATTACATAGAAATCCTTTTTTGTAAAATAAAAAAAAAAACAAGTACAAGTAGTTATTAAAAATGTACATAGATACCAAGTCACGTTACCTCCAAATAATATTAGCGCTACGCCTATTCTCCTATCAAATATTTATAGAAAATTAAACATTCCTTAATAAAGCGTTCAATGAATAGGTTAGTTCATTTATAAGGCTTGCGCTGTAAATTTTAATTTATTTTTAATCTGTATTCTGCACATGGCAGGCAGAAGGAACCTAGGAACCTAGTTTTAAGATATTCCGTTCCCTTTCAGACAGTTCCGTTCCCCATTTTCCTCCGCATTCTAAAGGCATTGCGTGTTGAGTGGCGAAGCTCAACAACGCGTTTTGCCACGTTCCAGAGCCAAGAAATGAAAATATTAAATATTTCTTTTGCTCGGGTGGAAGCCGAACCCACAACCTGTCGCGTTCACAGTCGCACATTTGCCTCTGCGCCACGAGCACAACTGTTCTCAATTAATTATTTTCAATATAACGCACTACTTAATTAAAGTTATACAAAAGCTAAAATAATAATGTAAATTGATATGCTATTTGATTATATTCATTACTTGGTAAGTAAAATTCAAAATTTTTGATGATGATAAAAATAATTATGATTTGAATAAACCACCATAGTATATGAAAAATGGGTTAAAAACCACCATAATATATGATTTTTCTTTTCAGTTTCACGCTGTAACTTGAATGTAGCAGAGTAGTCAATGGGGGCTCAGTGTTAAGACACTCCGTTCCCCACTTCCAGTTTAATTTTGGAGGCATTATATGTCGACACGAGAGCGAAGAAATTAAAATATGAAATATATAGTAGATGACAAAAACCTATCGCATTTTGCATTAAAATTAAGACTTTTTAATCAGAGAATCTTAAATCTTACTTCTCTTAACAACAAAGTAAATTGAATTGTTATTTTAATATTTCTTCTTAAGACTAGTCAGCGATTTAGTTGTGGGTGGAAAATAATAAAAACAGCTAAGCTTCTCATCGTTCAGGAATTTCAACGTAAACGTGACTTACAAAGTATTAAAGTAATTTTTAATATACCTTGTGAAATTAATTAATTAAATACAGAATATATATTTTTTTTTATATTCAATACTCAGTTAATTTTTTTGACATAAGCTGTCGTGGCATATTAAGGTAGTGTCTGCTCTATATAAATTAAATATATAAAATCTACACTAGGTGGTAAATCGTTAACAAATAGTCTTTGTTATGGTATCATCGCCTTCTATGCCATATATTCGTATGAGAAAAAAAATGATATATTAAAAATAAATTAAATCAGCTTCACGACGTATCCCGCATACAGCAGGATAGGCAGTAGGGACTTAGCGCTAAGATACTCAGTGCTCATGTGGAGCACTGAGTATATTCGTGTTTAATTGAAATCAGCTTCACGCTGTATGGGGCCGTTCAAGTATTACGTAAGCACTGTAGGGGGGCGGGGGGGTCTTGGGTTTGCTTCTGTTGACGTGTTCAATGAAATATTTTTTAGAGGATTGCTTATTTTTGATGACATATTGGGGTCAATAATTGCAAAAAAACTTACTGCTTACAGAGTAGACAGAGGGAACCCAGTGCTAAAACGCTCCGTTACCCACTTTCTGTCGAATTCTCCGTATTTAATTAATTTAAATTTATTGCAAAACTTACATTTTCTTATACTTCTTCAATCTTTGTGTATATGTTATTTTCGTATCTCGCTGCGGTGACGAGTTTCGCTCATGGACTGGCACTGGCTGCCCCAGCACAGTGCCAAGTCTTACCCAGTCATCTGATGTACTGAAGTCTGAGTGTGCTACGTCTAACGCTGATAAAAAAAAACAATGATAAATATTTACTTAGAAATTATTGGATTAGGTAGACTTTTGTTTTTTTTAATTATAATTTTGAGTTTTATATCATTTTAAAATTAACTTTTATATCTAATGAAGATTATATTTAAATTCAAAAATATTGAAATTAATTAACATGAAACAGGCTTTACTTTTTAATTAAAATAACTTTTAAAGAAACAATTAGGTACATCGAAGCTTAAAGAAGATTAAATCTAATCTAAATTAGTAAAAGTTATCGAAAAAAATAAACTAAATAATAATATAACGTTAAAATATTCAGAAATATTAGTAGAGAACTTTTAGTAGTTGAACTCACGTGTAACGTCCTTGAGCTTATCGTAATGCTTGGCAAAAGCTCGTGACGTAAATAAAAATATGACGAAATTGCTAAACAGTATGACCGCCACAGGTCCATAGAAATAGGGTAACGCCGCCTGGTCCGCTGTTAAAAAGGAATTTTATTTACTTTTGAGATTTAAGTGACTATAGACTAAAAATAAGTAAGAGGTATATATTTTATAAAAAATACTTTTTTTATAGAACATATAGAAATTTGAACGCATCAGGATCTAAATCTCTCGAGATCTCGGGGACCATCCGTCAAGACTTGACGTTTTCTAAAAATATAAGACCGACAGACAGACAGACATTCCATAAAATATTGTGATACTTACTTTTGAACCAACAGCCCTTGACTCCAAAGTTAGGTTTCAAATACGTACTGGGTACGGCCGGAGACAAATCCATTGTAACGGTCACTATCAGTAAAACTACTGGTAATAGAACAGCATATGCACAGTACCACACAAATCTCCGTCTCATGCTTCTTCTGCTTACCGAACAATGTATGTATCTCCTAGAATAAACATTTTATTAAAGAATTGGAAGGCTGAAGACATGTCAAAAGTAATGCGTTTCGCTTAAAATTACCACAGATAACTACAGTTTCTTATTTAATAAGCATTTCATAGTCGAATTTAGTTTTTTTTTTATTTTATTTGATTTTTTTATATATTTCATGGAAGTAAATATTTAAAATAGGTAGCTAAGTAGATGTACTACTATTATTTATTTATATTTTCATTTCTTCCACATTTTGTTGCAAAGTGGAGGAGTGGAGGAATGGAGTGTCTTAACACTAGGTTCCCTCTGCTTACCCTGCTGTGTGCGGGATACGGCGTGAAGTTGATTTATTCTTTTTTTATATATTTAATGGAAGTAAATATTTTAGGTAGGTAGCTAATTAGAATTACTTTTACAGGACATACATATATTACCTAAAGAACATAAAATATCAAAAAGACACTCACCGTACATTTAAATAAGTGTCAAAACACATTACATTTAACCAGAAGAAACAGGACACAAATGAGAACTGGATAAGGTAAGCTGGAAGAAAATAACTAAAGTTAGTCAATTTAACTTATAGAAGCTTCCCAGCTTTGTTTTAGTAAAAAAGTGTTGCAATATTTTATTTTAAAAAATAAGTATATTATGAACATTTTTGATTAGGTACACCTGTTTTATAACGAAGTTTTTACTTTTTAATTAACAGTTACTTCAAAAAAAATATTCTATCTTTAGCAACCAAAAAGATAATAATTTTTCGCTATATCATCGAGGCAAAGCGCGACGTTGTATTCCGCCAATTAACACACAATGTCTCCAGAATCTTGCGGTAAATACAGAACGAAGTGTCCTAACACTAGGTTCCCTCTGCCTACTCAGCGGAATACAGCGTGAAGCTGGAAAAAAATCGTATTATTATATAAATACAAAGCGTACATACCCATCAAATTACAAGCAGTAGATGGAAACGCATGTCCAGCTAATTGAGTGGCAGCTAAACAGCTGAACGCTATAGCGAGGCAAATCGAATGACACGCCAACGCCTTTCCATGTGTGTCTCTTAATTCGGTTATAGATAAATACACGAACGCCGTTGCCAGAAGGAACGGTACTGATATTATTAACCCTGTAAAAAATGATTACTTAAGTATATATAGCCCTATAAATCGATAAAAATAAGAATATTCTTTTTTTAGAAAACATTAAAAAAATGTTATGTAGCGGGATTTGAACCCGCGGCTGTTGGAAATTGTTCCTAAGTGTGTAATTAACACTTTAAAGACCAGTTTAACAGGTTACAAAAAAGTCTTAGATAGTAATCTAAAATATTAATGCTATCTTACAGATAGAGGATGAAAATACAAAAAAAACTGTTTCTTATTTTTTTTAAACAATAATTTTCTCATTAATAAAGTAATGTATATATAAATCTGTAAAAATTAAATGCATGTGAATCGACTAGATATTGCTGTTCGGGACCTGTGAAACCATAAATTATAGCTTGTCTGGCAGATAAGGCTGTCCGGGCCTTTATCAGCCAGTGGTGAAACTGGCCCTAAATACGTTTAAAAATGTGAATGTTAGAAATAATTCATTTAGTCTTTAACTCAGAAAAAAACATTCAATTTTCTATATAAACTCACCCGTTGCGTAAGCGATAAGGGTGGCCGACGTTTTTACTTCTTCTATCGGTGACGCAAAGCATACCAAAGGTAATGTCAGTCCCGCTGGATAGGACTCATTCCAGAATGTTTCCATACAAAAATCTCTCGTACCCAGCATAGGTGGATTGTTGAACGGCACGAATAGGGATCCGTTAAACAAAAGATAAAATTCATCTTTACTATACTTATCTGGTTCTAATTTGTATCTGGAAACAGAATAGTATTATTAAAATAAGGCCGTTGTGGCGCAATGGCGCAATCGTGCTACTGTGATCGTGACGGTTGTGGATCAATCCCATCGATCCCACTCGGGGGAGTGGATTATTATTTATAAATACTTTCATTTCCACGATGTGCGCAAACACAAACGCGGCGTTGACTTCCGCTACTCATCACCTCAAAATTCGGCAAAAATGGAGAACGGAATGTCTTAATACTAGTTTTTCACTACCTACCGTATTTTATACAGAATAAAGCGTGTAGCTATAGTAAAATAACATCAAAATATAATTTAGTTAATTGTTATTAGAATACAATTACAAAAAATATAATTGAAAAAACTCGTTCAAGAAAATCATGCGGTTATCCCCTGTGTAACATAACTATCCTTCCAGAACTGCCACTAGCTAGCTAGGGGTGGTTGTTTTAATGAAAATTATGAACATTTTAAAATAATTTTATTTATTAATATTTTAGGGATTTACCTGTCGTATGCGCAAGGGTTTCCAACGATTGTTTCGAAAACATTAGTATCGTAGCTCCACATAAAAGTGTCGTTAGATTTATGGAAGATCGGCTGAAAGGTGAGTGAGGAGCGACTACAAACAGTTTTATATTTGCCATCCTCAAACATGACGGAGAGATTTTGCCCACTAGCACAGCACTTTGGTACCACTGGTAATTGCTTCTTCGCTTCCTCGTCCTGTAAAGATGCAACAAGGTAAATACACTTGAAGGCTTTGTTAAATAAATATTGTAAATTGGGTCGACCGCATAAAAGACAATTTACAGTAAGGACAAGTTAATTTGGATGTCATTTCAACAATTATATATAGCACGGATCATATGACAAGTGCCTAATCAGAATTCAAGAGGAGTATTTGAACTTTTGATGTATTCATGAAAGAAATTTGACTGAGGTTAGCTGACGCAATGCTCCTTTGAAATTGGTCACGTAAACCTCCAAAATCATATTTACTACTGTGGATATTCCTTAATTACATATGTTTATGCCTATATTTTTATAATAAGGATAAGTAAAATAGGTACTATGATAAAATTATTATTCTCAAATTAAGTAGGCCGTCTCGGAGCACGGGCACAAGAATATGACTTAACGCGACTGTTGCGAGTTTGATCCAATCTCGGGGATTTCCCCGAGAATTTAAATTTTTTATTATTATTTATTAATATTTTAATTTCATAACTCTAGCACCAAGGCAACACCAACACACAGTGCCTCGAAAAAATCGGCGAAAAATGGGGAGTGGAAAGTCTTAAGACTAGGCTTACCCTATTTTGCCCTATTTTATGCGAAATATAGCGCGAAGCTGATAAAATAAATAAAAAATCTTAGGTGTTAACATTTTCAAATTGAAAGGATCAAATTACAATTTTATCCATTGCTCTCGTTTACCCAGTTAGAATAAATGGTACATAAATATAGATAGCTGAAGGTAAATCACCGGTTAAACATCTCTTATACAAGGAATTGTAACTGAACCTACATTTAACTAATGGCATTAAATTCTTCGTAGCTACATTGAAATCGTTATAAATTGTCGACAGCAATTTAACTCTTAGTTCTACCTACATATTTATTACGTATACGTAAAATACGTATGAAAATATTCTAATCGTGTAACCGTATAATATAATAAAGTTTTTTTTTTTTGTAAAACAACGAATTCCACGAAAATAACGCAACAAGAATATTTAAACAATTTATGACAAAGAATATGCGACTACCGTCATCAATTGTCTCGTCACTCACTCCCGGCACGTCTCTAATGAGATATGATGCAAGTGTTTTCCAGTTATAATTTTCCTCTTATTGTAAATAAAATGTTATATATATATATATATATATATATATATATATATATATATATATATATATATATATATATATATATATATATATATATATATATATATTTATATGAACCGTTTCTGTTGCTTACCAAAGTACCGAACTTAGATAACAGTAATCAGAAATTTTGATATAGCTACAAGTATTATATGTAGACTGTATTATATATAGATAGACAGGATAAAGGGAGATCTCGGTTGACTTCCCATAACATTGTTTCGATGATGCTAGAGGAAGACATAAAAAGCATGAGGCGAAAGTGGTATGCAGAGACCGTAGTGTTTGGTACTAAGGGAACGCTCTCTGGCTACCCATCTATGGATAAAGAGTGAATATTTTGAGAAAAAGAAGATTTTTTATTTTACGACTTACACAATCAAGAGTTAGACAATTACTTTTGAACAAATAATCATAACCGTAGAAAAATATATTCAAAAAGAAAAACCCCCATTGAAAAAAATTAAGAAAAAGGAAAAGGCCAAGTTTAAAAAAAATACATTAATTTTCAATTTGAAACCGTACAGTTATAAAAAACGAACAAACGTAACGAAGTTAGCAAAAGTCAACAGACGCAAACACCACCGGCACCGTCGGTCGAGAAATACGTCGCTCGCTAACTTTGAAACAGAACAATTTGTTTTATACGGGTTTATAGGAGTTTTTCCTTCCAAAAATATTCACAGCGTGTGTAGGAGGTCGTGACGTCACTCCCAACTAGCGACGGAGGACACCGTCAATATTTACTTTTCCCTTGAAACTTTCAACGTTGCTCAATTACGGCTATTTCGAAATTCGCACTATATTGGAAATTTGTTAAAGTATTTATAAGTCTTCTGAATTTTTTATGCTCTGAAACCGGCTTTAAAAAAGTAATAGTACGAGTATTTGTACGAGTGCGTAAATAATATTAATAGCATGCAAAATATCCTTACTTTTTTTTTTGACATTAATTTCATACTATGAGAAATTAAATATATGACTGATTGAAACATATTACTACTTTTCTTAAGGACTCTTAATTGCATTCCCCTGTGGTTCAGTTTTTAATAATATATAACGCGCTAGTATCAAATAAGACGAATGTGCTTATTTTAATGAAGATTTTATACACACTTCGAGACATCTCGAGCAATTGAAAATAATTCACTTTACCGAGTGGGAAACCTATACTACGCCCACGTTTTATGTAAAGGCAGTCATACATAAGCGACACATCCTTGCGGCACGACGGTTATGGGTTCGATTCGCAGTTAGAAAATTTAATTCAATATTTTCATTTTGTTCTAAAATGTGAATAAGAGCGGCGAGTTCTACCACTCAATATGCAATGCGTCACGAATTCGGAGGAAATTCGAAAAAAGAAGCCTTAATGGTAAAGGAGTGTCTTAACACTAACTTCCCAAGTTTCCTCTGCCTAGCTGGTGTGAGATACAACGTGAAGCAAAAAAAAATTTTATTCGAAAACATATTTTATGCCATAAAAAAGCCATTCGCATTGTTGCAATAAAAGATAAAAGAAGACTACATTGTAAGAGCAATCTTTCCTTTACAAATTCATCTTAACGAACTCTTAATCGACTGATCTGAATTCAATTACACTTTTTTTCATTCAAAGGGAAGTGCGCGCTGAAGTCGGATTTCGAATCATTTGTTTTAGAAGTATAAACAAAGTCGTGTTGGAATGTCAACCGCAATGCTGGAAACTTCACGTTTTGTTTTATCATTCATTCATTCATTCATTTCGTCGTATAAACACGAACATCTGATCATCCGATGAAATGTCATGTCTATATCAGAAATATAGTCCCTATTTGCTCTTCCATTCCCTTTTTTTATTTTATTTTTCATTATCCTTTTTTTATTTCGAACAAATATTGTTTCTATATAGAATATAAAATTTATTTAGTTTTACATAACTTTATTAATCAATTTTTTTTATAACATTATCTCTTTTAACATCACTTTACTTATTGTCTAGTTTACATATTTTACATTCAGCAATAGACAACAAGCAGCACTGACTGACTGACTGAACGACTAAAATATTAAAGTAGGTATCGCCCTATTATGATTTACACCAGTCCATCATGATATTGACTCAAAAATACCTTCTCCCTAAAAATGTACTTTAAAATCTACAAAATTTCTTTAAAATTAGTTTAAATATAATTTTTGGCAACGTTTTGTCATGATACCTAAAATTTTAAGGTTCTCACATGTGGTTTTGCAAAAACCATACATTAGATCTATGTATATTTGGTGTATTCGCTTTTTGTACTTAGTACAAAATATAAATATCAAAAATATAGCGTAAAGATTAATAATAAAAAAAATTATATAATATAAATTTATGCTCAAATCTAATCGAGCGTAAAATAATAATGGCGCCTAATAAAGATGTGATCACACTGCTCTTAATGTGTCGCCTTAGTAATTGTCTAAGCAATAAAGCGATATATTTTCATTCAAACAAAACACATTTTTACTGATATTAGAGGCCGTCGTGACACAGTGGCAGACGTGTGTGACTGTAATCGCGACGCTTGTGGGTACGATTTCCTCTGGGGGAAATAAGTTTTCTAATATTTTTATTTCATCGTTCTGGTAGCAAGATATAGCGTGGCGTTAAGCTGCGCCACTTTCCACGAAATTCCGAGAAAATATGTGATGACATATTTTCTCGGAAATTCGGAGGAAAGAAGTAATTTCTAATGTAAAGAGGTTTTCCCCCATTTTCTACGCAATTTTTGAGACCTAGTGAGCACGATCAGTACTGCATTTTGTCTTACGTTCGAGTAAAAGCAACATAATTTCAAAAAATAATTAAAAAAAATTGTATTTTGCATTGACATAATTTTATTGTTTCAAATTAAAATCTCGCATTAAAATTATTTTTTTCTTTTAAGTTAAAGTGAATGCATTATGAGGGTAAAAAATATAAAATCCATTATTTTCTAAGTGGATATTTTTACTCTAAAAGATTATTCTATAAAATAAAAAGAAAACCTTCTGGAAATAAAGAACTAATGTACTTTTAAAAGTTCTCAAGGATTCACATTTTGACCTCCTCAACTGGCTTCCGCAAGAAACTTCCACCTTACAATGAAATCAACACAAAGGGTAGAAATCTCGTACAAATCCTATTTCTGCTTTATTCGTAGCCCAGTATCGTATAAAATTTTACGTAAGTAGTATACAATGTATAAGATATTAAACGTTCATTTAAAAATTAAGATAAGATTATTAATCATCGTCATCATCTTCATCAACAACATGCTTGAACTACTGCTGGTCATGCGCCTCTAATACAGCTAGTAGTTAGAAGCCAGCTACTTCATGTATTTCTCTACTCTACCCAAAAAGAGAACGCTACACTACGCTAAATAAGATAATAAAATATATGTATTAAATCAAATAAATCAGCTTCACACAGAGAGCACCTAGTGTCAAGACACTCCGTTCCCCACTTTCCACCGAGTTCTGGAGGCATTGCGTGTTGAGAAAATGTATGTATATATAAAAAATATTACTTATAAAAACATGTATATTACGGTGTTATAATTTGTAAAATATAACACCATTTTACATCGACGTAATCAGACGAAATGGCAATTTGCATTAAAATAGAACAAAAACGATCGCTCTATCCAACCCAATGTATAAATTAAGGCAGGGATTGACCTCAAGTCTTGAGATTCCAGAACGCTCCATCCAGAGCTGCCGTATCCGCAATGTACATTAGTCTCAGTCCTCACTCTCTTTACTTTACGTTATCTGAGCGGTGGCTTAGCCGTGTTGATAATTGAGTGCTCCTTCGAGTATAATTTGTTCGTTCTGGCAAACTTAATGAACAAACCAAAACGAGTAATTTGGGGAATACTTATAAATAACTATAGACAGATAGGTAGATAGATAGATAGATAGATGGATGGATAGATATTTAGTTAGATAGATAGAAGATTAGAACAAATTTATTTAGGGGCTGTAATTTGTGATAAGTATTTTTTTTATTAGCAGGGTCGGCAGAGGGAACCTAGTGTTAAGACACTCCGTTCCCACTTTCTGTCGAATTCTGGAGGCATTGCGTGTTGAGAGGAAGAACTCAATGCCGCGCTAAGCCTCGACACCAGAGCGAAGAAATGGAAATATACATTTTAGTAAATATTTCATCTCCTCTAGTGGGCAACCCACAACAGTCGGTTTTACAGTCACACTTCGTGCCGCTACGCCACGAGTAGCTGGTTTACTTAAATATTCAAATTTATTACCTAAGATAGGTAATAAATTTTAATTTTTTACCTTTATGTATTTACAACAGTAATCACCACGTCCAATCACAAATGTCTCAATTGTACCACAATTCCTTTACGATATTATTTAAACATTATAATATTATTATTTTGAATATTACTAATGACGAGATGGATTAAATCGATTAATTATTCGTATCTTAATGGGAACGCAGTGTCCTTATTTTAGGTTCCCAGGTATCCTCCACCAGTATCCAGACTAATATAAATATGAAATAAAAATTACCTCATAAATATAAAAACGTAAAGATAAAAAGAATTCTTTCTAAAAAAAAAGGATATAATACTCTCGAAAAAAAAAATAATTTACTATCAAACGATCCCAAAATCTTATACAACTTATAATATTTTTATAGATAAAATCTGAAGTTAAATTACATATGGACGTAAAGTTTGCCTACTCTAATTTGTTTAACAACTTTATAACAAGATAGTCTTTTCCGTCTCCTTCAATTATTCTAATCTAATAAAACTTTCTTTTAGTTACGGCTCCCATAAATATGTTAATCATATTTCTTGGGAATTTGAAACTAAAAGGAAATATGTATTACAAAAGATGTTGACTACAAAGTGTAAGTCTATATCTAATATCTCTCTCTCTCTCTCTCTCTCTCTCTCTAAATCTCTAATCCTTTTTTTGACAGTAGTAAATATTATTTACAAATCAGATAAAGAAACAGTGCCGCTTGTGCCATTGCACCACGATGGCCTCAATACGTTTTTTTTGTATAAATAAATCGTCCAGCTTCAAATTACTAAATAATCTTATATGAGGCATTTGAATGAAGAGCCGTACAGCACGTGAGTACGTAATAAGAGAATTTCGAGAACTCAGGTCACGTTTCGGATACTTTGAAGTAAGTGGGATAACAAGGGGTAAACAGTGTTATAAGACTTAAGATGTACACACGATATCCAATAGAAGAGATTATTTCGTTTCAACTTTGTGAAGTTTAACAACAGCTTAAACTAAAATTTTCAGTTGTTTTCAAAACCTAATCCAGAAGGATTACAATTCAGCAACATGAATAATGATTTAATATTTTAAGTTACTAGAAAACTTATTTTCTCATAAAAGGATTTATAATAATTCTCTTTTTGATTGAATCGCCATCATTTCATAAATGTCGGTAATGTTTATGAACGTAAATACGGCAATTTCAGTGTTGCCTTTTTAAATTTGTCGGCTGTCACGTTCCCACAATTGAAAAAAAACAGATAATCTATATTTTTTTTTAAAAAAAAAACCGACTTCAATCGTATCCCATAATCAGAACCTAACCAAACTCAACATACTATCCTGCGAAGTACATCTAATAAAAAAAAGAACAATCGAAATCGGTTGGCGTGATATTGAGTTAATCGTCCATTTGTCGCGCACATATTAATGCAAATTTGATTTGATTTGTGATTTTCTCATAGATAATATTGTTAGAAGCCTTTAAATAAAAAAGAGTCATCAAAATCAATTTACCCAGTTAAAAGTTCTGAGTTAATAAACATAAAAAATACAGTCGAATTGATACCCTCCTTTTACAATAATCGGTCAAAAACCATCAAAAATCTCTTTTGCTCTTTTACTTAAGCGGTAAAGTATTTCAATTTCTATAATACCGAATGTTACTCTTTTATACGTAACATAACGGGTAACGATAAAACTAGCCGTAGAAAACGCTACCTGTATTTATTTATTTTATCAATTTGATGTGTTAGTGTATGGCGTTGAGCATTATCCCGAGAGAGTCGTAAATAAGTTAACAGTATCATAAAACGAGTGGATTGTGTTAGAAATTATTCATGAGATTTTGTAGTTTAAAATTTTTTTAAATTAAATCAGCTTCACGCTGTATCCCGCACACATCAGGTAGGCACAGAACCGAGTGTTAACACATGGCGTTCCCCATTTTCCGCCGAATTTTGGAAGCATGGCATACGTGTATATAGCGGAAATCAACGCCGCTCTATACCTCGACGCCAGAGCGAAAAGATAGAAATATAAATTTAAATAAATATTTCATTTTCTCGAATGGGGATCGAACTCGCAACCGTCGCGTTACAGTCGCACAACGGCCTCAAGTTCACGGTTCAATAGTTTTATTAAGACATATGTTTGTCACGCTTGTTTCTAGAGAAAATAACCAAACGAAATTAGGTAGAATAAATATGAGTGAAAAATTCATATGATATTTTAAATAATACAAGTCCTTTACCTGTTCATTGTTTTACTTGTTTTGATAATAAACGGTGATTACCAGTTCAAATCCTTATTAATATAAAACACGATACCTACGTACATGCAACTTAACAAATTTAAGATTTTACTGAAAAAAATGTAATGAGATTTGCTATATGCAATATACAATGACTACATTGGTCAAAGCAATGTAGTGCTTATTATTAACATTTTCGAGATATTTATTTGGTTTTTTTAAAAATAGAAGGCAAAACTCGAAAGCGCAACGGCGTATATTTAATTACATCTTACCAAGCTTCCACCACCGGTGGCAACACTGGTCTGTTCCATTACGGGTGACTTTTTTAATTGACTAAACCAGACCTCGGGAATTTCCCGCGTAATGTAAAAAAGTATTTTAATGGGACGTTTCGTACAAATGCAGTGGAAGAGCAAATTAATTTCTTTTATTTTCAGTTATCAGTGTATATATATATATATATATATATATATAGCTAAGCATTTCTGCTCTAGACAGCCGCGTTTGTACTTAACGATATTTATTTCGGCACTTTGGCCGGTAGCAGAGAATGCTCATATTAACACGACACTATCTCTGAAGAGTAAATTCGGTGGGTTCTGGTTCCGAGGCAATTTCTTTAAGTGGCCTCCGCAGAGACTGCCTTATCTGACCGTATTAGTTATTTATACCAGAGAAGCAAAGGCCTGGAAATGTTGCGTGTTGGTTGCATTATTTTTCGGGGTATGTGTAACTTTTTTTAAATACAGATTATAAATTACACAATATTTTTAATGAAAAGTAAATACAATAATATAAAATTATTATATTTTCATAATACAAACAGTACCTACTCCAATCGATCATCATAACGTCATAGCTACAGCATTATAAGAACTTAAAAAATAAAAATAAATCAGCTTCACGCTGTATCCCGCACACAGCAGGGTAGGCAGAGGGAACCTAGTGTTTTTAGACACTCCGTTCCCCACTTTCTGCCGAATTTTGGAGGCATTGCGTGTTGAGTGGCAGAACTCAACGCCGCGCTTAGCCTCGACACCAGAGCGAAGAAATGGAAATATAAATTTAAGTAAATATTTCATCTCCTCGAGTGGGGATCGAACCCACAACCAGTCGGTTTACAGTCACACGTTGTGCCGCTGCGCCACGACTGGCCTCAAGATCTTATAAGAACTTAGTTATACAAAATGACGTTTCACGATTCATTTATATATTGTACGTACTTGATGGGAACTGGAAGTGGACAACATTATTTTTGTACAAGTGACACCTGTCAAAGTTACGTACGTACGTTTAGTACTTTTCAATCTAACAATCGTGATCCAAAGCGTTCGACTGAGATATCAAAATAAACAGCCTCAGCCAAACGACGACGGGGCTGTTTGTATAGAAAACATCTTGAGAACTTTCAATATCTACTTAGCTATAACAACCCGCATTTCACATCTAAATATAGATGATGATATAAAATAAAGACCCCATTGTGGTGCAGTGGTACAAGCGTGTGACTATAAACGCGAAAGTTGTGGGTTCAATTCATGGTCGAGGGAGTGAATTATTGATATTTAATATTTTCACTCAACTCGAAATGCATCGAAAATTGACTAAAGTGAGGAACGGAGTGTCTTGACACTAAGCTCTCTCTACCTACACAGCTATGTATATGCGGAAAGTATAACATTGTGTTCAAAACCTCTTTAGTTAAACAATACAGTGCCTTCCGCGATCACCATCCAGTCTTAAGTGGGTCCCACAAAAGTTGTATTTAATAGCGTGTTTGGCTTATCTGGGTACATGACGGGTATCGACGTGGCCGGTAGCCGGCGACGGTGACAGCCAAAGATAAGAGACCCACGCAATAGCCGTACTGGCTTTATAAATCACGTCGCGACACACAGAAATGCTTCTAATTGAATGCAATAACGCTTTCTTAGAAATATATCACACGGTTCATAATAAATTTATCAAATAGAGTGTCGATGTAATGTTTTAATGTAATATTATGCAAAAATCCTTTCTCTTTTATTGGTAAATTGGGGCACAAAGTGTGCCTGTAAACTGATTGGTTGTGGGTTAATCTTCACTCGAAGAAATAAAATATATATTAACATTTATATTTTCATTCTTCGCACTGGCGTCGAGACAAAAGCGTAGCGTTGAGTTCCACCACTCAACACAATATGCCTCCAGAATTCGGCGGAAAATATTAAAATGAAGAATGCTGTGTGCGGGATACAGCGTGAAGCGGATTAAGTGCTTTAATAATTTACTTTTAATAATACAACAAAATAAAGATTATGTACAATGTACAATGTACATACATACTCTTACACATCAACATTTAAATAAACATTGTATCCCGCACACAGCAGGGTATGCAGAGAAAAACTAGTGTTAAGACACACCGTTCCACACTTTCCACCGAGTTCTGAAGGCATTTCGTGTTGAATGGCGGAACTCAACGCCGTGCTTTGCCTCGATACCAGAGCGAAGGAATAAAAATATAAATGTAAATAAATATCTCATCTCCTCGAGTAGGGATCGAACCCACAACCAGTCGATTTTACAGTCATACTTTGTGCCCCTGCACCACGACTGGCTTCAGTCATTAAATACAAGTTTCTTATGTTATGGTAATAGAAACCATTGAACCTTTAAATATATGGTGAGAAAATAATATAAGCAGTACATATTTCAATCGATATTTTATCAAGTTTATTTGTATCGGCCCAAGACTTGTTTATGTACATTCAGTGTTTAAAATGTAGAGACTACAAAATTTACGGTAGGTAAGATACGCATATTTTATTTTTAAATACCTATATAAATAAGAGATACATACCTAAATTTGCTAATAAATCTAACTTAAGCTATAGGTATATTTTGATATTTGAGGGCCATTTAAATTGGATCGGCCCATGCACTGTTCTGAGCTTCTGAATCTCCAAAGTTATGGCATGGCACCCGCGCCATTAATCCTTGTAATGTTGAGGAGAGTCTTTCCTGATCTTTGAACGTGGCTATTTGAATATTTGGAAAGTAGAGATGGAAGATACGGGATGGATGTGGAAAGGCATATTGCTACCGTTAACAGGGATACAGGTGCCTTAGCTGCATTGATGAGACGGCGAAACTTCAGCACAGCAGTATACAAAGCAGTGTTAATACCGACGCTGTTATACGGCAGCAAAATGTGGGTATTACAGAAGAAGAATGAAAGAAAGATAAATGCCGTGTTGATGCGATCTCTTCATAGGATATGCGGAGTCAGCTTAGCTGATCGAAACCGCAATGAAGAGAAGAAGATACACAACGTGCTCAGCTGGTTTGGGCACGTCGAACGAATGAATGATGAAAGAATGAGAAAAAAAAAACTAGGTAGCCTCACGTTCCGCACATAGCAGGGTAGGCAAGAGAACTTAATGTTAAAATTTTCCATTTCCCGATTATAAACAGAATTTTCGTGACATGGCGTGTTTAGTGGCGCTACTGAACGCCACGCCGTGTGAAAAAAAAGAAAAATAAAGAAGTTTATAAGAAAAAAAATGAAAAATATAACCAGTTATTCTTACAATCTCATCAAAAAGACGATGTTCTGGTTATTTGTTAATGTACACGCGCGGGGGCGTGAGACAGTTTCCCGTAAGCGTTACGAGTACGGCAGACAACCCACTCAATGTAAAGTGTAACATAGCGTAAGTAACGCTATTCGTCATGCGGCTGTAGCTTTTGATATATTGTTTTTTTACTATGTATGATTTTTTTCTTAATATTTAATCCATCACTTATGTTATAGTAGCTACATAGCATTTATAAGACTAATTGGATGTAGTTTGATTATTGAAGCAATTTTTCTTAAGTTTCACGCTGTATCCCGCATATAATAGGGTACGCAGAGGGAACCAAGTGTCAAGATACTCCTCAATTTTTATCGAATTTTCAAGACATTGCGCGTTCAGTGGCGGAACTCAACGCCGCGTTTTGTTTTGGTACCAGCTCGACGAAATAAAAATTTTACATTAAATAAACCATTCTCTGGAGTAGGAATCAAATCTAAAACCGTGGCGTCATAATAATGATGTGATACGACTGCGCCCCGACGACTTCTAACGAAGTGTTGTTACGAACTAAAATGAAAATTACTTAAGTTTGAATCCAAAACGATTGCATTTATCAATTATGTAAGATTCATAGAACATTTTTGTTGTCCCATAAAATATTAATTTATACATAATGTGAGTACACTATCTAACAACAACTTATAAAGCCTTGTAAAATCTTGCCTTGCCAAAACACAATATTTTTTACCATAAACCGTTTTGCTTAGAAAACATAAGATACGAAGCGGGTCGTTATACAAACACAAATAAAGTATCACCGGCGCCCACGCACTACATTGCGCCACACCGCCAACTAGATCACTTCCTTACACTTACTTAGTATTTAATTATTTCGTGTAAATCAATTATTAATAGCCAGAGAGAAGTAATTGACAAATCAGAAAATTATTAACATTTTACGGTACTCAGTATTTGAATTAATAATAATTTATTTGCTAATATCGAGCTATAAACATAAAATATTTCAAGTTGTAATTTAAACGATATTATTAATAATTATACGTTGAAACTTTAATATGAAATGTCAACTTTGTAAGGAAACAAAACTATGAGCGTCATCTTGACGTAGTTAGGACGTGTCGAAGCGGACGTGACGCTTTTTTTTAAGTCCACTCCCTCATATAATAATAATAATTCATTTTATGTATGTTTTTCATATGACAGAATATAAATGTAACTCAAAATAAATATAAACTTATAAGAACTTCGTCGAGGCGCAGCGTCGCGAAGTGTGACTGTAAAACCAATTGGTTGTGGGTTCGATCCCCACTCGAGGAAATGATATATTAACTTAAATGTATATTTTCATTTCTTCGCTCTGGTGTCGAGGCAAAGCGCGGCGTTGAGTTCTGCCACTCAACACGCAATGCCTTCGGAATTCGGCAGAAACGAAGGAGAACGAAGGAGAACGGAAGAGAACGAAGGAGAACGAATGAGAACGAAGGAGAACGAAGTAATTTAACACTAAGTTCCCTCGGCCTACTCTGCTGTGTCCAGGACAGCGTGAAGCTGATAAGAATTTAAATTTCAATACACGATAAAGTACCTACTTTAATTTTAAAAAATTTTACGTAAACTATTTTTAAATAAAACATAATAATATTATTTATAAAAAAGAAACTTTATTTCTTACTAATACAAACAATACAACAACACGACAAACTCAACCAGAATCGAATAAACAAATCGATTATCCTACATATTATTCGATGAACAAATGTAAGCGTCTTAAATTCGTGACGGTATCGTGTATTTGAACAATAAGGCTCGTTTGCATTATTCGAATAGCATCTTATAACAGTTGCTTCATAAATCCATCCTAAACTTTAACCCGTAGTAGGCGGAATGGAGAATTCAATAACATTGTGATTGTCGAAGAGATTGCTTCGTGCATACCAGGGGCTGTCAAACGTGGTAAAACACAATTTTCCTTTTAAAATATTATTTATGTAAAGAAATATTTAATTGCTATTTATTTATTTAAATACAATTTTTTATGGGATAAATTCAATAGATTCGGCTAACACCGAAATACGAAGGTAATATGTATAATATGGCAGTCATAATTAAAGCTAAATCATCTTTAATAAAGAAAAAAATAATACAGTAATCTTAAACTGTTCAAATATGGAATCAGCCAAAATATATAAATGTCAATGAAAAGCCGCAAAACTTTGAGAGGCACTGGTGAATGTTATCACGACTTACATTTATCAGGCACTTCTGTTGCATTTCCTTAACCTGATATACTTTGACCAATCGTAAATAAGGCAGCTTAAGTTATGAAACTTATAATTGTAATTTATGTACTGCAAGTAATGATTTCCTTACGACGGGGACGTTTTACTTTTATTATTATATTTTTTTATTCAAGTCGTCGTTGCACTGAACGCAACAGTTCTGGATTCAACTCTCATTTGGAGCATTGTGATACTAATATTGGTACCGTAATAATATAAAAATAATAAGAAAATTGACAAAGTACATATAGTAATAAATAAGAAAGACAAATAACTAATTTGTTTAGATTTTATCTTGATTGTAAAATCTCAAGACATGTGTAAATAAAGACAATGTTAGTTTTCAATTTCATTTTATTGCATGAAATTAATTTCAAAAACCAATTTATTAATTTTATGAGGTCCAGTACATAAAGTAACACTAATCAATAACTCTAATCAATTTTCCATAAATAACGTTACAGCGCAAACGCAATAATAATAAATCCTATATTAATTAAAACAGCATATCATTACTATCTATTTATTACTATCTATACAAATAAAGTCTACATATCAAAAATTTATCGAACTATCTCCATCCTTCACACGCAATTACATAAATTCAAAACGGAGGTGCCAAAGCGTTCATACTTAATGAAGGTTGCGTTCCCGTAATACTTTATCGAAGATATCAATAAATTTTCATCGAGATAAAATGAATTTGCCTCACGCGATCCCCGACATCCATCCCGTCAAGATGACGGTCGCGTGAAAGATAATGGAAAGTAAATATTTGCTGAAGCTGCCACAGCACAAGTACTCGTTTCCATTGTCATCCGGTAACGTTGTCGTGCTGCGGGATTGTTCAAATATTATAAATATTATTATTATATTACACATTTATTATCATTTGGAAAACTATCTCAGTTCAAAACTATTTATTAGATAAAATATATTTATTAAAGGAATTTTTGAAATTATTCCTGAACGAGAAAACGAGTAATATCTTTTTGCTATCGACTCTATTGATTTCTAATTTTATAATAATTATAATATTCTCGATTTTTCTTTCATTATTTGTAAAAAATGAAAGAAAAATCGAGAGTCTTCTTATAAGGAAGACTTCCTGGTAAATGATAAAAGAAAAAAATATGTTAATGTGGCATTAAATACCGCGTACAATAAATATCTCGAATTCAGACGTAAGCATTCAAATTAAACAATGGAAACAGTTCATATAGGAAGGTCTTGTATAAACACAACTCAACATAATAGAAATGGACTAGAAGCAATACTCGACCAACCTGTCCCATATCGTTTCATATCCCATCCGATGTTAGCATAGCCTTATCTCCCGATCTCCTCTGGACTGGTTCAATCACTTGATATGTATCGAATAGTTAGACTAATTTTACATAAACTATATTTAAATGAAAAAGAAAAGAACTGAATAAATTATATATTTTAATTATTCAGCTTTTATTGCTTTTTTCTATAATAGGTTAAGAGGACGAGTCAAAGTAACTGCATCACAATCCAATTAACGATATACTAATATTCTTACAAATTAACTGTAAATTAATTAGCTATTATAATGTAAATTTGAGGCCGGTAGTGGCACAGAAGCACAATTTGTGACTGTAAATCCGACTTGTTGTGGCTCGATCCCCACTCGAGGAGATGAAATATTTACTTAAATTTATATATCCATTTCTTCGCTCTGGTGTCGAGGTAAAGCGCGTTGAGTTCTGCCACTCAACACATAATGCCTTCAAAATTCGGCAGCAAGTGGCGAACAGAGTGTGAGTGAATTAAGTATAGACAATATAGTGTCAAAATACTACGTTTTTCTCTTTCCGCCTGAAACATCGCGCTGTGCCTGTGACATCAGAGCGAAGAAGATATAAATATTAAATATTTCATTTCCTTGAGTGAGAATCAAACCCATAACCTGTTGCGTTTACAGTCACACGTTTGTGGCCCTATGCCACGACTGGCCTATGAAAACAAAATATCCGTGGATGATAGAATACGATTCAACTGAAACAAACTTCCTCCGTACTTTTTAATAACGTAATTAATTAAAGCGTTCTGGGAACAGAGTGATCGCAGAAATTACAAATTAAACGTTTTATTTAATAAAAACCTACACAATTTCCTTTCCTCCAACGAGACTTCAGGCATTAATCATATTTACTGTCCCATTTTGATTTAATATGAAACAAAACAATGGAGTTTAATTTATTTTTTGCTATATTATATTAGATATTAGATTACGTACTTGATGGGCGAAAATGGGCGGAATGTGGAGAGTAGTGTCTTTACTATAAATGTACTGTGGCTACATTGATAAATGCGCAAAGATTACAGAAATAAAACAGAAATTTTGTATTTTACACCAAAAAAGGAAATTTCAATCACAATATTAGATAGAAAGAAAGTTTGGAATAATTTGAGAACTTTCCGATAAAATATATAATGAAAACGATCATTTTGATATCTTTAAAAGTTTAAGTAAGTTAAGTATTTTTTAATAACCCATAAGCCTAAGCCTCAAAAGAAATCGCTTAAGCCTAATGCGATGATTGGGCGGAGCGGTAATATTGCTTTTTTATTAAGCGAGCCACTTTTATAAAACCGCCGTACTTTAGATAGAACAGAAATACAATACATAGAATATATAGAATTATATTCCATAATAGAATAAAGGTTTTTAATAAATACGGAATGACGTCAGTATTTTTTTATTTTTTCATTTTTTGTTAAAAGTGACGCGAAATAAACGTATCTACTGAAAAACTTAAATATTTAAATTTTAATGATGACATAATTGGTTACGCCGGTATTAGGCCTAGAAAACCATAGACACAGGCCAGTCGTGGCGCAGGGTCATTATGTTTGACTGGAAAAGCTACTGGTTATGGGTTCGATCTCCATTCGAGGAAATGAAAATTCATTTCATTTAAATTTATATGTTCATTTAAAAGTTCAGTTCAATTCATCAAATTTATATGTTAATTTTTTCGCTCTGGTGTCCAGGCAAAGCGCAGCGTTTCGCCACTCAACACGCAATGCCTTCAAAATTTGGCGGAAAGCGGGGAACGAGATGTCTTAACACTAGTTTCCCTCTGCCGCTGAAGCTGATTTATGATTTATTTATTTAAAACCATACTACCATACCATTTACTTAATACTGCCGAAAATAATAAATAAAAAAAAATATAAATCTTATCAAAGGTGTCTAAAAATAGCTTCGCTTATATATTTTACTCATGATCTATTTGTATAAAATATGAATACACAAAATATTTACTCATCATAATTTGATACACACGAGCCTCCATACCACTTCCATAATATTTTCCTATAGGATTTTATATGAAGAATCTCATATGAAGAATGTCATGCTCATTACAGCTAATAGGCTTACGTTATCGTTTTGGGGGACTTCTTATATTACAATCTAATCTCTGTAATTAGGGATATCTCGTTTCAATCTAAGCCGTTTACGATATAGAGTCGTATTTGTATAGAGCATATGGGTAATCTTCGAAGATCTTATGGCTAGAGATAGTATTTTACTCGAGTTACAATTAAATTAACTTTTAGACCTTTTGTTGGTTAGTTAAGAAGAGTATTTATGTTCTCAAGGCGATTCTGTGAGCGATTCCTATTCGAGGGAATATTTTATTTTTTATATATAAATTAAATTAAATCAGATTCACGCTGTATCCTACACACAGGTGAGTAGGCAGAGGGAACAAGTAACAAGTAAGACACTCTGTTCCCCACTTCCTGCCGAATTTTGGAGACATTGCGTGTTAAGTAGCAGAACTCAACGCCGCGCTTTGCCTCGACACCAGAGCGAAGAAATGGAAATATATCTTTCAGTAACTATTTCATTTCCTCGAGTGGGGATCAAACCCATAACCAGTCGGTTTTACAGTCACACAGTCTTGTACCCCTGCGCCACGACTGGCCTATATATTTTTTTCCAGGTCAGATTTGACGTTACATTATGTCATCTAATCCAACCAAAATGTATCTAATTCAAATAAAGGAAGAGAAAACAACATAGTTCAACGTCGGTTTACTTTAAAAAAAAATAACAAAAATTATAAAGACACAATATACATTACGATTATTAACTTTTTGTAACAATATGTGGAAAGTCACATTACCAAAAATTGGAAAATAATTTCAATCATATACGATAAAAAAACATTTTGTGAATACTTCATTTGCACTTAACATTTTCAATTTAAATAGTATTTATAAAATGGTTTGACATAAAAGCTCTTTACTGGGTGTATTACAAAATAAATTTGTAATTAATTCCTGTTTCTCATGTTCATTCTGAAACTGAATCCGCATTATTTTTTTTAAATTGTTTTAATTTTGTGCACAATATTCAATTTTAAACAGAATATAAAGTGCATTAATAAAATTAATTTAAAAAGATTGAATCGGACTATATGCAAAAACTTAAACAAAAAATTAAAAGTGGATAATCGTATTTTATTTGTTGTTCTGAGTTCCCCCAATCACGTAAGGTTCCAATTTTAAGCAGAAATCGACTCTTATTCAAAGTAAATTACAATAAATCAATGCATATAATAATAACACTGTCGAAGGCAGTCGTGGCACAGGGGCACAAGCTGTGAGTATAAACGCGATTGGTTCTGGGTTCGATCCCCACTCAAGGAAATGAAATGTTTATTTAAATTAATATTTCCATTTCTTCACTCTGGTATCGAGACAAAGCGCGGCGTAGTGTTCCGCCGCTCAACACGCAATGTTTCCTATCTAGGATTGCAGAATCCTCCTCCTAACACTATAATATTTTTTCTTGGATTTTCAGTTTGTATGTTTGCCTGTGCGTTTGTACACACCAATCTCGAAAACTACTTAACTGATTTAAATTTAGTTTACACTATTGTATTTTAGCTGATTTTGATGTTTTATATTAATTGGTTCATAAAAAAATAGTTATATACCAATATAAATATTTCTTTGTGACCCCTGATGAAACTACTAATTGCTTTCAACGCATGAAGAACGGAAAGGTGGTGGGGCCTGAGGACATTCCGAGCGAAGCGTGGAAATTGTTGGGCTCTCTTGGTGTGCTCATACTTCCAAAAGGAAAAGGTCAGTCCTTTTTAACCACATCTTGAACACTGGGAAGATGCCACACCAGCGGCGGCTTAGCTTTTTTACTCCTATTTACAAGGGAAGGGGCAGTAAGCTCACACCATAAAACTTTTCGAGCGCATAATCGATCTCAGGCCCTGTCGAGAGTATACAATCTCTGAGTCTCAATATGGACTTCAGCCAGGATCGGCTCACCCTAGGCAATGATATAGCAAGTGCTTGGTTATATCATTCCCTGGATTGAGCCCAACAGGAGGCCCAAAAAAGAGCTGCGCTGTTGGATGTCGTGATGCAGGATAAGTGAGCCAATGGTCTAACCACCAAGGACGCTAAAAATCGTGTAAAGAGGAGTAGGTCGAGTAGGAAAGTAGACCCTGACAAAAGCCGAGAGTAATGACATAGCGTAGCGTTAAGTTACGCTACACGTACAATATTTCGAAAATTCAGCGGACAGTGAGAGACGAAATGTTATGTCACTAGGTTCCCTCCTACCTACTCTGCTATATGTGAGATACAAAATAAAAAAATATATAATACAAATATAACCTATATTTAACTAAAAGTAGATTTAAAAACTAATTTTCTAATAAACACCAAAAAATCTTGTATTAAGAACTTGTTAATTACAAAACTAAGGTTATACTAATCAACGTTCCCGATATCAAATTCGTAATTCACGCGTAGAGTAAACAACGCTAGAGGCATTCCTCTAATTACATTATATTGATTGCTACATTTCGTATCTAGGCGTTAATGTAATTAAGTAACATGATTTTCTATTGTTTTGTTTGTTTTGTCTTTTGATAGTATTCTTTATAAATCTAATAAATCAGCTTCACGCTGTATCCCGCACACAGCGGGGTAGACAGGGGGAACTTAGTGTTAAGGCACTCCGTACCCCACTTTCTGCCGAATTTTGGAGGCATTGCGTGTTGAGTAGGGGAAGTCAACGCCGCGCTTTGCCTTGACACCAGAGCGAAGAAATAGAAATATAAATTAAAATAAATATTTCATCTCCTTTCGAGTGGAGTCGAACCCACAATCAGTCGATTTTACAGTCACACTTTGTGCCCCTGCGCCACGCGTGCGTAATGGATAGGACAGTAAAAATGTCATTAATTTATTAACTTCGTGAATTAATTTTGTAAAACAACAGAAGGGGAAGGATTCCCCCCTTCCAAACAATATTAACGATAAACAAATAATTTTACTATCACCTACAAATTGAATCCAAATAAATAGAAAAATGAAAATAAATAAGAATATATGTAAATATTATGAAAAACTAAACTCATATAATCAATTATAGCTATAACAATCAACACAAAGAGAGATACAATATAGATCTTACTAAAGTACCCTTATCTATAGCTGTTATCTACAATACATCTAACCGTGAATGTTATCTTTACCTACATTGATGGCTAGCACTCGGTCTTTCAACATAATCATATATTATAAAAACCTATTAAACCAATTAATAGCGTATTACTTCTATAAAAGAAATTAAACATATTAAAACATAGTAATGTATCTATATGAATCATGTATATAATTGTTCAAAAAAGTTTTTATTACATGATATTAGGATTTCTTTGAGATTAAGATGTTTGACTTTTTAAATTGTATTTAGTTCTTTTTTTTCAACGTAGCGTGATTTGAACCCGCGCAACTTGGAAACCGTCCAAGCGCTCTCAGGTCAAGTTCAAGTTTTTATGAGATTTCTAATTTTTTTTTTCCTAACTGTGGAATAACACTTTAAATACTTTTAAAATATTTGAATATATTTTATTTTATGTAGATATCCAATTTGCTAAGAAATTGTATATTAATCTATCACAAGGAACGTGTGAGATGGATCCTATCCTATACCATTTATAATTTTATCGACGACTACCGATATATATCAGTATCGTCATACATTTTTAAACTAAAAAAACCCACATTAAAGAACGCTTACACTATTTACCTTAGCTCGATTCTAAAACAAATATAAATAGAACACGACAAATATCCTGAAGAGAAAAATATAAAAAACATGTTTTTCGGCTTAATACAAAAGTTGAATATATATTTGTCTCCAAATTGTTCAACAAATTCGGAATAAAAGAAAATTAATATGCGTACAAAAAAATCTTGCATTAATAATTGTTATAGGTATAAACAGTCACACCGCAGTGGAACAATGTTTGACTGTAAAAGCGTTGGTTGTGGTTTCGATCCCCACTCGGCGGAATGATTATAATATCTCAAATTATTATTTTCATTTTCCTTGCCAGATAACACCAAACGGATCGCTCCACACCGAAGTGTAGGCAGAGAAAACATAGTGTTAAGACACGCCGTTCCTCATTTTACGCTGAATTTTCTAGACATTGCGTTTTGAGTGGCGGAAGTAAGCGCCTCGACTGCGAAGCGTATCCTAATTTGACGAAACGGAAAGAATGTAGTGTTTGAATATTATATGTATATTCCCTGTGGCTCTCAGTGTTTAAACAATTCTTCTTATACATTTTACAATTTAACCAACTTACATCGAAATCCAAAAACATCCATAAATCATTCTAGAGGAAATTAAATAGTAATAAAACACCATAGGATTAGTAGCCGAAATTTATTTGTTAACACCGTTCACAAACATTGGATCAAACACAAACAGATCAACCAAGTTTAGTTAGTATTCACAGGTGTAGGTGAATTTAAGTGTATTAATTTGGTAAATATTGAGTGCAAACGTTGAGTTACATTACGGATTTGTAGTGTTGTTAATGTTGTTAGATACCGTAGTGGCAGTGGCTTATCATGTGTATGTAAGCGTGACGGTTGTGGGTTTGATTCCCACTCAAGGAAATGTTTTTTTTTATTATATGAGTCTAGTGTCTTAGCACTAGGTTCTCTTTGTTGACATTGATATGTGCAAGATACAGCGTGAATTTCATGAAAAAAGAAAATAGTTTATAACTATCATAACGAACATACATATTCAGTTGCTTCAAAAGTAGGCAGAGGGAAGTTGCTTCTTCATTTGTTTCAGATGGAACCTACTTTACTTATTCATAATATTTCATTATATGAGGCCAGTCATGGCGCAGGGGCGCAAACGTGCGCCTGGAAGCGTGACATGTAGGTATGGGTTCAATTGCCACTCGAGGAAATTAAAAAAATATATATTTCCTCATCCTTGAAAAAGTGCGGCGTTGAGTTGCTCAGCTCAACACGCAATGCTCAATTCAGTGGAAAGTGGTAAGGAATGGAGGTGTCTTAACAATAGGTTCCCAGGTTAAATTACTTAGAAATATACAAAGATTGAGAAACATTTTTAATCCATTTTTTTTTTATTTCAGTGGTTATTTCATTGTGTTATTAGAATAACATCTTCAGAAATCTACATTATAGTGTAGTATGGTGACAAACACTGAAGAGTGGATAACAAAACAATGTTATTTCCGGAAATATATACGCATAAGGCCCATAAAGCCCTGACCCGATTATTTAACAAAGCTGCACTACATGTCGCGATAACAAGAAACAAACAAAAAGAAATGCTTTAGAAGAGTTGAAGTTTAAAACGTATTACGTAACAAGGTCTGTACGAACAAACAGACGCTCCATTAGCGCTAATTGCGTTAGCCGTGGCTGTTTACTGGCACTTTCTGCTATACATCATTGCTTCAGTAAAATACATTAAGGAACACCTTGAAGACACGAGATATTGTAGCTTTTGTTCCCCATACAATGGAAATGCACTTCAATTTGTTTAGTTCATAATATAAAAGTGTAGGCGATACTGTCGAATGCATGTTTTTTTTTTATATTCAAACGAATGTATGGACACATCTCTTCGTTCTGTCATAGTTCTAATATTTATACATATAAATCTTTTATTTTGTGCAAACATCAATTTAATTTTACTATATACTTACTATTTGTATATCTATTTACCATAATATGTACTTCTAAGGTTCCACATCAAAATATAAAAATGGAACCTCACAGCAAACACGTTTATTTTCACTTTCATTTCATTTTCACATCAAGAATTTTCCTGCATTTTGTATCAAATTTATATGGAATTCTGGAAAATATGAATACGTAAATAGAAATTATTATAAACTTATATTTGTAGTTCGTTTCGTACAAAATGGCTCCATACGCCCGAGCGTGCAAATGAGTGCCATTTTAAGTTTGTCAACTTTTATAAGTTGTACTTCACGTTGACGTACAAACCTAAAATTGTTCCAGTTCCTCGGTGGGCGAGACCGACTCACACTTAACCGGTTTCTTATCTGCAAGATGTATATCAGCTATCTTTTTTTTTAAGAATTAGTCATGTTATTATTAAATAAGTTTTATTAACTTGTATACGAAATTATTCAAATAAACAACTTTACTTCCGTTCCGATAAGTACTTCTTTGCAAATGTAAAGTAATCATATTTCGACTGATTCATCCAACAATTGGTTCATAAACAAAACAGTGTAAATCGCACGTGCTTTATAATATCATAAAAAATGGTATGGCACGGTCATTTGAACATCCGCGTCATCTCAAATGGTTTATTCATGACGCATTCGGTCCAATCGCTCAGATGACATCAACTATTGCTATCAATATGTATGCAAATAATAGTCAAATATCAAACTAAAATGAACAACAGAAATAAAATATTATTTATAAAATTTATACGAGATTCTAGTATCTCCTACTATCAGGATATTAGCTTCTTTACTTTCCGTCTCGAACAGACACACAGCTAGTGTGTGCAAATTAACGCCGCGTTATATCATATCAAAGCGTGAAAATGATTAATTCCCTCAAGTAGAGATCAAACTTACGACTATCGCGCTTATAATCAGACGGTGTTTCACCATACCACAATGCTTATCTTTATTTTCAATTATTTAAATAGCTTCACGCTCTATCCCGCATATAACAGAGGTGGCAGAGTAGGCTCATTGTATGTTGAGAGGAGAACACAACGGCGTGCTTTGTCTTTTTCTTAAAATTAAGAAAAGTAAATGATCCATTCTTCCGAACGGCAATCGAATACACGATTATCACGACATAGCGGAATAACATCGTTTACAATAAGATGTTATTCTACAATAAGAAAATATTCATAGACCACGCTGTGAAAATAATAAATTTCCATGTAAACTTTTCATTTCCACGCTGTTGCATAGAAAAATCGTGCTTAAACGATATTCGATATTTGAATATTTCAAAACTTTCACGCCGTAACGTCCAATATGGCTATTTGTTACATGTAAAACGAACATCTATTTATAAATTTAGCTTTCAAATGGTAATTTTGTTATTGAAACGTATTATACATACCTACTAAATAAAATTATTCCGCGGAAAAGAGGAACGGAAGTGTCTTTATGAGAAAGGGAGAGTCTTAACACTAGGTCCCACGATTCCCTCTGCTTACTTCTGCCTATATAATAAAAAACATAAACAAAAAGTACGTAATGTATTTAAAACGTTTGAAAATAACATCTCATATTATAAATATTGTTATATGACAATTGAAATAAATTTCGCACGTGATTCATTTTAACAATAAGCAAAAATATTATTGCAAACTTTCATACCATGAAAGGAAGCCACTGAGGAAAAGGATGACAGCAAAACATATAAGAGTTTCCATCGAAAAATATCCGGAGCACGCAACTCTGACTAATAAAACTTTGCAGAAGCAAAATACGACTGAGTAAAAGTTTAAAGTTCTATAAAAAAATAAACCTGTTTATTAAGTTTAACCAAACTTTACCTTACATCACTTCTCGTTAAAAAAACAAATATAGAGAAAGTCACAGTTCTATCTTCTAATAAAAAAGCAATTAATAATATTTAATTCTCATTATAAAATATTAAATACTTTCTTTCCTCCGCTCTGGTGTCGAGGCAAAGCACGGCGTTGAGTTGCGCTACTCAACACGCAATGCCTCGAAAAAATCGCCTTCTGTCTGCGGGATACAGAGTGAAGCTGATTAATTGTTAAAATAGGTATTTTGTCTAAAAATCTGCTTTACTTAAAACTTTTAAAGTTTCATCTGTTTATTTTAGGTAAACAAAGTTTGTCTGTTTAACAACTAACTAAGACAGCGAAATTGCCGTATTTTCATCACTAGAACAATTATTCTATTTATTTTGCAGTCAGATTGCAAAGTTTGTTAGTTTCTTAATATAGTTCTGCAAAGTATTTCTTTTAATTTTGTTTATTTTTTTTTTTGTCAGCTTCGCGTTGTAACCTGCATACAGCAGGGTAGGCAGAGGGAACCTAGTGTTAAGACACTTCGTTCCCCACTTCCTGCCGATTTCTGGAGGCATTGCGTGTTGAGTGTGTGTTTGTTTAATTTAAATAATGATATCTATAAATGTAATTATTATATTTGGAATATTCTTAAGTAAAATAACTAGAGCTTTAGACTTGCTAGTTTTTTATATAAGACGAGAAATTATTTATTAATATAATTACTAAATAATAAAAAGGTAATGTAAAAGATTAATAATAGATATTTTAATATTATAGAATTTTATTTAATATTTTTGTACATCAACCTACAATCCTGTGTTTTCTAATCTTTTTATAGTGAAGCTTGTCTGGAAGAGACCACCAGTGTAATAAGGTCGCCCTTACACCATTTTTTTTTCTTTTTGTATTTTATCATTTCGATGTAATAAAATATTAAATTAATGAATAAACAAGAGTAACGAATTAACTGTATTGTGACTCTACTTACGTTACTACAGTTATATATATATACATATACATATATGTTAGTGAATATATCAATTTATTTTTTCTCACTTTTCGCTTAAATTCGAGACATTGCATATGAAATGATGGAAATCTTTAGCGCGCTTTGTCTTACCAAATAGAAGAATTAAAAGGAAAATTATTGAAAGGTAAATCAAACCCCCAAATACGAATCGAACCTACATCCTTCTCGATTACACTCAAACTACTACTGCGCCACGACGTACCCATACCTTGTCAATACAGTCAACGCCTACACTGGACGTCAACACTAGCATTCACAACAGGCCAACCCATAACTGTTGTCCTCCTGTCACTTTGATTGTCATATGTCAGGAAATTGATGTATGGACCTACATGCGTTGTTGTATGTGAAGTCGTTACCTTTAGTCTTAACTAGTCAGTTTAAATATATAGTGTATTGTATGAGTTTTTTTGGAAATTAAGACATAATAAGTGAAATTATTGATATTTATATACCTACTTATTTACTATTTCAAGTATGTATTTTTGGAGTCGGTGAAAACATCGGTATTTTTTTCTTGGATGCCATACCTACTAATCGTCAGCTTAACCGAATGATTTGATATTATAGCCTAGTAATATTTATAGAGAAATAGAGGCAAGTCATGCGCAGGGGCACAGTGTGACTGTAAAATCGACAGGTTGTGGGTTCGATCCCCACTCGAGGAATTGAAATGTTTATTTACATTTATTTTTTAATTTTATCGTTCTATTATTTTTATCGTTTTGGTGTCAATGCCTCCAGAACTCATCAGAAAGTGGGGAAAGGAGTGCCTTAATACTAGTTTCTCTCTGCCTACCCTGCTGTGTGCGGGTTACTAGAGATTAAATTTTTAATATATTACTTTGTATAAAGTAAATAAAACGACACAGCAAACTATATGTAAGAAATAATATAATTTGTTATTAAACTACAACTAAAGATTGCACACGTTTTTAACTTAGTCATATTATTAAAAGTAGAAAAATATGTTATTTTATTGTATTTATTCATTCGTGAGGTCAGTCGTGGCGCAGTGGCACGAAGTGTGACTGTAAAACCGACTGGTTGTGGGTTCGATCCCCACTCGAGGAGATGAAATATTTACTTAAATTTATATTTTCATTTCTTCGCTCTGGTGTCGAGGCAAAGCGCGGCGTTGAGTTCTGCCACTCAACACGCAATGCCTCCAAAATTCGGCAGAAAGTGGGGAATGAAGTGTCTTACCACTAGATTCCCTCTGCCTACCCTGCTGTGTGAGGGAGCGTGAAGCTAATTTAATTTTTTTTTATTCATTCGTGAGGACATCGTGGCACAAGGACACTAGTGTGACTGTAAAAATGTCACTTGATGCCAAAACGCATTGCGCTGGCATTGAACTCCGCCAATCAAAACGAAATGCCAATTTTAGGACATTCCGTTTTCCACTTTTTTTAAACATTGCGTGTTAAGTGACGGAGCTCAACATCGGGATAACCAAAGCGAGAAAACGAAATCTTTAAAATTGAAGGAATGCAGAAAAATGTCTTGCCACTGAGTTCCTTTACCTTTACTACCATATGCAACAGATGCGTCAACCCAATAAAAGCTAAAAAAAAAACATTACAAAATATGCTGCTTTTATATAATGATGTAAGAAAATATACAACGACAGAATTTTTGACTCGTAAAATAATCTAATAATACTTTTTTATAAAAGAAATACAGCACAAAATCTTACTATATCATTTGAGTAAATGTGGGTCTTAAAATACGAGTATGTTATCATCACAATATGAAATAAAATTATTTATAGTGTGAAATACGTTTTAAAATTTCAATAAAAATGTTCAGTAAAACCTTTAGTGCAGTACTAATATACTACTAGTGTAGTGCAGTAAATATAATTTTAGCAACTTCACGATATTTCCCACAGAGCAGGCCAGAGTAAAGGACACCCTGTTTAAAGACACTGTTCCCGTTCCGTCGGTCATCTTTGTTTATATTCGTGCTTTGGAAGAACGGATGCAAAAAATACATTTATTCATCAATCTTTTTTAGGCAGATCGAACGTAAACTTAAGACACTCCGTTCTTTATTTCCCGCCAACTGTTTGAGACATTGAGGGGTTGAGTGACGAAACCAAACGCCCCGCTATGCCTTGTTGCCAGGGTGAGGACATGAGAACATTAAACATTTCATTCCCCGTTTGCAGTCACACTTGTGCCACTGCACCACGACGTACTCTATTTATCATAGGAATCGTAAGATACAGTATATGAAACCTAACTAAGGGATTATCACGCAAATAAATTGGATTTAAAGTTCAGGTTCAATAAAAATTTCAAAATTATTTTGAAATAAATAAACAATTAAATAATTTGAGAAGCAATTTACACAACAAAATATGTAATATTTTATCAGATTACAATGGAAAATATTCGCCAACGGGGTCCAACATATGTACCTACCTGGAGGTATTTGAAAATAATTTCTAGAAACTTCGCGCTGCACTATAGAAGCCAGTATAAATTCAAGGTTTCATATGAAACAATAAACGTATAGTTATAAATTAGCACATACGCTGTGAAAAGGAAGTGTGTCGGACGAAGCAATTTATAAGGCACACGATTCTGAGAACCGCTTGCAGGACACTTGCTGTTTACCGCCTAACAACTGAGACCTCCATTGATTATAAATAAAATAATAGATATAATAAAATTCATTTGTTCATCCATACATCAATTGACTGACGTCGTCGTTGCGTAGTGGCTGTGAGCATCATGGTTAGCAGTTCGATCTCCATTCGTGAAGAATTCATTATTTTTATTTCCTACCCTGGTAATGCACAGGATGTACGGTGTTGAGCGCCGCCTAAACTAAAATTTCGGCGAAAAGTGGAAATAAATGGAAGTTTTCTCTACCTACTGTTACCGTGCTATTTTGAATTAACTATGAAGCAAAAAAAAATAAACAGATATTTTATAATATGACGTATGTACAATATGACGCCATCTTTATATATGTTACATATTTGTCATATATATGAGGATCGAATCCACAAAAATCTTTCTTATATATATTCTTAAAATCCCTGGATACTCTATACATATATAAGCAAGAACATATGAACAACACAAAAGAACTTTATAACCTTTTTCGAACTTTTTTGATAATACGATGCTACGACTGAAAACACAAACAACGAGTACATACATAGTTTATTTCATCCATAATCGCACAAATCCTATTAAAGGAACGCAACAAATAGGATTTTCTATTATGGAAAATGTAATGTACATTTTATCCTTTAAGCTCTCTTATTTTTAATCTGTTTACAAAAAGGACTGGACGACTTGCCATGAGATAACACGTCGCCAGAAATGAAAATATTAGTTTTTTTTTACGTCTACTTCCTTTTATTATGCGAAAATTCTGTCTGTGACAGTTTGTTTGGCGTTATTCGTTATTCAAGGTAGAGCTATTCATTTCTCCTTAAATCCTTTAACCACAGGATCTAATAAAAACTTTTGGAAAAGATTTGTGTCTTGTAATTCTCACGACTTTGTACCTAAATATAAAGACAATTCATAAAATTATTAATTTGATGTAAAATATTTTAACGTATATGTTTGTTTTTTTATTAAATCGTCACTGGTTACGAATTCTTGAAGTATAAAATCTAAGAACAAAAGCCAAAAAGTGAAAAGTCGTATAATTTACAAGCTTAATTTTTTGAACGTCGAATAATTTACCACCAGTTCACTAAATTTAATGTGACAGATTTTAGTAGAACCAGCGCAAGATACTTTAACTTTTTTCAAATAGTCAAATATACTACTACAAATTTACTACTACATTTATCCGGAAGGCCATCTTTTATCAAACGGAAGTGCTGCAAGTAAGTCATAGGCACATTACATTGACGCAAGCGAATTGACGTGTCTGGATTTACCTGTAGATAACTTTAGCTGTTAACGTTAAAAACTATTACGCATAAGAATGCGGTTAAAAGAACGGATTTTATAAAATGAATTTCGAATTACAATAAATTTTATTCGATTAAAAGTTGCTGCGTTATAATGTCAAACACTTAGATCACATCTATCAGTTCGTATGTTTAATTGAAAATAATAATAATATCTAAACATATATATACATAGTTAAAAATATCTTTAGTTGGAGCAGGAGCACAAGAAGAAATGAAATATTTTATATTTTCATTTCATTTAGATTTAATTAAAAAAAAGGGTTCTTAATTGACACATTTGGAGTACTATAAGACTCTACTCTTCTTCTACAAATCATATTATTCTAGATTATTTATCTCATTCAATAGTAGCAGAATCCGAGATAATTTATTTTCCATGTCAACTTATCATATGAACCGTCATAAGCTCCACTTCAAACTTAAAATTTACTCAATAAACGAAAATTGTCTCAATTTAAACCCCTAATTCCATTCCATTCCATTCCATTAGGCGATAAATACCTTAACATTACGAAGGCTCGTTAATCATAATTAATCTTTTTATAATATGGTAAAGTATATCTCAAAAAAGCGTACTAAACGTTCTTTATCTATACATTAGGTTTCAACAAACAGGTTAATCTCTTCCGCTCGAGAATTTATTTTGAATGGGATCGTTTTATCATTTCACTTGACGGTTTCACGTATGAACGAATATCAAATACCTTGTAATGCTTTAAAAATTTTCACTTTGTGGAAAAATACAGAAAAATATCAAGAGATATTAGTCGCATCATCGGCATTCTGCTGTCTTAAAAAAATTAAATCAGCTTCACGCTTTATCCCGCACACAGCAGAAGCAACTTAGTGTTAAGACACTCCGTTCCCCACTTTCCGCCGAGGTCTGTGGAATGAAGATTGAACCAACAACTAGTTGATTTTACAGTCACACTTTGTGCCTCTGGCCACGACTGGCCTCCTGCTGCTTTAAATACATAATATCTTTTTCTTTCTATTTTACTCGATTTTAGATTACTTAATTTTTTTTTAGATCTTTATTGCGCGCAAACACGTTTGACCACAATTCCTTTCAAAATTATTTATACGTAAATCTCTTAAAATAAAATATAATTACCTCTTTGTCATATCTACTTGTTATCAATATACTGGTCGAAGTGGATTAAAGTACTTGTTCTATATACAGTATAAAATAACAACATTGTTGACCAATGTCTGTTTTTTGATAAAGAAGGTACTAATACAAATTTTACTTTAAAATAATAACATATCTAATTTTATATTTCGAGTCATAGTGGCGCATTTGGGCGCATTAGGGTGTGGCACAATTAGTTTCTCGAAGTTTCACGGAAAGCGGAAATTAGATTTTCTATATTTTTTGTATTTATAAGAACTTTTATATATTAGTAGATTTATATCTTACTTATATGACATGTGCCGGGGAATTCCTGTATGAACGCGAAAGTTGCGAGGTCAATTAACACTCGGAGTTTCCCAGAGTAATATTTATTTTTAAATTTGTTTCACTTTATTTATAATATAATGCAGGTATTCCCAAGGTTCTGTAGAGCCAAGTCAGACGGCAGAGTGATTTTTTATGTAAAATTTTAAATTTCTTATAGATTCTTCTACAGAGTTTACTTTTTTCAAAACCCTTTGAGGACTACGCGTACATTTAAATATATTCCTACCAATAGCTTCTAGTTAATTCTTCAAATTACCATAAAAGTAAAAATTAAACATTACAAACATATCAGAACAAGAAAATGAAGTCAAAAATAGAAATGAAATACAAATAGCAGCAAATGACCATCGAAGGAATGAATTAACGTTGTATCGAACGCCCAGGTAGCCGCTACCAGCAGTACATTCTCATTACATTGACAGTTTATTAAAATACAAGTAGAGAGCTACAAACCAAGATATATAGAGACTTATCACGAAAGGTTTAACTGTTTGGTAAGTTTGAAAAATAATATATTATTTCTATTTTTATTATTGAGTTATTCAAATTGAATAGGAATATTACGAGTATGTTTTAATTTTATATATTTTTTTACATACTTGGAGAGCGTAAATAGTGGTAGTAGTATTTTCGAGACATTGGGTTGCTTATGTTAACTACGCGCTTTAATTTGTTATCAAAGCGAGGAAATAAATCCAGTCCTCCGAGTGGGAATCGAACCCACAACTGTCACGGTTAGGTTACAGGTTAGATTGGGACTCGGACGACGCACTCTACGTACAATTTACATACAATAAATATCATATATTTGTTCAAAATATGACATCCGATAAGAAAATCTCATCGTGATCATAGAGTTTTCAGATTATAAATTTTATGTTGTATTATTACTACATTCCGCCCGTGATTTTTATTGTGTAAGCTGCAAAATTGGGCCACGAGAAAAACGAAAAATATTCTTTTAATACAAATTTATAGCATTCATTAAGCCATGTGCTGAAAAATATTTCTTCTTTTATTAATTAATACTTATTTATTAAATTATTTTTGAAGTTGAATTAATAATAAATATGTAAATAAACGTGACATCTCTATATTTCCAACAATAAAAATGCGAATATTTTCTAAGCTAGCGAGAACCAAATACAATTGAGTCCAGTACTAACGTCACTTTCCTAGAAAGTTCTAAGCGGTAGGGTAAATACCCACATCTACGCATATTTTATAATCATAATAAGGTAATAATCATATTTTACTTCTATAAGGCTGTCGTGACTCAGGTGTCAAGAGTGTGACTGTAACACGACGGTTGTAGGTTCGATTCCTACTCGGGAATTGATTATTATTACTTCTTAATATTTTAATTTTTTCGCTCTTGCCCCAAATCAAAAGCCCATTGAGTTCTGTTACTCAACACGTAATGCCTCTGAAGTGTGGATCGGAGTGTTTTAACACTAGATTCCCTCTGCCCTGCTGTGCGCGGGATAAAGCGTGAAGCTGATTATTATTATTAAGTAACAATATTTTACTATATGTACAGGCTACAATTTGATCGCTAACTGCGTGATTCATCTGTCCACAATGCTCATTCATCATCATTAGTGATAAGTGATAACAGAGCACGGTGCGGCCGCTACGGTGTGTTTTATTTAAACATGTCGTTTTTATTATATTATGTCAAGAAAGACATAAGTATATAGATATTAGCATTTTTTTTTAAAATAGCACTATTTTACACACAGATATACATAAAAATTTATGAACTCTTTAATTAATATTCTACAAAAATGAATTTACAAAATTGCATTTTATTCTTAAAATTGATGATATTTTATCATACCTTATGATTATCCTTATCCTTCATATCTCAGTGCCTACTTACTAACCAATTTTTATTGGATACTCAAATATATAAAAATATTAAGTCTGTCTTAAATATTGTTTTTTTTTAGTTTTACGCTGTAATCTATAATCCTGAACCTCATGTGAGACTGAATTTTCGAGGCATTGTCTGTTGAGTGGCGGTACTCAACGCCGCACTTTGCTTTGGTACATGAGCAAAAAAACGAAAATATTAAACAATCATACCACCAAGTGGGAAAACCAAACCCATAACCATCGCATTTACAGTCATTCACATGGTGCTGCCACTCGGCCAAGAGTATTAATTGTTTTTTATTTTTTTATTTTCAAAGCAACATAACCCCCGATTGTCAATAAAATGTTATATATTATAACATATTCTTTGTTCATATAAAGTAAAAAAAAAAATCACGTGAAATAAAAATTTATTTCTAGTTGTACGTCATATATAGGTTAATATTAAATTCCAATATTAGAAACACTATACGCATAATATTTATCGTAAGATAACTCGAAATATCAGCACTATCGGTACGTACATAGTACGGAAGAATTTCCTCCATTTTTTATCAAAACCTGTAAAATATAGATAAGCGATATATATGAACCAAATCGTTTAGATATGCTTTTTCAACCGAAAAATACTCAAATATTATACAATACTAGCAGCCCACTCGCGGCTTCGCCCGCATTACAATATTTCCATTTCTTTGCTCTGGGGTTGAGGCAAAGCGCGGCAATTCTGCCACTTGTCAGAATTCGGCATAATGATGGAAACGGAAGTGTCTTAATGGAAACGGAGTATCGTAACACCAGGTCCGCACGTTCCCTCTGCCTACCCTGCTATGCACAAATCACAGCGAAGTACTATTACAAATGATATCTATGTGAAATAAGAAAAATCTACATTTGACTCTGTTAAAGAAATAGGGAACCTTGAGTATTTTACTCATATAGAAAAAAATATAAATATGAAATTAGTCGTATTTCTCTTTAACTAAACTACCCTATCCATGGCTTTTCTAGTAGGTTTAAGATGAATAAAACTAAATAACGCTATCAAAAGCCATAAATCATACTTAACGTAGGAACATTTCAGCTCACTCGTAAACACGACTGGTGCGCTAACACTTCCCAATTAGCATAAGCCTCATATATCAGCCTTAACCTAGACTTTTGATGTACCAAAAGTAATGTGACTGTATACGTGTTGTTAATTTTAATTATTAAATAGGTTTGTATTTAGCTTCACGCTGTATCTCGCATTTAGCAGGGTCGGCAGAGGGAACCTGGTCTTAAGAATCTCTGTTCCCATTATGACCTACGTTTTGGTCCTACGCTACGACTGGTCTCAAAATTGGACTTTATATTTCTTAGATACTCCTTTTAAATTGCTCACAGCTGTTATAAGTTCTTTTAAATAAATAAATTAGTTAACTTATTATTTAATTAGACTTCCTTTAAGATTGTAATATACTTTACAAATAGTTTTTGTATTATTAATTAATAGTTTTTACTCAAAGAATACCAAATCATTTAACATAATAACATTTAACTTAATTTACATGATAAAAACTTTAACAAAAGAACGTATATTATAAGAACGTATATAACGTATATTAATAGTGAAGTAGTTAAAGCTGACTGTTAACGCGACGATTGTGGGTTCGCTGCCTACTAGAGGGAATAAATGATAAAGCCCTCCAATATTTTTCAAACATTTTTGTAATATCGAAAATCACTGTACAAGTAATATATGCTTATTGACTATCAAAATTGTAATCCAGTGGATTACCGCTATAAATTAAATTATTCAACAATTTATAGACTATCCAATATATGTTATTGTCATAAATTTTACATAATCTTTACATAACTAATATAATATATTTTTTATTAAGTATACAGATTGATCTTATAAAATTTTAGTTAAGAAAAGGAAACCGTATAAATGTATACCATATATATATATATATAGAGATTCATTAACGGAGCTGAGCTCTATCTATCTATCATACTGCAGGATAGGCAGAGAGAGCCTAATATTAAGACACCGCTCCCTACTGTTCATTAAATTAAGGAGATATTCTGACTAACGGAACCTAACACCACGCTTTGCCTTTCACCACCAGAGCGAGGAAATGAAAATATTAATTATTTAATTTTTCCCACCCACGATTTGTCGCGTTTACAGCTTGTGCTCCTGTGCCACGACTGGCCTCATATGGGTATCATGAAACGTGTTTTTCATTTTAATATGCAAATATTACAAAGTGGTCTCGAAAGCACAAAAATGTAGTAAATATAAAAAAAGGTACAGTTTTAATAATAAAAAAAAAGAAACTTATAGATATGTTCACTGAAAATGTGGTTTTTGTTTTTGTTTCGAGTTTGGAATGAATACGGTCAAAAGGTATTAGGTTCAGATATAAAAAAAATTGAACTATTCGTATATTAAAAAAAACACTTATTTAAAATTTAAATTAACTTATTTATAAAACAAAATTTGTCATATTTTGGCACTTTTAACATTGATATCAATACAACTGCGACCTTTAAAACTGTATTTACTGTTTGTAAATAAATAAAAAATTGAGGTTACAGTAATTAATCATAAAAAAATAAAGCTCTTTTAAAATCGACCTCTAAAATAAAAAAAAAACATCGTTTGCTAAATGTCAAAAGTAAATCTTAATATCAATATACGTACTTACTAGATAGTATCGCTTTTATTTTTTTTTATTACTGGTATATCGAAGAACACAGAGGTTTTGTTGAAAGAGCTCTTCATTGTTATAGAATATTTAAGATAATTTCCTTAAATTAATATAAATAGAATTTTTTTAATGTCACATGTTATTAAAATAAGTAAGTTCTGTAATACGTGACTTTATTTGTTTTCTCTTTTTTAGATTAACCCTGTATCCAACATACAGGTATATTTAAGCCAAAGTTTCGACAAATTCAGTGTTGTTGGCGAATATATAGGTTCTTTTGCATTTACATGTGTATATGTAGACCTATTTTAGTATTCATTGTATTGTATATACTCAATTATTTTTTGAAGACAGGAAAATTATAAAGTTATTCATATAATTTTAATAAATTATTAATATATTTAAGTTATTGTGGTGTATGTATAAAGCATAAAGTAGGTGTGTATGTCTTGAGGTTTTGTGGTTAGTCGCGAATTGGACTCTTGCATTTGAATTGACTTAGATTAGGTACCTACATATGTGGTATTGGTCTTCCAAATAATGTAAGAATATTAGCAGGAAAAAATTACATAAGTATGTAATTGCAGTAAAAAAATATTAAGACATGTTATGAATTAATCTTAGAGACATGTACATATCGCATATTTATATTTTTTTAAAATATCGAATTCCCTAATGTTCATGTCTTTATTCATTGATATAATCTATTTAAAAGTAACGAATCATGAAAAAAATATACAAAATTAAATATTAAATATATTTTACTGTATTGAATTATATATGTAATACAATTAACGGAAAACATTTGTAAAGAAAGAAAGTATTTTAAATATAATAAAAAACCTTTCAGTCTACCACCAAACTGTAATCTATAAACAACAAAAAAAATAATATCGAACATCCAGTCGCTCCTATGTCCTATATTGGCTAAAAAGGAATAGCACTCCATTTCTTATTTTAAAAGAGGAGGTAACTAGTGGATAGAAAGGAACCAGTTCTGCCACCTCTTGTCCCCCTTTCCTTTTAAACACTATGCATTCAGCACAAGTCAGACTAGCTCAAAAAACATCACGAACCCTACAGAAAAACGCATTTCAAAGGATCATTTTACTTGTTTTTTGATAAGCTGTCAACTTCCGACCAATTCTATAATATTTTTGTAGGAAACATTTTTAAATTATACTTACTTTAAGTTGTAAGTATGTATTCGTTATTATATATATATATATATATATATATCGATAGATGTTGTAATAATAAATAATAATATTATCTCCATTTAAAAGCTACAGCAGTTTTTGACGTCATAACGTCTTATAAATCTATAAACACCGGCTGCACGCACAAAACATGACTCATTGTCACGTTCCGCCTAAGCCGCGAGTGTAAACGAGAGCGCGGAAAAACGACAGAGAGGCACCATCGAATTAGGCATCCACATTGTTACTTGTAATTAGTCTGTATAATATAAGTACAAAAATATTTGAATTAACGAATGCACATAAATGTTAATTTATTTAAAAATATGTAATTTTGAATTAACTCCTTTGTATTAAACAAAATATATGATAATTTAATTCAGTAATGGTAATTCCATTGAATTCATAGAAATGTACAATTTTCCATCAACATTTTCTTAAAACGTTATCACGTAAAATTATCGTCCTTTACAGACAACCAGTGTTTTTTTTAAATATCCATGTATTTAAAAAACTAAAAACAACCCAAAACCAATTAGTATTTTTAATTGCTGAGCCCTCTGAAGGGATTGTACAAATTGAAAAACATAAAACACGAATACCTCTTATATTTCAAATAAACATAACTCTTGACGTAACAAATGAAACTACACCTCTGCAAATACGATAAAATATTGAACACTGAACTAGTTCCAAGCGTCAAATATCCTATCCATGTTTATGATACAGCCTTTCTATATTTTATAGGTAGTTTACTATGTAACGTTCGTTGCTTTATCTAGTCGGTCTCGGTCACACGCAGAAATGTAGGACACTCCTCCATGACAAGGATCGTCAAGTTAGACTTGCCTTTGTAAGGGATGCGACTTGAATTAGAAAGGGAAACAAGTGATGGCATTCATTTGTGTATTATGTAAATGTTGACTAAAGCCTATTTTGTTGTGATATAATATTACAACACAATTATTATACGATTCAAAGTTTGATGAAATAGTAAAATGTGTAATAATTTTTTTATTATTAAAGAAATGTAAAGCAGTTTTTGATAATCCTGATCTAAAATACATATATTATAACACCACAATGTTAACCTTATTAATATATGAATATATTTTAAAGTAATAGAAAATAAGATTTTCATTTAACTTAAAATACTTAGTTAATTTATTAATGAAATCATCTTGAAAACAACATACGAATATATCCATTGTCTTTACTAAAAAAAATCCTTCCTCGTTTCCAATTGAAACGTCCCTATAGTTCGTTATATTAAAATGGAAAACACGCCGTACGTCCACTTAACTTTTTAAGCACATCTTCAGTGTAACCTGTAATCCTAAGCAGGTTGTGGTTACGCAATCTTCACGCCGCCGGCCATTGGGACTTGACTCGACGTGACACGGCCTGTTTTATGCGAACAAGTGATCACGGAATATTCAAATTGTGAAATTGTGGAATATTTTTTCATAAACTTAGAACTTTTGTGTTAAAAATAAATTTATAGAATTATTTTAGGGAGTTGAGATGATTTTCAGTTGCAGATTAATATTATCTCTACCAAATAAACTAATGAACATAATTTACATAATTATAACATAATATAGTGAATAAAATATAAAAAACAACGTTAATTCATAAAGTTTTTCAGGGCAAGCGTGCGCACTTTTACCTTTGGAGTCTGCCCTGTGACATATTAGTCAGATTAGAAAGTAAAAAGCTAAATTCTGCATAATCGGCATCTATCCCGCCATGAAACATATATTCAATGAAATATTTGAGTCGGAATTTCATTGTTTTAAAATATTTTCCTACAAACCTTCAACAAATATTTTACTCTTTCAGGGTATTTTTTTTTAAACTCTTTTAAGTGGGTGAATATTTATTATTAAATAAAAATATCTGCCCAAATTTTTCGTTTCTACCATCAGCGGTTACTATTTTAAAAATAAAACTGAATTAAAAATATAAAAAAATATATTATACTATTCATAATATTACTTCCTTTCCTTAGTAGATGTAGATTATAAAGAGAATCGTCACAATTTTCACATTACCTTAATTATTCCGAAAAAACAAATCGATACGATAAATAAATCGATATTTGATCAAATTAAAAGCATCAACCAATGTTTTAATCTATAATATGGAACAATTTGTGGCTTTCAGCTCGTTATCGGGCTGCCCTTAATTGTCACATTCGGTGATGATATTGTTATTTTAGTGTTGTTTCACGTACGTGACTGCTCATCATGTTAACTTCATAATTATGAAATATTAATTTAATCTTAACAAACTACTTTATTTCCGTATTATGTAGCACTATTTTCTATGATATTAATTCGTATTTATTATTATAAATTATACTAGTTACAATTCATCAATTAACCATCCAACAAGGAAAAATTATATGATGTTCTTTGAATTGTATTTAATAAATATATAAATGTATTTATATAATGTAATTTAAGCACTTATCGTTTTAGATTAAGACTCTTATACCCGTAGCAAATTACTTGTTTAGTTTTTTATTTTTCCAGCTTTTAGGTGTATCCCGCGCACAGCAGTGTAGGCAGAGAGAAATTAGTGGTAAGTAACTAAATTCCTCATTTTTCTTCGAATATAGATAATTTAATTCAGTAAAACATTACTATATATTTAATTATATATTTCATTTAATTCATAAAAATGTTTTTTTCATCAACATTTTCTTATAACGTTATCACATAAAAATATCGTCACATACGGACAACCAGAGTTTTTTTTAAATATAGACATCCATGTATTTAAAAAACTAAAAACAACCCAAAACCAATTAGTATTTTTAATTAAATTCTGGCAACATGCGTGCGGTTGTATCGACACCAGAAGAAATGAAAATATTAAATATTTCATTTTCTCGAGTGATTTGTTTCTCGTAAAATTATATGTTTAAGAATCCTATTCTTCTAAAATTTGAAGGCGATAAATAAAGGTTTAAATATTAGTAAACGAAAAAGTTTAACATAATATAAGTTGTTCTCCACACAATGTCAAATATGGAGAAACAAGTGATATGTACACCCTACACAGGTTCCCTATCCTAACCCTATTATACAAAATGCCGCAGATGTTTAAAAACCAAAATCCTCTAATTGCTTTATTAAGAAAATTAAATTCTAACATCTACCCTCATTACTTGTCATTCTGAGGCCAAACAAATGCTAATGCCTTCTTAATTCGCTCCGTATTTCCGAGTTTGCTAAACGCCTTTATTCGAATCTGAATGTCGCCGCATCATAATTTATGAAACGGGGGCTTATGGCTGTTCATAGCCGTGAGTTATTGTCCCATCGAACGCCCTCTATAATTTGGAACGGTTCGGAATTCGCGAATGTACGGCCGTGGCAAATGACGCGGAATAGGTAGGAAAGTAGGTATAATGAATACCTTTTGGTGAAATGGAGCGAGGGTTACTTATAAATATTATGATTTAACGTACCTATTAAATCATAAAAAAATATTGTTCTGTTTCAGCAGTATTTATAGCAACAAATCCTTAAAACCACTATTCTGTCTAGTTTTGGACAGAGTATAGATTGGGAAGCTCAAGGCTGAGCTTCAGGTTAGAATATACATTCAAAAAAAGAAAGCCGGACAAGCGCGAGTCAGTTTCGTCCATCGAGGTTACCGTACAAAAATTAGAGGTCTCGGCCGTTTTCTGAATTTCAGGTTTAGCTTAGCCAGGGCCATTACATCTGATACCTCACTTGAATAAGCGGCTTTAACAAAATTTTGCCTCCTTTTTAAGGCTATTATTTTTTATGATTTAACCATAAATGTACAATTTATAATTTTTTTCTAAAGTACTACATGTGGGTAGGCCTACCTTCATAATTCTAAATTAACCAGAGAAGTACGTAAGTTCCTGGAATCTTGACAAGCAGACAGAGGAAGAACAAAGTGATCTATAAGGGTTCCTTTTTCCCCAAAAGGTACGGAACCCTAAAAATAGATATAAGGCTTAACCACACGTAGACATTTGAAACTAAAGTAAGTTGAACGTGTAGCCGCTATTCCTCAAGGTAAACATACCACAGATACTATGTATGTGATTTTTTTTTTACTTGAAATATAAAAAAATAACAAAATACTAATTAAATTACTTAGCACAAGTTATTTACAGAGCGATCAGTGTTAATCAAGTTATTTGATAGTGTAGTAATTTGATATCGGGCGCGGAGGCTCAGATGGTTTGCGATGAAGGCTTATTAAGTTTTATTCCTAGTTTTCATAAGATAATGTTTTCATTACTTCAATTAAAAACTGAGATTTATATTACAGAAATTCGATTTCGAGTTTTAGTTTACTACCGAACTTTTTTAACCGAACTTTTAAGTTCGGTTATTACGAACGAAAACGCAGTAATAACATAATTTTCCGGGATAAAACATAGCCTTTGTCCTCCCTTGCGCTCCAGCCATGTCCTTGCCAAGTTTCATTAAAAACAGCTCAGCGGTTTGGCAGCGAAAGGGTATTAGATAGATAGGTTAGATTATAGTAATGTTACATTTATAATATTTGTATATAGGAAAAGCTAAACTTAGCTCTTGTACCTCTTCTAAAAACTTCTTTAGTTCAGCTAAAGACTACTTTTTCTATAATAAACTTACATACTTATTTAAACAATGAATTCTCAGTTATAGCAATATACTTTAATAGTACGAAATATTAATACAATTCTCTTGAAAAATCAAAAGAATAAAATGTATTAAATCCTATTACCATTTATAAATTTGAAATTTTGTGAGGATGTTTGTTCCATTTTCACGCAAAAACTACTGAACAGATTTAGATGAAACTTTCTAGTAATATAACTTATATATCAGAATAAGACACAGACTACATATTATGTACAGATTTAAGAAATTGCCTATAATACAGAAAAATAGCGGGCGAAGCCGCGTGTGGGTATCTGATATAATATATTATAACATAATGACCATCGCACACAAACAATTTCCAAGCGAGTAGATATATTAAACCAAAATATTTACTCGCTTAATGAACCCGGTGGAGCGATTAATAAATACATTTGAATGCGGAAGCGACTGAATGATTTGAATTTTACCAAACCACAAACTGAATTAGTTACATTTTCTTGTTTAATTAAACATTTTAATTTATTATCTCGACGCCATTTCACAGTAGAATCAAAATTAGTATTACGGATTGAGGAATCATATTTATTTCGGCGGCTTGTGAATTTTGTATTGCTCGTTTATTTTATTGTGTAGATAAATGTTTAGGTTAGGTAGGAGAATATGAGGCGTATTTGAAATTTGTTATAGGTAAGTAATATATTCAGTGGAGAGGTGTGTTTTTTTTATATTTTTTTTGGATTATAGAAATTCTAAGGAGAGTAAGATATCATAGTAAGTTAGGACAAGATATATAATAAGAATTTAATTGTACGCGAAAAGAATAATTTTGAAATTAATTAATATTTTTTTCTATTAATGAGGCGTTCATGGCGCAGAGACACAAGCGTCGTCTGTAAGCACGAAAGGTTCCAGATTCAATTCCTACTCGAGAAAATGTTTTATTAAATATTTTAATTTCCTCGCTCTGGTAATGAGGCAAATACCCTATGCCTCCAAACTTCAGCGGAAAATAGTAAGGAAGGAACTCGTGTGCCTTAATGGGAACAGGTATGTGCGTGATACAGCGAGAAGATAAATAAAATGTAATAGAATAAATATTTTTCTTTACAAAATGATAACTGCAACTAATTGAAATGTTACATACATAAAGCACGATAATTAAACGTCATTCATACAGAATATTGTAGTAGGCGCGGACTGTTAATTCTTTGAAGTAATCATTTAGTGCACAGCTATGTAAGTATTTTTATGACTATTTTACAACATGCAGTTGTTAAATTGTTATCGACTTTATTGCAATTAAACAATAATTGACTTTTATAGAAGAATGCTATTATATTATTTAATTATTTTTATTTGTAAGTCCTATTTATGTAAGACAAAGCGCGGAGTTAAGTTCCGCTATTCACTACACTATCTCTGTTAAAAGTGAAGAACTGAGTATATTGGCATTACATTACTAGTCACAAGATAAATATAGCTTTGTAGAAATAAATATAAAATTATAAAAACTACTATTATGGGTATCCAATATAAAAAGGTTCAATTTCAACAAATATACATTAAGATCGGTTTTAAAATAAATAAAAAAAGCTTACGCTTCCCTTATGGAATAGATATAAATATACACAAAAAAAAAGCTTCTAACTCAGTTCTCAGTCAAAAGTTAAAATTAATCTCAATTTCTAAAACAAAAAGAAAGAGATAATTAATTAAACGTCGTTCAAAGCTGTCTTTATAATATAAAAAGTTAATTTGCTTAATTCGAACGCTCTACATTTCGGGTGATTCTTTGCCAGCCCACTGATTACAAAAAGTTCCGCTTGTTCACGATTTTCATTTATTTGTGACTTTAGATCTTTGTGAGTAATGCTCTGAATGGGTTTAAGTGATTCTTTTTTTTGATATTTGAATTATTGAGCGATTCTATAAAAAAAAACTTGTAAGTTTAAATAAAAAAAAGCGTTAATTTTGAAAATCAAGCTTTTAAAACTCTACTGTCTTCCTCATATTCATTTTTGATGTTACTTATTTTTATAATATTAAAATAATAAAAATAAGTAACATCGAAATTTAATTTATTACAATAAAATTGTATTAATTTTTCGGAATTCTAAGACGAGTAAGTTCGACCTCAAAATTAGTATAAGTATTGATTTACGATAAGTAACGACGTTGGGTTTCGTATTATTTAAGTAAAATGCACAGAAAGTGGAAAACAACATGTTTTAACGCATCACTGTTCCTGTTTACAATTAATACATACTTAACATTTGGTTCCTAGGTTCCCACTATCTACCCTGCTAAGATAGAATATAAATATAAAAAATAAAAACCAACGGAACAGCTTATCTGATAGCTATTAAAACAGGAAACTTATCAGCTATCCATATTGCTTTTAAAATACAACGATTTGTTTGATAATATTTTAGGCAAAGCACGTAAGCTGCTTATATTAAAGTAACATACAACCAGGATTACAGACGCTATGAGGTAGTGTTTTTTTCAGTCTCGCCGCCGTCGAGCTTATTACAACGTATAACATCATTTGCGAAACAAATTACATTAGCTCCGGCCTAATGTTATTTTTGTAACGATGTTTCTTAGAACGGAAAAAAATGTATGAGTTTTCCCTCGCTAATGATTATATGGGCATTAAGAATTTTTTATGGAGAAAAAGTGCTGTAAAATAGTGTGTAGTATTATGCAAAGTTAATAAAGGTCACTTAGTGTTTGCTTCTACATGTTCAGCTGTTAATTTTAATTATCAAATTAGATCAGCTTCACGCACACCTTAGGATAGGCAGAAGGAACCTAGTGTTTATTGAAGACTACCATTCCCCACTTTCCACTGATTTTTTCAAGATATTGCGTGTTTGAGGAACTTAACACCCGGGCCTCATTTGCCTTAGTACCAGAGCGCAGAAATGAAAATATTAACAAATAATAATTCGTTCCCCCCGTGGGAATCGAACCCACAACTAGTCGCGTCTACAGTCACACTTTGTGTCAATGCCCCGCGACTAGTCTTAACATTAATGATATTATTCTTAATAAAGCTACACATAATTTTAATGCGAATAATAGTAAATAAGAAAGAGCAGTGTAAAGGCAATCATATCCGGCATACATAGGGGTCAATAGAATGCCGAGACCGACTAAACCAGAAGCTGTAAGGCCAATCTACCAAACAAAGCTGGCCCATCTCCGGGGAGTGCACTGTCCTGTAAAACAATTGCTTGTATATTGCAGCCAAGGAACATCACATAAAGCGGTCATAACTCATCCTCTTGACAGATTGGAAATTGAAATCTCAATACTTGAACCACAAAGTAAGTTTAATATTTTAACTATTATAACAGCACTCGACGATAGACGCGTAGGAAGAAGAAGTTCGATGAAAATATGACAAAAAGCTTAAGGCTGTTCTTTAAATCGATAAGGTCTACATAATTTATGTTTTTGTAATATACGACGCTACTGCCCTTATAAGGCAGGAACGCAGTCAAAGGAAGACTCATTGTTTATTGCATTCTTGTGTGCTGGCGTAGTTTTTTAATCTGTTCCGATCGAATGAATGCAACTGGGCGCGTATTGTAAAAAGTCGAATAGTGCTCGCGTCGTAAAGGTATTCGGCATATTGCAGAATAAACGGTAAACAATGGGGAGGAATCGATAACGCTTCGATTGACGCGTCCAGTGGGAGATACGATAAGATACAAATATGAAATTTTTAATTGATTTTAAGGTAACATATTAGAGGTCAGGCGCGGCCACTACTGTGTGTCACTGTAAACGCGATTGGTTGCGGGTTAGATCCCCACTCGAGGAAATGAAATATTTATTTAAATATATATTTTCATTTATTCGCTTTGGTTTTTTTGTTATAGAAAAACAAGACAAACAAGCGTTTTGTGTCACCTGATGGTAAGTGATCATCACCACCCACGATCCCGTGACTACATCAGAGAAGCTACAGGTGCGTTGCCAGCCTTTAAGGTGGAGATAAACGGGCTGAAGGTACCCATGTCATATCGACCTGGAAACACTGCCGCGGGTAGGCCATTCGGCTGTTCGGTGGTGCGTGAAAAGAAGTTCCTACGAAGCCGCACAGTAGTGGAGTGTCACGTATCCAAGTGGTGTGGAAGATGTTTAAGCTTGTGACGTACTTTGCGGTTAGAAAATTCGGCGGCAGATAACAAGTCAAACAGTTCTTCAGAAAACTCCATTCAACTTCGCTCTGGTGTCGTGACAAAAGCGCGGCGTTGAGTTTCTCATCACGCAATGCCTCTAAAATCTAGCGGAAAATGGGGAACACAGTGTCACAAACTGTGGTGTGCCGTATACAACGTGAAGCTTATTTTTAAATAACAAATTTTGTGTTAATATTGATGTTAATATTAAAAACATGGAGAAGATTCAAATTCATCTTCAAACTGGCAAAAAATACTACAATGTATAATCTAAAAATATCTTATTTTCTCACAAAGCAAATAGTATAAAGCAATTTTCAATATCTAATATTAATTCATTATTGGAGATCAAAAGATATTCAATTTAACAGAAAACGGAAATGTTTTAAAATAGAAAATTTCCAACAATTCTTCTGATGCGTACTATTTGTAATGTAACGCTCGGTTTTTATAAAAGCAGTCTACCGTTTTGTACAACCGATAAAGGGCAAAAGGATTTTACTTATAGCATTCCGCGTCCTCGGATGTTCACGACAAATGCTTCAGCTCAGCACAGTGCGCTTTCTTAAGAGGATATTTTTCTTATAAACTCGGAGACTCTCATCAGTTTAACAGTATCTTCTTGTTCCTAAATACCGTATATATGTCTGTATTTAATGTTTTATAGATATATTAAAAATATATTGTACTTACTTCCAATTGAATTGAGAAAGCTTTCAGATTCTATATATCTTAATAAAAAACGGAATAGTAGACAATCAAATTTAAATATATTTATAGATCCAATAAAAGTATTGAACTGACAAGATTGGGGCGAGCGGCACAAACGTGCCTGTAATAGGGCCAGGTTGTGGATTCGATCCCCATTAGAGCATACGAAATAATTAATATTTTCAATAATTGCAAAAAAACTGCCTACGTAATATTTGAACGGCCTCATACCCATTATATACAAGTTGAAAAAAAATATTTACATTTCTATCCTGTATCATCTCAAATTACAAAACAATAAGCCATATTGACAATGTGAAATTGAGGCAAGACAAGGAGGCTACATTACCGAATAAAATTTAGTAATATAGAAAGCTTGGCAAACAGCGATCGGGCGCCATTAGGCTCATGCATAAATTGTTAGTTCAGTGACGACAGCCGCTCGCCTGCTTTAGCTACTTTATTCTTTTAGGGATATCTTTTACCAGTCTATAGCCGTATAGAAAAAAGATAACTTGTATAAACAAGAAAGATAATGTTTTTACAAAAAAAAACGACGAATATTTTTATATGACAAAAACAATATTCTTTTACAAATATAAGTTTCTTTCTAAAAATGTAAAAATATTTTTAAGAAAACCTCTCATATTATATTATATTTTTCATGTATAACTTATAATATTTATTCTGTAAGAAATTTTATCTAATAATAATATTTATTACACTCGCTCCATGTTTGATGTAAAACGAGAGAAGAAAAATACGGTTGAATCGAGAACCTTCTTCTTTTTTTGAAGTCGGTTAAATAATACACAACATCAACTATATCGACCCCACGAAACGCCCAAAGCAATAAATTCAATTTATTCCAATAAGGTATAGGTGTCCTTAATTTACATAAACTAAAATACGATGCAACTTCCATATTTACATTGAAAGACTTGTGAACATAGTATTAATCGCGTCTCTTTGTCGTCGTAAACCATAGCCAGTGTGTCCAGTACTTAAAAATCAGTTCTCTATAGGATTTTGGACTTTATTGTTCACAAAATAAGGGTTAGACTCAAAGTTTTAATGTTTCAATATCTCTGTATGCACGCGTGTGACAAATTGGTCGGTGAGCACATTGTTTGGTATCACAGAATAGGCGAGTGAGTCCTATCTCTTACTTTGTACTCCCATGTACCTTGTTATGTTGAAGGAATGACTATGATTAAAGATCGTTTCACTACAGAATTGTAGGAGGTCCGACGTCACGTAAACACACGTTATAAATGGTTACATTTTTATGACGTTTTGAATTTGTTCCTACGTTTACGGCGCGTTGTAAAATGGCCTTTTTAATTTCGTCCGCGTCGTTGAAATTAGCGGTGTTATGTTGTATTGTTTTAATAATGTTTTTATTGTTGCTATAAATCTGTGTTTTTAACTGTGTAGGTACGCTAGGAGGACTCAATTTGGTGGACTTTTATGGTTTCATGTGATGTTTATGTATTATATTTTATTTTAAATAATGTTGTATGGACAATTAAATGAATTTTAATTTCAAAACCAAAATACTAAAATAAATTTAATTTAATAAACATTTTCCTATGACATTGCATTAACACGAAAAACAAATCAGTAAAACCTATCTATTAATTTATGATAGTGAAGAATCACATTTCTCTCATAAAGATATCAGGGTCCCATATTTAATCTTCGACATGCAACATTAGCATATATATTTTATACCAGGCTTTTCATTACCATTATCAATTATGTAAAAATAGCCAGTGCCCAGAAATGTAGGACTATCTGTTGTGCATTACTCTGGATCTTCTGAAAAAGACTTTATTTCTTATCATATAGAGTTTATTTTTGTCTGTATGTATGTTTGTGACAAGAAAGATCGTTAAGCCACAGTACTTCCCGCCCACGTATTGTTGGGACCCACAAGAACTTAATTAGAGACATCTCAACACATCTTGGATTATTTATTGTCTGACACACAATTCAGCTGATTGTAACTTCTTTCATCACAAGATGGATGTGCCATTCAAACGTAATAGAAATAATTAGATGTCGATATCGATAACAGATATCGATTATATGAATTAAAGGTCTTAATTTTATAGTCCCTTGCGGCGTGTCATAAATAGTGCTGTTCGAAAATTTAATTTTAAGTGTATTTTTTTTGGATAATACGTTCTGTTATAAAGTGATTAATTATGTAGAATTAAATAATTGATTTCGTTTACTATATATTTAAATCTATATTTTTTTGTTTGGTTTATAAATATAATTAGTTTTCTTTGTTCATGCAATTTGAGCATGTCGGACTGACATATTTTTACACAAATACTTGTTCCAAAAATTAAGAACTAACGTATTAGGTGGCGGAACACAACGCCGCGATTAAGAGCGCGAGCGCGATTCGACACAAGAGCAAAGAAATGAAAATATAAATTTAAATAAATATTTAATTTCCTCGAATGGTGATTGAAGCCGCAACCAGTCACGCTTGTGCCACTGTGCCGCGACTGGCCTAAAAACAATTTAACATATCTTAAATTTTATTCTTGGCAATACAATTACACAATATTGACACAAAATATTTATGCGTTGTCTTAAGCAAAGAGGAACCTGCTAGTACACACTACTAAAAAATAACAGAAGCAAATAATAAAGTTTTTATTTATTTTTTATATTTTTTATATTACGATTTTAAATGTAACACATCCAATAATTTTGTTACTCTATAAAACCTTTTTATACGAAATATTAAAAGGGATTCAAAGCTAAAAATACATTTGGATGTTTAACACTTTATGGCGAATGAGTGCTAAACATTCAAATATATAAACAAAGTATCGACGTTTTAGAGAACACGAATTACATATTATTACAAATTTGATCTAAAATATTGTGATCTAAAATAATTTTATTTATTATAATGATTTTAGACCACAATATATGTAAATTATATTATTGGAAAACTAATTTGTTAAAATTAAATCAGCTTCACGCTGTATCCCGCGCACAGCAGGGTAGACAGAGGGAACCTAGTGTTAAGACACTCCGTTCCCCACTTTCCGCTGAGTTCTAGGGGCATTGCGTATTGAGTGGTGGAGATTAACGCTGGACCTTGCCTCGACACCAGAGCGAAGAAATAAAAATATAAATGTAAATAAATATTTCATTATCTCAAGTGAGGATCGAACCCACAATCAGTTGGATTTACAGTCGCACTTTGTGCCCCTGCACCACTGGTCCCTGACTGACTAATTTGTTCATACATATATAACTAATGGGTGCTATAACTTTAAATGTAGAGTGTAAATTGAAAACACTTTTTTTATACCTGCACCCCCTGTAGAGTTTTTATTGCTTACATTGTTAGTGACCAACAGAAAAAAGTTACATTCTATTACTTACATACTAAACATATCGACTTTTTTTCCAAATAAAATACAGTTGGGTGTTTAAATACTTATTTTACCAAGTATAATTATAGTAACCGTTATTGTTATTCGATAGGTATAATGTAGACAGGCAGAAAAGTAAAGTAGTATTAAAGAAAAGTAGTATTAAAACACTCCGCTTCCCACTTTCCAACGAATTCTTGAGGCAATGCATGTTGCAATATTGAGTGGTGGAACTCAACGCCGCTGTTTGAATCTACACTAGAGCGCAGAAATTAAAATATTCAATATTTCATTTCCTAGAACGGTAATCGAATCCATAACGCTTATGCTCCTGGCCGACATTTGGCTCAAAACTATAATGAGGCATATTTGATATAGTATTTATAACGAAAAAGGAATAAATATGTTTAATTTGTGAATAATTTAATATAATTGCATTATATTTAATCAGCGAAGTAAATTAAAATTGATCTGACGCGCAGATGAATTTATATCGCTGATTGAAGTGGACTTAAGTTTTCCCATATATTTTGAGAGACTCGGTTGATTGTCATAACTTATTTTTATAAATTCTTTAAGTAATAAATAAAAAATACAAACATAAAACAGTCCAAATTTCTACATGACATTTCTATGTCGCTAGCTACGCATATTAAAATGTATAGCATATTAAAATGTGACTCCGATTTCAGAGCTAAAATTGACACCATCGAGTCACGTTGCCAAGACCTCGACTGAACGCGACGCCTCAGTTCGATCCTAGGAATAAAATTTTTGATCTTTTTTTAACGTGTCACAGACAACGTGCGATTGTAAACGCTACAGTTTGTGAGTTCGTTCCACACTAGAGGAAAGGAAGAAAGAAAAAGAGGATATAATTGATCAGTTAAATTCCTTACTATGGTAACAATCGTAACACACCACGCAATGCCCTCGGATTTAACACTAGGTTCCCCGGCTACCTATGCCTGCTCTGCAAATAACGTGAAACTAAAAAAATGAGAAAGCGAAAAATATTAAAATAAATAATAATAGACGATCCTCTTCAATACTATCTTTATTTTTAAGATATTTAGGGAAAGACATAGATACAAAAAGACATAGACAAAGTCATAGACTAAAGTACTATACTATGAGATACATCTATTACTACTTACACTAAATCAAAAAATATTCATAAACTATATTAAATATACATAATATATAAATCTTCTTTATTCAGTAAATAAAAATTGACAGCGATCGTTTAAAACGCGCAATGTACGGCTGGAGGCGCCTCGGGGTTCTCTATCAAACTCATGTTGATCGTTTTTTATCGTTTTTCGCGATACTTGTTGCAATCTTTCTAAACAGGCTCCACTCGAGGGATGCGATGGCTATCTTTATTACTAATGAAGGTTATTTACAGCTGCATTAACATGTTGGACAGATTAAAAAATATATTTAATCTTTTCTATGCATTTTTTTATATATAATTTACGTGTTTTTTGCATTAAAATAAAATAATTTCAGTTTAGGTATATGATAATAGTAATTTTATTTACTAATATTTTTTTATATAATTATATTTTTATACAACTACTTTATATAAATGAATTAATAAATCTGTATATTTTCCATTTCAATCTTATCTCGCATAATAAATCTAGCAACGTACCTACTGACTTAACCTATTGTTATAAAATGTAAATTTTCATTACCTACTCCTATATAATAGAAATTATTAATATACCTTGAAATGCGAAAATAACATAAAGACCGATATATCTGGTTTTTATCCCGATTGGTTCCCATGAGAAACATTGTTAAAAAATACTTGAGCTCAGTGAAAATACAAACAACACATCTTATTTTTCTTCATATTATTAGAGGTTCTAAGAAACGTCTCCTCCAGAAAAAAATATATAGAGAACAATTTTTTTTTTAATCTTTATAATTTTTTTCTCTTTTCTATTATTCTCTTCTTCATTATTCTTTCTTATTTTTAACTAATTATAAAAATTGCATTTAATTTTTTTTTTTAAATATGATTGCTTAAAAGGCTACTTCAACTCTCCAAATAGATACAATAAAGACAAAAAAGTATTAGAAACTATCATAAAATACGGTCTCGCACTTCAAAGAATGTCACTTGAAGTTCTATAACTAGTTCAAGTAGCTTAAAAAGTAAACCATATGTTTATTTTCCTTTCCAAGTATTCTTATACAGGTATCTACACCTATTGACATTGCATTTGGTTTTTTTTTCAACTTTGTACTTTATTTACTTTAGTTCCCGCATAGAGCAGGGAAGGCAGAGGGAACTTAAATTTTAATTATATAATTATAAAATCTATCTACGGACTAAATTATTTAGGGATCAAGCAAAAAATAACATTTTGGATGTACAGCGCCTTCGTTTTTTTCAATTGTAGATTAGCATATTATATTATAACTTAAAATTAAAATCTTGATAGGTTATTAGTTTTAAAGTAAGTAAAGTAATTAGTTTCGAAAACATAAGACATAATTTTAATAAAATAATTTAAAAACAGGTTTATTTCAGAATTATCCCGACTTAAGTAAATATATTCTCATTATTTTAATTTTAATTCAAGTCAGACAAGCATTTATATTTTTTGTTATAAAAAATACTTAAGTTAAATAATCTTTTAATATTAAAATATTACTTGAAGATCATTGACGTACCATCTAAATTATAATAATAATTTTTAAACGTCGCGAGTTATTACATATTACTTACGTGACTTTCGAACTCGAGTCGAGCGATTTAACGAACATTCGTTATCGATAATCTTTACATATATTTTTAGGTATTATCATATTTCGTTATCGATTTAATATTATTAACGAGAATCGCGTGTAATCAAGATTTAAAATATGCACATCCCTATTTAATACCATTATATTAAATAGGGAGGTGCATATATGCTTTTCTAAAACGTAACTACATATGTAAGTAAATCAGTAAAAGCTTCTTTTTATAGTAGTTATATTTTAATTTTAAATATGGCTCGTAACACAATTCAAACGATTTGCACGGAAACTAAATATTAAACGGCATAAAAGACGGTGGAAAGTATAATGAAAATCCTGGTCGATTAATTTTTTCATAGTTTAATGTCACGCAATAATATAATAATTTTCAAACTTGAAAGTAATTAGGGAAACACAGATAAAAAAGAAATATGGAGTCGATCTTTTTTCCGATAGCTGCCCTCGAAAGCTTCGTTAACATAAAATACAGTTATAGATTTATTAATCTTGCATTGATAGATTTTCTATCAATTAAAGAAGATAAAATATGCCTATAGTAATATTTTTTTCTTTAACTCAAGTTAGGTAGGTATTAAACGATGTTACTTAATATAAAGGTATGAAAAGTGTCGTACACAATGTTAATTAATATTAACCTTTTTTTTATCAGCTTCACGCTGTATCATGCACACAGCAGGATAGGCAGAGGGAACCTAGTGTTAACACACTGAGTTCCCCACTTTCTGCCGAATTCTGGAGGCATTGCGTGTTGTGTGGCAGAACTCAACGCCGCGCTTTGCCTCGACACCAGAGCAAAGAAATGAAAATGTAAATTTAAATAAATATTTCATCTGAGGAGAGATTCGAAGGATCTGTCTATATACTTACTAAAAGCAGTAAAAAAATAACCACCTCTTTATGGTTTTAGTGTATGTCAAAAATTTGAAGGCGTAGCTAAAAAACGTTGTTTAAACGGATCGGTGATTTAATTTTATTATTATTAATTATAAGCAGGTAGGTGTTCATCGCGTGTTGTGACGGAACTATGTAATCCATTAAAAACTCACTCAACTCTTGGCCAAGTGATTATTGCAGGCAATACATAATTTTGTTTATCATACTTTTTGACACTTGCGTATAATAATGGGAATAGCCTAATTACGCGCAGTTTTTAAAATTAATTAAAAGGCAATTAAATTGTTATAATACCTAAATACAACGCCGTTGTGTGACTGTAAACGCGTTACGCTTAGGTTCAATTCCCATTTGGTGGAATTAATAGACATATTTTTTTTTATTTTTTCAAGCAATCGCGCCTTGATATTTTGGCAGTCCATGGGAAATGGACTGTCTCAACTAGGCTCCCTGAACCTACTCTTCTATAAGTGACTATATCTCAATACAAAAATGTCCCAAAATTATAAAATAAGCACTGTCTAGTTTAAAAACTTTAAGGACTTTAGAGTTTTGAGAATTAAAATATAAATTAGTATGACTTTCACAAAATTAACTTAGGGATGCCCTGAATACTTTATACAAGTTCATAATTAAAATAACTCAGTCAGTAAAACGATACCTTAATAAGCACATGTGCATACCATTGTTTTCTTCGAAAAGAGTTTTCGGGAGCATTAAGAAGTTTTAATATGAAACATTTCAAAGACAATTTAGTTCTCAAAGGAATGGAATCTGTCATCTAGATAGTTTATGGTTAAACGAGATATCAAAATGATTTTAAGAAACGTTCAAGAACAGCGAACAATGTGGACAACCAGTTTGTTTTTACTGGACGCTAGCATACGTATGTACGTGTATGTATGAGCAATTATTTGAATTGCCTTCAGTCACGATATATTGTAAGTATTGTTTATGCTTTTATAACATTGTTATAATATTACACGTAAAGTAGGTAAAGTTATATGGTTAGTAGAAGATCTTGTTACGTGTTGTAAGTTCAAATGCCCTGTGCCATATCACTTTGATATGACTTTTTTTTATATTTAAAAAATATATTGTTTCTTAATTAAAAATAAACCTGTAAGTAAGTAATAGGCACTTTTAGATATAATCTGTACAATATTAAGATAAATAAAATGAATAAGTAAAATTAAATTAAACTATACAAAGACAAAGTTACTTTATTTTAATTTAAAACTATGAACTGTTACAATAGAGATCTGACTGTAACTGAGACATTAAACGACACCAATTATTCGTTGCGTAAACGAACATAATATTAAAAAATTTTTCATAATTACAAATTTTAAGACAGCCCCATTTAAATCGGTATAGACTCACTTTCATACAATTAAAAAATAACATTTAAATTACATCTGACTCAGGTTCATTAAAGGAATAGAAATTGCTTGTCTTTTGTCCAATAAAGTTCTTTTGTAGGATATTTGATTACGAAAGTAATGAAACACGCACGTACCTACAAAACAAAGCTGATGCTAAGCTAATTAACGTACAACGAGTGTTATCTTCCAAATAAAATCATATTACATTATTGCCAAAATTAAACTGGCAATATAAGCTAAAATTGCCAATTAAACAATGTTTAATTTTAACAATAAATGGTTCATATTGTAATAAGAACTCTCATAATTTTTGTTTATTAAAACATGACAACGAAGGCGTTTTTTATTATTTTACATCATATTAACTTTTTAGGTAGTAATATCAAAATCTTAATTTATTGCTAATTAAAGACACCAAAAATAGCAGCTCTACCACTCTAAATGATTGAACTATTCAGAGTGCTCAACTAAAACTTGGGTAGCAAATTAAAAACGTAGCCCTTTTTAAGATAATAATCTATAAAAGGCCTCCAGAATCCGGCGACAAAAGGAGAACGGAGTGTCTTGACAGGTCTCCTGTATTAGGTTCCCTCCGTCTAGCCAGCTGTATGCATTATACAGCGTAAAGTTTTAAAAAAAAGAAAGCACCAATTTGCTAATATATTACTTAACATAAAGAGACCTCCATGGCGCGATGGCTTGATGGATGGATGAAAAGAGAATGTGATGAGTTGTGATTCATTCCCTCGAAGGAATAAATTGTTTTCCGAGAACCAGACCGGGGTCTTTGGTTATCTGTTTTCTTATACCAACACTATTTATACATTATTAATACATATTTGCTTTTATTACACCACAATATGAAATCTCGATTTAAAACTAAAAACACCTTTTCTCTCGTGGGAACGATCTTTCTGCCTGATGTAACTGTAAGATATATATACCGCTAAAGATTTCTGAAGGCGGAGTGCCTTAGTCTTAGTTCATGCTTTTTTGCCTTGTTGATTAAAAAAGTGAATCGTTACATATTGCCGCTGGAAGCATTCTTACTATATTGAAACATTTCTACTGAGCTAAGGTTGTCCAGCTCCTGCAATCATAAAAATCTGGAATATTTTAACTCATCTTACAATGTCTCTAAAATTCGGCGGAAATTAGTGAACTGAGTGTCTTAACATAAGGTTCCCTTTGCTGTGTGCGGGATGCAGCGTAAAGCTGATTTATATTTTTTTTATTTATTAGTTAAATATGTCTATACTGAACACTACATTTATATTATACACAGGTACATTAAAATACACCAATATATATCCAATAGGTATAAATATAAAAAAAAAAAGTCTCAAATCAAAAATCTTATATTCCTGTCAAACAGACTGTCCGTGTTACTTAATATTTCACCTACTTTCCTGTTGTTTTTTTTTTGATATTGGAAAAGAAAGAGTGCTTTTTAAGCGACTTAAAAATCCATTTCGCAAACTGAAAGAATATTTCAGAGCGCGCTAACTTCGCTGTGAGTTCCATTGTGGCAGTTTACAGGCTTACGGCACTTGAGGGACGGCGCTATGTTTGAACTTAACCTACTATAATAAAATCTAACTTTTATTTCAACACTCATTAGTCGTTTCAGGCAAATCTGAAAATAATTTCATTTACATCGTGCTAACGTATACGAATATGTGGAACACTCAATTTTTAGGCTCGTAATACAGTGTGAATGCTTAGTGGCGTTAAGGTTTGTTATGTACATTGTGTACGGTGAGACCTCGATCACAAAACTAAATTACATGAAGTAAATAAACTTATAGCAAATAAAACATTTAGACCAGTGGTAGAGCGGTTGTGCAAGGTGTGTGACTGTAAATGCGACAGGTTTTAAGTTTGATTCTCACCCGACGAAACGAAATATTTAATATTTCTATTTCTTAGCTCTGGTGTCGAGGCAAAACGCGGCGTTAAGTTCCACCACTCAACACGCAATGCCTCCAGAATACGATCCCTCTGTCCAACTTGCCAATGCGGGACAGCGTGAATACAAAGAAAAACAAAATAAACCATACAAAAATTACATTAATCAATCCATCACAGGCGAGTTCATCAAAACCTGCAAACACGGCGTATTTGATTTCGGCAAAATTGAAAACAAGTTAGTTACATTGGCTGGACATAACAGGTGAACGAGTCAATCAGACGTTAGTAGTTAGTGGCGCGTGCAGCGAGCGTAGGAAATTATCGATTTATGCCTAATTTCCGGGCGATCGTCCACGGCGGGCGGCGGGCGTGGACGCGGTCAGCGCCGACCAGTCATCACACCAGACGTCTCCATATATATTCGATAGCGATTGCCAATCAAACGATCATATCGTGCCCAGTGGCTCTAGGGTTCCCTTTTTTTTATTATTTCTATTCGTCTTTGAAGAATAACGCAGGATATGGAAAGAACGAAACGGAATGGATGTTTTCTGTATTGTTCTCTGTATTCGTTTGTAAACGGGTTACGGATCGATATGAAATTGCTATGGTAGCCGAACGTGCTATTTATCTCGATCAATCAAGTTCCTTCTTCAACTTTACTTTCATAAGTTAATGGATGGCCGTGCTCACGAGTTTCTCGATACCCTTTGAATGCCAAGGGCGCATCGGTCCGAGCGATAATATTTATTTATTATCGGTTATAATATTTAATGAGGTGACTCTTGAATATATGTAATAAGTGATTTTTAGAAGGGTGCCTTTTGGACGTCATGATTAATAGATGTCCGCACAAATTATGACAATGTCTTTTCTTATTGGATTAAAATTATAATTAAATCAAAATCAGCTTCCCGCTGTATCGTACACACAGCAGGGTAGGCTAAGGAAACCTAGTGTTAAGACACTTCGTTCCCCACTTTCCGGCTAATTCTGGAGGCATTGCGTGTTGAGTGGCATTTTGTCTAGACACCAGAGTGAAGAAACGGAAATATGAATTTAAATAATTATTTCATTTCCTTGAGTGGGGTCGAACCTACAACCAGTCGCTTTTACAGTCACATTTTGTGCCTAAATGGAATATAATAGTAAATAATTTATATACAAAATGGACGGTATTTCATATTACGTATTTCCATTTAATAATCTTTATAGTAACTTTCCGTAAGTGATAAGAACTGGTTACTTTGTGCCCTCTTTTTTCTTAGTTTTCATTCTCTTTATCATTTTCACATTAAAAATATATATATAAAGGTCGATTAAACATTACGTGATTTTTCAATATTTAAAAAAATCGAAACGTCACCACGACAATACACTTATGATTTCAGTTGCGCTAAAGTTAATAATTTAAAGCATTATTTATGCGGGATGCGTAACCCTTGTATCAATTGGATTAACAATTTGCGTAAAGGTTGAATGTCAAAAATTGCCGAGGGTCCGCCACACGTCCGGAAAAATATGGTGCTGACTATATTGAATAAATAATAAACTCTACGAGACATGAACCGATAAGAGAATTTTGAAACACGCTTAAAAAGAAAACGTATATATAGATGTGGTAGGTAGTGTTTTTTTTTCAGTTTCACGCTATATCCCGCACACAGCAGGGTAGGCAGAGGGAACCTAGTTTTAAGACATTCCGTTTCCCCCGTTCTGCCAAACTTTGGAGGCATTTCGTGTTCAGTGGAGGAACTCAACGCCGCGCTTTTGCCTCGACACCAGAGTGAAGAAATGAAAACCAAAATTTGCTCGCTCTATGTGATAGATTTATTTTAATAATATTATTTTAGTTATTGCTGATATTATTGTAACTAGTGGAAATTATAGAAAACAAAGTTAATTACATATGAATTCGATTTTTTTTACTTCACGTTTTATCGCGCACATTGCACGGTAGGCAGAGGGAACCTGAAAACCTATTGTTAAGACACTGCGTTAATATTGTGACACATCCGTACCCTAGTTACTACCGAATTCTAAGAAAATGTGTGTTAAGTGGCGGAACTGAACGCAGCAATTAGATATATGTACGTAGACAATTTATTTAATCTGCGATATTACATATAAAAACGGTATATATACTGTATAGAAATATATATAATATGCGTATCGAACGGTAACGGTTGGTAGTTAATTTATCAAACCTAATTTATCACACCAAAAATTTATTTGATCCAGTATTTATAAGTACTTTTAATACAATTTTTTGTAGCCGAAATTAAGTATTAGGTAAATATAAAAACAGTACCCAACTCGAACTAACTTTGTACTCGAAGTTTGTTGGATTCCGGAGTACTCATACTAGCCTATTTCAAAGTTACAAGTTGACTTTCTGAATCTTTTTGCACATTTAAACGCAATTTCTATCTATGTTGCCTATAATATAAATATAATTAAATTTAAATATAATTAAATTTTGGTCGATTTGATTTTTTTACTGAACTGATTAAAGCTAACTGGTTAAAGGTTGAGATTTTGCTTCACATTATAAAATGCGGCGCTTAATTCCGCCAGAAACCACCTAGTCTCTGTAAAAGTACACACATAAGATTAACATTTCTGAAGATTGTTTGATTGGAATGTCTTAAATGTCAGTCAAAGTAATAATAATTTAAAAGTCAAAGTTATTTTCCTTATTTTTTTTATTGTGACGCATATGTATGCAAAATTCATCGATGCAAATAAAATAAGCGTATAAATTTTACCAGTGATTAAGTTTACGTACCTACAGTGTTGTTTAAGCTAAATAATATGTTTATTTTAAATATACCTATAAAATTGAGATTGAGAAAATATTATTAATATGCGTCTTCTTGCTTATATGAATTACCTTAATAACGAGTCCTCCCTTTGTATAATTAAATTTTGTATAAGATTTTAGAAAGTTATTTAAAAACGCTACTAATAACTAATATACCCAAATAGACCAAGACCAAGACCATACAATACAATAGGCTAGATTTTATAAATTTACAAAATGTATGATAATTATATTAATATTAACTATTTTAACATGAACAGCAATTTTCTACGTCATTAAAAATAAGCCAAATTTATTTTTCGACAAATAATAAAACGATGGCACAAACTGAATACAAATTCGAAATTGATTTTTGGTAACACTTTGAACAACTGTTAATCTCTGATTGAAAACGTGATCATTTTGTAAAGCTAATATTAGTTGAATACTGTTTGATCACCGAGATTAAAGAGCCAATACACTAGATACTTATATATAAATTATCCCTATATGTTCCATTTATTTTGTAATAGTATTATATTTTGGTTATTCACGTGTCTTTATTTGAACGCAATTTAGATAATAATTTATTTGAAACCTAATTTCTTATCAGCAGGGACTGAAAAGCCCAAAAAGGAAACAAGTCTTGACTACTCAACAAAATTACTTAATCAATTCTAATAAACTTATCGGTGTAACGAGATAAGAAGATAAATTTTATTTCGTAGAAAGATATCGGTGATAATATGTGATATTAACTAAGAGTTGTCTATAATAAGAAGAAATATCAATTGTAATTTATAAAAAACACTGTAGAAAATAGAATTTAATATTAGCAAAGGAAGTACGTAGTCAAATAATGCGGCGTTGAGTTCTGCCACTCAACACGCAATGCCTCCAGAATTCGGCAGAAAGTGGGGAACGGAGTGTCTTAACACTAGGTTCCCTCTGCCTACCCTGCTGTGTGCGGGATACAGCGTGAAGCTGATTTTTGATTTTTTTTTTTTAAATAATGCCTTTCATAATATTAAAATACATTTAAATGGATATAGGTCGTCTCTATCTTTATAGAACCTTAAGTAGTAACTGCTTAAGTTGGAGAAAACAAAACATAGAATAACTAATAGAAATTATGAAACCTATATTTACTGTCTAATATTACCTCGTCGTCCTGTCGCAGCGTCATCGGCGGCGACACTTCCCTCTCAACATTCACTGGTGCACTGGCATCACTCACAGCACTTGTATACACGCTCGAATAATTATCCTCTATCACGTCCCAGGGCACATCGTAGTTGAACACCTCAACGTTTTTCAGTCCCGTGCCCGAATGGAACCTCCACGGCAGATCAGTCCCACTCTGTCTCGGTCTCCGTCTTTTGTGTCTAACTTTATGCCTTGGAATCCTTTCGGCGCCGTGATACTCATCGCCCATCATCGCATCGTGCAAAGTTTCCAAGTTAACTTTTAACTTGTGATTTTTGATAGTTGTCGGTGTAACTTCAACAATGGGTTCCCGGCTCAACCCTTCCGCGTCCCACAGTTGTATTCTCAGTATATTATCATGTGAGGCTGGCGGTATGTGAGCGCGCGCGACCGCGATCGCGATCGTCGCAAATACGACAAGAAACGCGCGCGTCGAACCGTCCATGTCCGCCGGCGGTCGCGAGCCTACTGAGGGGACCGATAGCCGCTTTTCCCGCGCTTTCCCGATAACACCGCTACGAACTACGTACAGTACTGTACGGTGCACCCATTCGACATCAACGCCTCTCGCTCGAGATAAACATCGGCAACGCGCTTATCACGATACCGATTTGTTAGATAAAACATTGCACCTATCGCACGTGGACGTTGTTTCCGAGATAAACGAAATAAAACAAAGAAAAATTATTGAAATTAATTAATTTATTGCGGCTACAGGTTGTGACTAAAATTGGTTTTGTACTAAATTGCATCAAACTCAAATGAGTGCAGCGAGGGCTAAAACGTTACAGCTATATTTTTAAATCGATACCTAAACAACAATTCCCAACACTAATCTATTTTAAACTGTTTACAATCAGATTACAATCGTTATAAATAATTTTAAAAACATTGTCTTCAACATAAGTATAGGTTACTTAATCTAAATATACAATAACCGTGGCAAGCATTGACAGAGAACCATAAAAAACAACAATAAGCTATAAACAAAATATAAATCACATTTACCTATATAATAATAATAATAAATCTATTTATTTAACAAGAATAATTTCACAAACCATTGCATCCACTACTATTGTAATACAACATTATTTTTTCATAATAATATAACATTTATACCGATGTCACAGAGTAGAAATGTATCGGTGGTACAATTATGTGGTACAATGTATTATTAAGTAAAAATACACGTTTTAATATAACGCCATCCCTATTCTTGCATGTTTAACGCCCCAAAACAAAGTCGCTATATAATTAATTAGACCAAGTGAACGTTTATATTACATTGAAGTTATCAATTTACCGTTTTTAAAGGTCACGCCACACCGAAACCTTATAATATATTTATTTAAAACAACAAATTAAACCTACACCAAGGGTTTATAAAACGTTAAGTTAGTTAAGGCAATTATTTATTATTAAGTATATAATAATGTGCTTTATGTGATATAAATATGTCTGGACCTACGTATTTTTTTTATCTATTGATTATTTATTTTGATTAACATTTAAGAATTAGAGGCCATTTGGTGCGGGGGCTCAAGCCCCGCGTCTGTAAACGCGACAGGTTGTAGGTTCAATTTCTGTCTGTTAAAATAGATGTTCTGTCTCTGTTAAAATAGAGTCCCGCCACTCAATACGCAATGGCTCCACATTTTGGGGAAAAGTGGGAATAGTGTCTTAAAACTAGGTTCCCTCTGCCTACCTTGCTATGTGAGGGCTACAATGTGAAAATGAAAAAATATATATTTTAAGTTAATATTGCAATCTTCATTATTATTTCAATATACATATTAAATTAAATTCATATATATATATATATATATTTTTGAATTTAAGAACCAATTACTTTAAAATGTCATTTTTTATTTAAGTTTTTATGACAAAAACGACCGAATTTAATATAAACAAAAGAAAAACTACAAAAAGTATATAATTACAAACTCTACCAACAAACTCGTTTTGTTTCTTAGCGAAGGAGAACTTCTAGATACTTTAAACTAAATAAATAACTTGAAACTTCCTTTTTCTGGCTTTTGAAAAATACAACGTATAGTTACCGGAGACCAATAACTTTGATTAATGGTGAAGTATCGTTGAATATGTACTTAAACAGGCATTACCTAAATAATATATCCTTAGAAATCAAAATGCAAATAATTTGAAAATTAATAATCTTATTAACTTTTCAACAGCTTCACATTTTATCGCGCATGTAGCAGAGTCGGAAACCATTTTTCTCCGAATTCTGGAGACATTGCGTGTTGAGAGCGTAACTCAACACTAAAGCGAAAAAATTAAAATATTATATATTTCATTTCCTCGAGTATTAATCGAACCCACAACCTGTGGCGTCTAGTCACACGCTCGTGCCTTTGCGCCGCGACCGGTCACATATTTACATATGAATTGATGAAAAAGTCTATATATTAAATGTTAATTAAGTCGACTTTTTTTCTCCTCATATTATTATTTTCGTAAAACGACATAAAACCCACTAATTACACCTAAGACACATGTTTATGAACACTCTACTTACACTGAACTTTACCACCTACCACCTACAAACGAAGTTTTAATAAGATCTTTGATTTTCGCAATATCAAATTTAACTCTTAAATCGGGTTACTCGGATATTGGCGCCAGCTGTCGCTCAGGGGCACAAACTTGTGTCTGTAAATGCGAAAGGTTGAGGGTTCGATTCCCGCTCGAGGACGTGAAAATTTAATATTTTCATTTTCTTCGCTCTGGATTCGAGGCAAAGCCCGTCGATGTTCCACCACTGATTACGCAATGCCTCCAGAATATGTGGAAAGTGGAGAGCGGAGTGTCTTAACACTAGGCTCCCTCTGCCTACCCTGTTACAAACAGGATACAGCGTGAAGCAACGAACGTGAAAAAAAGTATGAAGTATATTTATATATATTTTTATACTTTTTTGGAAACCCTCGAAACACGGGTAAACGTTGTTTTCTAGTAGGTTGTTTACACAGTATCAGATACCTACTCTAATTAAATACGTGATTGGCTAACCTTGGTTTGAGAGGCTACAATACCTTTTTAAGACTCAATACCGCATTCTTCGAGGCTTTTACTTTTTAAGTAATTACGCAATACACGCGGGTGTAACAATTTACACTATAAAAATTTAAATGATCTATTCGATTGAAACGTTTAAATTAAACATTAATAAAAGCATTTTTTTTATTTTGCGGAAATATATAATAACTATATACAATACGAACACTCGAACGAAAAATATAAAATAATATTTTTTTTATAAATTAAATTATTGTCGAAAAATGAGCTAGGATTTTGAGCCCCATTTGGATAATGGACATACGTTCCTATAAACAAACAAAAAGTGCTACAATTATGTAGACTTTAAGATATATATCGTAAAAGCCATTCACTATTGTTGTTTCAAAAGATAACTTTTTGTACGTCTGTCCTTATATTGTGTTGAAACATATCAAGATGAAGTATGTTTTCACTTTGACTGTAGGTACATTTTTTTGTTAATTATTTACACTCGCTACCGATTTATAAAAGATAAAAATAAGACATAAACATGCACTGATAATTATAACCTGTTTTTCGTATCTTTTTATCTGTATAAATTGTCCTTTGAATATATTTTAAGGTGGGATAGTTTAATTTGAAAATATATTTTAAAATTATTACACGTTATTTAAAACAAATGATATTAAATATAAATGTCTTCTCTGTTCACACAATTATTTCGTCTAACGTATTTACTACGTACAAGAACTTCTATAGTCCTTTAGTTTATGTCAGTCAACATAGAAGCTCCCTCGAGGGCGAACTAATTTGAACGAACCCGGCGGGCGAGAATACAAAAACATTAGATTTCCCATGAGCACTTATAAAAAAATTAGACCGCAATACTTACAAATAATAACAATAAGGGTGACCTTTGAAAAGTCTCCAAAAGTATCGAGTTCATATCTATTGTATTTAAAATAGTTAAGAGGTATTTTTACAAGGCTGTGAACAAAAGTGAACGTCGCAAGTAATTTCGTCACTTTGTCCACTTAAACAGTTATACGTTGCCTTTACGATGGCTGCGGTCCTAATTAATTCAATTTGCGTCAAAAATAAAGCCAGGCCTTTAGTGAAAACCTTATCAGATTATACTTGATGTTTTTATGTAAATGAAAATTTACTGGTCCTTTTTAGATTCGTATCAGTTTAATCATATGTGACCTCAAAATGATAAAAAATTCGACAACAGATTAAAAATATTCTCGTTAAATTAAAAGTTTGGCATATGTATAATATATATTTTGACGTAGAGCCACATTAGATATGTGTAAGTTTTAAAATTGGTCTTTTTAATCAATTACATTTTTTTAACCGTATGATAACTCTTAAGCATGTTCCTTTACTCATTAATTACAACGATAAAGCTTAAATTTAACTACTAGAAAATAGTTTCATGTACTTATCTAATATAATAAAAGCGCGGTTTAATGCGTTTATATGCTATACAAGTAATGAAAATAAAGTCTAATCATAAGATTGTTATATAAAAAAGTTGACTTTAGTTATAATAAGTACATAACATTTGAATTTAAAGTGTGTTCTCACCCACCATTGCACTTAGTGGGTCTAAGATTACGTGTAAAACCCACAAAACCAAACAAAATACGATACCATATGTATTTAAGCAATATAACTGTAACTACATTATCAGAAATATCCTTAGTAGAGCAGTTATTACCGCCTTAACTAGCACGAACAAATCAAATCAATTAGCTAAATTATACAATTATGGCTGATCAAGTTGAAGCGGGACCGACGATGTTATCGAATTAACCACTCTCAAATATATTTATTATGAATATTTCAATTCTGCTTATTTATGATATGTATATAATAATAAAATATTGCATCTACAGAGAGACACTACGTAAGCCCGCCCGCTACGTAAGTACATCTTTTCTAAGGAAGCTTCTCTCCTTTATAAGAACGCAATATTGTCTTTAAAATTATTTCATATGAGAAGAAAATTATATATTACGTTTTTAATGTCCGAAATTTGACTATTTTTTATTTTATTTTCATTGACTAAAGTTCTATGGAAATTGTATGAATTTTACAATCATTAATTATTTTTTAATATTTTTTTATAGCACTTTGGTTATTTTGAAAGAATAATGTTATTATTTCTATAATGAAATACAAAAATATATGTAAATTGCACTAAATATGACAAAAAATATATAAACATAACAAAATAGATTTTTTCAATAATAATAAAGTACAAAAATATAATAAGCTACTCTGTAAGAAAAGTTACTTTAACATTATAAAACGAAGAGTGAATGTCGTATTTCGTTTTTTTTTATATATATTATTTTAAAATAATATGAAGTGCATTTATAATAAAATATTTTATGCAAGAGAAATGGCTTTCCTTTTAATCCCCATAATTCTTGAATATCACCTATAATTACTAAAACTAACACCTTTATAATTAACATATGTACATAATAAATTGTACTAAGCAAATCACAAAAAACAATATGTTTGAGACTATACAAACGACAATATATATTTATCATATATTCTATTTTTATCTGTATGTGTTTTCATAAAGACATATTAAGTGATGTATTTTTCAAAAAAGGAGATATTTAATTGAATCATGAAAAAATATCGATATATCAACGAACTATTATTTATACTAAATTATCTATTTTTCTTACATACAAATATAAAATATATAATCTTTAATATTATTATTATTAATAACCTCACATTAGCATGTATAATAATAATATTTCAGCTAAATTGTATATAAAATGCAATAAAACATTTATTGTCTAAGCCATGGGGTGTTGCTCATACACTATAGCTATAAACAATCTTAATTAAAACACCGAATGGCATTCAAAAATATATTTAACTAACATTAAGTCATTATTTTTCTTTAATATACAGTAAAAACTCGATTATCCGGCACTAATTTACACGGATTCATGAATTTCCGAACTACGAACACCGATCAATTATATTAAAAACCTACAAGGCGAAATTGTCTATAAAGTATGTATGCACGTAAATATGTGTATTTGATGTATACTTAGAAAATTTACGTTTTAATAATTTTCAAGGAAAGACATAAAGCTGTGTGTACTTTATAAGCACGAAAATCTCTCTTTTTTTATACTTTTCGAGAAATCGTTTTTTTTTTGTCATACTTTTCGCGGATTTTCGATCATTCTAATCGTTAACAACAACAATAAATCAGGTCGAGTTTCTACTGTATAAACTTTATTAATATACATCGGAATGATAAATCACTTCAAAAAATCTCACCTGATTTTGACCATTTCAGTCTTCCCAATATTTTATTGATCTAATACTGATGTTCCAGAATTTAATATTAATATTTCGAAAAAATGTCCCAAAACTATTAATTTTTACTACAATTTTATTATCAATTTATCCTATAGTAGTTAAGTAAACATTTATATACTTACATGAGGTTAAGCATTTTTTTATTATTTTTTACTCAATTAAATGATTGTATATTTATTTTATTATATTATTTTAAATAAAGACATTTGTTTTAAATTAAGAGATATGACTGTTTACTTAAAAACTATAGATTTTACAAATTTAATATTGTATACACGATTAATATTAACGATATAAATTTGTGACCACTTCTGAGTACTATAAGTTTATTTTAAAATATATACAGTACGACAGTTTTTGTGACGAACATATTTATAGACAGACAAATATAAATTTGCATTATAATATGTAAAATATTTTAATACATTGTTGAAATTATTCATTTAAATATGTATTTCTTACTGATTTATTTATAAATGCCGTTAGTTATAAATTTATAACTATTCAGAATTTGATATTTACTATATCGATGTTTAACTTTAAGAAATATATTGAAAAATGGTCTATAATACTTTAATATAATAGTAATATTCATATTGTTTTAATTTTCTATTACTTTTGTCTTATAAGGAACGAAAATATGTAACTAAATGAATTAACAGCTCAAATTGTATTTTGTTTGTTCATATCAAAATAAAATTACTTAAATATCATTAACATTATTGCTTCACAAAATCATGAACAAAATTGTGTACTTATAAAAGAATATTTAAGTTAAAAAAAATATATCTACTCCACAACAATTACATACATAAATATATGTATGTATTCGTGAAATAAATAAGGTGGTATGGTATATTAAAAAAATACAAAAAAACATAGATGAAACCTTAACTTATCTCATATCTACACAAATAAAATAGAAAAAATAGTAAGAACTAACCAACAGAGCGATTTAACTCCAAACAACAACAAAGACAAAACGACAAAAAATCTTAATCGGGTAAACCATATAGCTATTGCCTACTTAAAGAAACAATCCTTCTAATATTTATTATAAATGTGAACGTTTGTGAGTATGGATGGATGTTTGTTCACTTTCAAACACACTTTGCCAAAAGTTACGATACAAAAAGAAGTATAATATAAGCAAAGTGAGTGCCCACAGCTGAAAATTCAAAATGTAACATAGATTTATATCAAAAACAAATAACAAAAAAAAAATCATTTAGTCACGTTCACGCAAAACTAGAGAAATGCGTGTATTATAAAAATTCAATAATAACTTTCACTTTACTTTTTATAAATATTCCCAATCTATCAATCCTAATTGCATTTTAAAAAATGACAGAATCTTTGAAAAATTATAACGGAACTTGAATAATCCAAAGATAACAAATAACATTTATTTTCTACAATAGGCAAGCACTGGTTTACCCTACAACATGAAGTATCAAATCAGCCGCCATCTTTGCGTTTCGTTGCCGGTGAACCTGGCAAGTAACCTTTTAGTCAGTCAATACTTAAGTCATTGGAAAAATGGCGGGAAAGCTTGGCAACATCTAGACCTGTAAAATCTGTGAAAATGTCTGTAGTGGCAGTGGAAGGTTTTGATCTGCCTGGGGACGCACTTGTGGAGGCTTCGACACATGGATCTATGGCGACTAGACGATCTTCTTTGCTGCTAACTTCAAATGGTTCTGATATACCTGAAAAGAAAATTTTAAATTTGTAAGTATTTTCTAGATTTAAGCTGTATTTCTCATATAAGAGAATTTAGTGTCCGTTGTTCACGCACTGCCCAATTTTTCAGATAAAACGTGCTGGAAAAGTGGTACGATGAAATGAAAATATAATTTCTGCTAGTGAGAATTAAACCCAGAACCGTCGCGTTTGCAGTCAAAAGCTATGCCGCTGCATTGCAACGGCCTGTAAATTGTGTAAAGTTGACATATATATGAAAAGGTCATATATTAATAATGATTATTTTCATATATATAAATGATAACAGCAATAACTAAAAAAACTCATTAGGTTTTTTGCTTTCGTTGCTTTTGCCAATTGTCCACCGTGACTTGAGATAATAGATGGCTTGATATAATAAATATTTTTTTTTCTTACACCACTCAACAAAGTCGGGAATTTGTGGAAAAATATTTTTTTGGCACTAAATTCTATACGAGAAAATATAAAAGTGAAGCTCTAAGTAAAAAAGAAACTTATTAACTAATCAGTAATTCTTTATTCATTTACTCACCCAAAACGCTCCTAACTTCATTATTAGGCTGGCTAAAGTATATAAATCTGTAGAAGCCGGGTGTCCTAACACCGCTGCCTACGGGAAAACTCAATGTAATAGTCCTTGGCTGGCCAGGTCCAGTCGGGGTCTGTAGGCTTACTTTAGCTAAATATTCATAGGCTATGTAATCATCTAGGTTGTGGAAATTTGCCTGGAAATAACATTTTTGATAAATTGTCTTCCTTTCCAGAGATAAATGACATAGGAATTAGAGAAATGCAATAAATAAATAAATGTATATTTTATTTTATAAATTTTTTTCAAGACCATACATGTAATTTATGGAAGCTTATCTTATTAGTGTTCAGATTTTATCAATTTTTTTTAGCGATTTCACGTAATATTACTAAATGACAAATTGATGTTGCACTCTGTCCGTCTGTTTAACCCTTTACAATAACAAAGAATTAAGAGTATAACACAAAAAGTTTTTCTTTTTTAGCTTCACGCTCTTCCCCCATCTAGCAGGGTAAGCAGAAACATTACTTACATCATAGATACCAATCCAATCGTTAGGATTAATCTCCACATCTGGAGACAGCGTGCACTGTGTCCTGAAGTCAGCGTCACCGATGTACCAAATACGAACAATCGGTGAGAACTCCACAGTCTTCACTGTGTAATTGGCGAACGCCTGTAATACGGTGGAAAATTAAATAATATAAATATTGAGACGTGTATACGATAAATACTTTTTCTTAATTACGTAAAGAAAAAAGACAAGAACAAGAGATTCTGAAGCTCAGTATAGACTCTTCTCTCTCTCTTATCGTAATCTTAGCAGGTAAAGTAATCTAAAATTAGGTCGATGAGTCATGGCGGAAGTGCCTTAAAATTAGACTTTATAAATTTTACTCTTCCACTTGGAAAAAAATTAAAAGAAAAAAATTAAAATCAGCTTCACGCTGTATTCCGCACACAGCAGGGTGGCAGAAGGAATCTAGTGTTAAGACACTCCGTTCCCCACTTTCTGCCGAATTCTGGAGGCATTGCGTGTTGAGTGGTAGAACTCGACACCAGACCGAAGAAATGGAAACTCGGGAGGGGATTGAACCCACAACCAGTCGGTTTTATAGTCACACTTCATGCCACTGCGCCACGAGTGGCCTCAGAGGATAATAAAAATCCTAAATTCAAATCAGAAGCTAATCTTAGAGCGGCCACGACACGTCGATTAAAATATACAACTAAAATAAAATAAAAACAAAGCAAATAAAAGCAAGCATACCTCGTCATTTTCAACGGTATCTACATTCGTGACTATAGATGAAGCGGCTACCAGTGTCTCAGGTTCAATTACCTCCGGTTTAAAAACTGCTGAACGCATGCGTATTTGTGCTTTTTTGGCAATCGGCTGCACTACGGGATGAGTTAGCCGTATCTACGTGCATAATATAATATATATGTGATATAATAATGACAGAACTATATATATATATATATACATCTAATATGTATGTAAATAAATAAAAATAATTAGCTATATCCCGCACACAGCAGGGTAGGCAGAGGGAACCTAGTGTAAGACACTCCGTTCCCCACTTTCTGCGGAATTTTGGAGGCATTGCGTGTTGAGTGGCAGAACTTAACGCCGCACTTTGCCTCAATACCAGAGCGAAGAAATGAAAATATAAATTTAAGTAAATATTTCATATCCTCGAGTGGGGATCGTACCCACAACCAGTCGGTATTACAGTCACACTTTGTGCCACTGCGCCACGACTGGCCTCAACGCTGTTTAATAAAGTTAGACATTCAATATAATGAACTGGCTAGTTAATTAATATCGAGAGCAAATATAATCCCTAACAATATTAAAAAATAAGAAATTATTAATTATTTTCCATTCTTCTCCAAAATTTATCAAAAATACTACAAAATTAGTCTAATTAAAAAGTGAAACTGATTCTAATTAGATTTTTTTGTCATCTCGGTGCAATCAGACCACTATTCCAATAATGTTATCAATTAAATGAACTAGGCTATTAATTGAACGTCTAATTAAACTTATTTATTATCTGCGACACATTAAATTTATTAGATTTACTAAATTAAACATATAATTCTATAATGTCTGTGGGTTTGTATGTCATAATAACTTTATTATTATCTAATTACACACAGTTATTACAATAATGTATGTACTTTATATTAATAGGATTATTCCGCAGAATTTTGGAGGCACAGCGAGTGCCTGCTTGATGGAGGAAATTATATTAATATTTTATTTCTTCGAGCGGAAATCGAACCCACAACCTGCCACATTTACAATCTCGAACATCTCAATCATTGCATTAAGAAGTTTCATACAAGTTAAAGATTCTTAATACATTATTCTCATATTTAGTATCAATGCGACAACGGTGTCCTGGCACGGAGTAATCTATACTTATAATAAAATCGTATCGAATCGGTGTCTGTACATGAAACACATCTAAGAGAAACTGGTATTGGGGGCCTTTGTTAATGTAATAGAACCCAAATCAATTATTTTTTTTAATATTTGTCTGTTTGTGTGTGTGTTTGTTCTCGTTAATCTCACAAACGACATTACCGATTTAAATGTAGTTTTCAATATTGGATTCTGCAAACTTCGTTTCACAAATACAAAATAAGTATTTTATTGTCTAAAAGTTCAGCTATCAATTTATAAATATTGTCTTAAAAAGGGATAATGATATAAGATAACGAAACAAAATGAAATGAGCAAAAAAAATATTATATTACAAACGGACGAAGCCACGCGGCAATGACTAGTAGTGAAATAAATTTACTTCAGTACATTTAAAAGGAAACATTGTTCTTTAAACCATGATCAACCTTGACCCGTACATATAAATTGTGACGCAAATAGCTCGAGCTTTACACATAATAAATGATTTACTGTGACGTCACAAAGTTTCATTACTGACATTGAAGTAGGCCTTTTATATATATTTTTTTCTTTAATTACATTTCGGTGTTACGCGAAAATAAACTTTATTGTATACGCGACAAAGTATTTTCGAGTACAATGAACCGTTAAGATTAGATTATAAAGAAGATAAGTATCTTTAAAAAAATAAGTAGAACGAAATACACGAGCCATTACAATTTAAAAACACAGAATTTTATTTATTTTATTCGATTTCATCGTAGATTGCAGTGTGCATATATATATATATATATATATATATATATATATATATATATATATATATATGTATATATATATATATATATATATATATATATATATACATTATGGAGAAAAAAGGCATTTAAAAAATTATATAAGCGTACATGTTTATAAATAAAATGATGGTCGCTATGTAATAAAAATCTTGTAGGTGTAAATTTTATTCTCAATTATCTTAAAAAAATTATGGTGTTTTTCAAACGTAACTATAAAACTTTATATTAAGCAATTACAATATATTTATTGCTTAGCGTAGATTTCTATTAAAAAATTGTTACCCAAAGGATGCTAAATAAATTTACGTTAGTGATAATAAAATAGCGTGCTCTAAAATAGCAGACAAAAGACTAAAGTGGGTTGGTAGGTTATATTAGAATTTAATATGTATACACTAGATAAATACATATAATTGAATATTTAAATATTTACAAATCGATATAAATAAATAAATCATTTAACAAGCAAAAAGGAAAAAACATATACACTTGCGTTGTTTAGTTTGTGAACTACATATATATATAGATAATCCTATTAATAGAGAAATTTGTGCAAATATTCTAAAAAAAGACACACAAATAAAGCAATTTTATATTAAATGCATCACAACATGCAATAAAAAATCTATCAAATCACACAAATGTGTGTGTCACTAGCACAATATTTTGGTAATACTTTAAACATTTCATGAAAATTTCAGAAGTAAAGTCAAGGCATTAGGGGCCGTTCAAGTATTACGTAAGCACTTAAGGGGGCCGGGGGGGTCTTGGGTTTGCTTATTTTTGATGACATAGGGGAGGGAATGGGGGTCAATAATTGCAAAAAAGCTGCTTACGTAGTACTTGGACGGCCCCTTATTACTAAAGTAAGCTTACCTTAATATTAAACTGTGCGACCACGGGCTTATGGTCGCTGACCATGTAGCGTGGCATATGGTTATATGACACTAGGTCCGCTCTTAATGTGATGTTCTCATAGTTATTAGCTACCACCTTGTACAATATTCTGTCTGTCCATGACGGTTTACGCCTGAAATAAGATTTTTTTGTAATTATATTTTTTGTTTGTTTGTTTAATTTTTAATTAGACCGTTCGTGGTGCTGGGGCGACTGCAAACGCGACACGTTGTGGGTTCGTTTCCCCCTCGAGGAGATGAAATATATATTATTTAAATTAATTTTGTAGCGGGGTAAAATTCCACTAATCACACGCAATGCCTCCAGATTACGGCGGAAATTAAGAAACGATGTTAATAAAAGCAGAATGACTTAATACTAGGTTCCCAGGTTCTCTCTGTCTACCTGAAAATGTAGGTATGGATTTTTATTACATACGGTCGTGCGTCATCAATTTTTTATTAGGTTTTCTATTGTTTTTTTAGCCTCCAGTCCAAAGTTCAATTTTTATGATATAATAATACGTATTTATTTTTATTTTAAGGAACAAATATGTATTGTCTTTAAATTAAAATATGACATAGTCATTAATATTAATGATCATGGTATAGAAGTAATTTCATGCGATAATTGTGAATTTGAATTCTACACGAATGTATTCATTTAAGACATCCAATTTGCCTCTTTTTGGATAAAAAATATTTATAAAAATTGTTGTCTATGCTATCTATCTTTATACAAAATGAAAGTGTAGGTATCGAGGTAAGTATGTTATCAGTTTCTTATAAAAAAAAAATCATGTAGAACACTTCTACTCTCAAGTATTTACCATGAAATGGATTAGGTAATCATTAAATGAGTAATGCACAATGTTATAATAATCTCACAGTAAAAAAAATAAGCTTAAGACTTTAAAAAAAATATTTTGTTAAGACCACTGGATTGATTTCCGTCCAATTCAAGAGGTTGGTATAGGTTTTAAAATTTTCTAGGAATAATATAAAAAAAAAATATCAATTTCACACTGTATCCCGCACACAACAGGGTAGGCAAACGGAACCAGACCTAACCTGCGCTTTGTCTCGACACCAGAGGGAAGAAATGGAAATATAAATTTAAATAAATATTTCATCTCCTCGAATAGGAGTCCTACCCAAAACCACAATAAATATACATACTATTACGATAATATTATTAATTAATAATATTTTCTAGTTAACTCTGATTCTGGGACAACAATATGAGTAACAACAATGTCTAAGTTTGACCTACTTACACGTAATTCCATTTTTCACCTTAACTGGAATGACATATGACGAGGTTTTTCCCGCCTATTCCTCGAAATGTAAAGCACACTTTTTTTTTAAATAATAAATATATTTTAAAAACCACTAAAATGTTTTCTCGTTATCCTGATATTTCTGGCAATAACACCAATTTCATATTGAAAAATATGAAAGAGAAGAAGTTATAAACTGATAAAATCGTTTTCAGATTTTCTTTCATAGACACAAGTAAATCTTATTATATTAAAATCAAATCACTCACTTCACATCGTAATCATCAGTGCCCATTAAAAATTTGTACGTCGGAGGAAATCTTATTTCAGCTTCTTTGAACTCCGAAAACGCTTCGCCACTATCCATTACGGCCAGTAATTGGTCATGCTTTAGAAGCCCTGCATATTTGTCCTTTTCCACTCTCTGCAGGGTAGCGACGATTTCTTCTGAAGTTGGACTACCGCCTGTCGGATGATCTGTACGGAAATTAAGGTCCCCGATCCAAAATACGTAGCTGGAAATAAGTTGCATATATTAAGTACATATTACGTTTTATACTTTTTAGATAAAATATAAAAAAATTGAACGTAACGGGAATTGAAGCCGTCCAACCGCTCTGACGTACTAAGCTATACGTTCTTTCCTAAGTGTGGAATAACACTTTAAAAATGTAAAAAATATGTACAAGACATGACGGCTTCACAAATTATCTGGAGTGTAATTTAAAAATCAATAAATGTAGTTTTTTTGTAACAGTGCCTGACTGTTACAAAAAATGTATAAGATACTTTTGTACAGATTTTTGGAGTACATCTTGTGATTTCGAGAAATAAGATTTGTAAATAAGGAAATTATAATTATAACAAGCACCTAATAAGGAAACGATGTGTTATTTGTAATAAATATATAAACAACAGAGTTTATTAGTTTTGTTCTCCATATATTCGTAATTTCTTAATAATATAATTACATACATATATGCATACACTGGATACAATAACACTGGATTTTTTTTACGATACACAGTATAACTTTAATATGCAAGAATCTTTTAAATATATGAATAAAAAGATCGATATCGTTAACTTATTGCCTCTATTATAGCCCCGAGTGAAAAAGCGAAAAATATAGCAAAAAATTATGTGAGCTAACGTTAATATATCCTTTTTTAGTTTCACACTATATCCTGCATGTAACAGGGTAAGCAGATGCAGCGTCAATGCTAGTGTTAGGACACTCCGCTCGCCACTTTCCGCCGAATTCGGGGGGCATTGCGTTCGCCTCGACACCAGTGCGAAAAAATGAAAATTAAATATTTCATTTCCTCGAGTGGAAATCGAACCCACAACCTGCCGCGTTTACAATCACGCGCTTCTGCGCCTCTGCTATTATTAAATCAATACCTATATTGTAATGATACAACTATGAATTCCACGGAGACTTAAAATTCTCTTTCATATATACTTGTTTCGTAGTATGTAGTTGTCTTATGTTGCATAATGGTACAGACATATTCAATAAAAGTAAATAATATAAATTTATCTTTTAAAAAAATCGATGGATATGTGCTTGAAATTCTAATAAGAAGACAATATAACGACGTTTTACTTTAATCTTTCATTACTTGTACATTTACATAGCGTGTAAATGAAGTCTTACAATGGATATAAGTTGGTTTTCAGGGCCGCTTACTCATACGTACATACATCTACAGATACCTACCGTTATATCGATAACGGCCGATACCACAAGATAAGCTCACCAAGTGTAAACTAAAATATCGTAACTATCAACACAAGGAATTCCTAATAGCTTTTAGTGTTAGTAAATTTAGGAAATATTCTATTGCAGAACTTGTCACGCTCTATGAACATCTACGTTTATGTAACACGATTGTGAGTAAATAATTAAAATAAATTACATCAAGCCAGTCTTAGACTCTTAAGTCATATTATGGAGTAATTGAAATATGGATTACCAACAAATTAAAACAAATCATAAATTCTCTTAAATAAATAGCTAAATAAATCGTCGACTTCGTTGTGGTAGACTCCGATTAAGACAACATCGCTGAAATCTATGATTTTATTAGAAATAGATACGTATATTTAATTAATGTAGTATTGTTTTTTTTTATTTAACGTATAAAATTTTCCCATGTGCCTACATATTGTTATATGTACTTTTTTACAAATTAACTAATTTATAATAGAGAACCAGAAAACGTCAGAGAATTTTCTATATTACGATTATTAAAAAAAATTGAAAAGACTAAGATAATGATTATATAAATGATAACACATTGGGAATGAAATGCTCGCTCCAGTCTGTTTCAAATTTAAACAATAAAAAATGTAGTAATTTTGTAGTCAAAATAAACTTACTCATGATAAAGTATATTCGACGTTTCACTGATGTGATACGAGTGCTCCTTAATGATGGTGTTGTAGTCGTTAATGCGGTCCGCGAGCAGGTGCTCGTGGGCGGTCAGATGGCAGTTCACGAGGCATACGGAACACCCATAGATATTGAACCTGACGCTCACTGCTCCTTTGTTGCCCTACGAAAATATATATATAAACACAAATTATTTTAAGATGAACTTATGTGTAGATAACGTATCGGCACAGGCGTGTGACTGTAACGCGACAGTTGTGGATCCGATTTTTTGTGAGTTTCCCCGAGTGAGGAATGGATTATTATTTATGAATATTTTAATTTCTTCGCTTTAGTACCAATGGAAAAGCACGGCATTGATTTCAGCTCAATCTCCAAGCGTTTCTGAGATAAAGGCTCTTGACAGACAGACAGACGGAACAGATGGACGGACGGAAAACAAAGTAATCCTTTAGGGGTTCCTTTTTTTCTTAAAAGGCACGGTACCCTAAAAAAATTATAAAATAATATACGAATAAGGTGCTTATAAGCTTTTCTCTCATATGTATCCTTCTTTCACTAATTGTCTTAGATATGGCTTGAAAAATATTATATACAAAAGTTTTTACAGTTTATTATTATTATAAGTTGAATGTTAACAGAAGCAACTCGTTAGATATGTAATCTTGTTAAGTTAGATGCAAAATGTAACAATAATATTACATCATTTGTAACGATATCAAAATAATAGTCTCTTTATTATTAGCGTGTATTCGCATGTAATATTTACCTAACTATAGGTGGAACTCAACGTCGCGCTTTGCCTCTTAATCAGAGCGAGAATTAAAATATAAAATATTTAATTTCGTCGAATGGGAATCAAATCCACAACCTGTAATGTTTACAGTCGCACGACTGTGCCCCTGCGCAATGAGCGTAAGGAAGCGGTTAGGCCACTTACAAAAATCTTTTTCATAATAATCGTTTTTGTCATATCATCACAACTAATTTTTATAAATATTTCAAGTACAATACATTAAAAAATTAAGCCATAGAACAATTCAAGATTATAGTTATGTAAATAAAAGGTGTGAAAACAGGTTTTTTTGCGAAAGTAGTCACGTTACTTTGCAAGTATTCTATAATAGTTTAAAAATTATTACAAAAACACATTATAATTAGTTATATATTTATTTAATTTTTGACGTAGTTACATTATTTATTTGACAGGTATAAAGCTTACGCGTGTGATATATTTTTCATATATTCTCAGACTTATTTTATTAAAGTAAAAATTGCTCAGCTACTTAAATGGACGTGTTTCGTCATCATTCTTTTTTTTATTTATATAAACTTACTCAGTAAGTAACGTACAAGTTTCTTTCTTGTATTGAACAATTTTTTTTTTGTTATTGAAATAAGAAATTTAAAAAAAATCATGGTATTAATTATTATAATATAGACCATCGATTCTCATAATATAAAACGAAGCACATGAAGCATGTTTATAACTTGAAAAAATATTTAGTATATCACTTTGTTTATTTTATAGAATATCAAATATTTTAATAAAGTATTGAAATTGTGAGTTGCAAAGATTAAACTTTGTACCATTATGATACGAAAAGATTACGACAAAAGTTCCGACATCAACGTCAGACATTAATGTATGTACTGTTTACACTTGTACGGATTTTTTGTTAGTTACATAAATTTGTAAGTGTAACTGATGACAATGTAATGCATTATTTGTGTGTGGTGCGGTGTATTGAAAATGTCAAAGCCGTTCAAAAACTTATCAATTACACTTGACACTTGGACACAATGTATTCTACTATTCATGGTGTCACAATAAATTTTGCAATAAAAGACACTTGTTCACACAGAGACATGCATTCTATGAGTGTATCATGTATTGTGTTGTAGTCTGTTCATACTATAAAACGAAAGATTGCAACTAATTAATTTATATTATATAATATTATGATGTAACAATTTCAAGTTAGGTATTTTTTAAATACAATGCATATTGAGAAATTCTAAGAAGTTATTTAATTTAAGAAACAATTCTAATAGCACAGCAGTTTTTTACTCAATTTTCTTTACACTCAAGTTTATTGTTTAAGAGAAGTATATAAAAATAACGTAATTAAATCATTGCCCTTTTGCTTTGGTTAAGATAAAAATATTACAAAAGGATTGTATTTAAGTAATATAAAAGTTAAATTTTAAAGAAAAAAAATGTATGTAGCGGAGCAGAGCTGGGACACAACAATAGTTGTGTTTATTATCAACTACTGTATGTTGGGGTTTTGATTATCAATGATTAAACTAGGTGCGTCAATGCATATAATATTTGAGAAGCATTGATTTGATATCAAAGGGAATTCTAATCATGTTAAAATCTAAATCAAAATAAAACATTGTACATGGTATATTTATATAACATAATATACGAGATGCTCTCAGCACAGTACTACAAAGAGTTAAGTTACCTAAATATTATAATGTATGAAGGACAAATTTATTATAGAATTATATAATGTTTTGTCCTTATATGAAGCCAGTCATAGCGCAGCGGCACGAAGTGTGACTGTAAAACTGACTGGTTGTGGGTTCGATCCCCACTCGAGGAGATGAAATATTTACTTAAATTTATATTTTCATTTCTTCGCTCTGGTGTCGAGGCAAAAGTACGGCGTTGAGTTCTACCACTCAAAACGCAATGCCTCCAAAATTCGGCAGAAAGTGGGGAACGGAGAGTCTTAACTTTGGGTTCCCTCTGCCTACCCTGCTGTGTGCGGGATATAGCGTGAAGCTAATTTAATTTATTTTAATTTATTTGTCCTTATATTTGCATTGTGGTATAAAGGAACAGCTATATAAGAAAAACAGTGGGTCCAGTCACCAGTAGTAGGAAACAATTATTTAGATTCCTCCACTCTGTTAAAACAAAGTGCAACGTTGAATTTATACAGTGCAACATTGATGCATAATATCATGAATTTTCTGTTTTCATATGGCATTAAAAAAGTATGGTAAATAAGTACTTTTAATAATTATATATAAATGCAAATAAATAAAATAAACTCACCCACAATCCACCTAAGCCAGTTTTTGTGTATTGAGCTTCAATATCTCTAAGATGTGTCACATGTTTCATTTGAGTGTAGACTAGAAGTATAATTCCTTGTAACCTTATACTCTTTGCAACAATAAACCCCTGTCTGCACAATATTTTATTAAACATAGATGTCCATTGATCAGTGAATAGACTGTCCATTAACATATTTTGGGGTTGTGATTTAACTTCTTGCAAGCTAAAATAATGTATAATATTAGTAGCACTATGTTGGCATTTTTGTTTATTAATATTGGTAAATTGTAATTTAAATATAGGTTAAAATAAAATATATGTGAGTTCTATTAATATAACATTGATTGTATAGTTAAATTGTTAATTAAACACAATTATTGTTAGTTAAAAATGCTTAAGTAAGTGTAACACTTAATTGTAATTAACTATCATACTTACCCAATAACATAAAAGTCAGGTAATGGTTTATTTTTGTTGAACTGTGATGGAAAATCCAGTAATGAGTTGAGATCTTGACCTGGAGACCTAGTTGCAACATTCCAGGTCACGAAATAAAATCTACAAAATATTGAATATCATATACACCTACCATTAAAAAGGATGTCTTCTATATTTATAAACTTCTTTATTTGTTTATTTAGCACTTATTTTATGTTTACTTACCTTAGCGTATCCATTACGGTTTTATCAATTTCACTTATGCGTACATTAAATTTATCGTTTTAAATATCCACGAATCCTAAGTAATTTAATTTACGATTAATTCAGCAGATACTTATATATAATAGATAAGATAATAACTATTTAAGACAAACACCACCGTCACTGCAAAAAGTAAGACTGATAGTTATAATGACTTTGACGTTTATTTAGAACCAATACAGAATATCAATGTAAACTTATAACTTGACACATGAATATATACATGGTATATTCTATATTTAATTCTATCGATTTTATCTTTATTTATTTCTCACTTATTAATTGAATATGTCTAAATACTTTTTTAATGTTGTTAGCTTTTAGAGATACTACAATACAAGTAAGCCTGAGGTTAAATTTTCGAAGAATTACCTACAAAACTGGTTTCTTTTATAACGTTAGTTGAACAAGCAATGTAAATTGTCAAATAAGTCAAATGACAAATGTCAAATGAAGAGTATTATAAGTGCATTCGTTAGGTATTTGGCGGCAAACGGTTCTCTTTAGTGAAACTATCAGAATTTGAATGATACAATAAGAACATATTTAAAATTTTAAGAATATAATTAAACGAGGAAATCATATTCTCAGGTCTGTTTATTAACGTTAATAATATATTTACGTACTTCATTTATGGGCGAATGCTAGTAATATATGAGAAACTTTTCAGGTTATATTTATGTTATTGTGTAAACTAAATGTTGTTATTATTGTACACATTACAGAAAATGCCGCGGACTACACGTAAATCTCTTAAAACCCTTCAGCATACTGCATCTGACACAGAAAATTTAGTGGGTAGATCTACAAAAAGCTTGAAACACCAATTAAGCCAAGAACCTCCAATGTAATTTTGTGTAATAATTATTAAAATAAATTTAATAAATAATGTTCTAATTTTATATTCTAAATGTAGTATTTTACATTTTAGTAATGTTGAAGTAAAAAGAAAAAACTTATCCACAAAAGAAACTCAAGTAAATCTTGAAAATAAAATCAGTGCTGATGACTTGACAAATCCAGAAGGAGCTTCTGAGAAATATTGGCAAATCTTGGCAGAGAAGAGGCAGTAAGTATTTTAATAATATTTTGTTTAACATGGGTGTTGCAGGTATTACATATCATATTTGAGTTTAAGAAGAATACTATACTGGTTTCAGGTGGCTACAATAAAAAAAATCTAATTTAATTTAAGAAATTATTTAAACAAAAAAACATCTATTATGAACAGTTTTTCATATTTTTTGTTTATCATTTTCTACCAAGTAACTTATGGGTCAAGCAAAAACAAAAATCTCTCACAACAAGTACTACTTACACTGCTCATATCTGAAATTACATAAATTTTATTACTCTATGTAGATACAATTATGGATATTTTTTGTTTTTGATTTTCAGTGGTTTAGCTTATGGAGCAACAATACATTCTTAATAAATAATATCACTTAATCAAAAATCATAATCAGCTTCATGCTGTACCCGACACATAGCCGGGTAGGTAGAGGGAACCTAGTGTTAGGACACTTTGTTCCCCACTTTCTGCTAAATTCTGGAGGCATTGAATGTTGAGTGCCACTCAACGTTCTTTGCCTTGTCACCAGAGTGAAGAAATGGAATATAAATATAAATAAATATTTCATCCCATTTCCAGGAATGGGATTAAATAAATAAATATTTCATCCCATTTGTGGGATTGAACCCACAGCCAATCTGTTTTGCAGTCACACTTTGTGCCCCTGTGCCACAACTGGCCTGAATATCACTTCTAATCATAATATATTTTACATATTTTTCTCTTTTAAGAGTTGCCTTACAAGAGGCTCTAGAAGAAAATGAAAAGCTTCGAAAAATTATTGAAGATCTGAAAGAAGAAAATGCTCAGTATAAACAAATGTTAGAGGAAGCTAACAGTTTTGTTGAAGTCATCAAGGTATATTTCATTAATCAAATAAATGAACATATAATAATAATGTATGATTTAACTTATATTTAACTGTGTCTTAGTTCCAACTCCTCTCCCCCCTCTTTGTCATGCCACAGTTCTTGGACCCCCCAACATGTGTCAAAATCTATGGATGGTCCCTATTGAAGTGTCATATTCATTTTTAAGCTCCGTTTTACAAAGTATTTTGTGGTTAAGTGGCCAAATTCCATGCCACGGCTTGTCCTCTTACCAATAGGAGGTGACAAGAAAGAATTAATTTTTCTGACTAATTGGACCCATAACCACAACTTTGAAAGTCTAACACCATGCCACTGCACCACAACTGCATTACTATAATCTATTTTATTAATTTCAGGAGGAACTTGCAAATAATAGCAAAGATGATACTGGTATTGATGTCAACGATGTTAGTACGGCTGATGAGGCTCATGATGAAGAAACTAATGTTTTGGATTCAACTAAAAATTAACTTTTATTAATTTTTTTTATTATCTTTTTTTCTCCTAAGCTTGGTTTGTACTTTAACCATATAATTTTTTAAAAATATAATTTCTTTGAAAAAATACAACTTTTTATTTTTTTGTGACAACTTTCACTTGTACTGATTTTTCTTCTAATTTTAAGAAATACAAAGAAGTTTTTAGAATCATAATATAGGTGATATATTTTATAAATCACATCACACTTTATCATTGACCACCTACATTGATTGTTATAGATATAATATATGAACTAAATATTATGTAATAATTAGGTTAGGTAATACTTTTTATAAATAAACCATTGAATAAAAATGTATTGACTTTTATTAAAATTATATTCACTTTTGTTATGTCTTCAGGAACAGCAGGTACTACATATTTTGCATAACACAATTTAAAAAGATTAAATTAACTAATCAATGGAGGGCAATTTATTATTACACAAATAAAAATTATAACGATTTTTTTAAAAATTCTTTGAATTGATCATCAAAATTAGTTTCATATGTCCATGGCATTAAGTCAGGATACATTGTAATCTCTTTAAGAATATCTACATTTGCGTTTAACGGCAATACACTTCTAACCTTTTCATTCATACACCCTGTTGCATAAATATAATGGTTTATAATTAAATTATATATAAAATTCACATATTTATAATCTAGATTATCATTTGTACTGGGAACTAGTGGTGTGGGGTTCTTTATTCTATGTAAGTAGCCTGTAGTTATAACAGGTACTATAAAGTCAGCCTGTAACAATAGAGAAAAAAATGTTTAATTAATTTCTTTAAATTGGCTAATAACATTTTTTTATAAATAATTATATTTATTTACTGTTTATTGCATACATATCAATTTCAATTTCCTTGAAAAATTGTCTTTTAACATTTTATAGAGATATATATATAAACAATTCAATCAATTTTAATACTATCACAAATAATGTTAAAAAATTGTTTATGTGATATAAATTCCAGCCCAGGCAGTGCAACATTGTCTGATATGGGATGTCTTTATACCGAGTTACTCTGCCTGGTTATATACAATATAAAGCTACAAAAACCATAATGAATTTGGTTTTTGACATTTGACTCTGTTAAAAGTGATAATTGAAAAATGAAATTGCATCAAATTATATAAATATTTGTACCTTTTCAAAATATTCTCTTATAAACTTTTCTGGATTTTGAAATACCTCTTCTCTCCTTCCACTGAGCGTTAAAACTTCTACAGAGTCATCCCAATTATTTACATACTGTTGAATATTAATGGCAGTATCAATACCATCTTCTGTGTATGTTAGGAATAGAATTGGACAATCATTTTCTTTTTTTTCTATATCAGTCTTTATTGGTGGCCTTAATGAAGGATTTGGGTTTCTATCTCTATTTTTATTGATGAATTTTTTATTTAAAGCTGGTGGTAGATCAATTTTTAAATTCTTAGTAAAAGTTACAATTTCTCGTGTCCCACTGCTTTTACTTGCACTGTGATAACCACTGTCCTCTTTGTTAAAACATTGGGCTAAGTTATAAAAGGGTTCTTCAATAGCTTTAAGAATATCATATCTTTTCATTTCAACAAAAGCATCAACAATTTTATCTAATGTGGCAGTTTCATTTTGCATAAACACTTTTAACACAATATCTGCTGGATCTTCTTTAACTGAATTTGTAATATACTGAAAAAGGAGAAATTTGAATTTGAATTAAAAATATATGTTAGAATCAAGGAATTAATTTATCCATCATCATACACTTTAGAATATAAGTGCAAATATCAGACATTAGGTATAACTATTAACTGAGACATTATGGCTGCTTTGCACTCCAGCCGAGGAGTTTGTCTGGACACACCCTGAAAAATACTTAGACTAAACAGAGAAGAGTGACAATAAATGCTAAGATTAATGCTAGTTAAATGAAGGATAAAGCAATTTATATGCTTGAAAAAGTTAATCATATTAAATTATTTTGGCTTACATTCAAATCATCATGAGATATCTCCAAAGCATATCCAAGATCTTTCCATGTATTTGGAGAACCTCCAACTTTCTTAACCAGGGTTTTCCATGCTTCATAGCAGACGGTTCCTGTTTTGGTCTTAGCATTTCTATAGTATAATAAACTTGTGTGGAGATAGGTAACTTTCAAGCTAAGATTATTTAATTCTGATATTTCCTTCGTTCTTTCTTCTAGCAAGGCTTCTTCAAGAGCTAACGTATCTATACTTATCGTATCTGCGTTGTCAAAATCTTGTAATAAATCCCTGTAAAAAAAATGTTTTTAATTTTAGTCGTTAATTCTCTTTTAAATTAAGAATTGAATAAGGTGTAGTAAGGTGCTTACATACATGTCAGTACTCAAATCAGATTTATTTACTTTTATATAAAATTTTTACTCAATTCTTAAAAATAGATTCTCATATTTTTAATCATTGTTGCAAAATTTAAGGAAAATTATTTGAAATTTATTTGACTTTGACATATAAATTACAGATTATAAATATATTTACTGTCACATGGAATATTCTAAACTTTGCAGAAGACCCGGCTTGGGTATACCTAGAAATTTTTAAAATTCCTACGTATTATAAGGTGGGTACCGGGTATTTTTAGTGTCATAAATATGCAACATGTATTTTGATTCATGCAAATTTTTTATGCATTTTTAATGAAATAAATATACATTCATATAATAAATAATTTTAAATATTTTTTTTGTTTGCTTACAAAAATAATTTTTGGCTGTACGATGTATTTACTTTGCAAAATAAATGAATTATGAATAAACAATTTTGCTAGTGTACACTATGTAGTAGTAAATTTTATTGTTTGAATGAACTTTTGGCGCGATTATGTTCTAAACGACAATGGTAACTGTTAAAAACAATTGAACACTTTAATAAAGACGAAAATAGTTGATGAAAATGCTAAATATGATTGAAAATGAGTAAGTAAATAAAGTCTTCGCTTTTTATCTTTCTTGCTGCAACGTTACACTAACGTTATTTATTTTTGAAATAGCATATCTGATACACAAGATGAAATATACAACTCTCAACCATTTTCATTGTCATCTTCAAATAAATCTGAAATTGTACATGTTGAAGAAAATATATTGCCAAAACAAGCGAGGCCGCCAAAATTTACGGGTCAAAGAGGAAGTTTTCGAAGTAAAGAAGAAATAGGTAAATGGTGATTATGGCAGTAATATACCTAAAATAAAGTTATTATAAGTTACAATTATTATCTACTATATTTTAGATCCTAAATATCGACATGTATTCACATATCCCTACTTTAATGAAGTACAATCTCGTGTTATGGAAGATGCTCTGTATTCAGGTATGTTTGCAAACCTCTATTTATTCGAAATTGAAATGATGCTTTTTATTATGTTTTTATATAACATATCGCCATTTTTTTTATCAAAGCGAGGGAATGAAAATAATATCCTCCGAGTAGGATTCGAACCCACAATCGTCGCATTTATATTTAGACGGTGTGCCGCTGCGCCAAGTTGGTCTCCTTTTAATTTTAGAAAACAATAATTTAATGAATTTAATTCTATTTATAAAAATCAATATATTGTATTACTTTAAAAAAATAGATAAATCTATGGTGGTATGCGCGCCGACAGGCTCTGGTAAAACGGTGATATTTGAAATGGCCATAGTCCAGTTACTTATGGAACTAGAAGATAAAAACTACACAGACGACTTTAAAATTGTTTATAGTTAAGTATAAAATGCTTTTATTTTAATGTTATATTATCTAATCAATGACATCTTGTATTAACGTTCGACTATGCCTTTATGATGTTCATAATAATTATAATTTAAATTATAGCAAATTACATGTTTTGCTAATTTACTTTTACTTTTTAAATAAAACTATTTTAACCGGATTAATCGCGTATATTTAGTTTTGTTGTACATTTTCGGAAACCCGACGTTTCGAACACTTTGCAGTAGTCCGTGGTCACGGGTAGACTCAACAGTCAACAACTCAGTCTACCCGTGACCACGGACTACTGCATATACGCGATTAATCCGGTTAAAATAGTTTTATTTAAAATGTGTAATAATCGTGAAAATCAAAGAACTTATAATACTTTTACTTTGCTTCACACTGTATTCTGCACACAGCAGGGTAGGCAGAGGGAACCTAGTGTTAAAAAACTCCGTTCCCCAGGTCTGGAGGCATTGCGTGTTAAGTGGCGGAACTCAACGCCGCTGTAAATATCCAATGCATTATGTCATGTAGGGCACTAGATGTAGACAAGTGGAACATGGGATATAGGACTCTAATTTAAACGGTGTTATAGTAACATAAACTGCTTAACAAAGAACATTCGTCATTCACCGCTTACTACAAACCGAAAAAAAAAATTGTTTAGCACATTTTATGATAAACTTTAGAGAAAGTCGATACCACGGTCATGGCGTTTATATACTTCGGTAACTCTAAAATACATTTCGTCTCGTCAAATTCACTAATTGAGCTATTGGCATTTCATTTTGATTCTAAAATTACGAAACACTATATTAATTCTAGTGGCCCCAGTAAAAGCTCTATGCACTGAACGACTTACAGAATGGTATCCAAAGTTTACTAAACTCGGCCATTTATGTATAGAGGTGACTGGTGACACTGACGTTGAATTTCCTCAACTAAAACCTTACAGGTATATTTATTATGTTTAAATATGAGCTTTAACTCCTATTATTAGTTTATGTAGAAAATTTAAGTGTTCGTTAACTAGGTTACTAGTTGTGGGTATTTGTTGAATTCGATATAATTTCATATATTTTTTACGAAATTTATTATTAAGAATGACATATGATAGTAGAATAGATTACACCAGGGTTGCCTAGAATTTTTTTGCCGCAATCACCTTTAATTAAATTTATGGTAATACGTTTTTGCCAAAAAAAACGCTTACATTTTTTTATGTGAATCCAACATCATTCGAAAGAAAATCAATTATTTGAAAAAAAAGTTGCGGCAAACTGAAAGATGGCATTCTTTTGGCAATTCCTCGTGTGTTTTTTAATCAAACATGTTGGATTCACATAAAAAATATGTTATTGCAATTTTTCAACAAAAACGAATTACCATAAATTTAATTAAAGGTGATTGCGGATTAATTCTTCTAGGCAACCCTGGTGTAATATATTCTTCTATCATGTATCACTTAAAAAAATAATTAAAAAAACAGGTACCTGCAGATTCATGCATGGGATCTATAAGTATTAATCATGTTTAAATATGAGATTAAAAAATTATTCTATTAATATTCTCAAAGCGTTATTCCACATTACATATAAAAATATTTATGTATCTTGGTTATAAAACATGTTAGAATCATAATAACGACACCGGAGAAATGGGACATGTTAACACGAAGATGGAAAGACCACAGGAGCTTAGTGGAGGTTATAAAATTGTTTCTGATAGACGAGGTTCATATACTTAATGATGAAATACGAGGCCCAGTGCTAGAGGCAGTAGTAAGTAGAATGAAAACTATTGAGGTAAGCATGTATTACATTACTAGCGACCTGAACGCGGCTTCGCCGGCTTGAACCGTGTAATATTCTCTATAAGGATTCTCTTGTAAAATAACTAAAATGCTCGATATGGGAATTGCATATATTTACACTATTGGATTTGAGGCCAGTCGTGGCGCAGGGGCACAAAGTAACTGTAAAATCCACTGTTTGTGGGTTCGATCACCACTCAAGGAAATGAAATATTTACATTCATTTTTTCGCTCTGGTGTCAAGGCAAAGCGCGGCGTTGAGTTCCGCCACTGAAGAAGCAATGCCTCTAGAAATTGTCGGAAAGTGGGGAACGATGTGTCTTAACACTAGGTTCCCTCTGCCTATGCGGTGTGCGGGATACAGAGTGAAGCTGATTTGTTTACACTATTGGATAAAAGTACGTATTGACATCTATAAGATATATACGATATTTCTGTATACTGACAGTTTTCCTTAAAGAAGTCACAAATGAAATTGCTTTATTCTTATAATTCGTACAAGTCTTGGAGCATATTGAGTATTGCGTCCAGTCTTCTCTGGGAGTCTAGATTAATTTCAGTACTTGCTAGGCATATCTATTTTTTTATTTGCTGCATTTCCTTTAGCGGTTTAAAAGGTTCTTTGGTTTTTTTGAGAACAGATTTTGAATTTTCTTTGTAGATATTTTTTTTTGTATAGAACTCCCTAAATGCAAGCTTATATATGGACAATCATCTTTAAGAGATATAAGAGGCATGCAAACTGTCAACGATTAAACTGCCGTGCTCTTAGTCCAGATCGTCGTATTAGGGGAAACCGCATTTAAATTGGTTCCGTAATACGTGGATGGGATGTGACTGTAGTTTGTCGCTATGTAATTTAATGTAATATTGTGTTATCCATATCTAATTACGGGGGTACTCAAGGCAGTAGTGGCATTAAAAAAAAGAAAACTTTAAGCGTACTTTGATTTAACAAGCATACTATTTTTAAAAAGAACGATTGCCATCTGATATCTGAGACCACCGGCAACTTTGTGGTTAGATTAGTTATAACAATAACAATAACACAGACTTCTGGCTAGGTAACAATTACAGTGGGAAATATTTTATTGTTATTTTTTTTTATTATTTACTCTTGTGTTGTATTTAGCAGCACAAACAAGGAGAATTTTTTATAAAATTTATTTGTAATCTAATATGACACTACTGACAGTGCGTATCCTTTTTCTTCATATATTTTATTTAGCTTCACTCTGTATTATGCTCATAGCAGGACAGGTCGGGTACTTCGGAACCTAGTGTTCAGACACTCCGTTCCCACTAAGACACTTCCGTATTCCACTTTCCGCCGAATTCTTACTTGTTGAGTGGTGTAACTCAACAAGATGTTTGCCTCGTTATAATAGCAAGAAAATAAAAATATTAAATATGTCATTTCCATGAGTGGAAATCAAACCCAAAACCTGTTGTGTTTACAGTCGCAAATAATTGCTTCATATTATTTTTATTTAATTACTATTTTTCTAAAACTAACGCTAAAGAATAATGAGGATTTTTTTTTTCATTTAATCTTTTAATCATTATGATGTTATATTTATATAGCTATAGATATACATTATGTATTTATACATGTGTAAACAAAACCAAGCTGGCCAGTCGTGGCGCAGTGGCGTGAAGTGTGACTGTAAAACCGACTGGTTGTGGGTTCGATCCCCACTCGAGGAGATGAAATATTTACTTAAATTTATATTTCCACTTCTTTGCTCTGGTGTCGAGGTTAGGCGCGGCGTTGAGTTCTGCCACTCAACACGCAATGCCTCCAGAATTCGGCAGAAAGTGGGGAACGGAGTGTCTTAACACTAAGTTCCCTCTGCCTACCCTGTGATGTGTGCGGGAAGCTGATTTGATTTGATTTTCGTAGACAATAATAGCGATCTCTATAGCGATCTCTAAAATAGCGATCTCAGAATTTCTCGTGATGGGTCTGGGCGGTTCTCAACGTCACAATTTGTCCTATTGCGTAAAGTTATTGAAAAGAAGTAAAAATAGTTAAAATATCCGCAATATTGGATATTTACAATAATATCAGGTACAGGCAGAAACGTACTGATTATAATATATTTTTTTATTATATTTCCGTAGTCATCTGTTCAATCCACCCATCGCCTCGAGCGACTACTGGCTCGGTACCGGGGCCCGCATGCCTCGGATGCTAGCAATAGGGCGTCCGTGGAGCCAGTCCGGATCCGCTTTGTGGCGATATCCGCGACGGTCAGTAACCCACAGGACGTGGCGCTGTGGCTCGGAACGTCTAAAAAACCAGCCGTATATCACAAGTTAGTTTCATTTATAAAATGTAAGATTTTGCTTGCCTCGGCGTCAATATTTTTTTTTTCATGTTTATGTACAAAATATTTTAACTTTAAGGCCACAGTCGTGACGTAGGGGCGCAAAATTTGACTGTAAAGGCGACAAGTTGTGAATTCGATTCCCACACTCGAGGAAATGAATTATTATTTAAATTTCTTCGCTGTGATGTCGAGGAATAGCACGACGTTGAGTTACGCCAATCAACACGCAATTCCTTCATAATTCGGCGGAAAGTGGGGAACGCAGTATCTTATTTCTTCTTACCTACACTAGGTTCACTTTGCCTCCTTGTAGTGCGGTGTGCGATACAGCGTGACGCTACAAGAAAGTAGTACGTTTATTTTTTGTTTCATACTATTGTTTATGATCTTTAAAAGCCTGCAGTCCAAAAAGACCCTTCGGTCTACTCCTATACTCCGGAGCGACTCCACGGTAAATAATATAAGGCACGAAAAATATATAATGGAAATTGAATATTGTTTTTATTCACAAACAAAATATAATTATCAGAGTTACACGAGTTACGAACATATTTGATAAGTTGATTTGATAAATATTTACTTTATATTAATATTTGAAGTTAAAACCATCGCTTGCGAATACGCTATTAACATGGATTTATGGAAAAGTTATCATCATGGTATTATTTTATTAAATATTTTTATTTTTAATAAATAATTTAATAATTTTTTTGTAATACTTTGTGTCAGATTTGGTGATGAATGTCGTCCTGTGAAACTAAAGCGCATAGTAGAAGGCTATCCTTGTCCCGCTGGAACCAGTATGTTTAAATTTGATATTGTACTCAATTATAAGTTATGGAATATCATACAGAAATATCACAACGGGAAACCTACATTGGTAATTATTGTATTAGAACTATTTAGTTACAAATTTTTATCCTTTGAAAATTGCAACTCAATAAATTAATATTTTGTGATTATACTTTAAATGCTTTTCTTTGTTGGATTTGAATCCATATAATATATTTCCATTTTTTTAGCTTCATACTGTCCTATCCCATCATCGTTTTCCGTTTCGTTACAGTGATAGAACTTAACGTCTGCTGCCTCACTACCAGAGCGAGAAAATGAAAATATTAAATATTTCATTCCCACGAGAATCGAACTCACAACCGTCGCGTTCACAGTCGCAACCTTGTGCCGCTGCGCCACGACGCCCCGAATAATATATTTAGTATGTAGATAGTTATTAAGATGTAATTAATTTCGTTGTGAGGATATTTATATAAATATTATAATTTTAATAAATGTTAGATATTCTGCAATACAAGAAAGAGTGTAATACTAACCGCTGAAACATTGTCCCGCGAAATTACCGTTAACTTTAATGCAGAACAAAAAAGTAAACTCATGACATTAGCTTCTACTCTAAAAACCAATAAAATTCAAGTAAGTAGTAACTATTTAATCATATAAAAAAATAAGTTTTATATTTTTAAGCAAATAGCAACTATAAATAAATAATATTATTTAATCATATAAAGCAAAACCCAGGAATATTTTTTACTTATAATTCACCCTTTATTAACATTAGGTAATTTATAAAGTATTATCTTATTTTTAGTATTTTTTTACCTTCAGGCTGTATTTATTATATTTAGCAGTGTACTAGTCACTGCAAAATTTTCGACACATTTCGTATTGAGTGGCTGGTGGAACTCAACACTGCACTTTGCCTTGTTTCTAGAGAGAACATTCTTCCGAGTGGAAGTGAACCCACAACCGTCGCGCTCACAGTCAGACGTCGTCCGCTGCACCACGGCAGTCTCAATTAGAGTCAACTTCAAATATACTCGTACACTTACATATTTTGTCATATATATTTTGTAGTCACTAGTTCTCTGCGGTGTCGGATGTCATCACGCCGGATTATTGTTTGAAGAAAGAATTAACATAGAAACAGCTTTCCGAAACCGCGACCTGCCAATACTCGTTACGACCACTACACTAGGTATTTATTTTGGAACTAATATATAGTAAACTAATAGATATAGACTAAGAGATAATCAGAGGCTTTTATATATTGTAGAGTCTCCGCGTGAATTGTCTCGGTCTGTCGGCTGCCAGTGATTATATATAAGAGATGTCATAATTTAAACATTACATTTAATTTATGAAAAAAATCTAAAAATCATCTGAATCATTTGAAATTAAGCGAGTTTATCAAGTGAATTGTCCGCTGAAAAAAACGTTTAGTAACAACTAATGTGCGACACTGATCTTATGATCGATCTGATCTGAATCTATCAAGATTACCTAAACTATAAGAATTAGGGACATGATTTCTAATAAACGATAATAAAAGAATACGGACATCCAATGTGGATCTCTAGGAGATGTCCAACAAATAAAAATTAAGAAATGGTGCTTCGGCTGTGTTGATGATTTGCCAATTTTTATGCTAAAAGGTCTAACCCGATAAGCATGGGAAAGCTGCACTGGCTCCTTATTAATTATTTTTTAAAATATTGTATTGCGTCTTATTTGCAATAACTACAAGCCATTTTTTTCTCTAACCCTTATAATAAGGTAGTTATGGGAGTAACAAACAAAAAATATTTTTGCGGTATGTTTTACAATACTGTCGTATTAAAAATAATTCATTAGAAGCCAGTGCAGCTTTCTCATGCTTATCGGGCTTATACCCTTTGACATATTTTTAAAATCTGTTGGTAGGAAAAACTACTCATATATATTGCATTTCTTAGGAATTTCTAAATTTCTTCATTTAGAAATATAAATTTTCAATGAAAATTGGTTAAAATTACATAAGTTACTGACTATAGTATGGAATTATAGTAATCATTTACATAAACGCTATGATAAGCGTAGATAGTAGTTATTCCGAAAAAAAAAATTTTTTTACTACGTAAATAATGGGTAATCGATTAAAATCACAACACAAACATCAGATCGGAACGAAAGGAGTGGTTTAAATCTTAATAAAAATAAGGTTTTCTCTGCTAAAGCTAGATGCACGAAAAAGGAGCATGAAAAATCTTAAAATTAAAAAAATATATAAATGATTTGACAGCATGATCCCCTTTATACTAATATAAAAAAATACGAACATATTAAAAAATAAATAAAGAAACACACATAAAATAAAATTCTCCATATAAATAGTTTACATAACGCGGTGACGTTGCGGCAGAGGCAGTCCCGCCAGCGCAAGCTTAAGATGGCTGATATTGTTAATAAAAGGATAACGCGCGTCACGCACCGACCGCGTGCGTGATAAACGAACACGCTGATACAAGGCATCTGCGAACCGACAAGTTATCAGACCATGTTGATTGTTTAGCGGAATTCTTATTGAGGTTAGGCGGTAGGCGTGGTATTAGCGATCATACATTTTGAACAATTTTGTTTTATGGATTGGAATTTGTGTATAATACAATTTATATTTCATATTTTTTTAGCATTACGCTGTGTCCCGCCCTTAGCAGGTTAAACAAAGGGCACCTGGACCCTAACGTTAAGACACTATCGTCCTCTTTTCCCATTTTTCTTCTAATAATTGTTAAAAGAGGCCAGTCGTAGCGCAGCAGCACGAAGTGTGACTGTAAAACCGACTGGTTGTGGGTTCGATTCCCACTTGAGGGGATGAAATATTTACTTAAATTTATATTTCTATTTCTTCGCTCTGGTGTCAAGGCTAAGCGCGGCGTTGAGTTCTGCCACCTCAACACGCAATGCCTCCAGAATTCGGCAGAAAGTGGGGAACGGAGTGTCTTAACTCTAGGTTCCCTCTTCCTACCCCGTTGTGTGCGGGATACAGCGTGAAGCTGATTTTATTTCTTTTTTTTTTAATTGCTTCATATTAAATTTGAACCAGCAACCATCACACTTTATAAATACTACTACTTGTGACACACGTAATGTGTTAACTTCAATGACTCGATCTCGCGCGTGACGTCTCCAAATCCGAACAACGGAAACCGTTGCTTATGTCTTTATCCCCAGAAGGATCCGCATGTACCGGCGTCGGTTCAAGCACGTAGGGCCTTTCACAATGTAGAAAGTTTATGTATGAATTTTATATAAAAAATATATATTTTTTTACATCTGTGCACTTGCATGTATTTTATGAGGTAGACATCCATTATTATATTTTATACTTACATTATGTACAGTTAAGTACAGAATAAGTTTCACTTTTCAATATTTTGTATTTAGTTCAATACCTACGCGAATTAAAACGAGCCTTTCTGTCCAATTTTGAGACATTAGCAAAAATTTTAAATACAATCCCTTCTAGTAGAGATCATCTCTACAACAAACGCATTTACAGTGCAAAATTCTGTCATTAATATAATAAAACTATAAAAGGAATTAATTCTATCCATTAAATAAAAATAGATTTAGAAGCCGAACATACAATTTTAAAAATTTTTGTTTCCGAACCGGGATATTAAGATATTAAGATGTGAAATATGTATATACAAATTAAGAAAACTACTTTTGCACATAAATGGGTTTCGGTAAGCGAAAGCTTACATGAGCTTGTTACGTAGGAGTAAAAGGGCCACTGTAAACACGACGATTGTGTCTATGATTTATATTTAGGGGAATAAAATATTTAATATTTTTATTCCTTGGCTTTGGTGAAGAGGCTAAACGCGGCAGAGATTCGTCACTCACAATGCATCTAGAATTCTTCTGAAAGTGGGGAACGCAAGTGTCTTAATGGGAATGAAGTGTCTTGATACTAGGTTCCCAGATTCCCTTTGCCCAACCTAAGTGCGGAATACAGCGTCAAGCTAATATAATGTTTAATGTTAATTCCATTTACATAGTATCGTAATTAATTTGTCTTTGTTTTATTTTTTGTGCTAGCTATGGGTGTCAATCTACCAGCACATCTGGTTATTATAAAGAACACACAACAGTATGTCAACGGCGCATATCAGGTGTGTATATATTAGAGAAAAGTAGTTCATTATTGATTAGATGAAAACGAAAAAGATCTCACTTATCAGTTTGATATTTAATTTATCATAATATAAATAATAAAAAATAATTGTTTAATATTTAAGAATCTAGACGCTTTTTATTTTACCGCTTTCATTAAGAAATAAGTAAATAGAACTCTGTGACATATCACTACGTTTTCCATTTGCCGCCTGCATGTGGAGAACTATAATGCCGTACTTTGTACAAACAAAAAAAAGAAAACATCACCGTCACTGCTCGTTTCGTAAATTCATTATAGTAAATTCACCTACTGCTTCGCTTGTTGATAAGCCATCGTTTAGTTAAAACATATTATGACTGTTGGGTCAATATGATATTTTTCATTTAATAAGTTCTGGAGATTTGATATTTGTATATTATTTTGTTCATAGGAATACAGTATAAGCACAATATTGCAAATGGTGGGTCGCGCGGGGAGGCCCCAGTACGATACTGAAGCCACTGCTGTTATCATGACGAGGTCACAGGACAAGGTCAGTCATTTATCACTTTCATTTGTTCGCTCTCACGTCGTCTTCAAGGAGTCAAATAAAGTGACATGGGGATGAAAGGAGGTACCTGAAGGTACCTCCTTTATGAAAAAAGGGTGAGAGTGGTAAGAGTGGCAGCGTGAGACCTCATTATACAGCAGTATAGGGATTTGGACGAAATGCAATATCTTAAGTGGCGCTTTGTTATACTAGAACAGGAAAATGTAAATAATGTATTTACCCAAGTTGGGATCGAACCCACAATTTTCACTTCTACTTCGCGGTTACTGTAATTGTTTTTATATAATTTTAAAATATAATTTTCCTTATAAATGTATATTTTTTGCTTATAGAAAAGATTTTGTTTTCGTGTTAATCTATTTTCGGTTTGCGCATAATAAAGTAGCTTTTATGCCTCGTTCGAAATAAAAAAAAAATCAGTTGCTGTATATTAAATCTGTTGCTACTCGCTTTGTAAATGTAAAATAGTATAATTAATTAGACAAGGAGTATTTAATAAAACAAAATTAATTATATAAAAATATTTATTTCTTAAAGAAACGTATAAAAATAATATGAAAACTAGGCTGTATAAAAAGATCTAAATATCGTCATGACACATTTAATCGAAGATTTATATATATTTTTTAAATAATTGATAATAATCGATTATACTTTTTATAATAGTACTCATATAATCACAGGGCTGGTAACTTTTAACAACTGTATATACAATTTTTAATGAAGTATTTCTCACCTCAAACAAAATATTTATATTTACAGTAACTAAATATTTTGTACGGCACAATCAAATAATTCAATAAATATTAATCTAATTGAAATTAAAATAAGAAAACTTTTAGTATTATTCCTAATTAATTTGAACACAAAATAATAACTATCTAGAGAATACCTTAAAACAATTTACAAAAGTTGGTATATAGATCGATCGAACGATCGATTATTTAAAATATGGCTAAGAATAACATATCAAACTATTGTTTTATCATCACATTTAACTAAATAAATCTACTTCCTTTTACCGAAAGGATTCGCGTTATCCTCAAATTTGATTCTCGGAACGAATCCACTGTCGCCTTCGACAGTGTATTCAACGGTCATAAGGCGGCCATCTGGAAGTAGCACATGGTAACTGCCAATAACCTTCCCTTGTGCGTCTCCCGCTTCGTTTGCACCGAAATAGAGCAACTTCTCTTGATCTTCCACGTCGTACTTGTATTCATACTGTGAAATAAAATTAAACTATTAAGATAGCTAAATTTAAATTTTGCTAGTAGTTACCCGCATAAAGCAAGGTAAGCAGAGCAAACTTGGTGTTAAGTTAAGATACCACGCTCGCACTGTCTACTTGATTTTCTAGACATTATATTTGGAGAGGCGGAACTTAACACCGCGTTTTATCTTTTTACCAGATTGAGGAACTGGAAATATGGTTTTCCTCGAAGTGGTAATCGAATTTAGTCAGACATTGTGCCATTGCGTCACCAAGGCTCCCTATATACTTTTCAAATTACAGACCAAAATATTTTTCAAATGTTTTTAGCATTAAATACATGATTTTACAAAATCCACATAACGTTAAATTCACGAACATCAATTCTTATCAAGAATATTAAAAATACACACGTAAAACATTGAACGAACAATTAACTTTTTTGGTATTCACATTATGAGTGAGATAAATTACATTTTTATAAATCGCAGATGTAAGACAATGACATATATATATATAAATTAAATTTTATTGTCTAAAGTCAGTAACAATCGCGATAAAGTATAAGATAAATGGTCAAAGAGCGCGTACAAAAGCATAATATGGAGGCTATTGCGGTCTAATTAGTTCACATCGTTAGTATAATTCCTGAGATGGCTCAGATAGCGCGGAGCCTGCTGGTTGAGTTAGTGATCTATGAATGGGTGAGCTATTTAATTGTTCCACTGAGAGTCACTCTAGACCTTAAACACCTGAGATGGATCAGATTAGAGAGATTATCATTTAAATTGTTCGGTTGTTAGATTGTTTTTAGCTTTACGCTTTATCCCGCATATAGCAGGATAGGAGTGGCATGTTAAGTTGCGGAATTCAATTCCGCATTAGCAAAGAAATAAATATATAAAATATTCATTTCCTCGATGGGAATCAAATCCACAACCCACACACACCAAAATCTGCACCACTACTGGCCTCTTAAATATTGTGCTTATATTTTTTATATTTACGTATTATCAGTTAACAGTTAGATAATAGTTAACAGTTACTCTATAAGGTAGGCTAATACCTACGGTGGCTTAGACAGTATAGGGGTTAAATTAGTGCGCTATGAATGGGTGAGCTGTCTCAAACTTAAACGCCTGTGATAGATCTCTACAGGTAGTTGTCCGTTTGGAGATTATCGTTTAAATTGTTTGGTTGTTAGATATTACATTATTAAAATAATTATTTATATATCTTTTCTACGTCATAAGGCCTTCTCTTAGGATGATTATTGTTATTTGAAATTAGAAATTTCAAATAATACGTATGTACGTACGTGTGTTAATGTGTACGTACGAATGAAATGGTTTGAGGATGCATTTTTTGCAGAGACGAGAGAATGGAACTTGCTACCGGCGTACATATTTCCTATCATATACAATTATCTTCAAACAGGCTAAATAGCCATTAGCCAAGCGAGAAAAAAGTGAACTTGATACAGTCAAACGCTAGCCTATTTCTATAAAAAAAATTATGTAGCGCAAAACGAATCTAGTAATGTTTTCTGCTATACGTCATATAATATATTATATATTAAGGAAGGATTATCTTACGTATATAACGCAATAGGCAGGTTAAGGTATATTATGAATTTAATACACCTTTATAAATAAACTGTAAAACCTACGAAATGTAATCCTCGTTCTTGATATCTTGGTTTGCGAATAAAAATATTACATAAAGAAACGAGAATACTCACTGGCATAGGCGGGTAGTTCTCTCCCTCCTGCGGCGCGGGCGCGGGCTTCACACTCTGGCTGACGCATACTAATACGAGAGCGAAAAGACACCATTTCCCTGCAGACATCTGATGACAATTTTGTTATATATTAAAACACTTTTATTATACAAGAGCTTTACCATTTTAAATATTTGTTTATATACAAATATATATAAAATTTATTTCGTAATAGAATATGGGAAATATGTATTTGTAATCTTACTCATCTCATGACTTAGCTTTTTTTTATTTACCCAGGAGAGATTTTTTCTTTAAGTTGGTACAAAAATGCTGTTTATGTCTTAAATCCACCTTGTTTTGCGTATTGATGTTTCAAGTTAAAATTTTGACGTATATGTATGTATATAATGTTATGTCTAATAATATGTTATATTTATCAATCAATGAAAGAAGGCCGAGGCCTTTGAGGGCGTCGTGACGCAGGCAATATTTTGGCAATATTTTCATTTCTTCGCTCTCGCACCAAGGCAAAAGCCCGGCGTTAAATTGAACCAGCACGGCGTTGAGTGGCGCTCAACACGCAATGCCTCTAAAAACTCAGCGGAACGTGGGAAACGAAGTATCTTAATACTAGGTTCCATCTGCCTAACTTTTCTTCTAATATTTAAGTAAAAAAATAAATCAGCTTCACAGTCTATCCCGCACACAGCAGGGGAGGCAGAAGGAACTTTGTGTTAAGACACTCCGTTCCCCACTTGCTGTCGAATTCTGGAGGCATTGCATGTTGAGTGGCAGAACTCAACGCCGCGCTTAACCTCGACACCAGAGCGAAGAAAATGGAAATATAAATTTAAGTAAATATTTCATCTCCTCGAGTGGGGATCGAATCCACAATCAGTCGGTTTTACAGTCACACTTCGTACCGCTGCGCCACGACTGGCCTCCTTTTAATTAATTTTTAAGTCTTTACTATATAAAATATATATTTATTTTGAGCATTATAAACATACAGTATATTTTGAAAATCCCTTATAATTTCAAAAATAAAGTGTATATTTATAATGCTTATATTATAAATAGGAATCAAAATTTAAAAAGATTAACTAACAGCTTCAGCGGAGGTAAATAAAACACTCAATACAGACTTGTCACTGTAATACAATCGTGCTACCAACGTTTTAATTACAATTAATCATTTTCCTTACGTGAAAAATGTCAATAATTTTATTTAATAGATTCAGTGAGGCATTTACGTGTTTATTTTATGGATTTTCTTCACGATATTATTCTTAAGACAATGATGATATGTTTTATATAAATAAACAATATTAATATTTATATAAAAAAATGTGATTTGTGAGGCAATAATGTATTAATATGCATAGTATTTGTTAAGTACTATGTAGGTATATATTTATAAATTATTTATTTATTAAACATCAATAATAAGGTACAGTATTTATTTGCGAAATCAAAATATGAAGCCAACATTTTATTTTATTTTCAATATAATTCAGAGCAATGTGTTATATAAATAATAGTTTAAATACAATAAACATTATAAAAAAATATATATGCAGAAGGGAAGCGCCTTTTACGGAAACAGCGTATAGGGTAAAATATTTCAAACTCATACCTAAAGAAATTTATCAAGATAACAGTTTAGAGTTTAGATGTAGGGATTTTTTTTAATCTCACGATTTTTAACCATACCTGGTTTTAGTGTGACGCACACATAGATACACATACTACTACAAAAATATTACAAAGCGTTGCCGATCTTCTACTTTTCATTCCTACAAAATATAACAAAATTTAATAATTATTAATTTAGTTAATATAAAAAAAATAGCAATAAGAGTGATTGAGGCCACAGCCGGCATAAGAAATCAGGTATTTCAATAATTAAGTTATATTTGACCTCGCGTGTTCGATTCCTACAAGAAAATTCACTTGGACTCAATCATGGTATCGTTACGATACTAATTATGTGACGGTTTTTTGTCGATAAATATAAATTATACAAAATAAAGTAAGAAATTCAAAATAGGCATATCGACGGTCTCTAGTTAAAAATTGCAAGTATCTTTTATTGCTCTTTAAACTACTAACAAGGGTAATTTTCGATTATATGTAAGTTTAAAAATTTTTTTTTTGAAGATATATTTGCGATTTTTCGATACGTATACATCGAGATATGGAAGGCATACAAAAAATGTTAGATAATATGATAATAAAAAAATATTAATACAAATTATATATTTAGAAGAAACTCTATATCTGTATTTTTTTTATGAAATGACAATGGATTGTTTTTTTTTAGTAATATAACTATCATAGTTTTTTTTTTCAAAATATTTTTATTGGTATGTTAATACATAATGTGAAATACGCAGCACTTATTATTTTGTACGCGTCAAAATAACAGAGCTCTACCCGTAGAGACTGCGGCTTAGCGAAGCGTAAATAGTAATTTGCAAGAAAATTACAAGTTAACCCTTAAATCGTTTCGTGTGATACTAAAAAGGCGTAGAATACTTTAAATATTATTTCAGATAAACAAAATAAGTTATAATTGTAAACTGAAATATTTTACTTTATTTGAACGTAGATAGATTTTTTTTAAATATAAAAGAAAAAAAAATTAGCTTCACGCTGTTTCCCGCACACAGCAGGGTAGGCAGAGGAAACCCACAGTTAAGACACTCCGTTCCCCACTTTCTGCCGAATTTTAGAGGCATTGTGTGTTGAGTGGCAGAACCCAACGCCGCGCTTAGCCTCGACACTAGAGCGAAGAAATAGAAATATAAATATTAAGTAAATATTTCATCTCAAGTGGGGATCGAACCCACAACCAGTCGCTTTTACAGTCACACTTTGTGCCGCTGCACCACGACTGGCTTCTAATTAATTATTACATACTACTATATATTTCACGTTCAAACAAAATCGTGTAACTATTGGAAGTAATTAACTAAAATTAAAAATAAACAATAGGTGGCACTCATGTCATCATTTCAATGGCATATATGCGACGTGTGCTCTCGTAATATTGACCTACATTCTCACCTTTTTCTACAGCCGCAGGAACCAACAATTGGTTGTGTATTTGAGCAATTCATATCTATCTATCTATCTTTCTATATGGCAGTACAGGAATTTAGCTCCATGCTAACGCCACTCTACAAACGAGATAACGTTGCTTAATCTTGTGTTAGATTGTTAACTGATCTTAATATGTTGTACATTGTAGTTTTAAATGTTATATCTGGATTACAGAACGTGCTGGTTCAAATTTAATTTTGGGAATATTTTTATGTGTAATATCGATCGAGACTCAGATGCTAGTACTTGTCGAGACTCAGTTGGGGTGAATTATTTTCATTTCCTCACCGTTTCCGTCGCATTTCTTAAGAATACAAGGCGTTAAGTTTCAAGGCTCAACTCGCAATGTCTTGAAAATTCGGGGAAACCTGGGGCACACTACCTACCCTAGTATGGTCTTTGGGATACAGAGTAAAGCTATAACTATAATAATTACAGTACGTATGGTTGAACTTATCGCTGTGGCTATATAGAGTGTGTTGTAGTGAAAAAACAATAAAATCTGCAATCGCGCTAACAATGTTTTCAAATCAACGGGTAGTGAAAGATTTAGATTAGATTAAATTTTAAATTACGAGGTGCGTTGATATAAGTTCTTATAAAGTTATAGACAATGTTTTCTAATTTTAATGTAGTAATTGATTCAATGATCGATTTTTAAAAAAACTATGCCCAATACATAAATAATCAATTATAACGCTCTATCGTGGTAATATATTCTATTAGTAATTATTTTCTTTATGACTTTGGATTCAATATTTTCTCAATATTTAGTGAATTTGTTTTTTTTTTCGAATAATAAAAAAACGAAAGTTAAGTTATTATTTTAGATCTTGAGATTGTATACTGTTTATTTTTATACACAGTTCTGTATTATGAAACTTATTTAGTTTTTGTATTGCTTATATATTTACTGTCTTGAAAAGCTTTTACGGAAACCTGTTTTAATAAGTCACCGGTGCGTGCATTTAAGCGTAGTTGGTTTTTTTTTTTTAGCTTCACGCTGTATGCCGCATACAGCAGGGGAGGCCCCTGCCTACTGTATTCCCTCTGGAACCTAGTGTTCAGACACTGATCCTTATTTTCAGCCTAAGTTCTGGAGGCATGGAGTATTATTTATTATTCAGTATCCCGTATTTTGATATTTCATTCAAAACTCGACTAAGTAATATTTAGTTCAAGTTAAATCAGATCAGTGTTTGCAGATCTTGATAAAATAATATTAACATACTCATAAAAAGCTTATGACGAATAAAGCTTTATACAAAACTTAAATTAATATATGACGTTATGCAAAGGAATTTATAATAATTTTAACATAGTAAAGCAAAAAATTTCAATTCCCACACATATTTTTTCGGTGGGAATCTAAGTTAAGTACAAGGTCGATTCGTCTTGTTTTGTATTTACTTGTTATAATTATTTTCAAACTAAATTTTAAAATATAAAAACGGAAATTGCGGTTCCTGCTAACTTACCGTGATAACTAAAGAAGCACACACTACACACAATGATATGTAAACAGAGACGTTGGTGTCTTAGAGTGCTTCAGTCAACTGATGTCGCGCCCCGACCTCGCTTGTTTATATACGCACCCCGCAGCTTCCCAGGCGCGGAGATGCCGCAATGTCCTCTCGTGATACAGCCTCCATATACACGTGTAAAGCTTACACCACACATGGTTAAGTTCGTTTTTTTTATTTTTGAACAAGGTAAAAAAAAATATTTTTCTTATTTTTTTGTCAAGCACAAAGTGAAAATTGGTATTTTCTATAGTCCTAAGTGGCTATAGGAATTTGTATTTTTCACTTGATGCCCGAATTCGAGACTGATATGATGATGATGCATGATAATTGATTGAGCTTAACGCCGCGCTTTGACTGATCAGAGCTGTAAAATTATATTAATTCAATTCCGGAGTTGGTAATTAAACTAAGCCATCATGTTTACAACGCTGTCACATTTTGCCATCATCAACATTTTAAGTTCTAAATTTATGGAATACTGAGAGATACTCCTCAGGTTGCAGACAAACAAATCTTCTTATACGTTAATGCACTTTTTTATTGTGCATATGCATGGGCCCAAATAGTAAAACTATATTTAGTTCATGTTTTTTCAAAATTATATGTGTTCCCTAAATGTCTTTGATTGTGATTGTACGAGTACATATGAGATGACAATTTATTGATATCATCATATCAACTTAACTTTTCCATGCGCAATACTAGTCATATTTACCTCTTGTAGACTATACCATACGTTAGTCATAATATGTTTCCATACATTTTAAGGTAAGAAACTATTACGTACCTTTGATAAGTACAGAGTATTCATTAAAAACAAAGAACGCTCCAAATAGATTGTAATTATAATTCCATGAATAAAGTTTGCACTATGGAATTTTATGTTTATTATTATTTAATATTGTGTAATAAGATTTCGATTATGTGATATACATAGATTTTCGTGAATATCTCTTTGACATTTCTGATTATTTTTTACATCTAAGCCCCCTAATCTTTTAACATTACAATAGAACCAAAAGAGATTCATAAAAGTTTATTTAAACGTTTACAAATTCTGCAAAACTTACGAAATATCGATGTGTGATTGACATTATTGTATTGATACATACGTTTCAAAATGTTTTTTGTGTCCATCTCCTCGGTTATCAATCAATTTAATTATCCAATTTCGTGGCCGTGAGCGGTAGGCCCGATAGATTATATGGGCATGGAAAAATCTCTATTCAATTTTATTTTCAACTAATTGTTTTCGGTATTAAATTAATAATATTAATATTTTACAGAACTTTTAAAATGTATCAAATTTTAAGACATTCACTAAATATATAGTTTAATTGTAAATAACTTCGACTCGACTTCATTATATTTGGACATATTAAATAATAGAAACTTCTTTGCATAATCCGATGTCATCTCAGTCACCTTTAAAATTACTAGATCAAGAATAATTGCTAATATCATAATAAAGCAAGTCGTGCTTTAGCGGATAATATTCCGGGCGTGTGACGCAAACCTCCCCTTTTAAAAGTGATGTCGAGAATTAATCTTTCATTCGAGAAATCGAGTTCGTTTATAATAATATAGTTCATTGTGTTATCTAGGACGTCCCTCTTCCTAGTAGGACTATCTTCACCACAAACAAGTGAAAGCGACCCAATGTCATAATACTTACATATTATGTTTACAAACATGATGTTATTATACAATTTTCTTAAGTTATTTTTCTTTTATAATTATTGATTTTTTTATAGCATTTTAATATAATATTCAAAAACCTTATAAGTCTAAATCTGTATTACCTGGTATATTACATTGATTGCAGTAGTAAGTGTAGTCTATTTATAGCACAATATCAAATGAAAAAAAAAACCGGATAAGTGCTAGTCGGCCTCGTCCACCGAGGGTTCCGTAAAAAATTTAAGGTCTTGGGCCCGAGCCCTTTCATCTAGTACCTCATTTGAACTAGCGGCTTTAATATTAAATTTTGTACCCTTTTTAAGGCTATTATTTTGTAGGATTTAACTACTAATGTATTTATTTCAGGTTTTTTTTCTAAACTATTACTACATGTAAATGCTAGTTAGTTACTACATTTCATCATTTTTGGTTAACCGGAAGTACCCTATTATTTTTAATACCGTCAACAGTGACGAATTATTTCTTCAGGAAATCATAAAGCCGTAGATATCAGTATATAGTTTGAATTTCAATTCGGTTTCTCGGTTTCATATTAAATTTTCTTCGCTCTGGTGTCGAAGCATAAACGGCGTTTCGCCACTATATACGCAATGTCTCAAAAATTTAGCGGAAAATAGGAAACGGAGTGTGTTAGCACTAGGTTCCCTCTGCCTACCTTGCTGTGTGCGGGTCACAGCGTGAAGCTAAAAAAACATTATTTACATTAAAAGCACGACGCTTAAAGATGAGACTGTTAGCAATCGATGATTGGTTGTAATTTTATTGTTCAAAGTCAAATTCGACATAACATAGTCATTTCCATAATAACAGTTCAATTTAAGTTTACGATTTAATATATCCATTTGACTGAAGCATGATAGATTACAACACGCGAGGCGAATGAAGCTTACAAATTTTCAGTCTCATTCAACGCTGTTTCATTTTACATATTAATTTATACTTTGATTTAAACTAGTTTATAAAATTTATATTTAAAAAATGCACCTCTAACGTCACTTAAACTAAATTTTAGGTGATGTTAATTTAAAAGTCCGTCTTCAGCTTGTGTACTTTTTGTGCTCAAAATATCTATATGTAAATAAACATTTATAACCAACAATAATTTGGTTATGGCCCATCGTGACGCAGGTGTACGAAGGTGCGACTGTAAACGCGAAAGGTTATGGGTTTCATTCCCAATCTAGAAAATGAAATTTCCTCGAAATTGTGGAACGAAAGTGTCTCAATGGGGGATCGGAGTCTGCTATGTGTAGATAATACAACTTGAAACTAAATAATAAATAATAATAATGACACTGATAAATAAACAAAGTATTTAATGTCTTATATTCCGTTAACGCAATAGCCTAAGATTTAATTTAGAAATAAATATCCTTGTCTTAAATTGGCCTTTGTTCGAATAAATAACAAGAACACTAGATTTTATATCACTGTTTTTTATTTTGTTAAAGTAGACAAAAACATGATTTAATTAATGGATGTTCAGTAGTTAAGAATTTTTAATATAATACCAACATATTCACTTAATTATTGAAGAATAAAATTACATAAAAATATCGATGTTTAAAAAGATTACTAGACTTAATTGCGCACATCTGCTACATAATGTTGAATTTATAAACACATTTTTTAAATAGAATCCAGTCAAGATGCAGGAGCACAAACGTAAATAGAGATAGATAGATCGGTTGTGGGTTCGATTCCCACCGGACCTCGCTTTGGTAACGAAGCAAAAGCACAGCGTGGATTGCGCCACGTAACATGCAATGCTTTTAGAATTGGGCGGTAAGTAGAGAACGGAATGATTATGGAGTGCCTTATTTTTTTAATTTCTTATAAATTATAATAAAGACACAAGGAAATAGTTAAAATCTTAAGTATTTAGCTAAAAATTATTTAGTATACATTGTAACGAGGCGACCTAACAACGAAATTATTTGTTTTCTATTTTGATTTTAGTAATTACTGTTTATTACTTTTATCATTATAAAGATGTATTATAACTTTTAATAATATAAAAAAAAATTAAACGCTGATTGATAAACGTTTAGTAGCATCTGTCTATTCTGTTCCTTGAATTATGAAGTAGGTAAGGTCAAAGTATCAACGTTTGCGCCTCGCTTTACACAAATCTTATGTCATTGCAACACACGTCTCACGTTGCTTACCGCGATGTGACAAAACATATTTATTCAAAAATATTAACAATTTTCGAGAAAAGTTAAATATTTTATATTATTAAAATATTTTATAATTACGAAAGACATTCCGTTTCCATTTATACACTTCCTTTCCCCACTTTCCGCTGAATTCCGGAGAAAATGTGTGTTGAGGGTTGGAACTCAACGCCATGCTTTGTTTCGTTACCAGAAGGAGGAAATGAACATTTTGAATATTTACTTTTTTCTCGATTGGGAATCGAACCCTCAACATGTTAGGTTTGCAGTCGCACGCTTTGCCATGTACCACGACTGGCAATAACGTATTATAATATTATTAAATAAACAATATTTGCTAAGTAATACGAAAATAAATGAAATAGAAATGTTAATGGTACTTTTTCACTTCCAGTACTGCGTCTATTGCCACTGGGTGAGATTCGGGTGCAGATTCGGCTTTATCAGTAATGCAAATACACTTACGAGATTCGGGAGTCATATCATTCTCCTGATACTCTCGGATTCTTTTCACAATCATATTGTTTTCTTGTTCTAGTAAAGATTTTTCACGTATAAGTGCTCTTCTTGAAAGATCCGCTTGGGCAACTTTTTGCCATAATCTAGTTAAACCACTCGTGGATGAAATGGCATTAGCAACTAAAGAATCATCAGAGTGTTGGTGGCGTAAGTTTATCTTTGTCTGTATTGGTGAGTGAGGTATGTTGGAACCGAATGGCAACACTTTTTCCCGTTGTGTTTCATATTTTCGACATAGAGCAGCCATCCGTAATATTTTCTCGCCTTTCTTATAAGCCGATTCGAGCCACTGTACCGTGCTGTCAGATTCTCTAACTAAAGTGATCATTTGTTTGGAATCCGTATTGCACCCGTCAACTAATGCCTTTTTTAGGCGATGGCAGGCAGTTCGATGGCGGTCGCGGCGGTCACGGAATACAGCTTGTTTTGTACCTGATTCGTATGCTGCCAGCTCTGATCGAAGCCGTTTAAGCAAGCCGTCACTGTTTGCAATTTTCTTGGCTTGAGATGCTATAATGTCAGCCATCAAATTTTCTTTTCGTCGCAATTTACGAACCTTTTTCTGATTATCAGCAGTCCCAACAACGTATGCCTTTAAAACTAATTTATACTCGTCCCACATAAGACTGTAATTATTTTCAAGCAAAGATCTTAAATTTTCTCGTTCGTTTGCATATTTACTGCGCTCTTCATCTTCCTTAACAAGATTTTCTCCTCTTGTAGTCCATGCCAAAGAATCTGCTGTGGTATGTCCGTGATAAAGAAGGAGTTGAAGATGTGTTTCGGCTGCGTCATGATCAGATGAAATCTGTAATACGTCATCTTCACCAGCTTTTAAAACTCGAGATGTTCGTATTTCATTATGCTTTGACAATTCATCTAAATCCATTAAGAATTTGTTAATCATCGTGTCGATAGTGTCGCAAAAGCTAGCGACAGTTCGTTGAAACTGATCGTCAGCCAGATTCATCAGCTGCATTGTATATTTGATCAAATGATCTTTTTTATCGTAAGCCCTTTCAAATGTGTGCCACATCACTTCGATATCTTGCTTGAAGACAGGTTCATGAATTTTCAACATCATTTGACGCCAACTTTTGTCTAGCTCACCACGCACAAGCGCTTGTGCTGCTAACTCACGATTTAGCTGATCACGCTTAACTTTTTTTCGTATTTCAATTTCTGCTTTAAGTTTCTCAAGCATTTTAGCTTCTTTCCTTGCCCTTTTCTCTTCCTTAGTTAAAACCATATTTTTTTCTGTATGATCAAGACAAGATACAAAAATAAAAAAATTGCAAGAAAATAAGCGTGAATTTAATGTTATGTGCCAGATTTTATTAGCAGTGACATTTGGCAAAAATTAATATTTTTTGTCAGTCACAAAGTAGGTTACGTATTGAAATGAAGTGAAAAAAAGCGAAAAATATAACAATTACAGACATAAAAATAATATAGTATAAAAAATATATTTGTTAATAAACATTTTTTTCATAGTTAGATGGACGTTGTTTTGTTATTGAAATTATGAAAAAAATAAAAGTCTAAGTTTTTTTTTTTCAATCATCTCCCGCATATAAATAGGGTACATGTGTTTTAAGAACATCACATTTAAAACATTAGATTGTGACAATATTTTCTATGAAGGTTCCACCGACTGGAAATCGACTCGGCATGCTATCAAAGTCCCAGTCAGACATTTCCGAAATTCAATAATAATAATAAATTTAAGTAATAATATTAAGATTAAGTATTTTCAATCAATAAATGATGTTTCTCCAAAACAGGCGAGGTACCAATCTCTAGTAGAGGGCAGCGAGCCCCTACAGAGCTACTTGCACAGACGGTTAGCCGAGAACTTGAACAGTGAAGCGGCGTTGGGCACCGTGCGCGACGTCGCGCAGTGCGTGCAGTGGCTGAGCTCCACGTTCCTGTCCGTGCGCGCGGCGCGCGACCCGCGCAGGTACCTCGGCCTGCCGCCCGCCGCGCCGCCGCTACTTCTCTCGAAGAAAATAGAAGGTAGTAAGGCTTTCTTTCGGACGTCTTATTTATAGTTTATTTTTGTTTAAAATGGTTGGTGTACCTCTTTTATTTCTTAAATTATCTATGGTTTATGGTACTTACATATATCATGTAATTTTTAATTCGTTTTTTTACTTTTTAAGCATCTCTCGTGTATATCCGAATAGGCAAAGTGAACCTATGACTAAGTAAGACTCCGCTCTCCACTTTACACCTATTTTAAAGACACTACATATCAAATAACGGGCATATATTAACTAAATAAAACATAATAACATTATATTTATTTTACAGTAAGCGCAATGCAAAAGCAAAGATATACGAGTACCTCTCTATTATTACCTATTTTTCTATAATAATGTTTATTAAGCGAACTTGAAGTTAATCTGTTGCGGCGGTAATTAATACTGTACAGATGGTATTTAAATATTATATACAAAACGTAAATAACAATAATATTTTACGATAATTACCATGTATTGGCAATATTATTTTAAGAAACTTAAATAAATATATATATATATATATATTTTTACCTCGTAATGCTTATATATTTTGATCACTTATTATCTTTATTTATTGCGATGTTATTTCATTAATCAATGAAAAAAAAAGTTTTGTTTTAATATTTCAAGATTGAGGTAAAGTAAGGCATTAAGTTTCGCCACTTAAGTGCAATGCACACGCAATGTTTCCATAATTCATCGAAAAGTGAGGAACGAGTGTTTTAACACTAGGTTCCCTCTGTTTATCCTGCTGCGTGCGGGATACAGCGTGAAATTGATATAATTTTTTTTTTATTTTAATTGTAATATAATTAAAAATTTAATTTGCGTGGTATTATATATATAGATAATAATAATAATATTTAACATTTATTTTTAAAGTTACTACATAAAATGTATAACAACATAAAAATCCTGTAAGAGCATCACCATGACGTTTACGGCCTTGCTAAGTAGGTAGTTCCGGATCGTGACGGATGAGTCTTGAGCACACGAAGCTCCTTACGAGATAAATGCTATTTATATCAAAAGATACAATATAAAAAGGATAGATTTAATTTTTGTTTCATAAAATAATATTACGCAATTTAAAGTAAAGAATTTCTATGTTAAATTTTAATGAAATTCACGATTTATTCAGTTTCAAATTAAAATAAATATTTAATTTTGACATTTTGAAAATTTCACTAATAACTGTAATTGTCTATTTTATATTTATTGCCACGATCATTATTCAAAAACTTTAAGCTTATACGGTAGGTGTAAAAGGTGATTAACAACATAAATACTATGGAATTTGTTTTCATTTTTAGTATATATAGATGTTCCATAAAATTTATAAAAGGTTACTCACATTAGAATCGCTAAAAGATTATTTAAATATGTTCGTTAAGTAGAATCTAAGTATATACCTATTGCCCTTTACCCATAAACGCTGAAAATGTCATCGATGCGTTTAACGAACGTAAAAATCACGTCCCAGCGATGACGAATACGCTGCTCATCTTTATTTACAGTACGGTCGACGAGTCGTGGCCGCCCTGAAGTTTTCAATCGTGTGCGCATTGTTTACTCGGGAAAAAATCTATAGTAAGAAAAATATCATAACCAAATCTGTGCATAGTCATTTACATAGAGCTAACATCGGGCGGCCACGACTCGGCGACCGTATTATAACTTATATAGAGAATCGTGTGAATACGACGAATTTTTAGATAATTAGCGAGAAATCATAAATATATTTTACGGCCAGTGAGTAAATAATTACTGTAGCCTCAATGAATTCGTTGAATGTCCTTCATGGTCGCATAATATATGTATGTATGTTGGGATTTTTAATTTGAAATATACATAATATGCAATATTTTAAAAGAACTATGGGTTATTATTTTCTTTCTTTTCAGCTTCACGCTGTATCCCGCATGTAGCAGGGTGTGGAGAGAGAGCCTAATGATAAAACACTCCGAATCCCCGCATTCTGGCGGCATACCGCGTTGAGTGGCGGAGCTCAACGCAGCGCTGCGTCTCGACACCGAGCGATGAAATTAATATTAAATATTTCATTCACCCTCATTGGAATCGAACCACAACCTTGGCCTTTCTTTCTCTTTATTTCTAATATTTAAGAAAATTTAATAGAATGAATAAAAGGTTTTTTTCACATTTATCTTTTAATTTTCAGAGTTATGTGTAAAAGCAATGAATGGATTGGCCACTGCGGGCTTGATATCAATGGACGAAGCGTGTTGCATAGAGTCGACAGAAGCAGGTCGACTCATGTCTATTTACTATCTAGATTTAGAAACTATGAAGATCATTATGAAGGTACTTACCTTAATAGTATCTATTTACAATTTATTTTTTTCTAAAGACTTTATTAGGTGACGGTCAATTAAAGCCCATGTTGGCGACACCATACTGTTTTCATTTGCGTTTTTGGTATTAACATTCAGGATATAGAGACGTGACCTCAGCTGCCATCTCTGTTTAGTATCGACCTTATTTTGCATACATATGTGTACATCTCCAACCAAATTGGCTTAATTGCTACCTACCAATACTTACAATTTTATATGACGCGAGTATAGTCTTTAATTATTTTACAATATATAATTCTAGTCATTTAGTCGATTATATGTTAATCTTTTTATGAACTTTTAGAGATTTATTTAAGATATTATTTAAAAGCCTCACGGCATCATGCTTGCAGCGACGTAAAGATGTATTAGCAATTGTTGTATTTTTATTAGTTTTCGCTGATTCCCGTACTTAGCAGAGTAGACCTAGGCAGAGGGAACTTAATATAAAAACTCCCTATTCTCCATGCAACGCACTATTTTCGCGACATTACCTGTTGTGTGACGGAACTTAATGCCACGCTGAGTTTTACTATGAGTGAAATCGAACCCACAGCCTTCGCTTCGTCAAAATCAATGTATAATTTCATCGTATAACTCCCGTACACAGCTAGAAGGATCGGAGTCGTTGGAGCGGCTGCTGTGGCTGCTCTGCGCGAGTCACGAGCTGTCGGACGTGCGCCTGCGCGCGGACGAGCGCAGGCGCCTCAACTCCCTGAACCGGCGCGCCGCGACCGCCGCCGTACGCTTCCCCATGAAGGGCAAGATTAGCAACCGGCAGATGAAGTTGAGTTGGTAAGCCTGCGTTTATATGACTTACTGAGTCCGGTTGGGGCCGGCCGTGGTTGTGGGCTCGATCCCCACTCGAGGATGTTTATTTACACTTTTAATTTTTTTTGGCTCTGGTGTCGAGGCAAAGCGCGGCGTCGAGTTCCGCCACTCAACACGTAATGCCTCCAGAACTCGGCGAAAAGTGGGGAACGGAGTGTATTAACAACAAGTTAACCTTTTCCCCTCCTGGTGCGTGTAGGATATAGCGTGAAGTTGATTTATTTTATTTAATAATTCCAATATCTTAAATGCTTCAAATATATTATGGTATATTGGCCAATTGATTTGCGCTCACAGTCCAAATGTCATAACTAAAGAACTGATTTGTACTACAATAATTAAAGGTTTTTTTTGTAGATTAATAATACCTTTGTATGTGAAAAGTAAATAAAATACAGACAAATGACTCTGGTATAATTTCTGTATAATTTTGATGATTTTTTTTATTAGTATATATACGACTATATTACGGACACTCAATTTTGTCTTATTGAACAGATGCCTTCCTAAGGATGAGTGAATCATTACTTTTTAATAAAAATATAAACTTTACGCCCTTGAAAATATAATTAGCTAATTTTCATATAAATGCTTCCGTGTCATTTGCGTTTTCATCGCGCCTTTTTCTGCTCAAGTGCTATCATAACGTATAATAACGCGTCAATTACAATCGAGTTATTGTTGAAGGATATTCACTTTTCATGATTTTTTTATAGTTATTATGTTCCATGCGTAAATATAACCTATAAATTTACACGTCATAAATATTTACTTTTTTACTATAACCTTTGTTTTTTACCTTTTAGGGGTCGTTTCTAGTAAAATATTCATACGAAAAAAAGACCTCAGTATACATAAATATATTTATCGATATTTACATTGAAAACGAACTTCTAGGCCTTGGTTATTAAAATATAGTGAAAGTGACGAACGTAGCTACATATTTTTTTTTTTATTACTAGAAAATTACCTTTCTTGTGTTCAAAGGGGAAAATGTAAAGATTTTTAATAGCTTTTCATACGTATTATAAAATTCGGTTATCGTCTTAAAAAATATAAAAATATCACCTAAAATAATTGCCTTGTTAAAGTCTTGTAATATAGAGACTTTGGTCGTAGAGAAAAGGAAAGATGGACTTATTCATTTGCCTAATTTATTTTGTAGTATTGGCAATGTTATACAGGGTGGAAGTGTCAGCGCTCAATTTTTTTTATTGTATTAGGCTTTTATAGAGTAGTTAAAACTGTGTGTTTCATTTTAAGTGGTGCTGACATTTCCACCTGTATAGGTATACGTATTTCACATTGTTTATGAATATATTCAATTGATTTACATTTATTGCTCTACAAAATATTCAAACACTGTTGTAGTTGTGGTATTAATAATAAGTATTAAGTGTCAGTTATCAAGCCAATATTTTATTTCTTGTAGCGTAATCCAAGCGGTGCTCGGTTGCTTGCCAATTCCCGATCCGTCACTTAACCAAGAGTCTATGAAGATTATGAGAATCGCCGATAGAGTATGCAAATGTAAGATTGCTCTATTCTTTATGTAAAAAGTAATGTTTAAATTTAATTTTGAAAATTTACGTATATAAATAATTTACTATTAAAATAAAATGTGATTTAGGTAGTATTTGATTTGATGTGAATCTTGTTTTTATAATAGTAAAGTTATCTCTTTGAAGTATGAATTAAAGTAAAGTATGTACGTATTTAAATATTACACATTTATTGATATTTTAGCGAATATGTTTAAAATAGATTTTAACAAAATAAATATGAACCAATCTTACAAGTGGGTAATATAGTTAGTACCTATTAGGCCTATAAGTGACCTGTATTTTAAAATTACAAAAGTATAATATAATACATATATATGTATAATTAACATGAAATATCTCATGTTTTCAATAACCATGGAAAAAACAAAAAAAGCAAAATAATTCATAGCTTTGAGGTATTATAATGATAAAATACAATATATTTTCCATAAAAACTGTCATGTCAACTGTTACCAACAAAATCTTATGTTTTTCAGGTTTAGTATATTACGTGACGCGCACAAATTTTATATCAAAAAATCCAAAATTCTATTCAGCAATATTAAATTCTTTGATATTGTCGAAATGTGTCTCCGCGCGTTTGTGGGAAAATTCTGCGTACGTCAGTAAACAATTGAAAGGAATAGGTCCAATATTTAGTACTTTACTAGCTTCTGCTGGAAAAGTGAACTTTATGTTGTTAGAGGAAAGTCATCCACGGGATTTGGAAAGGGTCAGTCATCATTACCATTTTTACCTTCAATTGATCACGCATATAATGTCCCTAGCGGGATAGGGCGTCGTGTTAGGAACAAAACAGCTTGTTGCCAGAGGATGAAATAGAAATAATTCAATTAGCCAAGGGAATCGAACCCACAACTTTCGCGTTAAATACATTCTATAACATAATTATCACTTACCAGGCATTGCCTTAGTGATTGTCAAAAGTTCAAAAATGATTTAATTGTAAAAATCATAACATACCAGCTTACACGCACTAAGATATCAAAATAAAGTTTTTAAGACTTAAGTAAATTATAGTAAACTTAATTATTTACTATCTATCTGTTTTATTAGATTTATGTAATCTAATGAAACAGATAACAGATATATACTAATATCTACTAATAACAGATATATACTAATATCTACATACGTCTGTATGTTTAATGAAATTTTGTATGATTTTTAATTTATTTTATTTATTTTTTGAATGAAAAATCCAGAAATGTATTTTTTTACATGTTATGTAGATTATGAACAAAGGCCCGCCAGTGGGTAATATAATAAGGAGACAAGTTAGCTTGCTTCCAAAGTATTGCCTCACTACTATGCCGGTAGACGAAAAAACAGTTCAAGTAAAACTGTCATTAACGAACCACGCACATTTATCAGAAAATATCAACGATTTAACAGCTGGTGTAAATCATAAAAGTTATATTGTAGTTGGGGATACAGAAAACTATCTATTGTATTTGAATTCCTTTAAGTTAGTCAAATAACTTTAACTACTTTCAAATTTTTCTTATATATTATATTCTTTAGTTATAGTATTTCTTATAGTTTTACTTTCATATATATGTGTATGTAATTTCCTTTGTTCTTCAGTAGTCTCTACATGTTTCAGAGAAACAGATCTAATAAACTTATATGACGGATGCATTACGTTTCAAATAACTAGAAAACATAGTACTGAACACGAGATCCTTGTACATTGCATCAGTTCAACTTATGGTATGGTTTAAATTGGAAATAAAATTTAAAGTAATTACTACATTTCTATAATATTTATATTTTTTTGCAGTTGGTATCGATGAGCATTGTAAATATTCTTTTAAAGATATAAATCCTTTTCCAAAACCTAATATACAAGTCGATAGCAAATTGCTTGATAAGACTCCTCGTAATGTTAACGCTGATGATACATTTCAAGAAAGGAAAAGAAAAACAAAAGATACAACCGTTACACATTGCAATGAAAAAAAGAAACGAGACCTCAAATTCGTTGGAAAATTTAACAATCTTAAAGACTTGTTTGGACAAACATCAAAGAATATTAAACTAGATATAAACAAAACAACAGAAATGTCCAACAGAATATTAGAAAATTTAGAAACACATACTAATAACAATATTACGAACAAAGAATTAGAAGGACTTGAAAACTTGAATGAAAGTTTTGAAAACATTTTTGCCGAAGATTTCCATGATGATGATTTTGTTGATGACGATAAAGTTAGCGATATCCTGAACGAAATTGAAAATGAAATAAAAATTGACAAAACCACAGTATTAGACACTAAACAGATAACAAATTACAAAACATTACCACCATCATCCATCCAAAAGAAACACATTCTTAATACATATAATGCAAAACGAAAAGCTACTCCTAAAAATAATTTCAATTTCATAGATAAATTAGACACAAAATCTGATGCTAACAACGATAACATCAATGTTACTGATATTTGCAAAGAAACTGGCTTTAATAATGCTATCAAGGGTCACATTGAGAAATATTTACAGGAAGCCCATGATTATAATAGTACCAAAATTGATTTGATAGATTTGGTTGAAACAGAAAAATATCACAAAGATGTTGATGAGCATAAAGTATATACAAAAAAAACTCTCATTGAATCTCGAAATATAGAAAAAAATCACATTAATAATGCGGATATGAAACAAATGCTACTTGAAAAAAAAGAAAGTGAAGTAAAAAATGATAACAAAATACAAATATCACCACCTCATTCTATCCAATCAGGCATAGTAGACCTACCTAAACATACAAATAATTTTAACTCTATTGAAGCTGGCCAAGATAATTTAAAAATAGTATCTTCTCACTCATTTAATAAAAACGGAATGATAGGCTTGCAAACTTCTGAACTCTGTAGTGGTAGTAGTAATATAATAGTTGTTGATAATAAATTTGAAGGAACCAACGTAGACGATGAATATACTTTTATTGGTTATCCTTTAAATTTACAAAATAACAATAATAAAGCACACAAAGAAAAATCCAATTTCAAAAATATTTCTAACTTCGAGAATATTACATCGCACGATGCGGAAGTTTATAAGCAAGAAACGAATCAGATTATACCTCTTAACGATTCAAAATATGGAAGAAGTCATACTAATAACAATAACGAAAATTTTGAATATATACGCAAATATAAAGCCAGCCAAACTCAATTATTTAACATAACTTCCGAAAATAGCAAACAAAAAGTTCAGGTTATCGGTAAATTAAAAATTGATTTAGACGTTACTGAAATCGTTCATAATAATGAATCACATACTAACATTGATACTGGCGTTGATAAAAATAATATTAAGTCTATCTCTCATATTCCTTGTATAAGTACATCGCACGATAAAAATGCACTACCACGAGTAGATGTAGAGAATAGAACATTAAAAAATGTTGAGCCAGATCAACAAATCAATGAAAATTTAAAGAAGACAAGTGATTTGGCTGAATATAAGAAACAGAATAATAGTTTGCCACCCAATAATGACAAGTCTATTAAAGAATGTCTGTGCATTAAAGATATATTACAGAAATATAATAATAATGCAGGAAGGTAAATCAACCCTTATTAATCGCCTTAGAATATTACTTTCAAAATGTTTTATATTATTATGAATGTTTATTTGTTACTAGCTTATAGAATAAAAAATATTACAGGTCAAACGAAGAAAACGAACAAAATACATACACGAGCAAAGTACAAGTCAACACGCAAAAAAAAGATAAAGACGCTACCCAGACAACTAAAATAAACCGAAGAAAACTAAGAATTGCTGATATTGATAAAATTCAGATAGATTTAGCATCGTTAATTGGTGCGAGCCAAAGTTCTTCAAATAACTATAGTAATACAGAGTCAAGAGAAATTCAAGAACGATCTGATTTATCGCAAAATAATAAACATATTGAGGCTTATAATAACATTGATATTAATATATTCGATAAAATTCACTTCAATAATAATGGTAACAACGCTATTATTAAAAATAAAGAAAATTTTGTTTTAAATCAAAATAATGAACATCTACAAATTCATGCAAATAACATTAAACTAATGAATGAAAGTAATATAATCAATGATGTTAGCTCAATAAACGATGCGGATTTACCGTCTCCGGATTTGACATCAGAGTTAACTGATGATAATTTTGAATTTGATATTAACGCCATACTAAATCCAAAAGCGCTATTAGAAACTATGCACACAGAAGATGAACTTATTCCACCGCCGCTACAATTTAGTGATAATAACACGTATTCACCTGTTCACCTTTCTCAAGAACAAACCAACTTGGAAAATTTCACAGAATATAGCGACGCACATGACGAAGTTACAGATGATTTTGAGGGAACTGAGATCGTTTTTCCTGAAAGTACTGATATTGAATTGACTCCTAGAGAAATTGAGTCACGGTCGCCATCTGGTGTAATCATTTCTCCATATTCAAGTCCCGGGCATTCGTTTACGATGATGCGTAGAAGTTTCAACGAAAACACCAATACTTTAGTTTATCCAAATTCACGTCGAGCTAAGTTGTCTCATTTTAAATTTAAGCGTAAAAGTATGTTAAGGAAATAATTCTGTGTTAATGCATTAAAATTTGTTTTATTAATTATTTACTTGTTTATTTTACTTTTAATTGAAATTACTATAATAAAGCCAAATTATTGACATTATAATCACAAATATGTTAATATCTAACATTTCTAACATTAAACTTTTAACTAAAAATATTAAATTGTGAAGTCAGTAATTAATGTGCATATTATTTGGAACAACATTTTACTTATGTTTAACTTTAATTGGAAATCTATTATTCGCAATTATTGCTTTTCTGAAAATTTTAACTTACTAAGAAATTAAAAAATAATATTTTAAAAACTTCAAAATATGTTTAGCTACCATAATAAGTCAGGATTAAAAAAAAACAATGTATGTACAAGCAACACCAAACTTTATTGTAGTTAGAGCAGAAACAACGCGTAGCAAAAAATTATTATTAACTTTAATTACATTTATAGACTAAAAGCGAGGGATAAAATTTTCACTACAGTGACAGTATCTACGACATTATATTATTACAATTACAATTAAAGTAAAACCAAGACTGACTAAACATAAAAGTATAACAAGTGGGTTCGATGCCTCGATGGTCGGACATATTAACTTTATTTAGTTGGTCTTGGTTGAACAGAACTCCATTCCTTTACTCCAATTAGTCTTTTCTAAGTTGAACAGTGCGACGTCCTGTGGGAGCGCGCTGAGCACACACCATTCAATTTAAAAGAAACTCGGCGAGCGCCGCGCCCGCCGGCGGCCGACGACCCCGGCCACGCCGCGCCCGAAGAAATTGTTACAACCTCTATACTTTGCATTAAAATAATGCCCATTTTCACAGGCAAGGGATCCTAATACCGCAACCATTTAATTCCAGTGATATATTCACTCTGACGCCTCTGAAGTTCTCAGCTTCCCTGCAAAGTTTTCCATCGTGTTGCAAAAAGAAAACCTGTACGATCACTGGCGAATACGAACAACCGCTGCCGGCAAAGGTGGCAGTCCGTCAACGAGACACCAGCTGAGAAATGTTTCCGTTTAATGCTCAGCATGTCGACACTGAGGTGAGTCGTATCAAACAATCGTGACGTTCAACTAAAACATCATGATTCCATTATAATATATAATAATAATACATTAATAGCTAATATTTTGGGTAAGTAGGTAATAAATTCATTTTAATATAATGCAAAAACATGCCTAAATAATGCTGAATATTAAACTGGAAATTTATAGTCCACACGTTTTTTTTATTATTTTTCATTTATTTTTTATATTTTTTTTTATTTTTTTTTTATTATTATTGAGTAATTTCCACGCTGGGAAAATTACACTAATTCTATGCAAAGTATAGCTTGTATTTATTATATGACCACTCCATACTTTGTTTCTTTATGTTTACGGGCTATGTTATTTAATCTCGCACATTAGCAGTCATAGTACAAACAAAACGAAACTGTAGAGCTAAAATTAAAAAAATACACCTAAATTAAAAAAAAACATGCAAGGAAAAGTTCAAGCGCTTTGGGAGTATTACAGTAACAAAACATTATTCAATTTTAAATATGATTCATCATCAACTTAAAAAACTGTACTATATAATATTAAAAAACTCCAACGTTTTCTCTATTAGTTTTCCTAAACCATTTCATAAGAAACTTCAATAATACTTCAATATTTACAAATAGTAAAAAAATATTTAATATTTTTAATGAATTTTATCTTAATTTATATTTAAAAAATGTAAAAATCTTGTAAAAGTAGTAGGTAATATTGAAAATAATTTAGTTTTTAACAAAAAAACCGACTTCAAACAGTAAGGTAAATTGAAGAGATCCTTTACTTTGACATGGATTCCATAATCAGAACCTAACCAAATTTTCTTGAAACTACCCTTGTCCTTTGCAATAATATAAAAATCGTCAAAATCGGTTCATCCAGTCAAATTTTGGGGTAACAATCATAAAAAAAAAAAAGTCTAATTGATACCTCCTCTTCTTACATGCCTCACTTATATATCAATCTATGTTTATTTTTTAAACTTCATCTGTGTGTTTGTCACCCTGACCGTCCAAAACCGCTGGACCGTTTTAAATAAAAATTGGTATGTATATTTTACTTACTTTCTGGAATTAAAATTATGTTTATATAGAATAATTCCTAGAATCATCGAAAGCAAAATCAAATCAAAAGCAATCTATGTAAACTCTAACAGATCGGATAAACTATTAAATTGAATATATCAAGTTCATGATGACGCTTTAGTCTAGAACGGACAACGTTTCCTAGGTCCGCTAGTATATACAAATATAAAAAAGAGATTCACAATCGAGATGTAATATTAAAAACCAAAGTATTAAACTGCAAATATGCCAGATACACAGCATAGCCCGAAGCGAGTGGCATTGCGCCATTGTACATTGTATTTGAAGTGGTTACAGAGCGACAACCGGCGACATCAACCACTGAGCCGCGACGGTCTATACTAGAATTCATTGAATAAAACATCAGTGGCCATATATTTAAATTGAGTTACATCGTCGGCTACAGGTGATAACTTGCCACTATATTAGAATTAAATATGATAAATACAGTATAATATATGAATAACGTTAACACGGCAGGCTTTATCGCGTGTAGTCGACGATGTCGCATAGACGGTCACAAGGCGTGTTCAATTGATGTCGCGAGTTAGTGAGATTTCACTTTTTTGTCATGATTTTAAGATATTCCAGGGCATTTTGGGCGGCCGACGATTGGGCATCCTTGCTTGTGAGACCTGATCCATAGCATACTGCCACTGGAAGAGTGGACAGCTGTACGAGGCACTGACAGCGACCTGTCATGGACTTCTCTTCGATATCGACATATGTTACTTCAAATGATTGTTCTGAAGCAATCTCTTGCAAGAACTGCACAAAATTGAAATCCTTGTTGTTCAATGGGGTTACCTGTAATGTGATATTTTTTTTTATATTTGATTTATAAATGTATGAAAACAAATTATACATATACTACTAACACATAAATACACAATCAAATCATGCAACTATACACCACTGCAAATTATCAAAATTAAATAAAATTAAATTAGCTTCACGCTATATCCCGCACACAGCAGGGTAGGCAGAGGGAACCTAGTGTTAAGACACTCCGTTCCCCACTTTCTGCCGAATTTTGGAGGCATTGCGTGTTGAGTGGCAGAACTCAACGCCGCGCTTTGCCTCGACACCAGAGCGAAGAAATGAAAATATAAATTTAAGTAACTATTTCATATCCTCGAGTGGGGATCGAACCCACACCCAGTCGGTTTACAGTCACACTTTGTACCACTGCGCCACGACTGGCCTCAACATTTCCTATATTAAGATTTCTTATTAGGATATATATTTTATCATAATGCATTATGTAATATGCACATAAATATATATTAAGTATTTTTTTTTAAACAATCCAAACCAAAGATATCAACATAAACAAGTAACAAGGTACATATTATAAATTTAAAACATATAAAGTTTTCCCATAGACCATTTAAATTAATTAATTTTAAGAAATACAGCTAAACACTAGGACATACATTAAATATGTATAAAAGGTTTGTAATCTGTGTAATTGAGGGCCATATGATTGAGTTTCCACTGTCGTAGACGATCATCAAGCTGTACCGGACACAGACAGACAAACACACATGCATATATTTTTAAATCATACCTGCAACTTGGCCAGGTTGGGCCCCACCGATTGTTTCAAATGTTTGTGAAACTGGGACACCTTGTGGCTGTGACTGGTCGTGAGTGTTGATATTTTACTATCTTTCAGGTCGGCGTACCGGGCCGCTACACCGCCCTAGAATAGAAACGTTACCTTTTTTATAAAATATATGATTTAGTATTGCCAGATCTCAGCAAGTAAATATTTTTACGTAATATACATGAACATCATTCCCTTAATGTAAAAAAAAAAAAAATACCAGTAACAAGAATATTGGTTGGCCTTATTAGTAATAAATGTTATTTACATTTAATATCACAAAATAAAATAAAAAAAAAACATTATAATTGTATATATAGCTTTATATATCTGGCAACTGGCTAAGAGCTCAACCCAAAGATAGTACATCTGTCTGGCCAAGTGCTAACATCTTCACAGAAGACCAACACAATAACCACTAACAAAACTGTTAGTCACAGATAAATAATTTTATTTACAAATAAAATAACAAACTCTATTGATTTGTCCTCTATTAATGGTCATGGAACAAAAATGTAGTACTAAGATTGTATCGCCTTAAGACTAAGTTAAGCTTATTAGCATTGGCAAATGATTATATAAACATGAAAAGGCAAATGAGATTGCTTGTCTGAGTTACTAGGGCACTGCTCTAGTTAAATAATTTAATTTAAAATATTTATTGTAAATAACTTAATCTGGAAACTTTTTTTATTTAAAAAAAATCTTACATGGGAATACTTGTTTAACTCTGCATCCCTGTATATGTGACGTGGTTTTAGATTGAATCCTACTCAGAGCTGTAAACTATTTTTATTTTCTCATTCTAGTAAGAAGACAAAGCGCTGAGATACTCCACTAACTTAGAATGTTCCGAAAATTGGGAACCGGAAACGGATTATTTTAACACTAAGTTTATAAAACAAAAAACAAGTTACCTCCTCTTCATTTTGGAATGCTTCAGGTGGGTTGTCTTGCAACGCCTGCCACATTTTGTAAGCAGCTTGACGTTTGGCAAGTTTCTTGGACTTGCCGGTGCCGACCTCGCGACGTTTGAGCAGAGTGCACACAATCGTGAATTGACGTTCATGAGGCAGTCCTATAAGTTTTTTTTAATATATATATTATTATTTAAATATTAAAATAAGGCTATACAAAAAATTATATTTTAATATAAAAGGTTTTAAAACCGCTTTGCTTGCTACCGTCTGTATAATCACTATTAATTAACTTTCGCACCTATATTGGTTATCCAGTAAATCCAAATGTCTAACATTTAAAATACGAATGCACATTTAAAATTTATATTTTGTTTTGACCGTCATTTTTACAGGAAAACTAATATTTAAATTTTTTTTAAATAACAAGTTACAATCAGAAATTACTAAATAATTTATAAACTTACGTCTAGCAACATTGTCATCGTTTTCGGCATGGTACAAAGGGGGTGGCCAGAAGCGAGACATGCACAACTCTTGTAGCCATCCCACTGGGTTCCCCATCAGCTTATCTTCAAACGATGATACTACAGTGCCACTGCTTTAATATGAAAATGTAATTAAATTTAACAAATGCTTACAGGCAGATATGTCATGTTAAAATAACACTAATGAATTCTTAAGTGCATGTTAAAAAAATAATAAAAACTCATATATGGGCTCGCCCATCAAGGCAAAAATTTACTTTTTTCTAAGAACAAATTTTTGCTTAGCTAGAGCCCTTTCATCTGATACGTCAGTTCACGAACTCTTTCCATTCGAGCGGCGCCGATACGGCGCCCGGCCGATACGAAATGGCAAAGGCCTCGAATGCAGTGTTAATATGAAATTTTGCCCCCCTTTTAAGACTATTTTTTTAGGATTTAACCACAAATATGTATCATTTTCAGATTTTGTCCTAAATTAGAACCCTGTGCCTAGTACCTGTAGACGCTAGCTGCCAAAGTAGTAACTATAGAGTAGTTAGATTTCTACGTTATAAACAGCCATTTTTTTTTTTGAGTAAATGTAGAAATATTATTTTTTTAGAAAATCAAGGGATTTTATACTTGAGTATATGGTTTGAATTTTAACTCGACATCTCTAAGCCTGAGATAAACGCTCTTGAAAGACAGACACAGATGGACAGCAAATTGATCTTATAAGTAGAACCTTTTTTCCTTAAAAGGTAAATCTTACCCTAAAAGAAAAAGGGCATTATGATTGTAGGTTGGTGTCTAATCTTTCCCTTTAGTTCAAAAGTATATTTTTACTGAAATAGAACCTACATAATTATATATTAAATACTTACGTTTCTGGTACTGTTCCATTAGTAGATTGATCAGCTGGAGCGTTTCCAGTCAATTTATCTAGCAATGCTTTAGCAGCTGAATGTTTTGCTTCCTTCTTTGATCTTCCAGTGCCCATTGCTACAAATTATGAAAATATTTAATGCACAATAATTTTTTTTCTACTCTACATTTACTATATTATATTTAGTATATCTGTGTTCTTTCAGTAACATTTTTTTGTAATTAATTACTAATTTCTGCCTTGACTTGAATTTTTAAGTTAAAACTTAATGTGGCTTACATTAAGTTTTTTTGCTTCATACCTTCCTTATCTTAGTTTTAATACAATTATATTTAATAAACAGCATAATACAATTAACACAATCATTCAAAGAAAATAGTGATTGAAAAAAAAAATTGTTGTAAAATAAAACGTAAATTCTCATCTCATTCGCGAAATGGGGCCTAAGGTATTGGTTGTTGGAAGTTGAACATTTGTTTGTTATAGAAAATAGGTAATTGCGAAAAATATAACGATGAAACTGACGAAAGAGAGATATCCCTTTCTCATTCTGGTATGTTTTTAGAGAATAAAAAGTGACAGTTAGGCAATGTTTAGTAGTATTTTTGTAGTAGTAGGTGTTTACATTATTGGTCTATTCATAACTGCATTACATGTACTACAGTATGGTTAAAAATCATGAAATGAAAATAATAATCCTATGTTTGAAACCGTTGAGGAATCTTGATTAATTTTTAGGTATGGATTTGAATTTTTTTTTCTATATGCTGCTCCCGTAAAAGTAAAGCAGGCGCGCTTCCATTCTTGTATATAATGTTGTGTCAAGAATAAATATTACATTTTGTTTAAAATAATCACATCCATATACTACATTATCACAAATACTTACATACTAAATCAGCAACAGTGACACGGTAACGGAAGGTGGGCTCATGTATCATGCCCTCTATTTGAACCAGTTCATACTTAGGTACCGTACCGCGCCTGGCGAGAAGCTCCTGCAGTACCGACACTGGTGTCTTCATTGGAAGAGATTCCATTTCCTAAACACAGATTGTATAAATATATTTTATGTATTTTACATTTATATATAATATATATTTTATATGTAATATATATTTATTTAGACTTCAACCTGTTTATTGCATAGGTAGCAAGGTAAGCAAACAGAATCTAGTGCTAGGACTGGGTTCTGTCTGTTTACCTGCTGCTGCTGTCTATATACACTACTTTGTTTGCCTAATTTATGAGACATTAAGTTTTAGGTGCTTCATCTAGCAAAGCATGGAAAAGATAATAAATTAAATATATATTTACTATACACATACACATTTACAGTTTTTTTGATCATTATATATCATCCCATAATTATTAACAAAATTGTTACTATACCCGCTTGGCTGCTTCATCAAGTGGCAGACGCTCTAAATTGTTTTGAGGTTTAGGTCTGTTTTGGTAGCGACGACGGGGTCCATGAGGTCCATGTTCCCCATCTGGTCCAGCTCCATGTACGGGCATTCCATGGACGACCCCTGGTACACCGCTATGGACGACAGGGTGTGGGTGTACTACTCCATCCATCTGCATGCAAAATAATGATATGTTAATAAGAAGTTACTCATTTATCTTCACTTCACAAACTTACGAGTTATATCCAAGTTTGGCAACTAGCCTGTGCAAGAAAAAGCAGTCATGAGAATTTGTGCATGAGTATGTGCTGTGTATATGTGAAATTGATGAAGTAGTTGTGGGAAAATTCTCACACTTCAAAGTCACAAGCATAAAAGTGATAATAAAATGTAAAAATGTATTTCAATTTATGAAAATAATTAACCATGTGTTATTTTCAGCCAAATATATTTAATTATAATATTTAAAAAATCTGACAGTCAATACAAATTTAAAATTTATTACATTGTATCATTTTTGACTATCAGAATACATTTTAAAATCATATAAAAAAGAATGTGTTCTAGTCTATACATTTTATTTAATAATAATGTTACAGTTAAATGATTTTGTGAATAGTTCAAAATTTACAACTAAAAAAAAATTGTTTAAAGAAAAATTAAAAAAATTAAGAATCAATATTTACTGATACTTAATTTTTTAAATGTTAATTATGCCAATCTTGACTCTATCAAATTAAAAATAACATATATAAGACAGTGTTTATGGTTTATTCAATGATAGCAGACAAATAAAGAAGTATATAAAAAATACTATAATATCCAAATATCTCCTGTACCTATTGACTACATCTTTGATTTTCTTATATTATTCTCAATTATAAATTTTGTCTAATATTAGAATAGAAGACAAAAAATTATATTTACGAAGCATATGATACAATTTACTAATCGATAATAGAATGTAAAAGAAAATGTTAATCACAGATGTAACATTACGTTTGTAAACATATGTAATTAACAAATAAATAAAAGTAATAATTTGATGTTTTAATGAGATTTTAATTAAAACTTATGAAATATTATTATTTACATGTTATACGTTTTACATAATATTATATCATATACGTAAAAGATATTATTATGTATTTATAAATTTCGCTAAAATACAAACTTCTAAAGTAAGAGGTTATACCCGGTGATAATCGATAACATCCATCATTTCGCCGGCTAAAATGAGCCGTAGGTTATAATTACTCCGCAAAATTATAGGATATAGGTGTATTTATAAAGCGTTATTTATATTTAAATACATAGGAATACAAGTTATACTATAATTTGAACGAATAGAAGCGATATACAAAAAATAAAACGTGTGATTTGAATTTGGATATGACATGGCGCTCGGCCATTAGAGTACTCGGTATAGTTCTTCAAGATGGCTACATCTATACCGGTGTTATTTTAGTTATTTATAGACTTAATATTATCTTGTAAAGAACATAATTTCTAAAGATAATACAGTTATATGTTTAGCATTACTATTTTCGGCTTTGAATGAATGTATTAAACTGAACTTACCATCTTGTCCAATCTCTTCTCCGTGCAATGTTGTACAGAACCCAAAATATACTGATTACTATAGGTATTCTTTTTAAAGTAAATAATATAAAACCTTATAAATACGAACAAAAGGTAACAGCGCTACACCAAAGAATAAATCCAATTGGCAATTTCCATCGATAAAGTTGCCAACTTCATAAGATGACGAAAATAGAATACAGAATACAATATTTTTTATTATGGCAATATTTTTGACATTATTTTTAATTTGATGTATGAATTTAAGCGATAAATAAAAACAATTATCTTTATAGTAAGTTAAACATATATAATGTTATTTAAATTGCTTTTAAACATGTAATCCTAGCAAGGCCAGTCGTGTCGTAGAGAAAGTGTACGATTGTAAGCGCACTGATATTGTTTCGATTCCCACTCGAGGAAAAGGAAATATTTAATATTTTAATTTTCTCGCTCTGGTAACAAGGCAAAACGCGGCGTTTATCGGCCATTCAACACGCAATAATTCATTTTGCAGATTCCTTCTGCTTATATATATATATATATATATATATAGGTAAATAATAAAGAATAAAATATTTAAATTCAAATCGGTTTTCTTTTCAGATACAAAATAAATATCAATATTTTTTTTTAACTTTAATATCAATAATTAAGTATCAATAATTTTTTTTTAACTTTATTTTAGTTTTCAAGCCCTTAATGTACTATATTAATTATTAAAATAAAAATAAAAAAAAATAAAAATGTTTATTAATCGGACAACCAATGATCCAAAAACGTTAATAAAATGCAATAAAGCTTAATATCTAGTGTTAGTACTTAATAACTAATAGTGACTTGGTAATGTCACACGTATGCCTGATCAGTGGACAGTCCCCACTGTCGTCGATAACCTTCAAGATACTATTGCGGCTGCCGCGGACTCGCCTTAAAAGAGAGCTTGCCTTTTTACGGAGCATGGCCGGGAAACTGTCGCCCCTGCGTGCGCGAACATACTCGAGGCGCTACAGTACCGCGGCAGCCCCAGCAATGCCCTGAAGGCGTTATTGTACTGAGCACGCAACACGCTAAACTATCTCTGGGTATAGTTGACCCACAGACTGCCCGTGTAAAAAGAAGTACAGTAAGCTTTAAAAAGCGTGATCTTAACTGGTGTTGAGCAACGAGCAAATCTGCGAGCCAACATGTTCGCCCTGACCGACAACGCCCTGCGCTCTCGTTCAATATCTGCATTATCCTTTAGATGTTCTGTGACAATGTGGCCCAGATACTTGAATTGGTGTACTCTAACAAGATTTTTCCCGTTAAGCTTAATTGAAGGTACATTATTCGGTAGTCTGAGTTTATATTGATGGATATATAAAAATTGCGACGGCTCTTATAACTAGGTACTTACTAACCTACAATTTTGAAAGAAACAGAAATGCAAATTATTAATTTAAGTTATAGGTATTAGTTTTAACATCTTTATCGGTGCGCCAAATAAAAATGACTTTCTTATTTAATATTTTTTTAATCTTTACATAATCAGAGTAACAACAGTATAAATTATAAAATTAAAGTTTTCCAGTAACTTAATCATTGAGAAGCTGAATGGAAATCCAGCTCGTCAATATTAAAGATATTATCTAATGACATTGAGCTGATGATGACAATATTCCTATATTAATAATGGAATATTGTCATCATCAGCTCAATGTCATTAGATAATATTTTCAAGAAACAAATACAGGTATAATTAAAGATTATTATAAAAAAATATATGAAGCTCATAGTAAGTAGACACGTGTCTATAAAAGGGTTTCCGTCAACAGCTCCTGACCTGGTGGTAATGGAACTAATGGAGAATTATGCTCTTTCAAATAAAAAAAAATTACATATAACGGGAAATTGAAGGAAAAACATAAAAAAATATTTATAATTGTCGAATATAAGTTGTGCAACTCAACGCACAATGCATTAAAATGTCATTGAGTACAATATATAATGTATAAATTATATGCATAAATTATGTACTGATGGTATTTATAAATACATATTTATTAAAAATATAAATGTTTGATGCACCATAAACGATCAATTTATTCATGCTTATCAAATTGTACCAAAATAATCAAGTACATCGTCGCGGATGCCAGCATCTAAAATTGAAAATGTAAAATAATATATTAAATGATTTATATAAGTTATTGTATGTATTTATTGAATATATTTTTTTAATTAAATTATTTAAATTTATATTTCTATTTCTTCGCTCTGGTGTCGAGGCAGATGTTGAGTTCCCTTGAGCCTCCAGAATTCGGAGGAAGTGGGGAACGGAGTGTCTTAACACTAGGTTCCCTCTGCCTACCCTGCTGTGTGCGGGATACAGCGCGAAACTGATAAATTTATTATTTTTATTTTTTACGATTTTATTTGATTTTACTCGCAAAAATTGTCCTAGTAAATAGAAATATGTTTGGCTATTTATATATGTTTAGATTCTGGAATTGGTTTATAGATATATTGAAAAACAAAACAGCTAACCACTTTGGAAAAGAGTTAAGCATAATGAAACTTAAATATTTCAAATAAAATTTTGCCCCTTACATTGTAAATTAACGTAGCGTCCAAGGGAAAATATTCGTAAACAGTCATTTCTATTTTCTGATAGAAAATCAGCGATGAAAAATGTTGTACCTGGAAAATGTAATTATAACTTTAAATAAACCAAATACAAAGTGTATTAAGCAATTGAATTATACTCTTGTCAGATTTTATGTAACTATATAAATTAGAATATTTCAAGACATAAGAGACTACAGTTCACTGGTTGACAGTCTTAATTTAGAGTATGGAGTTCTAAGTGAACAAAAAAACAACCCCTAAAGATAAGCAAAAATTCTTTACACTGTTTGTATTAAGTATTTTATACATCCTACCTCCATTAACCAACGTACATCTTGTTTTTCAGTTGGAATTATATGTAGAGCTTGTCCGATTCTCGCTGCCTGTAAAAAAACCATTGTTATGTGAGAGCAGAAATAGTTTATTATTATTTTTTTGTTGCTCCAAAAATATATTGACCTCATACTTCAGTGAGCTCCCAGCGTGGGCCAATGTATAGATTTTTAACAACTGATAAATTATCCAAATAGAGCAATTTATAACATCGTGTGTCTTCATATATTGACCGATAGCTAATCCATGATATATTATATGTGCTTCACTTACAATCGAATGAAAACACTGTAGGGTGGAAGCTAGAATAGGGCCTTGAAAAACTTCATTTATATATGTCTTCATCTCAAAGGCTTTAACGTATGCTAATTCCATCTGGCGTAAGGTAATACACTTCGCCTTCACCTCCACGAATTCGCTCACGGATTGATTCTTTCTTTTCGCTAATTCCCCACAAAGTTCTTTGATGTTCGCCAAAATGGCGACCACCATCATCACAAATGCGTAATATAAAAAAAGTGTAATAAATTGTATAGTTTGGGGTAAAATAAATGTTATTGTGACAAGCACCATCTTCCATAAACTATTTTCACGAGTAAAATTTACACAAAATTGCATTACAATAACGATGAAAATACTGACTATTGTTATAATTTTTACTTGAAAGTGTAAACGACGGAGTATTTTTTTATTTTTTCCATTATCAGGTAAGCTGATCCATGTACTAACCACCATATTTAACACTTTCACGTATTTCGTGCGATTCAAAAAAGAACAACTATAGGCCACAACACAAAAGGATGCAAAATTAATGAGCTCGAGAATATAATTCATTTGAGTCATTATTGCTTCGGTCATTGAAATAGTTTCAGTAGACTGTAACACTTCTTGTATATGAAGAGCTAGGAAAGACCAAATTATCAGAACTATGGATACCCCGCACAGGGAATTAATATATACTGATCTGCGCTTTATTTTGTATATATTTTTTGTCTTGTCAAATTTTACACTGTACGGAAACAATCCTAAAACTGAAGTCATTAAGTATAAGGGTTGGATAATGTCTGACAGGTGTATTAACATGTTCGCTTGTGAGTTGAAAATGAAATATTTCTTAAAAACCTTGAACATTCTTTTAAATCGCGATATTTCTATGAAAAAAATGACTTGCGTGAAAGCTTCTCGCCACTTAAAATGCTATAATTGAAATGATTGTGCAAGTACATTAGAATATTGCCACGTTATCTAACAGCAAAACTATCGTCATCAAATCAAATATTCATTTGGCCCTTGTCTAAAGACACTGTATAGCAATTAAAATACTGTTGGTATTGTTTTCACGTAGTTTCCATCATTATAAGCATTTATATATTCATTATTACGCGTACTGTGATTTATTAAGTAAATATTTTTATAATATGTGAACAGAAAGAGGACGATATGTTTATGTTCCAAAAAATATGGTCGCTTAACCGGTGATCTTCTGGTTTACCTAACCCACAGCTGGACTGGACAAGGGAGGCCTTGCAGTAAGTTTGGACATGGGGAAGGCATTTGATCGAGTGTGGGATAGCGCGATCCTTGAACAACTTCCATCCTATGGGTTTATCGAGAATTTATAAAAGTGGATCGCCAGCTTTCTTGTGCGCAGCATCAAGATCTTGTCCACAGTTTTTGCTCCAATTACATGCCCGTGAACGCCGGCGCCCCAAAGTTGCGTGCTATACCCTACGCTGTTTCTTTTCATAACATGTTAGAGGGCATATCAGAGGACTCACATTCATTGCTATACAGATAATAGCACAATGGACGCTGTTAATTTTTTTTATTTCTAGATAAAATGTCGACCAGTCCCGAAATAAACTGTGAGTGTCTTCTGTTGAGAAATCCTTTAAGAATGTTTCCTAATGGGGTGAAAGGAACTTGGTTTAATTCATCCCCAATAAGAAGACACAAGTTTGCGAGTTAACCAGTAAAAAAACCCATCTGTCATGTCGCCAGTCTTCCAAAACACTTCTTATAGCAGCGCCCAGCATCAGCACTTTGGGCCTTAGCATTTCGAGTGACTGTCGGTATCGTATTCATTTTTGAAGCAAGGCCAAGTTAACCTCAAAGAAACTGGAGGCAACATCAGCAGAGCGAGACGGTACTTCACGCTAAAACACCGATTGGCCCTATATAGCTAAGGTTCGGGATCATATGGAGTACTGCTCTTATCTCTGGACTGGTGAACCCTACCCTTAACCCATTTGATCGTATACAACGTAGAGCTTTTCGAATCGTTCTGGACAGAATGATCTATGAAAGGCTTGACACAATTCATTTGGTTGGTTGCTCCACGCTGTGAGTTCCGTATTGTTAGATCATGGGGAGTGTTCTGGAGAACTGTTTGACCTGCTGCCTGCTGCCAAATTTTCTAACCGAACAGTGGGAATTTCCTTCCACGCGCCACGCATCTATGGAATGGTATACTTGCAGCAATGTTTCCAGGTCGATACGACTTAAGTACCTTCAAAAAATGCGTCATGCGTCTTCAAAATCTCCATATTAAATGCAGCGATGACCACTTACCACTAGGTGACCCGTACGCTCGTTTGCTTTTTCTTTTTTCATAAAAAGAATATATATCTATATAAAAGTATATATTAATCTATATAGTATATGCGACTATGAATTTAAATTTACGAAAATAAAATCTATTTTCAAAAAGTAATACAGAAAGAAGATAATGTAAATTATATTTCTGAAAGGTGTCACTTTATAAGTCAAAATATTTTAAAGTTTTATAAAAAAATGTAAAAAGAAAACAAACATTTATTAAAAATTAAGTAAAAAAAAAAACAAAAAAATAATGTTATCAAAATTTTTGTCGAGTACTGCACTAAATGTAAAACAGCACATTAGGCCTCACATGACACGATATTCCCTACATAGTTTATCTAGTTCAAGACGATGCACCAAGTGCAGTTATAGCACATGTCCTGCTGGAATGAAAGTAACGATTTGTGGGGCTGGAGGATGCACAGGTAAATAAAGCACATAAATTAAAGATAAAAAAAGTAGTTTTCCAATTACTATTATCGTTTACATATCTGTTTTCGCAACAGATCCAGGGCTACGGCATGGTCGAGGAGTCGTGGCAGCTCTGACTTTATCTGTACGACTGCGTAGATTTAACTGTAGGATTGTTTATTTCCCGAAAGCACAACGCGCAAAAGTTCAGAAAACCTAAATGCAGGGCGGCCACGACTCGTCGGCCGTACTGTACCTACGCATGAATAATTGGAACTAACTAAATATAAAAAAATCTACTAACAATTTTTTCTTCCGTAAAACTTTAAACTGTTTGCACAATGAATAAAAAAATAATTGTGATAGTGCATGTTAAGATATATCCTACTGTAACAATTTGATTTACAATTTTAGTTATCCATTTCGAGTTATTTATTTGATTTAAAAGGGTAAATCAAATAAATAACTCGAAATGAAATCCACCCAGTACATAGATCGAAAGCGATAGATATATTTGTTATATTTCAGGCCATCCTTTAGCTTTACTGTTAAAACAGTGTCCACTGTTAGATGAAATAGCGCTTTACGACATTTGTGCCACTTGTGGCTATGGCATGGAACTGAGTCACGTCGACACCAAATGCAAAGTATCCTCTTTTTCTGGACGTCACATGCTTTGTGATGCTCTTAAGGTGTCGTAACCATCAATGATATACAAAATTTAATGCTTTATTAAAATTGCTGATAAAATTAGTAAAAATAGAGTTATTTTTAACCAATATATTGTGATTATAGGGTTCTAAAGTCGTCGTAATAATTGCAAGAAATGAGTGTGACTCCTTTGAAAATAATGCTCCGGTTATAACGGAGATAGCTCTTCAGATTTGCAACACGTGCCACGATGTAAGTCAAAGCTATACAGATATATGTAAACTAAAATTTATATAATATATAAGAGGTGATTTTTTCAAAGGCCGTTACTATAGTGGCAACTGAACCAATAGAGAGTATGGTACCCATTGTGAGTGAAATACAAAGACTACGCGGAGTCTACAACCCGCGGCTGCTCTTAGGCTGTGTGGAGTTAAATTGCGTCCGTGCAAATACCGTACTGGCTGACTTCTTGCGGATTCCTCCAGAAACAGTCCGCGTTCCTGTAATAGGCGGTGCTACACCACAAACTATGGTACCAGTGCTCTCTTCAGCCGTCCATCCATGTACTTTGACTCAAGAGCAGGTTATATATATTTTAGTTTTATTTAAGCTTTTTCTCGCAGTAGAACCTAGTCCACTTTCGTATTGTACGGGTATTTACAAATCTGTTATAAATCACATGCTGTATACTACTGTCCATACATACTAAAATACAATAGATTACGCTAGAGTTGGCTTTTTTTTGGACTATCATTATTCTAGTGTAAATTAATTAATTACCTACATAAGAAAATTAACCATTGTTGCAATACATTGAGGCCAATCGTGGCGCAGTGGCATAAGTGTGTGACCGTATAGGTGCCTGGTTCTGCATTTCTTCCCTCTGGTGTCGAGGCAAAGCGCGGCGTAAAGTTCCACCACTCACAACACAACTCAGCGGAAAATGGGGAACGAAGTGTTTTAACACACGGTTCCCTCTGCTTGCTTATGTGCGGGATACAGCGTGAAGCTGAAAAAAAAATACATTTAGACGGAGTGTGTAACATCATCTATAATGAGCGGCAACGAAGCGGTATGCGCTGCGAAAGGAAGCTGCACAGCGACAGCTTGTTTAGCCGGAGCTTACGCAGTGGCTAGGAACACTATCAACGTGGTAAAGGGGTTGCAAGGAAGGAAGAATGTCGTACAGTGCGCATATGTGGACAGCCTCGGCACTTGTGCGCCGTGTTGCCAATTTTTTGCCAGTGAAGTGAGTAAACTTAGGGATTATATCTTTCTTTTCTCCTCTTCAATTTTCTTTCGTCTTAGAAGAGTAGGCCGAGAGAACCTAGTAATGAACATTTCACTGTCTTCTTTCTCCCCAAATTTGGGACGATGCGTGATAAGTGGTGGTATTTAGCGCTTTTTTACCAGAAGAGATGTAGCCAAGTAGAGTTAACTTGGTAATTCTATTAAATACTTTCCGTATTTTGACAATTAGATAGAACTATAGTGCCAGAGAGTCACACTAGATGGCAGTCACGGATTGTTTTCGGTCTGTTATATATGAGAAACAGTGAGAGTATTTATACTATCGTTCCAGTTAAACACCGGCCCAATTACCCATATATGAATATTTCTCATTTAAGAATAAGAGATCATATCGAAAATGACCCGTGACTGGTACTACAGTGTCAATCATCCTGTCTTTGAACATGGCCAATTCCTCATCAGCTTACGCAGAAATGGCCAGTCATGGCGATGGGGAACAGGCGGGTACAAGGACAACATAAAATATTGAATATTTTCATTTTTTCACTCTGGTGATGAGGCCTTGAGTTCTGTCCTTAACATCAATGCTTCTATAATTTGACGGAAAATGGGGAACGGTGTGTGAATAAGCCTCATTATGGGCTGTTCCCATGTGTCTTGGCACTAGGTTTGCTAATGAAAAAAAAACATTTCCGCCGCTTTGACTTTGTATCATGATTGCACACATGACGTTCTTATATTTTATATTTGTAATAAAAACGAGATTACACTTAATATTTAGGTAGTTTTGGGGCCTTCTGGGGTAGAAAGAAATTTAGGTATTCCTGAGCTGTCGAAGTTTGAAAACTGTCTTTTGTGCAATTGCTTACCAAACGTACGGAACGAAATCGCTCGAGCCATTTGGCTGGTAAGAACTGTTTTAGTTAGTAATCATTATATTAAATGTAATTACTATTTGTTTCATTATATTTTATGGTTATAAGGTCAAATAAATATATATTACGAAACATTCCTTATTATATATGTTTTTTCTAATTAATGTAGGTGGTAGCTACTTCTTGATTATCCATTTATACATCATTACATAGGTATATTTTAGATTATAGGAATCTTTAATAGAAAACCTTTGGTGTAGAAAAAAATTGAGTAGTTGTAAAAAGAAAAGGGGAATAACGCATCAATACATTTTTAAAAGCTTAATAATACGGACATAGCAAATATACATAGGTGTACACGATGTGTCAACAATGTTGTTGTTCGACGTGCGTGACCCATCCATGCACTTGCTTCACGCCGCCCATCGTGCCTTGCGTGCCTCCTTCCAACTGGAATTTTGAATGTCCTGACAGTTGTCGAGACGCACATCTTGCTTCTGTAAGTATACCTACTTTTATATATAAATGGGTGAAGTAAAAAACAAGTACTCTTTCTTATGAAAATGATGCAGACGGAGGAGTATGTTTTGCACGTTTATCGTTCATACAGAGAACGAATGAATAGAATGTTAATGTTTTTTAAACAATAGATTAAATATACATTTAAGGCCGTCGTGGCGCTGGGGCACACCAATTTGATCCCAACTCGGACGAAGGCATCATTATTTATTAATGTTTTCATTTTATATATATTATATTCTTTCGTTCTGGTAAAAACCAAGGCAAAAGCGCTTCTTTGAGTTCTACCACTTAACGCGCATTGTCTCCAGAATCCGGCGGAAAATGTGGCATGCAGCTGCTGCGTGCAGGATACAGCGTGATGCAAAACAAAAAGGAAAAAAAATATGGTAATCTATTTATAGGTATGTCGTGAAATGACCTGTCAATGTGGAAGTACAGATCTCTGTTGGCGGCCGCGCGAGGCCGACTACAACGCAGCGCGCGCCGCCAATTTAGCTCATCAAATGCCTTTGAAGGGACCCTCTTGTAATGTCTACAAAGTACCAAAAAGCGTTCGCATCGAGCAAGTTTTGAGAAGCACAATGAAAAATTTAAGCAAATAAAACCTATAAAGTAAACATAATAATTAACCAAAATTATTTATACTAAGAGTTTCTAGTATCATTATTGTAATAGGTACTGTCTCATTTGAATTTTTTTGTTAAATCGTTTTGTAAGTTGTGATAAAATAAAAAAAAACTACTATTAAATTAATATGTTTTTTTATTAATAATGCCACATTCAGTTATTACATTTGAAATATATTTTTGATTTTTGCTTGTATATTGCTGAACTTTTCTTTGATATTACATCGAACATTTGTAAATGGACTTTCACTGGAGGGCTGTAATAAAACAAATATAAAAACATAGTTAACTTCATACATACATAATCATAACATTTTGTATAAAAATCTGCAGCACCTTATCGGAGTTTTGTCTCGATGTTTGACAATTTTCTTCTTCTTTTTCGCTTGTAATGTTTATTTTACTTGCTTGAAATTTCTGTAAAAATTGTAATAAATTATATTTTACATTTTGTTATTATTTATATGGAATTAATTATAGTAAAGGAAAAAATATCTTAAAAGCTTACTCTTGAAATGTTAATATTTATTCCTGAAGTTCGATTGTTGGAACATTTCTAAAAAAATATTATATTAAAATATGTGAATATGTGTATATCGAATTATGTAACGAGTAAAAAAAATTAAGAAAAGTAAAACAAAAGTATAAAAAAAAGTAAAATAAAATTATACTGTCGGCAAATTTATAGTGATCCCTGACGGTCTTTCGTGAGGGCCCATTGATTTATAACAAGGTGTTATAGATGCTTTTCGATCCAATGCTTTTGGTGATAGTTCCTAAAAGAAATAATCAGTAAACAGAAATACTTTAAGAGAGCACAGTTATTTTAATTCACATTTCTTTTTGTTGTCAGAGAACCAAATACAAACTAACCTTACAGATTGTATCATCTTGCCATTTAATTTTATTTTTTCCTGAAATGTTGCCCTGAAAATATAATTTTAGGCAGGTTATAGAAGTTTTGGTTATATGCATTATTATATTTAGATGCTTAAATGAAGACATCAATAATTCTTAACGGAGCCTTAGCTGCATTGACGAGACGGAGAAACGTCAGCACAGGTGCACGTTTGGCCGTACACAATGCACTGTTGGTACCGACGTTGTTATACGGCAGTTAAATGTGGGTATTAAAGAAGAAGAAAGAAAGAAAGATGAATGCCGTGGAGATGCGATCTCTTCATAGAATATGCCGAGTCAGCTTAGCTGATGAAATCCGCAATGAAAAGATACACAAAATAGCAGGTATTACGGTGAGAATGAAGGATATGGAGAGGATATTACGGCGAGAATGAAGAAGGACGTGCTGGCTTGGGCACGTCGAACGGATGAGTGATGAAAGATTGGCAAAAAAGATTTATGATGGAAAAGTGAGAGGTAAGAGCGGTAGAAGGAGACCTCGGTTGACCTTCGAAAACACATTATCAAAGACACTGAAGGTCACGTAAAAAGTATGAGTACCCCCAGAGTAGGAGGGCGTGTATGAAGAGGTTGATGACAGTGGACGAGGCGAAAGAGGTATGTAGAGAACGTAGCGTTTGGCGCTCCGTTCTCTCTGACTACTCCACTAGGGATAAAGCGTGAACCTAAGTTAAGTTTTAAATAAAGTTAAACAAACTCCAAGTTTAAATGAGAAAAAATATTTAATTAATTAATCATTTTATGTACACAGTTATCATGTACATGTACAAATACAATGTAAACCGTTTTTTTATGTACCTAACACTACTGTAGGCGACTGTTTTATATTCGATTGTTAATAAATTATGATACACTCAGTGTTTCTTCGTGTTTTTTTCAATATAATATGTATCACAGAATATGAGTCTTGAATAAATTAATAACGCATATTATATTCCTTGTCCAAAGGCACGGCATGTTGAAATGTTGTCTTCAGAGGGAGCCTCGTAAGCGACGCCGCAGCAGAAGAGTTGGCGCACCATTCGGGAGACCCGCGACGATCGCGAGTCGCTACGTGGCAGCCCGCCGGCTTCTTCATCATCAGACTATAACAGTGACATAAACATAAATACGATATGCTGGTGTTGGTCTGTATTTTTATGTTAAAATCAGATCTATATTTATTACAGGCACAAAAAAATAAATAGGCCTTCATTATTGATTTTACATATTAGTGCTACGAAACTAGAAATATGTAAGTTACAATATTTTAATTTGTATGTGATATTACATTGTTGTTTGTATTTTTATGGCGTGCGGGCTGCCACGTATTTTTTTTTTATTAAAAAGAAACATGATATGCCAATAAGTTGTTCGCGTTTGTATATCTAATTAATTTAACATAAAAAAGCAAGTGAAAAGCGGTAACGATAGGTTTGACACTATATAAAGGATCCTCCTTTATAAGGCGTAAAAAAACATTAAATTGCTAAAATTTACCCATTCAGAGTGTTCCTTAGCAGTATCAGGGTTAGGTAGTTCCACAATTTCTTCAGTAATACTATCTTCATCATATGGTTTAGCAGTTTTTTTATCAGATTCAATTTTAACTTCTTCCGTGGATGGTATGACCGGTGGTATTTGCGGTAAAGACGTAGCTGGACCTTTCTAAAATCACAATCGATCATTATAATGTGTCTTATATGTTTTAATAAATTTTGTAGCGAAATTGTTATAATGAGAATTGAGTGCCTTAACACTAGTTTTCCAGTTTCTCTGCCTACTTCTTATATTTCCCGATTACATTATATCTACTTTTTATTATATTGGATTTTTGGGTTTAATCTGAACAACTTATTGGTTCTTGTTTTTTTAAAATAGATCATTAATAGTTGCTGAGTTTATGAATATTCTCATGCAAAATAATAAAACAAAGAATCAAACGATTCTATCTTTGTATTCAGTGTGCAATCAACAAGCAATTATTTTTATTTATTAGCCATAGTGCGACTGGTCGCGTGACCATTCAGCTTTCAGTAGTGATTTAATGATTCACCTTTCTATCCACTTCCATGGCAGCTAATGTAATGGATTCGGGTGAATGTTCCCGCCTCTCTGTACTCAGTGACAATTTTCTGGCAGCATTATGTTTATGTTTGTCAGATGATATGGCTAAAAATAAACGCAAAATTATTTTATTATAAGTTCAATTTGTTATAAAACATAATCGTGATATATTTGTTTTATTTCAACATACATTTTATCTGCTCCTTAATTTTCGCTTCTTCAGAAACATTACTATCTTCGGTTAAATGTTTCAGATCTTCATCTACAGCTATGTTGAGTAAAAAATAAAAAAATATCATTATCATTGAAACGGAATATGTAACAAAAATGGAAAAAACTAATTACATGTTTAAATATTTCTGACACTTTTAAAAGTGTTATTCCACACTTAAGAAAGAAAAATACTTATTTAGAAAACGTATAAAAATATTGAACGTAGCGGGACTCGAACCCGCGCCACCTGGAAACCGACCGTGCGCTCTGTCCGCAAAGCTATTTCTAAATAAGTATAATTACAGGGTACTAAAGGTGCACTAGGGCGTTTATGATGAATTTCGGAGTCTTCCTTCAGCTCCGTCGGTCGGTATGGCTGCTTATGATGATCAGTGGTCTTTTCACCCACTAGCAAGGAAGTATTCACGGCACTTCCACCACTCTGTTTTTCTTGTTCTGACATTTTTAAATATATAACTTAATCAAACATCCATACGTCCGATGCACCTAAGACGCTCACTTTTATTTTAATTACACATAAAAGTCTTCTAATAATTAACAGAAAATACAAATAGCTAAAACGTCACGTTATACAATTTTGACAGTTCACTTTTCTTTTTATTTTTTACAATAACTTCTATTTTCGAAATCACTTATCATATATTTCCTTAATATATGTATTATGTACATGCCAACTTTAGCATAGAGAAATATAAAATTTAATAAAGCATTGATTTTGATTTGTAAATATTTATTTTGCTCTTTGTAGTAAGATTATTTTTTGTCTAAAGAACATTTAGTTAAACAAAAACCATAAATATTGTAGTATATGAACTATTTATTTGATAAATAATTTGCTCACAGAACGAAAAAGAATACAGCTTATGTCATAATTACGATGGTACACCAAAATGTTTAGATAAATATTCTTCTATATAAAATTATAGTGTTATTTCGTTAATCTGGACTTAAATTGAGAGAAAAAAATAATTATGCTTGGAAAGATGAAAATAAAATGTGATGGAACATAAACAGATTCCATCAAATAAGAAATTAATATCAATACGGGAAGAAAAATTAATACGTGAAGTCAACTACGATAGTATCTTGGAAAATTCCCTGAGCCAACCGCAAAAACTTTTATTAGGTTATTTTATAAAATTATATCACCTAACAAATGATAGTAAACAATGATATTTTTTTAATGTAATTTTTAAAATATTTTCCAGAAATAATTCAAAAAGGACAATCTAGTAAACATCCGTCGCAAAAAGTACTTGTTTCAATAAAACCAAAAACTCCTGCAATCAAAACATTATACATCGCAGAAAAAACTCGATATCGAAATAAAAAGGTACCATCCATACCAATGTATACAAATAGCTTGTAAGGAGCATTAATCCTTCCGACACTCCGAGATATAGCAAAGTAGACAGGGGGAAATATTGAGATATTCCGTGTCGAGTGGTGGAACTCAACACCACATTCTGATATCTGATCCGCGCCCTAGCGAGAAAATAGTAATAATTAATTTGATCGAGAACCCACAACCGTAGCGCTTATAGTCGTAAGCTATGCGACTACACCACGGCTAATTATTATATGGAAAATATAAATGTCTTGATATTTTTAATAGGATTTGTATTTCATACAGTTTTCAGAGGCATCACGATCGCGCTTAGCTGTAGGAGATCATTCATCATTTGTAACTTGTAAGTATATATTTATTAAACACGTTTATGAAATATAAGTACGCTTATTAATATGTTTTAAGATTTATATTTACTGTTACTTCATAGACTGCACTGATGGCGAAACTACTGATACTATAAGTTCCCTTGTTTGTTCCTCTTACTTATATCAGAAACGTGCTTTAAGTGAAATTTCAATTGACAAAACTTCAATAAGTACCTCCAGAGAGCGTGTGGAAAGTTCTATAGAAATTGTAAAATGGTCAAATACTGACACATCATCACAAAATGCCCCTATTCGTAATAAACAAAGACCTGCAGAGAAATGTTATATTTACACTCAGCCACAACTAACTATGACATATCTAAAGGAAGATAACATTTCAAATATAAATAAAAATAGATCCAAGAATATTGATATTGGTACACTTGTTATATCCACGAATAGTTCAGAGAATAATTCGTATTTTCCTAATAATTTAAATAATTTAAAAAAGAGAATAGAACACTTAGAAAGAAAAGTTTTGAAGCAGGAAATGGGTTATCATTCAATTGGCCCTAACGTATCTTTATCAATGTGTAATGAAAAATCGCGAAATACTCCAACGAGACCAACAGCAAGTTCTGAGCAACCTGGCTGCAGCTATGTAGAGTACAGCCATATTCCAGATACATCAGCCTTCCAGCGGTATTCTCAACAAACTGCCCCGTTATCTGCAAGTAAAGCAACGACAATTCAAAAAGAACACAACTCTGAACAGTATGGACGCGATTTTACTCTTTATGATGGCATTACAGCAAGAGGTAGACGACAGTGTGCATCAGTTCCATGCAAACGTAATGATGGCTCCAAAATGGCTGCGGACAGAGTTCACAAGATTAGACATAAGTTAAACCCCGTTCGGGATTATAGGCTTATGGATACTGTACATTATTTAGCTCAAGGCGAATTCGCTCCCAGGGATGATGGTATAAAGTTAACACCTTCTAGAGAAGCCGTACTGAGTGATATAATATGGGAGGATGTTTGTCGGACACATTGGCCAAACACAAGGCTTGCACATCGCGTACCACATCCAGACAGGTACGGTACGAGATCAGATTTACAACGTTTAATAGACAGCTTACTTAGGGAGCGGATTGCTCATGTAGAACGTCGACGACGACGTCATTATAGAATTGTTAAATTAAATCATCGCCACGAAAATTGTCGACCTGTTGGTAAAACTGGAGATATAATAGTTGCTAGTCACAAAGCAAAATCTAGTAATGATCGTATCAAGGATGTAAACCATAGATCTACTAAAACAGTTGAATCAAATCAAAATAAAAGTATATCAAGCTCTCGAAAAAGACAAAGTTATGAGCGTCTACCACAATCGGAGTTAAAGTACCGTCAGCACTTACTAGAGGAAGATTGTCCTCCAGGGCCAAGTTACGTTAGGCATTCCAAAGTAAATAACAACCCAACTTGCTGCTATCATACGCTAAGCCCTACAAGCCCACCTAGAACCAAATGTGAGGCAACTAAAGAGATAACTAGCGACAGTAGCGAAACGACTGGCAAAGCTCATCTAAAATATCCACGCTTCATCGTTAAAAAGAATTCTTCTCTAAAAAGATATAATAAGGTTGAGCCCAATCTAGAGCACTACATCTTATTGCCCACTTTGGTCGTCAAAACTCCATCAAATATGAAACGTCAAAAGAAATTCAATGAGTTATATCATCGAATACTTAACATGCAATTAGATAAAGGTATATTTTTGTTTGTATATATTCTTATGAACGTATAGTAGTTCTTTGTAAACCCTTTGTTTTGTCCTCAAAAATAATAAAAACTCCGATTTAAACAGTTACTATAACTCATCTTGAGTCTTAGAGATATTAAATGTTACATCTATTACTTTTTTTTCAGCTCAATGTAATGATAGCATTGATGAAATATCAACTGGAAACGCGCAATCAACAGTTAATAAGAGAGATGTTGGCCTTAATATAAATGTTACACTATCGAACAGTGAAGAAAATTTCCTGAAAGGCTGATTTACTTATAAAAATCTAAAAAAGAAACATCAACAAGTACTTTAACATTTATTAATAATATATAGATGTTATTATTAATTTATAATTCAATAAAGTCACAATTTATTCATTAGTTATTATTGTATTATTGTTTTTCCCCAAACAATTGTTAAAGGTAATTTATTAAAATATTTATAAAGAATACAAGCGATTTAAAATTTTTAGAGAAATAAAACCTATAATAACTCCTATTACAATTAAGAATTACGTGAACAGAACTTACACAATATAAGTGAAATAACTTATATATAATTATATTGGAGGCGTCGCGTCGCGTCGCGTCGTATAGCTCACTCATTAATTACGCTCACTTTCTACGATTCATTCCGATTTTTTTTTACAAGGAAACAGCTATATCATGCACAGTAATGCCGTTAAGTTTTAAGGCGACACTAATTTTAAATAGAAACAAATTGTGGCCCTTGTTCCTCGAAATTCCTCGTTCCCTTAGACATGGGCAGTCCTATATTAGTTCTCCTTTACAGTTCCCAAAGTATATATATGCCAAATCTAAGCTTTGTACGCTTATTTATTTGTATATACAGTTTTACATTAGAAAAACTTCAAATAAGAACAAAATACATTGTTTTAATTATAAATAAAACAACAACCCAATACAATAGGTAGCTGTTAAACTTTTTAATATTTAGTTTTATTATATGCTAAATATTCCTCTACTAAACTTTTTAGGAGGAATGTACCTATTGTGGCCAATCGTAGTATAACGCTACGTAGAATATCTACAATTTTGTACACAGCAGTATATCGGTGTTGATTACCATAGGTTCCACAGAAATAAAGCACAAGTGAAGGAATAGGGCCAATAAAAAAACCTATTCAAATATTTAAAATACATAATTAGGTATTTAAAAGCGTGTTTATAAAAGTTGACATGAAAGCATAATTTTGTTGTGACCCCGTATATTCGGCAGTGAGTGGTGTCAGTAGGATGGATCTGTAAATATTTGATAAGGTACGTTTCGATCGTTCGTGCTCGCCGGCTATAAAATCGATTGGCTGCCTACATACTTTTAAATGACCATGCCCTATGTTAGATAGACATTTAATTGCCACGTAGATTGTTTGAAAACTTGGAAGTAATCGTCTGTTTTTTTTTTGTTGTTTCTTTTAATGGCTAAGTTTGTTACAATAAGGGAGAATGAAGATGTTGAATTGATTTTTTTTTTCACAAATTGTACTATTTTTACTAAGACAAAATAAAAAAATCAACTAGCTTCACGCTGTATCCCACACACGGCTGGGTAGGCAGTTCGGACCTAGTGTTAAGACAATCCGTTCCCCACTTTCTGCCGAAGTTTGGAGGCATTGCGTGTTGAGTAGCAGAACTCAACGCCGCGCTTGGCCTCGACACCAGAGCGAACAAATGGAAATATAAATTTCAGTAAATATTTCATCTCCTCCAGTTGGGGTCGAACTTACAACCAGTCGGTTTTACAGTCACACTTTGTACCACTGCGCCACCACAGGCCTGAGACAAAAAATTGTATATATTAATTATTTGTATGTTGTCTATGCTGATAAATTGATATAAGTTAAATAAATACAAACACATTCGTACATTTTTATATTGTAAATGAAGTATATTTTATAAATTTGAAGGCTTAACAAAGATGGTCTGAATTTTGTATGGAAAATGGAAAATATAAAAAAGGATTTAGAAAATCCCAATGTAAGGAAGAATGGAATCTACGTACATTATAGTCCACCGAAATGTAAGATATTTTATAATACGTTGTGAGTATACGCTATACATATTGCGGTGATCATAATTTATACACAAACGTAAATCAGATGTGAAATTGTCTAGACAATTTTTTATAAGATAAAAAAATTAAAAACAATGGCTTTAACATTGTAAGTAGCGTGAACGAGTCCATATTATCTTTATTGATGAATATATATATTATTAAAATTGGGGCCAGTCGTGGCGCAGTGGCGCCACCGTGTGACTGTAATGTGACAGGTTGTGGGTTTCATTTCATTGTTTTCATTCACAGAAATGAAATATTTAATATTTTAATATCTCCTGGTTCTGGTGTCGAGGCAAAATCGTGGCGTCGAGTCGCGCCACTCAACACGTAATGGTTCCAGAACTCGTCGGAAAGTGGGGAATGGAGTGTCTTAACACTAGTGCCCTAACCCTCTGTCTAGTCTTGTTGGTCCTAAATCAAATGTCAAATCGACTTAAAAAATATGCATATACATAATTACGTATGCATCTGTACATAATGAAATTAACGATTTTTTTCAAGAGTAAATTGTTGTGAGTGTGGTTAAATTTCTCTTTAATATTTTGAGGTGAAATTTAAAAATTATTTACATACCTAAGGTAATAACTAAAACATTAGATAGTATTACTTTTACTCATATTCTCCACACACTAAAAAATGTTAATATAATAATTACTTTGTAGTCTACAAGAAGCACGTCGCGTGTTTAACGTGACGCGTCTGTTACACGGCTGTAAGCACGATGCCGTGCGACGTGACAAAGCCTCAGTCCTTATTGTAATATTTTTTTTTCAATTAAAAATATATTTTTTTTATTAAAAACTAAAAAAAAAACTCCTAAATTACCGTAGCGTTTGGCACTCCGTTCTCTTTGACTACCCCGCTAAGGATAAAACGAGAAGTTAGTAGAAGTAACTCCTAATTAAAATCATCTACGGACCACAACCATACTTCAGTACAAAAAAAAAAGATAATAAAATATATCTCTAGTATATACATAGCAAATAGAAAATATCAATGGCAATAAACACAAATGAACTGAACAAATTTTTTTAATCTTAAGTGCTACATATACGTGTACTTTCTTATATTTTACACACTCGATTACGATTTCGTAACTATGGTAGACATTTTAAGTTATAGCATTAGAAAAGGCATTTAGTTCTTTTAATATAGATGTTATACTGTTGGTAGTAAGAGCTATGACGTCTGAACTTGTTCTATATAATGTGTTCTATATATTTCTCTGCTATAACACGCTGATAATATGCTTGTAAGCGATAGGGGTCTTAATGACCCGCACCTAATGATTGTGAAATGTGAGCAGCGAACCAACTGTGTAGCAAAATTCATAAATATTTAATAAAAGAAACAACATTTCTAAATAACAGTATATTTTACACAGCAACCAAAAACTCTGTCGTAACGCAGGAGTTTAAACTTGACGGTTGTAGGTTCGATTGTCACTCGGGGGAACGAAATATTTAAGATTTCCATTTTCCTGCCTGCTGTAGAGTTCTGTAACGCAATGCTTCGCGAATTCTGAGGAAAGTGGGATGTCCAAGGGTCCCAGGTTCTCTCTCTCTCTCTTTCTTCTCTCTCTCTCTCAGCTTATTTCCTATGTGAAGCTACAAAAAAAATTAATGTATTTGTAACTAGTTGTGTAGTTTGTGTTTCTGCTTCTACAATAAGTAATTTCCGTTACGCATTATTTCAGTATTTCAGTAACAGTTGAGTTTTTTACAAATAAATAGAAAATTGTATAGTAAAGTAATATTTTTTGTCTACAATCAAATTATAAAATGAAATATAACATCATACAATTTATAAAGTGTCCAATAACAACATAATTTAATATTTCTCCTTGGTCACGGCCAGGTACTGTAATTAATGTTTGAATTATGCATAATTCGCAATAGAACGCTTGTGGACGCGACCTTAGCGTGGTCGCGAAAAGCAGCGTGTATAAAAAGTATGCTCAAATCGCAAGAAGCGGGCTAAGCAAACCTAAGAAAATTGCAGCTTTGAATTTGTGTAATGTGTTTATTGTAGACTCTTTGCTTGATTCTATGAGTAAGTTATAATATAAAACAAGGATAATGGCTGTTTTGATATAGGTGATGAGAATCGAAAATTATATACTTACATAATTCAATTTTTAGATGCTTACTATATGAATTTTACATAATTCGGTTCTTTCCTGAACTGTCACATTCAACGGGTTGGGTTGTTTTGGTAATCTTTAAGATGTTGAACGTTTCGTATTGTAAATGGCGCAGTTCGATTTCAAATCGGGAAATGAACTAATATTTATTAATATTATCATTTTTTCGCTGTAGTGCCAAAGTGAAATCGCGGCGTTGAGTTCCGCCACTTATGCTCCGTAAAGTTCAGGGAAAAGTAGGGAACGGAGTGTCTTGACACTAGATTCCCTTTGCCTACACTATTATAAGCTTGTTTTTTTAAATAAAATTATGTGTCGCAGTGCTAATTAACTGTAGGTACCTTTAATGTTTTTATTAAACAGATAACCTAAAAAAATCACACGCACATGTCTGTATATAATCTACTATTGTATTGTAAAAGCTATATTACAAAAAATGCCCCTAATATACAATGTAAATTCATAATTCAATATTGACGTAGGTTCGATGACCACCAGCAGCAGTTCACTAGCGAGGTAAACATGTCAACAATAATTATCATCGCTTACAATGTAACAGACCATAGATTATACGCCATGTTTGAATCGTAAAAAGTCATATCTTTAAATGCTTTCAGTAGAATTACAAAGTAAATGATTACAACTATTAATTGCTTGTGTGTACTCTAGTTTATTATGTTTTATTAATAAAAATAATAATATTTAAAATAAAATTATGAACCAATTAAAATTGTTTGTTCTTTTTTTTAAAATAAGACGGTAAATAATAAATAATTAAAATATTGTCTACAGGAGAATAAAATTATATCACATTTTTATAAAAAGTCTTACCAATAACCTTTGCAATAAGTACTCTATTGTTTTGAGTTTTTACTATATATCCAGAATTCTATATTTATAATACAAACAAATACAAAAACGAATAAACTTATATATATATATAAACTTATATAATAAACTTATATAGATATATATATATATATATATATATATATATATATATATATATATATATATATATATATATATATATATCAAGCACCGTATACTAATTTACATACATTTTGTGTATTTATGGTTTTAATATGTACGTTTAAAAAAAGCCATACCTTTTAATGCTTATACTTAACACTCTTTTCCAATTAATTATTAAATATGATTAAATTATTTTTACTTCTAGTATTTATAAAAACAAGAGACGTATGCATAAGAGTATAAGCCACCCTTAATTTACCCCTAGAGATATCAAGATTTCTATAACAATAATAAAAAGGCCTTTAGTGTTGAAAATAACTTTAGTCGAAAAAAAAACGAGAATATACGAGTGGGTTATTGAATTTGCATAAAAATCTACGTTAAACGATTTCTATTAGAGTCGCTTAACACGCTACGTAATTATACGGGTGGCAAATGCAAGTTCAGGTTTATGGCGACTTAAGGTCAACGGGGCGCCGCCACCTACCGTTAAGAAATAAATCTTGTAATCTGCCATCACGAGCGTGACTTCACAAAGTTTTATATTTAAAACAGGATGGTGGGTTTTTGGAAACTTAATTATTTTTTATAAAATTAGTGTCTGGATGAATATTGTAATTAATTTTAGCTGCACGCTGTATCCGTCGTGTAGGCAAGTAGGCAGAGGGAGCCTAGTGTTATGACACTCCGCTTCTCATTTTTCGCTGAATTCTGGAGGTATTGCGTGTTGTGTGGAGAAATTTAACGGCCTTGCCTCGACACCAGAGCGAAAAATTTAAAATATTAAATATTTAATTTCATCTAATGGGAATTGAACCCCAAACCTATTGCGTTTACGTCGTCATGATGAAAGGACACAAACTTGTGTCCTTTCGTCACGACTGGCCTCATAGTATCTCATAAATGTGAATATAAGTTTGCTTGTTACGTTTTCATGCCAAAGGTACTTAGCCGACTGTCATGATTTTCGTAAACATATTCTTAGAGGTATTAGAAAAGACATGTGACACTTTTTTAGAAAAAAAAATATATTTAAAAAGAAATATCCTTCGGCAATCGAAGTCGCGTTTGAGTCTTTAGTACATACATAAAAACACAAACGCTTTCGTAATTTCGCCGGCAAAGCTGAGAACGGATCGCTAATATTTAACAAAATTTACTATTGGCATCATATTCCCGAAATCTAGTATTTTCCAAGGTCAAGTTATGGAGATTTAAAAAAATAACAAAGCGTTTCGAGAAAAGATAGAGCCACCATGCGCTTCGCTTAGCTCGTCTTGGCTCGACTATTGCCATGACCCCAGATTATTTATATATGAAATATAAAAGTTAAATTAATGAAGAAATAGAAAATTTTTATTTTCAAAAGAAAAACACGCTTTAAGCAATGGTAATAAAAGATTTTATCTTTTGACGACATATCCGTTCAGATTCTGGCTGGACTAAAATGAAAAAACAGTTACATTTGTTTTTCGTCAGTTACTGAGTAGCCATTACTCATATCACTTTATTTCTACTAATAATATATGAAAAATAACCGATAATAATTAATTAATTATTACATATACAAAAAATATATCTCTATACTTATGTAATAGTTTTCAAAAGCAGCTCATTTAAAACCTACGGCGTAGCGTTCTCGTAGCAATCAATGTTACCAGCGAATATAATAATATTAAGAAAAATTTTGATATATTTTTATGTCTTTTCTCAGACAAGGATAATTGATATTATATATTCACAATCTAAAATATTTTTTCCCACAAGATTAAAATTATATAAACAGTAAAAAAAAATATTTAGTGATAGGTGTGTCATCTGAACAACTTCGTCAATGCATACATAAAGCATCGGATAATAAGCTGGAGCGAATAGTCCTGGCTGGACAGGGCCGACGTCTCCTCCTCGAGGCCGAGGCCTTGCCACTTGCAAGGCACATAACAACTCTAATAGAAAAGTGCAATGGACTACATGCGGCTGTTGAGAAAGGATCTCTGTTGGAACTGCAAGTTGGTGAATTTTTCTTATTTCAACTAATAATGACCATCAATTGTTATATGAAATTTATTTTAGTTTTAAATATAGCTAACTCTCTTAAAATTTCATTCGAAATTTATATACCGTCCATACTAGCATAATCTTCAAAATAGACATCAGCTTCATACATTACTTACTAGAATATATCCACCTTATTGATATTACTAGTTAACCAATATCGCGTTATTTCAAAGAAAGTTCAATTTCAGAAAAAGAAATAATTCAGGTTACTCTAATAAAGTATATATATCTAATTTATTATAAAATAATATTATAGGAGCTGTTACACTGCGACTACAATCGACACAAGTACGTGGTGTGCTTAGACGAAGCCGGCGTGGGGCTGGTGCACAAAGCAGTTTTCTACAATTTCACGGACATAGTGCAGTGGCTGGTCGACAATTTCCCACAACTCGTTCATCAGAGAGATTCAGCAAGTTTAGAACATTATTAAAAAAGAAAATAAATAGAGCATACAATTTTTATTATACATAGGTCTTGGTCACACGTATAAAATAACATTTTGTGTGCAATGTTTCAAATTACATATGCAGTAAAGCAAAACATAAGGTCCAAATTTTGATATAACAAAAATATACAATCTTTTATAAAATACTAGCAAACCCGGCGAACTCCGTTTCGCCACCAGATGGCTTCGTTTTTTGTAACATTTCGTTTGGGGATTAAAAGATATAAACCAAATAATATATTTTTTTTTAGTTTATATTTGCAAACGAAAAGTTTTATTTTATGTCACAACAGTAATGGATTAATTTCGATTACAAAAAAGAAGTGAAATTTAGTTGAACTTCTCTAAGTAAAAAATGAAAGTGAATCCAAGTAAATACTGAATCGAAGCGTTATACGTGTCCGTAAATCATTCGTTTCATTGAAGTGCTCTTTGGTAAACCACATTTTTTTGCTTTTTGGTCTGACGTTAACACAGTAAAGCGGATGGTTTCCCAACTCGTGAACACGCAACGTATAGCTGGCCATGTGAAAAACAATGATTTACTAAATGCAAGGCGAACCAGAAATTGCAATCCTTTGAAGTCAAACGGAAGATCAGTCGGAATCATTGGTATTTGAGGAAAACATACATTTTTCTGCGTACTTTCCGTTAATAATGGTTGCCTCAATCAAATTCGGCATAAGTATTTTCACCGCAAGTCGATTACAGTTGCAAAGTCGCGGTGGATTCAAATTACACAATATTATAATAACTTTGAGTGTCAAGTTATGTGGTGGAAATCCTGGTAACTCCAGAGAGTTCAAAAACTCCGTCGTATAATTTACTACATCATCGGGATTTGTTATGGAATCAACAGATTTGTATGTCACCAAATCGCCATCGATTTTTGATTGAATGGTCAAATTCAGTGCGTGTACATCATTATTCTTTGCGGCGAGAATTGCTTGTTGGCTTAACCAAGCATAATTGTGATAATTCTCACGAATGTTTGGGAAAACATTTTCAATAAGTAAGAGTAATTAATCCAGTTGTCGCATCAACTGGAACTTTTCCATTTCCAACAGCTAACAATTGTTTGGAAAATTGTGCAGCACTTTGATCATTTTGAAGTTGAACTCTCATATTAGTGGTTAGCGATAATGTTTTTATGTTATTCCACAAAGATGATGACTTCAGGCAAGCATTCAATTCATCTGCAAGAATCTGGATCTGCATCTGGATCAGGAATTTCAGCTGATATGATGTCATCCACTTCATTTGAATGTAGTTTGTTCAGCAACCATATTAGGATATGAGAATGCGGTAGTCCACGCTTCTGCCATTCCACCGAGTACGTATACCAACGTGTGTCACCAAAAACTCGATACTTAGTAAGTACATCCATCATAACTTTGAGTTCTTGCTGAAACACTCTGGCGATTATGTCATGGCGATCTAGCGATTTTTGACCCGGGTCCAACTCACGTTCAATTTCCGTCCACTTCGGATTACATGTGAACGTAATAAATAAATCCGGGGTTCCATAATTTTGCACGTATGTCATAGCATCCTGAGCGTATTCGTGCATGTGGGGTGGGCTTCCGATATAAGATGATGGGAGAATCGTTAGGCGTCCAATATTCTGAACAATACCGTCTGAATAAATAGCATCACGCAAGTGTATCTAGTCTTCAGATCGTAGCTTTGCCTGATTAATTGACATACATGTCGACAGTGAATTGCTGGAATAGCCGACGGCACTGCAGAATGACATTCTCCTCATGTGAAAGAATCATCATACGATACGCATAGTAATTCATTGCGCTTAGATTTATGTTCGTTGATACGCCTGAAAATGCAAAATTAAATGGATTGTTAATGGGAACCAACAATAGCAACAATACCAATAATTAGTATGTAAATATTGTACCTATAATTGGATCGACCATCTTCAATGTGACATCGTATCCGTCTTGCCCTTGCCAATAAATGATTGGATATTGGGCTACGATCCGCTTTTATGACAAATTTGTGCGTATCCGATGGCATTCGTTCCAATGCTGTTTTGAACATATTAACAACAGCGTTATAAGCGTGAAAAATGCTTGCAACTGTCCAATAATTCGTCTCTTTAACTGTTGTGTTCCCTGTATATTGCACTGCACATTCAGCTGATCCACCATCGACAAAATGAAATATATTTGCAGAAATTGATGCGGTTCATCTGGTGTTGGCACCATTGAACCATGCAAATGATATATTTGTCCTTGTATCTGTGATGGCAAACAATTAAGATTATTAATGAGATTAATTTATTTTTGAAGAATACGGTGTGACTTCTGATCATGAGGTGGTGTAGTGTAAGGAGTGTGGTGTATGAGTGGTTGTTATGTGTTGCAATTAATTGTGTTGGTGGGATTGATTGGTATGAGTGATTGGTTGTGTGTGTTGTATCTTTTACCTTGCAAGTCGGCATGAAGCCGCCGTCTCGATTGATATTAGCTCCAAAGGAAGTCATGCGAAAGCATTGCATTCAAGGATGTGTTGAAGAAAATGGTTGGAATCGGGATCAGTTCCATCGAACAATGGTTTCAGTGGCTGTAGTAGTGTAAGTAATGGATCTAGTTTGACTTTTCCACTTACGCAGCACAATCCTGCCGTTTCACTTTTGAACTTTAACACATTGCAATATCGGCATATAGTTGTCATTGGTCCAATATCTAAATTGTCATCATCACTGTAGTTCGTAGTGGGATCACATTGGAATGCCAAGCGATTGTATGATGCCAATGATCTTCGTGTGCTCACGCGTTGTCTCAATCGGGCATTTTCTCTTATTATATTTTGTCTTTCTTCGCTTAAGTTCTATGAATACACTTGTTGCTAGCTTGCATGTCTTGTGCGGTGGCCGATGCTCTCACGTCGTGCTCTCGGCATTTTGGATTTTCGTAATTTCATAGTGAACACAATAACGGTTTAATGTATGCGTTTGAAAGAACGTGTGCAAATTAAATGTCACAAAAATTAACTGAGCAGAGTACAATGAATAGCTGTCAAATAATTTATCACGCACTGGCGCCATCTAATTAAAATTAAACGTACATATTTTCGTGAGGAATACTCACACACCACGCACTGGCGCTGTTGTATCAGAGATGGCGCTGTATGTGATGAAAATGATTTTCCCTATTTTCTTGCTTTTCTTTTGAATTTTTCCTCAATTTTCTTCACTACAAACCTTACGGAGCCCGAGATCTTTCCAACGAATGCAAAATCGTGGAAATCGGTTCGTGCGTTCTGGAGTTATAGCGTCAGGAAGGAAAACCCGACTTATTTTTATATAATAGATTAAAAAAGGTAATGACATTTTTTATGTGTAATGCATAGAACTTTTATAGTAACGTCATGTAAACGTAGGGCATAATTGGCTAGAGCGCTTAAAAGGGTTATCCAAGAGGATCCAGTTTAAATCCTGCTGTGTTATATACAATTTTAATATCCTTAAATAAGTTAGTTAAGCCTGGTTTAGTAAAACAAAACACAGTGTGAAATTTCGAAATTATATTTTTTATATTAGTTCTAATCCAAAGACAGAATTGTAACGCTAAATTCTTTTTTCCCTGCACTTTGTTACACTTTTCTAAGTTCTTTTTTGACAAAACTGCCATTACATATTAAATTACGGATATACTTATTGTAATTTATAATTTAAATTATAGAGATTATATACACACAGGTATATACTTTTTAACCATCGAGAGAATACTAATACATTTAAACTATTCCTTTTTTTTCCTTTAAGTTTCATAAGATACACGTTACAAGAGTTAAGTTCTGTTACTCATCGAGAAATGTGTCCTATTTTAGCTAAAATGGAGGACGGAGTGTTTTGCCACTAGTTTCCTCCTGGCTACCCTCTTTTAAAAGTAATTATTATCGTTATTTTTATTAAATAAATACATAATTCTACATACAATAGCAAGGCCGAACACCACTGCACTACACAGCTATATCGCGCGATGCATCAGTAGCGGGTATACTGGAGCGGGCGGGCGCGGCGCGAGGGGCGCGGGACGCGGCCGGCCGCACGCTCGCCCACTACCGCGCCGCGCGCACTCTGCTCGCACTACCCGACGCGAACATGCCGCGCCAACCCGGTGAGTACGCGCCTTTATATACTTGTGAAAAGTTTTTACTAATTTTGTGTTTTTTACGTTTTGTATGTATTTTTTTTTATAATCATTATATATTTGTTTGTATAATTTACAATAGAATAGAGAATATCTAAAAGCTCACACAAAATATATGTATAGTGGAGAAATCAATAAATTTTTTAACGTACTATTATAATATTTTTTTTAACAATAATTTCATTTTACTTTTATGACTACTTTTTAGTTACTACTACATCATTTTTAAGGCAAAATAATCTAAATTCTAAGCTGTAACGCTGTCACAATCACTTTAAATTAGTTAATTAATTATATATTTATATTCAAATATTACTAATTTATCCAGACTGCGTATTTATAGAATTTTTGAATAATATACAAAGTATAATCGAAATTTAAGTTACCTTTTATAGATTTTTTTAACTTCATTCGTATCCCGCACGTAGCAGGGTTGGCAGTAGGAACCTGGAAACCTAGAGTTAAGAATCAAATCCTGGAGGCATTGTGTATTGAATGGCAGAACGCTGCGTTTTGGCTTATTACCAAAGCAAAGAAATGAAAATATTACATATTTCAAATTCTCGAGTAGGAATCGAACCCATAACCTGTCACTTTTAGAGTCGCACGCTTTGTGCTAAATATTCTAGTAATGAACATTGAAGTACTAAGTAATATTAATGAAACAAATTTAAATTAAATTAGTTAATTCTTACAATATTTTTCATTTAACAACAACAGTTCTAGATTTTTGATTGTTATAAAGTTTTATGAAAGACGTTGACTTTTTCGCTCAAGATCTTTAAAAAAAGTGTAAATTATTTTACATGTTAATAACGACAGTTTCACGCTATATCCCACACAACGCAGATTAGGCAGGGGGAACCTAGTGCTTAGACGCTCCGTTCCCTATTATTTTAATAGGTAATTTAAAAAAGGATAATACATAAGTACTTAAATATTAGGGTAAATCGATTACTTGAAAATGTAATATTAAACTAAATAACATCTAATATATATAATCTTGACAAACAAATGATACAAAATATTTGGTTGAAGCCGTCATGGCGCAGAGGGAACCTTGCGTGGCCCAGTGTGTGCTAAAATACACGACGACCGTCACAGCCTTTGCGTATGTACGTGTACACGTACATACGCAAAGGCTGTGACGTTCGATTTCCTCGCGGGGAATTAAATATTTAATATTTTCCTTTCATTGTTCTGGTAACAAAACAAAGCACGTCGTCGAGTTCCACCAACAACAATGTGTCGAAAAATTCGGCGGAAAGTGGAGAACGGAGTGTTTTTCACACTAGTTTTCCTCTGCTTTCCCTGTTAAATGCGGGATACGACGAGAAGCTAAAAATGTTTAATTAAATTGTAATATTTATTTGTATTTAATATTTAAATAATTTTATTTCCATTTCTTCACTCTGGTGTCGAGGCTAAGCGCGGCGTTGAGCCCTGCCACTCAACACGCAGTGCCTCCAGAATTCGGCAGAAAGTGGGGAACGGAGTGTCTTAACACTAAGGTTCCCTCTGCCTACCCTGCTGTGTGCGGGATACTGCGTAAGCTGATAAAAAAAATATATAAATGATCTATACAATTATTTAACTACAAATAAGCCAACCTTTATAATATTTAAACGTCTATAATGTCAGTATCGTTGTCATTGTTCAACTATGATGCACTTTCTGCATTTTTTAAATATGACACACACAATCACGAAGACATTTTCCAGTTTACCATAAATATTACAAAATGTTGTGGTTGATAGCTAGACCACGTTATAAAGCTTTCAAGCCATCGTATCGACCGTTATTTTATAGAAATAGGAAACTGACATAAATACATTCTGCTTTTTTTATTAAATGGTTATAATTAATTTATTATTACAAAAAAAAATATTTACTCAAATTTATTATTGCAAAAAAAAACTGAATATAAAAAAATAAAAGTTTAATAGTACTCAATGAAGGGAAACCGACTGATGCTGGAGCGTAAAGTAAACATCTGGAAGAGTACGCTTAAGAACAGTGGTCTTAAACTAAATGTTTCGAAGACCGAGTACATGGCCTGCGGGAACCCGGACTCTAGCACTATCAACATAGGTCCTGAACCAGCCGTTAAGTCCGAAAAGTTTAGGTACCTTGGTTACGTCATGAACGAGTCTAGGGGCATCGACCATGATGTCTGGGCCCACGATGTCACAGATGGACGCTGCTTCAACCAAATGGTAGGAGGTATCTGGTTTGATCTGCGATCGCAGGATACCGCCCAAACTGGGGTGGATATGCGTCGTAAAGCGATCTGACCGCATACGTAACAAATTTGAAAAACGGGAAAAAAAGAAATTATGGGCATTTTTTAGGAAAAAAACATTACAATTTTATATTTGTATTCATACAAAATAAATGCATATAGGCTTTTCACTCTTAATACGTAAACTTAAATTAGCAAAATTTTTATAAATTGTACATTGCGATGACCTACAATCCTCAAATTGGTACAGTAGCCTCAGTGAGAGAATTAGACTCTCAAATCGTGGTGCTACGTGTAGCGTAGCGTTTATACCGCGTGTTCAAGAGCCAGATATTTTCTAACAAATTTGTGGGTATGGAACTACCCGAAAGAAATTGATTTTCGAAATTTCACTTTTAAAAATGTTTTTATTTTTCTTTTCAAAGCGCGGTTTTCTTTATACGTGTACTTTCTCTTAAATGAACAGCGTAACAAGTGCTTGCCCATACCATCTCACAAAATGCTAAAAATGTGTGATTGAAAAAATTGAACAGAGATTTTGAACTGTAGTTAAAATTTGCTTTGAAAATTATTCAAATTTTAGTAAATTCACCTTCCTTACCTACTATTAACATAACAAACGATTTCGAGTCTTATGTAATTACGTACTTTTATATTTATTACTTTCGAAAGGCACTTAACCACTTGCGCCAAGTACCTAGAGTATAAAACATTCAAATATACTGTGTTCTTTCTTACAAGCCATACCTCGAAAATAGTTAAATATTATATTCTCTATACAGAATAAAACGGTGAATAGGTAGAGTCACTAGCGCGCCACGGCGCTCGACGCGACAGGTTGTGGGTGCGATTCCCACTCGAGGAAATAAAATATCTTTATTTTCTTGTTCTGGAAACGAGACAAAGCGCCGTTCCCCATTCAACACGTAATGCCTCCAGAATTCAGCGAAATTTGGTGAAGGAATAAATTACAAATAATAAGTAAGTCGTGGCGCAGGGACAACAGACACAAGGTGTGACGGTATCGTGGCTGTGTTCGATCGCGACTCGAGGAAATAAAAATTTTATTTTAATTTCTACGCTCTGGTGTCCAGGCAAAGTGTGGCGTTTAGTTTCGCCACTCGACACGCAATGCCTCCAATTTTCAGCGGAAAGTAGGGAACGGAGTGTTATAACACTGTCGTGTGTGGGATACAGCGTGAAGCTGATTTTTATGAGTAATAACACTCCCAAAAGTAATTCGGGCTTTCGCTTATTTAGACGAACATAATTACTCTAGAGCTATTTTATTTTATATTTGCATGATATTATTTCACGTTCTGCTTGTAAAAATACAATTACCTACTAGATAACCGGGTAAAATAAAGTTTATTATATTTATAAAATATGTCCGCTTAAACTATTTGTATAGTGGCGTGTAAAGGCTTGGCTTTGGAAGGTGGGGTTGATGTTGGCGTGGTCATGAATATTATTTTACGATGACCTTTCACCGAATTGATGCCACACCTATTATCATACTACGTCTAGTTTGTATTAGGTTTTTGGGTAAACCTAGATTTTTACTGACAGTATATTATATTTAATAGTATAATAATTAATATAATAAGTTGAATGTTGGTATATAAGATAAGACTCGTTGACAAAACTTTACATTATCTGTACATCTGTACTTAGGTCACATATATTGAGCCCACCCAAAAAACTATATATTTAAGTTTCATTTAAGCCTGCTTCTGTCATGTATAAGGAATTATTTTAGTTAAACTGGTAATACAATTTGAAAACAAAAAAAAATTATTTTTTCTGCTTCACACTGCATCACGCATATAGTAGAGGAGACAGAGGGAACCTACTGTTAAGACATTTCGTTCCCCATTTTATGCTGAATTTTCGAGGCATTGCGTATTGAGCGGGGGAACTTTCTTTGACTTAGTTTCAGAGCGAAGAGATGAAAATATTAAAAAATATATGCAAATCGATCCCACAACTGTCAACTGTCGTTACAATCACACGCTTATGCCCCTGCGCCACGACGGCTTCAAAAATATATTTCTTAAAATCAAATATAAAATAACGAACATCAAAACACTTTCTGTTGTTATAATAAAAGCCTTAAACTATGTAAGATTAGAATCTAACGATCGTATTCAATTTGTTTGGTACTTTAGGAGTGGTGTTTTGGGAAAGCTACTATTATGCTAATCCCAGTTACGAGTTGGTTTTCAAACACGCGAACTTGTTGCTTCATTGAGAAAATATAAAGATGTATGAATTTTATTTTAATGTTATTCGAATAAAATTTTGTGTATAATATTAAGAAGAATGGATTTTTTTATTCAAAGTATGTTTCTGATATTAATCAAAGATTTCATCGAGCTTAGTGAGAGAGTTATTAGTTAAAAATTCAAAATGTTTTAAATACTAAAGTAATGTTACTGATATAAAAGTTAAATACTAAGTAAAGTTTAATCATTTGTCTTATGTAGAGTTTTAAGGCTTCAACTTAATAAATTACGAAATTTGAGTTAATAAATATAAAATTGGAAAAATAAATTACAATAAATATATACATACATTAAGCTATAAGCATGTATAGAATACGAGCTGGCAGCTCTGAAAGGTACGTAGCATCGATCGACGCCGCGTCATTAAACATTAACAACATGTCTGTCTGAAACTCAATCTACCTTTATATATGGCCTTGATTATTTCGTTTTTTATTAACTTTAATATGTTAGTTATTTGGCTGTATCCTGCACATAGGCTGATGGATCCTGGGAATTCAGTGTTAATGCACTCCGTCTTTCATCAAGACTCTGCCGTTCCCCAATTTCCGCTGAATGCTTGTGACAATCGAACCCACAACCGGGCTTACAGACGTGCGCCTGTGCTCCTGCGTGATGTTTATTTCAATATGCTAGTTAGTTTGGAATATTAAAATTTTAATATAAAAATTACATATATTAACTGACATAGTAATCAGTACATTGCTCTATATAGCAAGTATTACTGCATCAGAAGGTAAGCTTATTACTCGATTACATGAAGCCCAACAATTGATTTGATGTATAGGACAAATACTTACATTATCGAAAAAAATTACAACAATCACAATAAATTAGTAAAAAAAGAAAATTATTTTAATGAGATATTTTATAGAGCAGGTCATAGAAATGTTAGGTTGTTCCACCATTAACTAAAAATATTGAAAATGTGTGTCGATATTAGAAATGAGGACAAACGACGTCAACAATTAATTATCTGTCGAACATCGTGTGTCGCGCTTGACAGAAATCAATGGCGTAGACTGGAAGCACGCATCTGTTATACATACTACATACACACTTATTGATGTAACTCTACGTATTTATGGACGCTTCTTCAGAATTTATCAATTTTGAGTATTTTATTTATTGCAAATAATATGTCTCCATGATTTAAATTACCCCTTTCATTATTATATTTTTTTTAAATATTAAATTAAATATATCGTTAAATTTCAGACAAATAGTTACTAATATAGATTTTTTTTAATTTAAAAAACAAGTACCCGGTGTATTCCGCACACAGCGGGGTAGGCAAAGGGAACCTAGTGTTATGACACTCCGTTACCCATTTTCCGCCTATGACATTGCGTAGTGAATGACGAATAGTAAATGAAAATATTAACATGAATAAATTATAATTCATTATTTCGATTCGATTTTATTAATTTAATTACTTGGTACATCTATATAACTATAAATCTTTAATTATATCTTCCTCCACACATTAAGCCAATCTTATTAAATATCAAATTTAAAATATTTGTTTTAATTGTAACAAAAAAATAACGTAGTTTAATAATCGTATCAGAATTGCTATGTCATAGAGAAACGTTATCTGATTATAATAATCTGATATCACTATACTTACTTTCCATATAAAAAGGCAATTTACCTTGAACTTTAAAAATCGATTGACAATACTAGAAACTATCAATAGATACGTGGAGTTACTTACTGTTTATGTAGAATTTCAATACAGTATGTAGAGAGTCAACAAAACGAATCATCTCAACTTCCAAAATCAAAATCTCATACATGAAAATGTCAAAGTTTATTAAATACATATTAATAAACTTTTAATTTTTCAATAAAAACTGTATACTGTACAGTTTTTAGTACTGTACAGAAATACCGAATGACTGACAAAAAATAATATTTTTATTCCTATTGGTCTAGGCTAATCTCCGGTTCAGCTAAAATTATTTTTATTCGACTTTTACTGACCGATTATGGAGGTTCTGGAGCAAAATATAGGTTAGTTTTTATCACAAAATTCCCGCATGATAAGGATTTACGCGGAAAAACCGCGTCTGTGTGCGCGAGTACCTACCTAGAAAATATGAAGTAGTGCGAAATGAAATTACATATAGAACAAAAAATATATAAAAGATTAATTTATAGCGATTAAAATGACTATAAGCAAAGAGTATTTTTAATTTGAAAAAATATAAGACTGTTGGTAGTTTTTAAAAAAGTATAAGAATAAAAAAAATGCCTAAAATATGCTTGCTTCTTTGCATGTGTTGTAATAACTATTGATATCTATTAAAGAAAAACTATAAATATGATATATGCTCAATTATATAGGTATTAATAGTAATTTGAGACCAGTCGTGGCGCAGCGGCACAAATGTAAAACCGACTGGTTGTGGGTTCGATCCCCACTCGAGGACATGAAATATTTATTTAAATTTATATTTCCATATCTTTGCTCTGGCGTCGAGGAAAAGCGCGGCGTTGAGTTCTGCCACTCAACACGCAATGCCTCCAGAGTTTGGCAGAAAGTGGGGAACGGAGTGTTTTGACATTAGGTTCCCTCTGCCTACCTTGCTATGTGCGGGATACAGCGTGAAGCAAAAAAAAATAAGTATTAGAGGTATACACACAAATTATCTCATATTTATCATTTATCCACAGGGTTAGTTATAAAGCGCCACAACATACGAATATGGTGCCACGAATGCGACATGGGTCGCTTGCAGCGCGTTGTCTGGGAAGGACAAGGCGCGAGACTCCTCAGTGAAGTGTCGAGCCAACCAATAGTCAAGAAGTTTCTAGAAGCTGTTCCATATATTATGGTATGATATTAAATTATAATATTTTTAAGCGAGGCCAGTGAAACCGACTGCTTGTGGGTTCGATCCCCACTTAAGTGAAGAAATTTATGTTTCCATTTCTTCGCTCTGGTGTCGAGGCTAAGCGCGGCGTTGAGTTCTGCCACTCAACACGCAATGCCTCCATAATTCGGCAAAAATTGGGAACAGAGTGTTTTAATACTAGGTTTCCTTTACCTACCCTGATGTGTACGGGATACAGCGTAAAATTGATTTGATCTTTTGAGAAATAATGAACTTTTAGCAGCGGAACTGTAACCCGTTTAAAAGTTTCTTTACTGTTATTATAAAAAAACACTATAAAGATTTTGGCGGAAGGTGGTGGTGAGCTAAGAATCTTTACATTAAGTTCCTTCTGCCTAATCTGCTACTTGCGGGATATAATGTGAAGCTGAAAAAAAAACTATTTCAAATGATGACTGTAATATTATGACAAGACGTGTAATTATTCTTTAACCGACCAACAATACATAAGTGACCACTTTAAATCGAGACCAATCTTACGACGTAATTTACATTTAAGTCCATAGGTACGTCAGTGCAGTATCCGCTACTATTGTTGTACGATGTACATCATGACTAAATAGTTAACTAGTTTTGAAATTCAATCAATGGAATTCTGACTGTACAAATATTAATTTAAATAATAAATAAAAGAATATTCTAGAATACGGACTAATATGGAATATTACGGAATATTATTCTAGAATGCTATATTTGGAGCGCGCACGCCGCAACACGAAAAGTGCAACAATAAAGACTTAGGGAAGTTTGTTAGTTTTATTTCCAAAATGAGGCATTATCGTTGTTGAAATGTAAACTGCAAAACTAGTAGCGCAAAGATACCAGCTGACTATAATTTAAACTGAAAAAAAAATTATGTTCTTCCTTATGTGACCTAGAAATAAGACCAAAGATTTAATATGCAATATTGGACATAATCTTCAATTGCAATGCTTATTCAATCAATTTTAGTCGCGGCGGTTGTGGGGCCGATTACAACTCAGTAAAATGGATTATTATTTATTAAAATTTTTATTTCTTTGCTCTGGCACCAAAGCAAAATCTCGGCATCGACTTCCGCTCGAAAAAATCGGCGGAAAGTGAGGAATGGAGTGTCTTAACACTAGAGGGACTCCTTCCCTCTACCTAATCTGTTATATGCAGGATACAGCGTGAAGCTAAATAAATATTTTAGTGTAGATGGATCGCCATTGAATTCAAAACCCGACCACAAAATTTCAACAAATCCAGTTTATCTATGTCCCATGACATTATCTAAAATATATCATAAGGAGAAGGCGAATTTGCTCATATTTCATCATTAAAAACGATTATACACTACTAAACATTGCTGGTATTTAGTAGTTTTGAATTTTTATTAACAAAATTAACTGTGACAAAGCGTGCAGTTTCCACCGATGTCTGATGTTCATTTCCTTTTAGCATATTTTGGGGCTAGAAATTTATTTTGTGTTTTCTCAAACCAGTTTTTATAATAGCTTTCTATATATTTTCTTATTACTTTATTTTATAGAAAATATTAAGCAAATGTCATTCATTATTTGGCATATCGCTGCACTTTCGTGCACTTTTCCAATAAGAATAACTTAAAATGCATTAGGGTGTTACTGTTACAATTTTATTATATACATATTTAAAGATTTTTATAAGGACAAAAAGCGATAAGGCTCTATAAATAAAAGACAAACTACCAGAATATATTTAGATACAAATGCTACTATAATTACCATAGGCTAAAGCTGATATTTACAAATCGATTTCTTTCGTTTACATTAAAACGTTATGTAAAAACTGCTTTTATATAGTTTTTTTAATATTAACCAATGTAAATGACTTCCGTTCTAATGTATTAAGTAAGCATATTTTCCCATTTTTCTTTTCTATTATGAATCAATAGATTTTTAGATGACATTTTTATTATAACAAAATAATCAATATTAATATCGTTAATCATTTTATATAAAATGTAGGTTACAACACATTGCTGGCGATATGTCGCTTTATTTAATATTTTTCTAATACTTATAATTACCCTTAAGTAGTTACCCTAGCTTAAGGGTAACTACTTAACAAGCTTCAATTTCCAGAACACAATCCGAGATATTCACAATGCGGTGATAGAAAATAATTTGGAGACTCTCATGAAGTTAACAGCAGATCCTGTGCCACCACAAGCTCTATCAAGCAGAGACGCGAACAACTTAACAGCAATGCACAAAGTAACGTCTCTTTGACACATGTTTTTGTCTACCTCCACACATATTTAACATGCATGCATGCGTATCATTGAAATTTATATGAAAATATAGTATCTAATAACAAAGTCACCTATTTATTTTTAGAGTAAATTACTAGAATAAAATAAATCACAAATATTGAATACTTGGGTAAAATTTGTCTAAATAAAACTAAGGAAATATTCGTTTACTATTATTTTTTTAACCGACAACATAGGTAGGGAGTAGAACCTGCGTTTTTCGTTTTGAGTTCACTGATTGTTTTGTTTTTTATACTAATTTGAAGTCTAAAACTAAGCCCTTATAACGCCTAGATATGTCGATCTAATAGATTAAAAACGTCTTATTTCTTCCTTACATATCATATAATTTTATCGTCCAAACGAGTAATGCTAGTTGTTCTCGTAGGCCGCCGGTCTAGGCCATGGCAGCATTTTAAAATATATCATAGAAAGATATCCTCAAGGTATAAATGAGGTAGATAACGACGGACGAACACCATTGCACTATGCCGCTATAGTGAAAGATGAACAGCATACTTATAATACCCTCATTAGCTCTGGAGCTGATGAAGGTGCAGTGGATAATGTAAGTGCATTTTAAAAACTATAAGCATTTTGTGTCTTAATACATTTTCTAATGGATTTTGTTCTTCTAGAAAAATAAAACACCGGCTTATTACGTAAACAGACCACAAGATATTGATAAAAATGCTTTTAAAATCTTACCTGATGCCCCTAGAACGCCTTCTAATACTTACCCTTCTTCGTGGGATTGGAAAATGTTAGATACTGATTTTATAGGAGATTTTAAGAAATGTAGGAAGAAAAATTTAAAGGCATCAAGTGAAAATATATCATCTAAAAATAATACAACCACGATATCAGACAATATTGAAAATGAGAATATCGCTATGAAAAATAGCAGTACACATGAATTAATTAGTGGCTTGCCAGACTTAAATGATAGTGAAAAACCAAATAACAATATAGCTAAGGAAGATGATGTAATCAATAAGGTGAGCTGTGCATGTCGCAAAACTGTTAAAGTTGTTAAATTAATTTGCGTTGCTTTAGTTCTTTAAAATCAATTATTTGCATGAATATTTTCTTTTATTTTAGGATACTACAGAAATCGAGAACATTACAGAATCCTTAGAAAAAACAGATTTGGACGAAGATACCGACGAAAAAAATACGGAAAAGGTTTCTGACACATGTGATAATTCTACTAAAGAGCAAGAAGACTGCATAAATATAGAAACTTTAGAAGAAACAACAGATACATTAGAAAACTTTAACCATGAACATACTAATGGTACTATTGACACTAAAAATGAATCAGAGAACATAGCAACTGAAAATTATAGTAAAAATGATGAAGAGACTGAATCTGAGACAATTATCAATAATACAGAGGTAAAAGAAGATCATAACGCAACACTTACGCATGAAGATACTTTACTTGTAACAGATGATAATAATAAAACAAATGTTGACGACATTATTCCCACAGAAGAAAATGACCATGAGGAAAATGAAAATCACGAAATGAATACTGATGTTGATAATAAAAATGAAGAAATAAAAATAGACGAGGGAGACAACGCTGCAGATGAGGTCACTGCAAACACTGCGCCTGATAGCTTAGAAGTAATATCACAATCTGACAGTGATAAAAAAGAAACTCATTTGGATATGAAAGAAACTCAAGAAGATATAAATAATGACCAAAATGATGAAGGTAATGATCATCATAATAATCACGAAAACGAATCTGAAATGACAGAATGTGAAAAAAATATAGAAGAGGATCAAATTACTTCACATCAAGGTAATAATAATCTTGAAGATGACGATGATGTGCAAGTTCAAGGAAGCCCTCACGAACACGACATACACACAAGTGATACATTTAAACAAAGATACGATAATACCATTAGGGGTGACACCTCTTCTGGTCTTACACATGTATAATTATTATTTATATTATTACACGGGGTCCCTGATAGTAGTAATAAAGTATATTTGATTATTTTTGCTAATTAAGGGAACAACGGCAGAAATATTCACGAAAATCCTATAGAAGGTGTCATAAGCAGTGAAGCTGAGTTAGAAACAGAAGACGCAAGTATTAGAGATGGCTATAACAACGATATATTGATTGTAGTAAGTATGATTGATATGCAATCTGCCATGAGTAAAGGTAATAAGATTAATAATATAATTTGTGATGTTTTAGAGTAGACGCACATTACTCTCACACATTGTACTTCACAAATTAGATTACTTTGCCAGCTTATTAGGTTATGTGTTATTTAGTCCGCAACGGCCTATTATTTTCTATTATAAAGTTAAAACCATTAATTTATTTTTGTTATTATACAGGATAATGAAATAGACCCAGAGGTCACAGACTTAATAAACACAGCCAACATGGAAATGTTAGCTACTTTAGTTTTGAATGGAGAAGGCTCTAGGTTAATTGGACGACAATCAAGAAATACAGAGTTGCAAGCGTTTTTGAATAATGTTCCAAACTATATGGTAATAACCAACGCATTTATTAACATATTTAAAAATCTTACAAGATAAAATAATATTTTCGATCTGATCATTACGAAAATAAGACCGAAATTTCTATTTTTTTACGCTCATTTCTGTTATTGATAGGAGTTGAAAGCATAATTATATTTTAGGAAAAAATAAATAAAGTACATTTAGCAGCAAAAGAAGGTAATATAAGAGATTTGCAAGCCGCCTTAGATCGCAGAAAATTCGCAATCGCTAGAGATCCTATTTCAGCTGATGGCGCTACTCCCTTACATGTTGCAACTGTATTTGGAAAAACAAACATAATGAAATATTTAGGAGGAAGGTAAATAAGATGTGACTATTCTTACGTATATAACGCATATACCTCTATACTGATTGCAATTATTTTATTTTATTCTTTAAAGATTTCCTGAAACTTTATCAGCAGTAGATTTCGAGGGTAGAACGGCATTACACTATGCAGCTGTGTTGCCAGATAATGGTCATTATTATAATGTTTTACAACAATTGGGAGCAAATTCAAAAGATTTGGATGATGTAAGGAGTTTTATTTTATTTGTATAGGTTCTATTAGATTTTTTACTCTCACTCATTTTCTATATAGCTTATATATGCCTTCATATTCACCCGAAAACTTAAATATTTTGTCAAGATACTCCTTGCGATAATATCCAATTAACTTTACAAAAATATATTTTCCTAATTCAAACAATTTTATATGTAGAATTTAATTAATTTTTGTAATAGTTTCGTATTATGACGGCACAAGCCTATGACCGTAAAAACTACGGTTGTGAGTTCGATCCCTACTTGGGGGAATGAATGTTATATTTTTTAAGCTAAAGTGCGGCGTCAAGTTCCGCCACTCAACATACAAAGCCTCCAGAATTCGGCGGAAAGTTAGGAACTGGGTGTCTTAACACTAGGTTCCCTCTGCCCATCCTGCTTTGTACGGCGGTACAGCATGAAACTGATTTATTTTTTTAATAAGCTGCATGGTGTATCCCGCAAATAGCAGGTATCGAACCCACAACCTGTCGTGTTTATAGCAATAATATCATTAATATTTCACAGAATGGCCGTAGTGCTGAAGATTATTACAAAAACTCTACTTTGTTTCCGTTAAGCCAACTGTTAACAGATTTTGGAATAAGTGGGGATACCGCCAAAACTATGTTTTCTGATAAAGGTAATTTAAGGACTTTCATTTCAGTTCATATTTTTATGCAGTACTAGGAACACGTTTTAGTGTTCTATCGTGTAAAACTAAATGAAAGATTTTCTAAATTGAACTTCAGAAACGTAAGATCGAAACTTTATTAATCCAATTGTATCTAATCCAAGTATATACATAAAGCACGAACTGTCTGAAAATTATCTTAATACTATTTATCTTACTTAAAATTAATATTATACACCTTTCAACATCGATTTAAAATAACTATTAAAAAAAATGCGAATTATTTCTTTTAACATCCATCATTAATTTCAAAATTATATGTATTTAGTGCCAGATGACCATGTCTCATCTCGACGTAATTTAGACATTTCTGAAGTTTTGGAAACATTAGAAAGATGCTACCGATTATTGGCATCTGCTAGACCATCAAGAACACCATTATCTGCCTCTTCTAACAAGTCTACACCACCACATGTGCTAGGAAGGTTTCTCAAAAAACAAATATTTGATTTATTAAAGTATAGAATCACAAAGTTAGACCATAATCTATTTGATGTCATATGGCCAGCAGTCAAAAAGCTGCCCGACACTAGAAATATTCTACAAACTGTTGAAGAAGACTTTCCAGGTGGAGTGACAGCTCCTGACTATTATGTTTATGAAGTATTTGCAGAATTTTTTACACCTCTTATTAAGGATCTACACAATATAAATGTAAGCTATGATTTACCAAACCATCCTACTTCTGATTTTATCAAAAATATGCCTTCATCAGAATCCTCAGAGCCTCTCGTAGAGTTAAATATCGACCCCGGTGACGAGTTTGTATTGTCGGGTACTATGGAATGTTCTAGAAATTTGGATGGATTTGAACTACCACTTAACCTCAAGATTGGTAAACTGGAAACTATAGAAAGAATTATAACAACAATTTTAATGAGACAAGATTTTGGAAGGATTATAGAACAACTTAGTCCAGAATCAGACCAAAAAGGTGGAACATATTATACTTTGAACGAAGTATTAGAAAAGCCGTCCGAAATATCTGCTATCTTAGCATCAACAGGATTGTTAATACCTCTTTGTGAACGGGAAGAAATTGATGACAGCAATCGTCTTCATGGCAAACATTGGCCTTATGGTCGCGGCGTGTTCGTTAGTGACGATAAAACTGTAGCCATATGGATTAATGTCCACGACCACATACGTATACTCACTACAACACCTACAGACGCGCCAGGGGAAATAGGCTTAACTTTTAGCAAGTTATCATATATTATGAGATATCTGCATGAGAAACTTGATTTTATTTGGGATCGTAAGCTGGGTCATTTATCGTGTAGACCTACGTTTTTAGGGGCGGGCATTCGATTCAGTCTTATAATAAACTTTCCTGGTTTGACAAAAGACTCTGATAACATGAAGCATTTATGTGCCATGAGGGGATTGCAATATAGAGAGACATTAAATTCAGATATTGCTAGAGTTAGCAATTACCAATGCTTAAATATAACAGAATCGAACTGCTTTAATGATTTTGCAACCGCAACATCTAACTTGTTGCATTTAGAAAGAGATTTATCAATGCAAGATTCTGCGCATATAGCAAACATGCTTTCTAACATATTCAGAAAAAAGAGAAGCAGTTTAGCTGACGTACACGGCTCATTAGATAGAATTCAAGAAAAACATTAGTTCAATTCAATATTCATATTAAAACACGTAGATATAGTTTAGTGCACCGTAGTATAATATTTATATAAATCAATAAATATGGAAAGACAAATGTGCGGTGTAAGGAAAACCTAAGGATAACTAACTATACATAGATTCAAAGTTTAGGTCAGTACTAAATATTGCGTGTTCGTAGAAAAAAAGTGTGAAAACGTCTATCAAGTACCGCGTTCGCTAATCAATCACTTTGACACTTAAATGTATAAGATAAAACACTGAAGCCTTAAAGCACGTATTAAGCCTTTAAGCACTAGCACCTTTGTCTTTCTACTTAAGCGCTCATTGTATTGTCATACATAAATAAGGTTTTTAAAATTAAATTAAATTAAATTAAATTAAAAAAATTAAATTAAATTAAAAAATTAAATTAAAAATTAAATTAAATTAGCTTCACGCTATATCCCGCACACAGCAGGGTAGGCAGAGGGAACCTAGTGTTAAGACACTCCGTTCCCCACTTTCTGCCGAATTTTGGAGGCATTGCGTGTTGAGTGGCAGAACTCAACGCCGCGCTTTGCCTCGACACCAGAGCGAAGAAATGAAAATATAAATTTAAGTAAATATTTCATCACCTCGAGTGGGGATCGAACCCACAACCAGTCGGTTTACAGTCACACTTTGTACCACTGCGCCACGACTGGCCTCAATTTTATTTGTATAGGTTCTATTAGATTTTTTACTCTCACTCATTTTCTATATAGCTTATATATGCCTTTATATTCACCCGAAAACTTAAATATTTTGTCAAGATACTCCTTGCGATAATATCCAATTAACTTTACAAAAATATATTTTCCTAATTCAAACAATTTTATATGTAGAATTTAATTAATTCCTCATTTTTTAAAAATACAATTAATATCTCATAACTTGACTATTATCTTTAACATTGACAAATTACTAATTGAATATAAAAATGCCAATGAAAAGCCTTATTTGTATTATTTGCCACTGTTCATCGTAACTTACTTGTGTGTACAAACTTGTGTTTCGTTATACGTGGTATTATTATATCGAAGGTCTTATTGAATTATTGATTCTTGTAGGTATTACCCATGGTTCTAATGGACATATGGACATTCCCATCTTCCACACCGAAGAAGGCAGATATCTAGCTAAGTGTAAGCTTAATACTTTCTTTAAATTTTACTGAATTGTTACGATGATGGAAAGCAAAAATTATAATAATTCTATTAATCAAAAAGACAACGATATTTTTGCAGCACTCGGCGATCCTTTAATCAAAGGTCTGACCGAAGTGGCAAATATTAAACCAAAAGATCCTGTAGCATTCCTTGCTAGTTTCCTTCACAACTTTCCTGAACATGAAAAGCCTCGACCGGGAACACAGGTAAGAATAATTTCTTGTAAGCATGCACTATGAAAGATTAATTAACTCTGTCTAGGCGCCTTAGCAGTGCAGTATTATTTACATGACTGAGGTGAAAACAAAGAGTGGTATTCATTTTTCATACTATATCTTATAGGTACTTAGCGTTAATATACTTTCAGGAGTCGAATGTGCTGGTTACAAAGGAAATAGCAGAAGTAGAAAATACACATTTTCCTACCGATGACATAACCAACGACATAGGAACTGATAACGCAGAATACAATGCAATAGAGCGAACCAAAACAGCTGTACGTCCGAGACCTATCGATGTCATAACTGTTGAACCACACATTGAAACTAGTCCAGATGCACCTGAAAATGCAATTAGTAGCGCTAATAGGGTTAGTATAGACAGCTAAAATATTTTGATTGACTTAAATTTAATATTTTCATACATAACATAAATATTATTGAATAAGGATGAACATGGACAGTCGATGCTCCACTTCGCAGCTGCTCGTACTCATACGAACAATGCATTATTTCAATTGTTACAAGAGTCGGATGTAAGTCTAGGATATCGAGATGAATTGTATAGAACCGCACGCGATGTCTCTATGCAAGCAAATGTTCCAGAAAATACCGCTGAAATTGATAGATGGGTATTACATTTAGCTGCTAGAGGTGATTAATTACATTATTTAATTTTACAATATTTAAAATTGTACATTTAATTAAAAATAAGTAATTTTGTTTCTACAGGGCAAAGTGATAAAATAATGGAACTGTTGCTTCAAGGTTACGATCATATTTTGGATGTGGTCGATGAAGAAGGTACTCTCATAACGGAAGTAGTCAACCAGCGTGGAGATGAAGAAATGAACAACTTACTTGTATCTATACCAGCTTTTGAGGTTAGACAAACATTAACTGTGCCTATGGGTATTGGATGGGTAGCCCTAATTTTGATAAATTTATAGAGTCGGTTGTACTCATATAACAAAAACATCAACCGCGATAGCTTTGATAGTGCTAGAATTGTTATTCAATTTGACACATTATAAATTCAATATATTAGTAAAACTGCAAAATATTCATAAAAAATTCTAGGAAACTAGGGAATCTCTACACGCAGCTATACGAAGTGGTGATCTTGCTACCGTGCAAGCGATGCTATCAGCTGAAGGCGGGCGCACTCTCGCGCGAGCTCAGAACGGCCTCGGCCGCAACACGCTACACGTGGCTGTGCTGACGCAACAAGAGGATGTTGTGGAATACTTGGCGGATGCTCACCCTGAGTTGTTACGGCTTGGTGATAATGTAAGATCGTATTATATATAGTTTAGTAAAAACATTTTATTACAAACCTCCTACAAGAGTGCCGTATTCATCTTATGCAATGAGTACATATAGATAACTTTTATTTTCTCATATTTTCAACTCATTTAGGCATGTCGTGCTTGGCTTGTAGACCCCAAACTATTTCTCTGACCATTCCACGGACAGTAAAACCAAAATATTCTTACGACTGAAACACTGAATGTGACACAAGTACATCCGTCCAGACGTACAGATACTTCGTCCTGTACTGTCTAGTTAGTATAATTTATTGAGTAATCCTTAGGAAAAAAAATCTAAATAAACACTTTGTCCTGATTCACCCTCCACGTTATTTATTGTAATTTCCAGCTCGAACGCACAGCCTTACATTATGCAATGGGAGTAGAAAAGATGGAATCCTTAAGTCGTCTTCTAACCAAAGCTGGAGCCAAACGAGTCCTGAAAGATTTGAAAGGGCGCCAACCTTCCTACTATTTCATGAATAAATCTGAGATATTACGTCTTAAAGAGGAAGAAGAAGCCTACTAATTATGACCAAAATATTTTCCTATGTTACTGACACACAAATAACATCGTAAAATCATCTCTATTCCCAAAAATGTACTAAATTACTATTTCACAAACCAAATAAGTATATTTCATTAATTTTAATAATTTTTTGATACTATGTAACATTTGTCGTTGTAAAAATTATTACACCACAATTTGACGCCATCTCTGTAAGGATAGTCTGCGAAAAGAATTGGAAGGGAGAGACCTAGATGTTGAGGTCATGGACTCACGGTTCATTATTTCTTCTATTATTACAAAAAAATGCAAATGTGATATATGATGGATTGTTGGCCCCGAATAATATAAAAATTGTATTCATAACTTTCTTTTTGACTTTTGAACTTGGAATTTGTATTAAAATGTTTGTTTGTTTTACAAAATATTGTAAAAATAATAACGCATAACACACAATGTCTTATTTAAAACACGCTTGTGTATTTTAATCATATAATGTATACGTATAGGGACCCTTTATAGTACTTAGTAAATTATTACTATGAATTTAGCATGTTTCTCTTAAAAATAAAAATAAAAATGTCAAAATATATTGGTGTTGTTATTATTAATAAATTCTCAAAAAAAATAGACAATAGATCCCTTGTAAACTTAAAAACAAAGTAATTGGTAAGAAATAATAAAATTTAACTTCGGAATTACAAATTTATTTAACAGTATCAAAGGAAATTTAGTGACTAAGGAACAAATCTAATGAACGTTTAATTTGCCAGTAATAAATACTATAAGATGTATTTTAATAAAAATATAATGCTAAAAATAATTTTTAATTACATAATAGATGTTACAAAACCTTTTCGAAATTGTTTACATGAGACGTATAATCTCTGAAATTACACAATTCTTGTTAAATAACAAATTGATATAACCAAAACTAAACGACCACTAACTACGTAAGAGACTGCCATGGTATTGGATTTATATACATATGCGATACCGAACCACGCATACCTGGAATTTATAAAAAATATATTAAGCAATTTTAATTTTTTTAAGCTTTACGCTTTATCCCACATAACACAGCAGGAAAGTAGAAACTAGTGTTAAGACACTCCGTTCCCCACTGGCTATCTGAACTATCTAATATCGCATGTAGGGTTGCAGAGCTCAACGCCGCACTTTGCCAGAGTGAGGAATATTAAAATAATTCTCCCAAACGGAGCTTATTATCTATAGTATCGTGTTTACCGTTCGACAATGCCCCGCTGCGATAGCGTCTAATGTCCATTTATTACCTATATTATTAAAAATGTAGAGGTAGTATCGTCGACAGAATGTATTAAAACTTTATAAACTAAAATATAGTCTCAACGAGTTTAACATACAATATTAAAATATTATACGTACTCAGCACTCCTTGGTTGAGTGGAACAGGTAATGGTTTATTCTTGCTGGTTCGAAGCCAGTCTCTGTACGCTTGTTCACCTTTTACACGACGTCGTTCCTCCTCTATGGCAAGGCGAGCTGCTCTACGTTCCGCTTTAGTTTTCATTGCTGCGATATGGAAGTTAAGTTTAACCACCTGAAGTGTGTACGCTTATAAACTTTTTCTTCATACACATTCCCGCATTCCATACAGTCACTTATTTATTCATATTTCATACATTCACTAGTATAAATAGGAACACAACCTAGTGCGTACCACATCTCTCATACAAAGGCAACCGGTGAGAGTAGGCGTTTTGGTTAGTCTGTCTGTCTGTTATTGTATACTTTTAGTGAAAGTTCGACTTCACACGATCTTGTGACTTAAGTCCATTGGCAGACTTATCAGTAGGCTTTTGCGTAATATTTTAAACACATTGAAGAAATGAGAGAAATGATAGATATGATATGAATGATTTTAAATTAATGATGTAAAATTTACAGGCAAAATTTTCCAATTATCAACGTCAACAATTCGAAAAATCCTGTTTTTAGAAAAAATGTAGATACTCTAGTGATTTAGAGACTGATTTAGTTCAAGAATGGGTTCATTTCTAGAGCAACGTTTCCTCATAAATGATTAGGGGGTAACCAGATATCTGTAACATGTAGTGTCTGCGAAAACCTCGTTACTATGGAAATAAAGTTTGAAAAAGTTTAACTTAACTTGGATATAGCTAAAGACAAGTTTTTCCTGTCAGAAACAAAAGAAAAAAAATCTACCTTGACCTTACCACCCTTATAAGGGTTCCTTTTTCCTTAAAAGGCACGGAACTCTAAAAAGAAATTTATTAATATATTATATAAACATGTTTATCGTTTTTATATTTTTGTGTAAGTACACAACTCCGCTTTGAATAACAGATCAATACAAGTACAATTTCAAAAGTTAAATCATTAAGAGATGTCGTGCTGAATATACGTAGAATCTTTAGGTCAGGAGTTGCGTATATAAAGACCGTCATGACGTATTTGACAGAGAGAGCCCCTTTTCTTAGGAGCGCTGGTTCATATGATCAAACGTTCAATTTTTTTTTGCTTTATTCTTAGGGACAGAGTACCCTCTTCCCTACCAAACCGGTATCGCTTTAAAAGTCAATATAGTTAACACCATTAGCCTCATATTCGAGAAAAGCATTTGACAAAAGTTTAACTGAACGCTCTTGTTGTACGGTCAGATCTGAATGTGAATACACTTAGGGGAAAGTTAAGTTCCACTATGTTACCCAAATGGTATTTATATAATTAAAAAAAATGTCTATCCATTCCGTAGCTATCTACCCCGAGGAATTATATCCAATAACTATCAAATATTTATCAAATATAGTATGTATAAAGTACGTAACGTACATTTAATTTCTTCTTGTTTTTTCCGTATCCACTCCGTTAGTTTCTCGTTCTTATCTTGCTGACGCTTCTGTCGCTCTTGCTCTCGGCATTCACTATCGCGGTATTTTTGCATTATAACGTCGGCTTTACGTTGTTCGTTCTGAGTCCGCTTGCGTTCTAACCAACGTCTAAAAGACTCTTCACGTTGCTCTGGTGAAGTCGCTGGGACTACATGATGTTTCATTTTCTCTATTCGAACTTTCTCTCGTTTCTAATAATTAATGTAAACAAATTCAAAAAGAATCAGTATAGGAATCAATATAATTAGGCCAGTCGTGGCGCAGCGGCACAAAGTGCGACTGTAAAACCAACTGGTTGTGGGTTCGATCCCCACTCGAGGAGGTGAAACATTTACTTGAATTTGTATTTCCATTTCTTCGCTCTGGTACCGAGGCAAAGCGCGGCAATGAGTTCTGTCACTCAACAAGCAATGTCTCCAAAATTCGGCAAAAAGTGGGGAACGGAGTGTCTTAACACTAGGTTCCCTCTTTTTTTTTAGTTATAATAAGTCCTGGTAACATTTTGAACTAATCAAGATTAGAAGAAATTTACCTCCTGCTCTTTCCTCGCCAACCAAGCTTGAAACGCCTCTTGCCTCTTCTTTTCATTACACTCACGTTCCTCTTTAGCAGTAGTGGTGGTTGAGACGGAAGCAACGGACAAACGGAATGTATCAGCTCCATCTTCTCTATAAGTGCGTTCATCTCGAGGAGTTTCCTCTACATCACGGCTTGCTAGCCGACATGACTTCCTTTTAACGCTCGAAGACGACGCGCTCGAAATTCTTCCGGTCAAATATGGTGTGGAACTGCTTCTATAAGTGCTATGCGGGTGTGGTGTGCACTCTTCGACACTAGACGACTCAGTATGTAAGGACGTAACGGAGTGAGTAGATTCTATTGTCTCTATATAGATTGCTGGGTTTATATACCTAGTCTTACTCTTTCTAGACCCAAGAGACTCATTGTCGCTGTGATAGTGAACGTTTTCGCCGGCCCCGTCGAACACATGGTTTGAAGATTTAATATTAATATCATAATATGATCGATTTCGCGCACTATCTCCAAAGTTACCTCTGTCGATTTCGCTGGTCATAATGTGAAAAAAATTATAGCATATTAAAATATCTCAGAAATAATAAAAAATAGCACTATAATAAATGTCCTCGAAAATTATGCTTGCGTGTCAGAATAGTTTTTTTCTTTTTCCCTTTTATTTTATAGCAATAGACAATTCGGTGGCCACTCATGTTTTATTACTACTACCTACTATTCATTAAATACTCTTTTATATATTTGTAATGTTGTTTCTTATAATTTTGTAAAAAAAATTAAAAGGAAAATTTACATTTTATTTTTAATATTTCTGAAGGTACCATAATTAGTATATATAAAAATAAAATTTAAACCACCTAATATGCTGTTGTTATATGCGTGTTCGTTTTTAAACGTAATATTTATATTTATAGTGCAGGAATATGAAAAAAATAAAGACACATTCGTAGAAACGTATTTATTGAATTGATTATTATTTTCGCTTAACATCTGTTCAGCCAAACGTGAATCGAGTAACCAAATAACAACTGTGTATGATAAATGACAGGAATAAATTAAAATTAACCATCTTGTTGTTTGGATTACTTTAATATTGTAAATACAGTATTATGCACTTAAACTAATGTCGTTAAGAATTAAAATGGGTTCGCGTTGCGTTAAAAAATAAATACATTGAAGCTTTGTAGCAAGACTAACAGCTTATATACAAAATACACCTCTTAATTCATACTAACATTAGTAGGTTCTAAGCTACAACAATATTACTAATATTATAAATGTGAAAGCTTTAGTGGATGAATGTTTGTTCCATATTTTCACGCAAAAAAATACTAAACGCATTTAGATGAAACTTTGCAGTTAAATATACGAATAGGCTACAACTTTAGTAAAGATTTTGCATAAGATGGCTGTAATAGAACAATAATAGGCTTAAGCGGGCGAAGCTGTGTTTGGCGTTTAGCCATTGTAGAATATATTACAAAATTGTTGACCAATTTTATAGTCACAAAGAAATATATAAATAGCAGGATTTTTTTTTTTTTAATATATAAAAAATACTTATATGGTATAATGCTTGTCAAAGTTCAAAGCTTTTCTATATGTTGAGTTGTTAATAAGAATAAAATTCTAACTCATTAAATAGAAAATCCATTGATTCTTACAGGTATAAAACGTAGACTTCAGTCTGTAGTCACACAATAATACAAAAAAAATAGATCTTGCTACAAGACCTCAATGCAAATTTAACTTTTTTAGTCACTAGTAAAACACAAAAATGGAGAGGGGGAGAGGCTATAACAACATCTGGTTTCATAAAATTTACCCATTCTTTACAATTACATGTAAGTTGCTTATGACAAATTGTTGTTAAAAATTAACAAATATTAAAATTTTTATTTCATAAAGAAATAATATAATTTGACAGAGCTATAGATTAGGCAATGGTATTTCATCTATTCAATTCAATTCAATACTATGGCTATAGTATTTTATTCTAGTGAATAAAAAAACGTGATACACAATGTACCCTTAAAAATTCACGAGGAATATCCTAAAAAATTACTATATGAGATTAAAATTAAATTAGGATTAAAAGTAGATACTAGTATAATGAATCTGCATTGGACGAGCGGGGCTTTTTGATTTTCTCCAAATTCTTTATAACAATATCGTGTAACGAACAGTAGCGGTTACGAATCTCGCACATGACCAGCCATAACGAAAGATATTCCTTCTCGTCTAACTCCTGAAAAATGTAAATTGTATAGAAAATTTTAAGTCTCTGTTAGGTAGAGCGACAGTGACCGAGACATTTCACCAGATGATACACAATGTCTCGAAAAAAATTATACACTTCATTACACATAATTTCAAAATTTTAGATATTTCAAAAACAAACTTTGAACCTTTATTCAAGCAATAATATGTTATTGAAAAATTTGTTATAGAAAATCCAATATATCGAACTTTTTTCAGTAGCCAGTGGTCACAAGCAGGCAAGTGGGGAATGAATTATTTTCATGACTTTGTTCTGGTAACAAGAATTCTCTTTTTACTAAATGTAAAAACATTTTTAATGTATTTGGTGTCAATATGCCTGAACAATTCGGTGGCAAGTGGCAAATGAAAATGTCCTAATAGAAATGGATTGTCTCAATATCTCTATACTCTCACCGGTAGCTAGAGTATAATGATATTGTGATGAAATGAGAGCTTGTTTATCTGTTTAACTTTATACTATTCAATGTATGTATGAGTGAAAGAAAAAAACACTAAGTTCACTAAGTCTTCCTAACCTGCTTTATGAACAATACAGCTTGAATCTAAAAAACATTAAATTTGCTATGAAAAGAAAAAACTTACTCTAACAGCTCTTCTGTAATCATCAATGTGTGGGTATTTCGCCACTTTAGATACAATTTTTGCCCGAGAAATAAAATATCGTGAAATTTGGTCAAAGAAAGCAGCAGCCTCTGATTCCACAGATTGTATCTCAGCTAAAGTATCCTCTTGTATTGACACTCCAAAGTTGTTGCCATCCTCTATCTTTGGAATCATGAATGAAATCCACATTTTAAGCTGAAAATTATAACAAATTATTATTACAGTAAACTTTCGATATTTAAAAACCTTGTTAAGTCATAGTCTTTAATAATCTAAAAATGTGATATTTCAAAGTATTTTAACTATTATATTTTAAATTTAGATCCAGTACAAATTTTTATATAAATTCAGTATCAAATTACAGTCATTCTAAATAAAATTTACTTAAGTTTTCTCTAGGACTTGCACACTACTAACTACTGAAATTTTTACTTAAATTTTTCATTTTTGTTTGTATTTAGTTGTTTGTTTTGTATATGTTATGTATATGTTTTAAATTTCAGTAGTGGCAAACAATAAGCAAAAATTAATATATGGTTCATTATACTTGGTCAATGTTTGAGCTTAAAAAAAATTATAAAAATAAAAAAAAAACATTTTTTGTAAATGAATTATTTGTAGTTTATTCTACAATGTCAATATGTGCCATAAAGTATTTTATGACTTACTTAGGCCAAATGCTCTACAAATAAAACTTTTACAACATTGTTGTCATCTAAGTTGACAATTTAGTAACTAAATCTTTTATATCTCAAAGTTACTATTCAAAGTTCTTTACTCTGGTGTTCAGGCAAAACAAGGTGTTGAGTTCTTCAACACAATAACTCCAGAAGTATCTTAACAATAGTAGTTCCTACCCTACCTTTCAGTGTGTGAGATACAGTGGGAAATTGATTTATTTAATTATTTAACTATTGAGTCATGATTATTTAGATTTATGTATTTTCAAACTTTTGCTTTATGCCATTATTGTTGTATATAAAAATTGTAATCACTATAAATAGTTATATTAAGTTTATTGTTATTTAATAATAGCAAGTTTTGTATATTATATAGCATATTTTATATACAAATAGTTTTACATAGTGAAATGGCACTAAGACTGATTTATATATTACAAATTACAACGGCATAAGGTAACTATAAGGTTAACCTGCAAATACAGTATGTACAATGTAAACATGTAGCAGTATTACATCAAAACCATTAATTTCATGTAATATAGCCTTTCATAACCTTCTTCAATGAATGGACTACATGTTATGTGACTTATTAACACAATAAGTGTTTTTCAATTCAAACCAATCGTTTATGAGATTAGCATGTATAACTAATGTACCGTTTTATACTAGTAGAGTTTTGATTTTTTTTTAATTATAGTCCTAAATCCTATATTTATATTTCCATCTACAGCAATACTCACCAAATTAGAATCCTCAACAAGTTCTCTGATGTGTGGTTTGACAAGGTGTATAAGATCACTCAATGGTTTATTACAAGGCACGGACCCATTAGGTAATGCATATACTCTAGTACCCTCAATAGTTGTGTTACTAGACATCTCAGTTACATCTACACGCTGCCTTTTAGCATTGGGTTCAATACTGGACTGAGCTGGAGGCGGCACTGGAATGTTTAAGTCCTGAAAACAAATAAAACTGAATTATTAAGACTCAAATAAATGGCACATGTTATTTTTTATATAAATTAGACTAGACAATACTACCTGATGGACATCGGAAAGATCCCGATTTTGGAAATTTGACGTTTCTAGAAGTTCGTTCAACTTAACTATTTTTTCTGGGAATCCTTTAATTATTAAATGTTCTGCCTTCTGTTTGAGGGAATCTTTGTATTCCTGAACCTGAAAAAGCTATAGTTAACTTAATATGAACATGTAAAATAAGCATTAAATAAAATCTACGAAAATGCTATTAACAAAATTAAACCACCGATACCCCATGACCGCACTTAAAGTTAGTGAGGTTATGTTGATCTTCCGTAGTCCGAAGGAGATAAAATTCAAGACATTATTTCACTCCGTATAATAAAGTAAATATGAGGCATTTTGATTGTAAAAGATTAAAAACGATTAGGGAATTTTTATCGGATATCACTGTAGACTAAACATATATATTTTAATGTTAAAGATTGAGCAATTAGTATCTGGAATATACTTTATTAGTTTTACCTTCTTTGCAACGTCTGTCATGGTTTATCAAATGAAATATGGATTCTAGAGGTATAAATATTCTGTAAATACAATAATACAACGGAAACCGCACAACTTTTGACTCTTAGTTTGACTCGTGTGCTTGAATCATTGAATGAATGAGGAGCTAGAATAAAATGATGCGTTCACGGTTTTGGTGTAAATTTTTTGCTTAAAGTAATATTGACAAAACACAAGAACAATTATTCATACCACGTTTACAGGTTTAGTATTCATGTCCATTATTTTATAGCTTAATAATTTTATGTATAACAGGTACCAATTACATTATATACTTTTCAATTTTTTTATTAAAATAATGGCATTACGTTTTTTCATAGAGGTAGGTTTAGCTTCTGCTAAAATTTAATACCTTATATTTCTATTTTTTCTAATAACTTATTATTTACAGTAAACATATTTATTATGCAAATATAGCCAATATGTTATAGAAATATGTGTTATAATAATCAATTGATTTACTTATTTATTTTCGACTTATATAATTTTTTGTTTGGAAAACTGCTATGTAAAATCCATAACATTATTTTAAATAATTATTATATTGTATAAATTATTATTTTAACGTATAAAAAATAATAAGCTTTTAAAGTAACATAAGCTTTCTTTTTTATCATACGTTATTCATGAAAATAAATTTAAACTAGAAAGCTAGAGGCCAGTCGTGGCGCAGACGCACAAAGTGACTGCAAAATCGGCTGGTTGTGGTTTCTATCTCACTCGAGGACATAAAAATTATTAAAATTTATATTTTCATTTCTTCGCTCTAGTGTCGCGGCAACGCACTGCGTTGATTTCCGCCACTCAACATGCAATGCCTATAGGAAAAATGGAAAGTGCGGAATGGAGTGTCTTAACACTACGTTCCCTTTGCTTACCCTGCTGTGAAACTTTTTTTTTATTTTGTAATCGTATTGATTTTCTAAAATGTGAAAGAAATTAAATTAAATGTATTTAATAAATTATCTTGGAAAAAAGACTGCACGGCAGTAAATCATAGTAAAAGAATCAAAGCAGTCTTATTTTGCATACCGTTTCTAGGAACGTCAATAAAAATGGAAAAAAATATACATATAATTTATTCCTTACTGAGCTCCCTCTTTGATTTTAACTTATACACATACAGTTGAACCTAAGTTGCTATTGTCACTTAGACCCGCTATTTTTATCCTATAGTATTTTTATATAGAATTCTTGACGTGCAATATGTCACTGTCACTGTAACTTGAGTGATAACTTCTGCCCATACAGTTATATTTTATATTTTTAAAATAATAAAAAAAATAGTTGTGCACACTATACATATTATACAAAAATATCATATTTATGTTCAATAGTCAATTACTTAAGGAGTAATACTGAGTAATACTAACCTCACATTCATTTTTTTTATAATATTGCTAAACAAGTAAACACATAAATATGAGCTCATTTAAATTTAGTTTTTTGGGTGATCCTGATGAGTCAGTTAACAATGGTATAATAATAGTTAATCTTCAACATTTTGTGTGAATTATTAAATTAGTTCTGAATTTACTACAATTTGTTTTTTTTTTAATTTTATTTTTCAGACAGCGATAATATCGAATGGCTGAAAAGCGAGGAAATAGTACCAAGTGATCAAATAAAAGATATTGATAATATAGCAGCTCAAGCTAAAATGTTTGCATGTGGAGAAGCAGAAATAGGACATGTGGTAATAAGTAATATGATGACATATATAAAGGAAAGAGGGTTAGACAATGTTGTTGATCTAGCTAACCATAAACATAGTGATCTTGTCACTGGCACATATGAAGGTGATGAATTTGTAATTGTATTTTGTCATCTTTGTGGTGTATTATGCAAAGTAACTGATAGTGCCAATTTGAACGTTTGTAATATATGTGGCAGTACTTGCACTGTAGCTCTCTTTTCTTTTTAGTTTCAAGTTGTTTCCTACTCATTTTATAAATATGAAAGTTAATTGTGAAGAAAATAGAACATAGGCTACAATTTAAGAAAAGATATTTTCATACTATAATAATAATTTGACTACTATTGATATTATTATTAACAAGTAAGTCTCGGCAAGCAAAGTTAAAAATTAAGACACTGTTCCCATGCACAGCCTGATTTTTTAGACATTGTTTAACATTAGGTGATGTTTGTAATAAAACAATGTGCAGCAAAGACTTCTGATTATTGCTTTACTGCTAAGAAATGAAAGTAATCCATTCCTTCAAGTCCGAATTGAACACTTATGTGTTTACAGTCACATGCTGTGCCATTAAACTACAAGTACTTGTTTTGATTATATTTTTTTTCTAAATAAATACTTCTTATTCATAATAGGGGGACTCAAGATCTGGGAATGCACATATGATCTTGTAGAATACTTAGAAGAAAATCCAGAAATAATAAATTTTCAAGACTTAAAGGTTTTGGATTTGGGGTGTGGGGCTGGTATTCTTGGTATATATGCCTTTTTAAAAGGCGCATTTGTGACATTTCAAGATTATGTAAGTGTGAAAATGTTTCTTTTATACATTTCATATCTTGAATTTATATATTAATACAAGTTTTTTTTAGAATAAAGAAATCTTGGAAATTTCTACTATACCAAACATTCTACTTAACATAGAAGAAGATGAAAGAGAAGAACAAATAAAAAAATGCAAATTTTATTCAGGAGATTGGGCTTCCTTTGATACATTATTAAAAGAATCTGATAATTTTGATGTTATACTGACAGCTGAAACAATTTACAATCAGAAAAATTATAATAAGCTACTTTCATTTATTAGAAAGAGATTAAATAAAAATGGTATAGTTTTGGTAGGAGCAAAGACTTATTACTTTGGAGTTGGTGGTGGAACACGACAATTTGAAAATGTTTTAAAGAACTTTGACCTTAAAAGTGAGGTGGTATGGAAAACAAATATTGGAATACAAAGGGAAATTTTAAAAATAAATAAGCTATAAATATTTTTCTATAACAACTTTATTTCACCATAACCTAACAATAACTCCTGTACTATATTTTTTCAAAGAAAGATGTGTGATGATATATGAGAATGTATTTATGGAGAAAGCCTTTCAAAAATCCACCCATCTTCACCTTCATGTATTAGTTTACCATCAGGTACTTCACCTTCTTTAGGTTTTCTGAATTTTATTCTATCATGTAGCCTGTCTCTTTGTCCTTGCCAAAATTCCACAGCTCTTGGTTGTATTACATAACCACCCCTAAAATCAAACATTTTCATGATTTCTGACTTCAAGCCATAACTAAGTATTGTTGGAAAATGAATACAGAAGAATATTTTTTTAAAAATGTAGATGGTTAAACAAAGCAGGATTCTGTTCTGATACACCTGGCAACAATTTATTTATGTTAATATTAACAAGACCTCATTAGGCAGATTTTTCTACTGTTAATGTGGGATAACATTTATGTGAGTGATTACATCTGTCATTAAACTAAAAAAAAATATGTAGAAGTTTTTAAAAATTCAAAATACTACTACATATATACACTACATGTTATAGTATATTTACCAAAAATCTGGCTTCGGAACTTCCTCGCCAGGAATCATATATTTTGCTTCTAAAACTTTTTCCCTTTCACAAAGAACATCTCTAGATTCTATTGGTGTACTTTGGTAACTTGTGCTCGCAGCAATTTGGCTGGGAACTGGCCGGGAATGGAAATATTTTGTGGATTCCTCCTCAGATAGCTTTTTAACATGGCCTTCAATTCTAACTGACCTGTTTAATATTTCCCAGTAAAATGTTGCTGCTACATTTGGATTTTCAGCCTGACAAAAATATTTCAAAAAAGCTTAAATTAAGGTTAATAATATGTCTTCACTCTGGTAGACAAAGTATGTTGTTGAGTTTGGATATGGCAATGTAACATAAAATGTGTCAAAAGATAGCTTTAGAGTATGCAATGTTTTTAGGTTTTCTAATCCCTATTTGTGATAATGGATTATTCACATTTCACAATGTTGTATTAGGTTCCATCATTCAAAACACTGCCTTGACACATTCAGACAGAAAGAGGAGAATGTAGTGTTTAGACACGGGGCTACCTCTGTTAACACATGCAAGAAAATGACTGACGATGATATACTTACCATTTCTTTAGCTTTCCTGCTTCCATAATTTGTAAAAAATTTGAAACCATCTTTTCCATACCCTTTACATAAAACAAATCTTGCTGAAGGGTAGCAATCCCTTAAAAATAGAAAATATCATAAATTTTAAGTAGTAGTAGGTAACAATGAAAAAAAAATGAGTAGAATTTAGATACTTTGAACATGTTGCTAAGCACATGGCATTAGGTTCTAAGATCTCTTTCCTTGCACACGCATCATCAAACCATGCTTTAAATTGTCCAAAAGGTTCTTTTGAAACTAAATGTTCTTCTAAAAATGTTTCGTTTCTATCTTTGTACTTAATTCGCATACCTAAAACATTAATCTTTAATTTAACGACCTTATCTTGCAGGTAATCTTTTAAATGTAATTAATTGTAAGTTTTAGATTTTGTTATTAACTAACTGTGAAACAAAAAAAATCAAAACACACCCCCAATGTCAATGCTCATTTTGCGTAATGGTACGGCACTTGTAATATATCTTACTTTCAACCAGTTTACACCCATATGACTTTAAAACATATATATTACTGATACTTTAGCTTGATCCTTAAAAAGTGAAATCTGAAATTATAAGATAAAAAAGGTCGATGAGTTATAATTTTTTTATTCCAAAAAAACAAACATTGCTCTCACTTAACAACAAACCTTTCAGCAAATAGTTCTACTAGAAAAGAGACTAATCTTCTTAAAGTAATATTATCGATGTCAAAAACAAAGTAATAATTGTTATCTTATCAGGAAAAGTTAACAAGATGTATTGTTTTAACTTTGTGTTATAAATAAATAGAATGTACCTGATTGATAGCTTATCAAATTATTTAATTTCTTGTTTTACGTACAGTGTTCAGATTTATTTTAATTAAAAACTTCATTAGCTATCCACACAAACATAAATCATAATATTATTGTCGATACTATATAGCCAATAATATATGGCGCACTACGCAATATTATTGACAATATTTAAAAGTAAAATCTGACGCAGTCGTTTAATAGCTTCATCTGTATGTGTATGTGTTAGATCTAAAATAATTAGAATGGAATAAGCTGTTGCTTTAATTATTTATTACATTTAACTTACAAAAAAAAGGCAAAAAAAGATTGATCAAAGACTAGATGCCAAAAAAATACTGAGTTTAAGAATGTCAATATTATTTATAAATTACAATACAAAGTGTGACTGTAAACGCGATGGGTTGTGGACTCCATCCCTTCACGAGGAAATAAAATATTTATTTAAATTTATATTTTCATTCTTCGCTCTGGTGTCAAGACAAAGCGCGGCTTTCCGTTACTTAACATGCAATGCCGCAACTAGGTTTCCTCTGCGTGTGGGTTACAGCGTGAAGCTAATTTTACTTTCTTAAATATAAATATTATCATCATTTAGGTAGAGTTTTTTGTAAATATCGAGAAGTTTTTTTAGCGCACATTTTTTTAACTTAATAACTTAATTATTTTAACTAAATAATTAAGTTAAAAAAAGGTACAGCGCGGCCGCATACAGCAATTTTTAAAGACGAAAAAGCTAAACCTAACTTGCTTACTCCCGACATTGTCGAGGCAATAACAAAAATTGTAGAAATCTACAATAATATTTAAAAACCGCCGCACGCTCACAGGGCCGCCAGACCTATGTCATTTTAGAAAAGCTAAAATTTGAGTACTATTAGTCTAATATGTAGTTAAGACGTACTCACTAACTTGAAATTAAAACGTAAAGGGCCTGGTAATAATAAATATACATTATTTACATTATACTAAGATTATATTTAAATACGAGCGTTTCTCTATTTTAACCAACGTGAACGTGTACCTCAATTTGGCGCTACCTCTAAAATGGCCCTACTTTCAAGTTAGTAAGTACGTTTACAGTCGTAAGTACATATTACAATATTAATCCTAAAAATTTCAGCTTTGCTAAAATGACGTAGGGCGTCCAGCCCTGGGATCCACTGCATCAATATTATTGACAATACATACTTTGACAATATTATTGTGCGTTTGTGGCCAGGCATTAACTTTAATTATCTTTTAATAAGATAAAAAATATCTATTGAATATTCATGGATTTTAAATATGTTACGGAACAATAAAATTATGCAATAATCGGTGATTGAATATGCTCGAACTTTATACTTATTGATTTTTACTTTATTAGGTAGAAATATAACAGTTGACATATTCCTAGTTTTTTGGGTCCATTTTATTTATTTCTTATTTGGGTTAACTAAAGAATATTTTTTCTGAACGACAATAAAAAAATGCCTTACTATACCGTAATACACGTAGTTTTATTTTGTGATTTATATTTTTTAAAACTTTTTTTACGGTATATTTCGTAATGATATATTACGGTAGTGTAATATATTTATTTAAAATATGAACTTTATATTAATAATCTATATTTGCTTATGTATATCATAGCTTCATGGCACGTCACATGTGTCATTTTTTGTAGTGACTAGTGACATGTCTATTGTCAAAAGCGGCAAGTGAAAGCTATAGATTTTCTTTAGAAGGTGTATTTGAACATTTTATGTTTTAAATATTATCAGATAAAAATATAATTCCATTAGTGTAGCCCTTACAGAAACTTTTATAAAATGGAAAATTTAGAAGTTGATTCTGATGTTACCAAGGAGAAAATTCAGACGGAGCCAGTATTGAGCGATCCTAAATATATAACCTTATTGAGTTTGATTGTATTATTATTCACTTTCGGTAATTGTTTATAATCATATATAATGCATATTTTTTACATACTAATAATATTTAACATAATCAAAATCCTTTTGTCCATTTAGTATTTTGGTGGTGTTTCACACGCCGCCGTCAATTACGCCGCTCCATTTTACTTGCGGGACTTTCTGACGCTGGCAAAACATTGCTTTTTGTAAGATTGGTATACACGCAATTCAGACAGACATTCACATCCATGAAAGAAAACCTTGAAGAGTATATAACATCCCATGTAGGTTTTATTCAATTACTAATTTCCATTACCTTTCTTAACATACATTAAGAAAAATAATTAATATTATATTTGTTACAGCAACCACTGAGAATCGTGGATTTGCCTGGTCAAGAACGCCTAAGAAATAAATATTTTGATCATTACAAGAATAAAGCCAAAGCTATTATTTATGTTATTGATTCTGTAACTATACAGAAAGAGATTAGAGATGTTGCTGAGTAAGTTTATTCAAAGTTGACATATTTAATTTGCAAGTAATTAATTTTGTGGATCTCTTACATAATTATTTTATTATTTATATAATGAGAAATGTGGGAAGTGTTTCATTATATTTATATAATAACAGTGGCCCTTAAATGGCTTTGACCACACCACAATAAAAAAAGAATTTATTATCTTTCAACATTTAATATAAACATGAACTCAACATACATTGGAGAAGCCTAAATCCTGAAAATTCAGTGTTTTTATCATTTGCATTTGCTATCATTATATAAATAGTAATTTTACAAACAATATCAAACAACAAAGCATTGAATTTTAAACATTTAACCAATTCAATAAAACAGTTGTATTAAATATTGCAAGTAGTAATATTGTTGAATAACACACTTATAGTTGATGTCTTTTTTATTTATGGACTGGAGTAATGACCATATTTTAAATGTTTAGGCAGTAACAAGCACTAAGGCTAACAGAAAAAAAATTATAAACCATTGTTTTGAGTCCTATTACACTAATAAATGCCCTCAGTAGTAGTTTTTTTATATATATACAGATATATCTTTAGATTTTATTATATGTATAAATTAATAATAAAATAATTTCTTTAAATATCCACAAAGGTTTTTGGGGTTCATACATATCCCTACATACATATTAATCAAATCAAAATTAGCTTCACGCTGTATCCCGCACACAGCAGGGTAGGCAGAGGGAACCTAGTGTTAAGAGACTCCATTATCCACTTTCTGCCAAATTCTGGAGGCATTGTGTGTTAAGTGGCAGAACTCAACGCCGCGCTTAGCCTCGACACCAGAGCGAAGAAATGAAAATATAAATTTAAGTAAATATTTCATCTCCTCGAGTGGGGATTGAACCCACAACCAGTCAGTTTTACAGTCACACTTCGTGCCACTGCGCCACGACTGGCCTCAATTATTAGGTTTCTTAATATCTTTAGATTTATTTATAAAGCACAATTTAACCAAAACTGTAATATTCTAGATATCTATATACTATACTCTTGGATCCTGTGGTGCAGAGCTATAATCCTCCATTATTAATATTATGTAACAAACAAGATCAACCTATGGCAAAAGGCAGTCAAGTTATCAAAAGTTTACTTGAGAAAGAAATGTAAGTATTGAAATTATAATATAAAAATAACATGTGTTGTAATTTAAGTGTTGGCATTGACTTTTAACTGACTGACTTTTAATGATGTTTGTAACACTATATAGCATAAAGTATCTAATTTCGAGATACTTGTCCCCCACCCTTCAATAAAAAACAAAACATTGTTATTGTTTAAATCATAGTAATATACTAGTTATCCCTGTGTGCCTTAGGTCGATTGGATTATACAATTTTTTTATTTAAAATAAATATACATCTAGGGTAAATTGATTGATTAAATAAACTGTAATTTAAATGTGCTGGGATATAAGAATGTTTAGTTATTTGTGTGAACAATAAATGCTGTTTTTCTCTCTTAAATACACATGAAAGAATAATTGCTATTTTAATACATAAATATTAGATCATAAAATAATTTTAATGTTAATATTAAATATAGTAAACTAAATTTATGTATAACATAAATTAACAAAAAAAAAACAAATAGAAGTTTTTATCGTATGTATAATGTGCCACCATATACATGTCTACTATACATTTAATTAAAATGGGTTTGATTCCAAATTTTTTTTAAGAAGAATACTAATTTTTAATTAATAATATATTTTTTGTCCTCACTATAGGAAGGCAAAGTTTAATCTTAAATTTAGAGCAAAAGTAGAGAAAGAATATTCTAATGCCTAACAGAAAAATATAAATAGTTTAATATACAAAATTTGCCTTTCAGAAATCTAGTTCGTGTAACGAAATCGAGCCAGCTTCAATCTGTTGATCCGTCCCAATCAAATAATTCTACATATCTTGGAAAATTGGGCAAAGATTTTGAGTTCTCCCATATTGGTAGCAAAGTGGAATTCATTGAGTGTTCCGCTAATACTGGCGAGGACGACAATCCAACTGATATTAAAGATCTAGAAGAATGGATATCCAGAATTTAAAATATATATTAAAGTTCCAAGTATTTTGAATGTATATTGCTTAAAAAATATATATAAACTAGTAGGATGTTATGAAACTCCGTAATCGTCACCAAATCCCATATTAAATTGTCGGATAATTTCAGATATGGGAAGAGGATAAATAAGATTTCATGATGGGTTTTTAATTGAATTGATTGAAAAAAATGTGTTAAGAACTGAAAAAAACACTTGAATTGAGAACTGAGAACACCTAAAATGGAAGTTATTGTATACAAATATAGAGATAGAAAGAGAGAGCGATAGAGAGAAAAAGAGAGAGTGATAGATAGAGTGAGAGAGAGAGGGGGGGTGGGTGAGAGAAGAGATTCTTTACAAAACATTGGAAACTCTACATCCCTATATCACATTAGTGCTTACTTCATATGGTATTCTGTAGTTTCATGATACTTGGATTTTAGCTTGTGCATTTTATTCTTCTCATATAGCAATTTCTATGTGCTGAAGTCATTGCTTGTTATTGAAATACATTTTCTCAATTTTTTTTAATAAATATAATAATCTAATATGAAGTACTTTTTTATTTCAATACTGTGTGTAATGAACACACACACTTCTACTAGTAAAACTGGTTATTGATGAGCATATTTTTCTATGTTTCTATGGTCAATTTAAAAAAGAGGGCAAATAATAATATATGCTACTATAATTAGGCTAGACGTGGCGCAGGGGCACAAAATGTGACTGAAAAATCGACTGGTTGTGGCTTCAATTACCACTCGAGGAGATGAAATATTTATATTATCATTTATTCGTTCTGGTGTCGAGGCAAAGCGCGATGTGGTATTCCGCCACTCAACACGCAATACCTCTAGAATTCGGCGCAAAGTAGAGAACGAATTACCTAATGGAAAAAAGAATGTCTTAACATTAGGTACCCAGAATCCCTCTGCTTTCACTGCTAAGCGCGAGATACAGCGTATAGCTAAAAACAGATACTTATATTACCCTTGCGACTACATTATTCCTCCTTCCTTAGGAATTAAATATTTACTAGTATTCGCTCAAACCCACAACTATCGCGTTTACAGTCAATCACTTGAACTCGTATGCACCACGACGACGGCCTCAAAAATAAATATTTATAATGTTATAAAACATACTACCTACTAAACAAGTAAAACAATTTTTTAAAGTTATAAAATTGAATAATAAAAATAGTATATTGTTAACAGTCGTAGCGCAGCGGCACGAAGTGTGACTATAAAACCGACTGGTTGTGGGTTCGATCCCCACTCGAGGAGATGCAATATTTACTTAAATTTATATTTTCATTTTTTGCGGCGTTGAGTTCTGCCACTCAACACGCAATGCCTTCAAAATTCGGCAGAAAGTGGGGAACGGAGTGTCTTAACACTAGGTTCCCCCTGCCTACCCTGCTGTATGCGGGATATAGCGTGAAGCTAATTTTGTATATTGTTAAGATACACTATAAAATATATCTATGCATTTTTTTGAATAATACCAAAACAGCCTCTATCTAGTACCATAAAGTGAATTTATGAATGCAGAATAAATAATATCAAGATACCAATATTATATTTTAATACTGACACTTGAGTTAAATAGCTAAGGTTTTATATCACGACAGTAACTTTAATATATAATAATTAAATTTGAATAATTTAGCAGTAATACCATTACATAATGAATTGCGCGTATATATAACTAAATTAGCAGTAAATAGTTAGGAAATGTTAATTTATTACTCGACAACATATCTATTTATTCAAAAAATATTTTATTTATCAACTTAAGTCTTGAATTAAATTAAATTTTAATCCACAAAAGGTGATATCTCATACGTTCCCCTTTAAACATATACAGCTTACAAAAAATGGGGCTAAATATTATTAACATTAGGTACATTACATAAGGCTAAAGAAATGTAATATTCGGACAATGTAGAGCGTTCCCGTCGTATCGATGCATTATTACCTATTGCAGTTACGCTTTTGTTCGATCACTTTCTCACAGACAGAAAAAAAAAAATTGAAAAAACAAGATGACTAATCAAATATTCCATATATTAGCTAACATTGATTTATTAATTGTTAATAGTGAATATTCCTAAATTTTATTGACAGATGCTTTTGTTATGTCGCAAAAGGGTAAGGGTTAAAAAGCAACGGTGTCCCGCAAGGTGCAAATATGCATATTCATGACTTTGTCATTATCACGGTGAATTAAAGTGTACAGCTTCGTATAGAAATGTATAAGATAATTATTTATTGGTCTGCAATGTTCGAGAGTGTGTATTGATTGTAATAAATAATGAAATGGATGACGCTTTAATTTTGTAAAAAATATTTGATGCTTTTGTGTCATCGTAGTGTTGGATACTACCAGCATGGGCAATGGTTAACTATATTATTTCAACTACTATATGTAAGTAAGTAGTAAGTATTGTTTGTCTATTCTGGGTATATGAAATTCTGTGCTGTATTCTACACACTGCAACAGGCCAATAGGTGTACAGCGAGAAACAAAGTAAAATATTAAAAGAGTTGCACTTGCACTTCTGTCTTACCTGACAAACCTGCGTAGAGTCATATTATCTCTGAAAAAAGACAATCAAGATTATCAAAATTGTGATACCAAAAGAAAGCGGAAATAATAAAGTCTTAAAAAGTGAGTTCACCACAACACAACATGTTCGGTATAAGTACCTATACGTAATTTATGAAATTCCATTAATTTAAATTATGATTGCATTCATTATGTGGATGATAAATCAAGTCGCAGGAACTTAACAGTACTGGATTAAAGTGGGGGAAAGAGAAATTGTGTTGTAATTTTTAAGAAAATTTCTCAATCACAATCTCTCAATCAAATTTATAATAAGCATTACCGGTAAAGTGCGTAAAAAATGTCTCTATATAAGTCTCTATATAAATTTTTGACTGGAAAAATGGCTCGCATCTTTTTAAATAGTTAATTTAACTGTTAGCAGATATACCACCGTAGGTTTTTATGCACATACCTAAAATTTAAAAAAAAATGGACTCAGAATAATATTTTATTTTTATAATGATAATAATGATTATCAGTTTCTCTATTCAGATCAAGTAGGATTTTGTTTAGGTCTACCATTACGTAGTTAAATTGCCTTCTATTAGACCATTTTTTTATAGTAACTTCTTATAAATATAAGTTCTTAAACTACAAAAATGTATGTTTTATATGTAATTTCTTCCCTAATGCCTATTTCAAATTTAAAATAAAGTTAATTTAACAAATTTCTCACGGTTCTGTGTTCAAGTTTGAACGCAAACCTCCCACGGTCAGAGTGGGCAGCTCTTGTCATTCACTTTATTCATCGCTTGGCATAAAGGAAGGAAACTGACGTCTACAAATTCAAAAGGACTATACAATAGCACATGTTACTCTGTAAATATAATGAAAGAGTTGTTCCCATATTAAAGCATTCAAAGTAAGTCCAGGTGCCTAGCAACAAAAATTAAATGAAAGTAAAACGAAAAGTTTCTAACATAATTATACAGATAATAAATTTATAGTGGATTTTTTTAGCTTCACGCTGTATCCCGCACACAGCAGGGTAGGCAGAGGGAACATAGTGCTAAGGCACGCCTTCCCCACTTTCTGCCGAATTTTGGAGGCATTGCGTTTTGAGTGGCAGAACTCAACGCCGCGCTTTGCCTCGACACCAGAGCGAAGTAATGGAAATATAAATTTATATAAATATTTCATTCGGTTCAAAATCAGTCGGTTTTACAATCACATTTTGTACCACTGCACTACGATTGGATATTGAATATTGATTATTAAATATTTATCTGTTCAAGATTAAAGTCCAGATTCGCACCATTACCCCAAAATATGCAGAGAAACGTCACGGCTGTGAGTAGATAACATACGCCATAAGGATAATTCATTTATACTTTCTGCGGATTGTATAGGAAGCTGTTTTGTCAATAAAAAAAATATGAACGCGATGGCAGTTTTCATATTTTATATTAGGAAATTATTTATATGGACGCCAAGAAAGGTAAAACGATTTTTTATAAAACTAGACTTCTATGTATAATTTACAATTTAACAATTTAATTATAATGACTATTGTTATTGTTAGACAGCATATAAAAAGGCAGGCAAAGTAGCTAGCTATAGCATCGCATCGCATTATTAGTAAAACAATTCGTTGTCCACTTCCCTCCTGAACTCGAGACATGCTTGTCGAGTGGCGGAACTCAAACGCCAGAGCGAAAAAAACAACTCAATTTATTAGCTGTCTCAGTGAGACACGATGGCCGCATAGGGCTACTTTGAGAAAGTAAATTTATTTTATTTATTTTATCTACTATATACTAGTCGTTACGCGGTATTGTACGAGTGCAGCAACATCATTCCTGTCCGAAATATAAAAAAATGTTAAATAACAGGTTTTTACAAGAAAATGGCATTTACTGCAAACAGTATAAATGAATTTGTAATATTCAGGAATAATGGCAATAATTAATATATATATTTTACAATATTCCTAATAACATACTTAAATACGAGCCTTGCTACTTTAACGTAGATGGGCATGGTTTTTAGGTACCTTTTGTTTAAGCTACCTCTGAAAGGTTCCCCCACTTTCAAGTTAGTGAGTATGCATACCGTCCTCACTACGTATTGGACTAATAATGCAAAAAAATCCAGCTTTGCTAAAATGACGTAGGCCTGGCGGGGCTGGAACTTGGGTATAAAGTCGCTTACGTTTTTAAGTTAACAATTAAAAACACAATTTTTACATAATACCTCTACAAAAATTGTTCATGTATTTTCGCCGTTTTAATTTTTTTACGATGTTATTGGCACGTCTCATTAGCATATAAACTTTTATCTATATCAACATCTAAAAAGACAATTAACCTGACATTTCCGTACTTTATAGAATATCTACGTCTATTTTTCATTACAATCAGACTTTATTATTTAATTATTGCTTCTGTATGAATGTTTTAGGAAGCTTGAAATGCTGATAAGTGGTTAGTTTATTACGTTCCACTGAATGCGTCGTGAGTTTTTAATGCTATTGTGATGAGTGCAAAACATATGCATTAAAGTTATCTATTAAGAGCGTCCCGACAAGGATGTGTGCAAACGTTAAAATATTTTAATTATAATTTTGTTTTTTACTGGTTAATAACAAATAGCCAGCTTTCCTAATTTATTTCGAGGTTAATTTTCTAAAATCATGAGAGGGTACCTATATATTATAACTATATAATAAAACAAATCTTTTTTGTGTGAAACGCGTAACGCAGACCGATAATTCTGCCTTTCTTCTTTTATTTTCAGAAACATATGTTGTGTAGGGGTACATGCCCTAGAAATATTTCTAGGGGTATATGCCCTAGAAATATTTTTAACTTCAATTTACCAAATTGACTCCTGTTACAATTACAAGTATTTATATATTTTTAACTTTTATTTAATCAAGAATTGACTATAACGAGTAATTAAAGCTCAATAAATAGTTCAATACAAATTATTTGAATTTTATCAGTCAATTTCTTGCAAAATACTCTTGCAATACTTGATGGGCGTGTAGAGTGTCGTCACAGGTGAGCACTAAACCGTAAAAGCACCGTCCAGTTTCGTAGGCAGCACAAACGTGCCGCTTCTTGTGTGGTCCGACATAAAAATGAACGCAAATTTTAATATTTATCAACTAATAAAGGCTTATTGCCTCCCAGATATGCTATATGCAGATTATTGAATATCCATATCGCCTTCGTAAGTAGTTAGTTTATTTGAATGTATATAATTATTATATATAAAGCTGTATTAAAAGATGTTCTTAAGTCGTACAGAGATAATTAAGTTCAGTTATATCTTGCAAATTTTAACGTTTTATTGAAGTAAAATTTTGCACGCAGTTACTTTATGCATATTTAAGATATTTGTATCGGTTTACGTCATTCCTGCTCTACTTTATGTAATCAGTTTTGTATTTATGTTGGTTAAAGCGCGCGTAAGCTTTTCTTACTTAAGTATAAAACTTGGATTTGTATAGAAACTAGAAAGAAATTAAGTGAAGTGCGCTTTGATAGTTTATAATTTTTTTTTGTTATTACTTAGCACTACAGACACTTGGTTCGTACTTTTTACTTTATAATTGTATCTAATTTCTTGATCATATATATTAATTACATTATTGTTTACATACAATTAATACCTATATAATAATAAAATGTTAACGGTGCGTGTCTTGGCCAATTCGCAGTCTGAAAGGCTAGTGAGTGCAAATTGCGAATTAATTAAGCATATGTTTAACAGTGTATTAGCTCCCATAGAATTTTCACAATTTTTTTTATCAGCACAAAAAATACAAATATATTTACTATTATAAATAAAACCTAACGTTAAATTAAATCTCACTTTGTTGGCGCGCTTTCATTTCGTTTTTCTTCGTTCGTGCGTTTTTGACAGAAAAGTCCCTGTCTACGTGAATCCAGTGAACCTTTGATGTATTTTGCAAAAGACATTAAATCTATTAAAAAAATATATTATTATCCGTTAATAGACTTAACCTAATTTACCAATATTGTATAATAAATACCAAAAATAATATGAAATACTGTTTATGAATAGATATCAGATTTGTGAGAAGTTGTCTAGCCCAGACAAGACAGCCAGCAATGGTAGCGTAGCCGCGAGTATCTGATTACTGAAGACCAAAAAACATTATACTCTATATAGAGCTACAGAGTGTTGAGATTATTGACGATATCGACGACTACAAACAATTTACTAGGCAAACTTCTCTCTTACTTAAGAAAGCCAACGTTTGTTTCTAGTTGTTTTGTTTTAATTGTACGTGATTGACTGTAAATGTTTGTAGGTGGCAAGGAAATGATATTAAATTCGTGTCGTGTTTGCAATCGAGAAATTAAATATGGTCAATAGCGAATGCAAACATGAACCATGTAGCTTAAATGCAGGTTACACAAATTTTTAACTTGCAATTTAATATTATTTTTGATTAATTATATCCATGCGGCGTAAAAATATGTCGCGCCGCTGTGTACTTAGTTTTGTTTCTTGCCAAAAGGGTAGACTGTAAAAATGAATTTATACATAGAAATCTATTTAACCAAATAATCACTATTCTTATGAGACATTTCGGATTATTTTTTTATAAGGGTAAATGTTATTTCTTATACACGGTGTGGTGATCTAACTAATGTAATGGAACTAGTTTCCGAGGGGATGTATTTTTCATAAAAAATTGAAACAATCTTATAAAACTTATCGTGTGTGTTCGTTGCCATATTGAAAAATATAAAATATATTTGTTATAAAACAATTTAAAAAGTAATCAATATTAGTTCAAGCATTTTGAAATAGTGATGAAAAAAGAAATATATAAAATACCGGTACCGCTCCTAGCTTAAATTTTTAACTGAAAGTTAAAACATATATACTTCTGTATTTAAAAAGCAACTATACGAAAAAAAAATGTCGGAAAAAGTGCAAGCAATGAGCAATCATTTTCCGCAGACTCGTTAAGGGTGTGCAATTAACCGATTATTTCGAAATAACCCGTGGCGGGCCGCGCATGCCCCGGCGAGGCGTCCTTTGTCGGCGCGGGCCTTGTTGACATTTTGTGGAGCAAATCTTCGTGCCGCGGCAGCTTTTATCTCTTATAATTGTTTATTTGATGGATGTTCATACGTTTATAAATTGTGTACACTGGTAGGTAAATAGGCTTAATTGTCCTATTTATAGATCTCAATGGTTGACCTAGAATAGATTGCTATAAAAAGTTTTACTGTAGTTTAATTAAAGTTATTTGATTAAGCATCTACAATACTTTTACGTTGAGTGGTCTGTGGTAGTAGAATAGAGCCTGCTGGACACTACAAAGGTATCACTATTACTTCGTTAATAGAATTCGCTTTTTTATACTGGAACGTTATGATTCTGAAAACTAAAGGCCGAAAATTTGGCAGAACCACAGTAAGCAGAGAAAAGAAAATATTTGAAAATTTTCTTTGTTAAGAACTTTTCGCTCATTTTAGAGATTGGAACTTTATTTAGTGGTCGAACTCTACGTCTAAAATTCACTCAGTGATCTTTTTATATTTAAATTATTTTCATTTACTCGATGTGGTATTTTCACCCCTAAGCGTAGTTAAAGTTTCCTATCATTGGAATCTCTGCTAACTTCTGCGTGTACGAAAAATTCAAAAATATTTTTAGGATGCTGAATTTGAAGAAATGAAATCCTTATCAAAAGGATTACTAAAACATTTTTTTCAAATCATTTCAAATAAGTGACACATGAATATTTTGATTTAAAAGCACCTATTTCATTAGCGATTAGATTATTATTTTAAAAATCAAGCCAAAAATTTTGAAACATAGATAAGTTAAAACGGCATCTTAACTAAATGTGTATGTATGTAAATATGTTGACGATTGTTGCAAATGAAATTAAATGGAATTGAGGTTTATTAGTACTTAATAATTTACGTAAATTAATCATAAAAGTATCTATAATATATATATATGCAATTATTGAACTTTAAGACACGTTCTGCAATATGAGAACGAGACCGCCTCCGAAGGCAGCTCACCTCAAATTCACCCTCCGATTGGTCGATCGACAGATAGCCACTATTTTTGTAGCACATGTCAATGCTTTTCAAGTGTCAAGAACAAGAAAAATGGCAACTGGCAAGCACTACGTAGGTACTGACGCTGAATACCACAATATATTTTTTATTTTTTTTCACTCATTCATATTAAATTAATGCATGTCGCGGTTCTACTTTTTGCTGGTCTCCCGTCATTATATTTATTTATTGCCACAGATGTACGCACGTTCACTATCATTTCTATTTACATTGTAATGTTAAGATAATAAATTGTAATTGATGCCATATATTACGTGGAAAATATTAGTTATTTCTTAATACAAAATACAGATAAGCGGGAATGGAAGAATGACATTGCTGTAAAAATTTCTTATGATTTTCAATAAGGGAAGTGAACCAATCTTAAAAAAATATTATAATTAATGATGTATTAATATTAAGTCATTATTTTATTTTGAATATGAATTGATTGCCTTAAATTAAAATATATGAATCATTAATAGCAATATATTTTACTAAAGTGGTGCAGATAAGGACATACATAATAAATACTTATTAAAATATCTAAAGCAATTTGTGCTTCAGCATTTCTTCGTAAATGAACAAGCTCCTGTTCTTGTTGCAATGTTATTGTATGAATGCAGATGAGTTATTTAATTTTTATTAATTGAACTGCCAAGCGGGACGCAATCATGGCAGCAAGAACAACACGCCGCATCTGCTCCATTTATTAATACCACCGGCAATAAAACATTTGAGACACGTTCTTACGAATCAATACTCGCGTTCCATTATGAATTATTTATATATTTTATTGTCGCTTTATCGCCTGTATCGCTTCGCAGCGGATGCCGGGCGTCTCTCTCCCGCTTCAAATAACAATCAAAGTATCATTTTTATTTTTGACAAATAACTGGTCAGTGATGGGTGCAGTCTGGTTTTTTCGCGGCCGGCTGCGAAGCTGTGGTACTCGAATTCCAGTTTGCTTATTGTCTGAATATACATAAGCGACGCGGCTGGTATGCTACCTTCACTTGGTAATTTACCCGACATTGCTGTTTTGCAAGGCTACACTCTTAATTTTATAGTTTTACAAAATTACAAAGTCATATGAAAAAAAAGTGTCTACGGAGGAATATATTGATAAACACAGAGGAGATGTAACGGTTATGTTATTTTATATATGGTTGTTCTCTTATCTCCTCTTGTAGCAATTATAGCAATTTATCGGAGACAGCATTCAATTCATTCTGTGTTCAGATATAAATGGAGGCACCGTGGCACCTCATATAGTACAACGAAAATTCAATTGTTTAAAATTAGAGATGCGCCGAATCGCGTTTACACCGAATAACCGAATACCGAATACTATTCGGTTCAAACTTTACCGAACCGGATATTCGGCCGAATTATTCGGTTTACCATTTCCTCGTTATTTTGCCGCGTAAACAGGTTTTAACATGCCCTCGCTGGCTTCATAACGAACGGGCCCTACCTTACCTCATCCCGAAATTTCCTTGTGTACCAGAAATTCCCTATCAACAATGTTGGACTCTCGATTTAGAATGAGATTTGCTCCTGAAAAATGCGTATTGGAACTATAACAAACAGGGAGAGACCTCTATAAAATATTATTATGAATATTATGTGGTGTTTTATAACTGTTGTGAACTTGCCTCGATAAATTCTGTCATTGCAGAAGATCCTAAAAGCCCAATCGCTGTGTAATTAGATAGTTATGCAGGTGAAGATCTTCTACCTAGAACCCAGAGACCTTTTTATTGGTGGGCAAATCATAAGTCTAATTTAGCCAGTGAGTTTGTGGTGCACCCCAATGTCAGCTCGATCCATCTGATCGCATACAACTCAGAGCCGTTTTGAATCGGCGTTCGGGATCCAATGATCTGCAAAGGGTTTAACACTTTGGCTCTACATAGAGACTCGCTGTGCGTTCTTTATCGCATTTATCATGGGAAGTTTTCTGGGGAGCTGTTTGAACATCTTCTTCATTAGGGCATCTTTAAGTTTACAAGTAACTTTTATGGCGTTTTCATCCCTAGAGGCAGTAACTGTGCTCAAACTTTCTTCAACAATTTCACGTCAGTCAATTCACTTCACTTTCACTAGTTAACTAAGGATAACTACGCGGGGAGGTTCAAAAGTTCACGGAATGGAGGGGATGGAGTTAAGATAGGGGCACTCGCTAAATTTCATACTGCTTGGGGACTCATCATTACCGCCGCCAACACTCCACGAGCGTCTATCCAAGCTCGTAATTTTTCTTCAGGGGCGAGCTACTCTCACCTCCCCAGCCCGGTGACGCTGTCAAGACCAGTCCAGGTCAACAGTGGACTTAATGTCCACTCGAAAAAAAAATCTGTTGCGAACGAATGTTTACGGACATTCGCTTACTAAGCAAGTCAATCCGGTAGAAAACTGAAACTATGGAGAAAATTTAACACCGTGCCGTGATAAAATTCCTTACCAAGCAAGGAAAGAATGGCCAAACCATTTTAAATGAAATGCAAGATGTTTATGGGGAGGATTGTCCTGGTAAATCCATGATTTATTAGTAGCATGGTCTTTTTAAAAATGTTCGAGAGTCGATTGAAGACGACCCCACTCTAAACGGCCAGTTGAGGCCACCGCATCAGACATCATCGAAAAACTGGAAATACTTGTACTGTAACATTGGAGTTGGAGTATCACATACCGCCATTCTGCGGATCCTACATGACCATCTGGGTATGACAAAAGTCAGTCAGTCAGTCAAGAATGCTCACACCGCTTCACAAACAGCAGCGCGTCGATGCTTCAAAGCAGCAAGCAAAGAGTTGTGTAGAGATGAACCTTCACAGATTTTGGAACGGATTGTTACTGGAGACGAAATATCCATTACTTTGAGTCTGAGTCAAAACAGGAGTCTATGCAAAGGCATAAAAACGGCACACCACCCCCAAAAAAATTCAAGATGGCACAATCGACTGGAAAGCACGCACGGCTTTGAATCACTAGTCCTCCCACCTTGCAGTCCAGACCAGTCACTAGGTACCAATTTAAAAAAAGATTTAAGGGCAAGAAAATTTTCCGACGACAATGAGGTGAAGAAGGCAATTTTGGGCCTTTTTGAAGCGAAAGAAAAAAAAAAATATTTTGACAGTTTATAGTAATTTTCATAGATCCAATAAATGTATTTAGATTAAAGATGGTTATATTGAAAAGGAAGAATAGATTTATTGTTTGATTTAATTTAGATCCCTTTCAATCCATGAACTTTTGGACCTCCCCTCGTAGCAAAGCAATGATTAGAAATGTGTATTTTTTTTATTTATACATTCATATAGTGTTATTAACTAAATAATTAGTCTAATTACAAATGGTCTTAGTAAATCATATCCACACTGAATCATTGAATGCTCCTCGTATATTAAATTTCTACAGTGTTCCTCTATCTCTGTATATGTATCTTATAGTCTCTGTTATTGTCAAACTGGTATATTCGTTATAAATTTAATTGTTGATTGAAAGCTTAAATAAATATTAACTACTATTTAAGAAATACATATGTTGATTTGTGGTTTACATTTAACCTTATTATAATAATAATTTAAATCTTACATAAGACGTATTATCTTTTATTTCTATTGTGTCGTGCAGCCAATTAAATAAAAATAATCGAACCGAATGTATTCGGCAAAATTACCGAATAATTCGGCCGAATACGAATATCAAAAAAGATGCCGAATACACCGAATACCGAATAGTAAACTAATATTCGGCGCATCTCTATTTAAAATCTATAGTCCGCAACGATTGTTAATGGAGATAAATCCTTTCGTATAAATAAAAAAAACCGGACAAGTTGGAGTTTTTAGCTTTTTCTGAAATTAAGGCTTACTGATACCTCACTTGAATTGGCGGTTTTAATAACAAAATTTACCCTTTTAGAAGCTTAAAATTTATCTACAAATGCATAATTGCTCCTTAACTAGTACTACCTATAGATGCTAGCTGCCAAAATTCATAATTCTAGGTTAACCAGAAATACCCTATTAATTGTGATTCCCCTTATATTGTTATACTGTTTTTGCTGTTTAAGGCAATTATTTTTCAAAATTTAATTGCACAGGTACAATTTTTTCATTTTTTCTTGAACTAGTACTACCTGTAGATGTTAGCTTTCAAATTTCATAATTCTAAGTCAACCGGAAGTATTCTATGAATTTAGGTTCCCTTGATAGTGTCGAAATAAGTCGGTTTTTGCGATAAATGTAGATTTTTTTAACGGAAATCATGGTATATATCTGAGTATATTATTTGAATTTTAAATCGATTTCTCCAAGTATTTTAAGGATAAAGACTTTGACAGACAGACAGATAGACGGACAACAAAGTGATCTTACAAGAGTTCCTTTTTCTTCCTTAAAAGGTTTGGAAACATAAAAATTAAACACTATTTACACAAATAAAAGCCACTATTGCTTAATAAATAACTTGATTATAATATCAACAGAACTGTGAACTTTACAATCTATAGTGACAACAGGGCAATTTCCATAATTTTGTTAAATATGAAATGCCTTTTTAACTTACAGAGGAAAAGGTACCGCCCACACACTTCTTGAGGTGTGGACTGTAACATGTTTGTAATGCGCTTATTTATCAGTGTCATGTCAAAAAATGATCGTACTTTGCAACTTTCTGCAAAAAATGGTCGCTTTTGGCTATAGCCTCATTATCGTTATGGGTGAGTGTCGACTGCGGGGTGATAATGTAATGTAGACACAAGAACGTGCCCGTTATCCTTCGTGTATGAAAAGAAAATAAAAAAATATATGAAAGCGTGTTAAGACTATGTCATTTTTATATCGAGTATTAAATATTTGATATTAAATAATTATTATTTTTTAATTTTTAGCCTGATATATATTTATTTATATTACATTTTTTGTTAATTTCTTTTTTTCTTTTTATTATTTAATAGCGTGACATGCGCAAAGCACCAGTGTTTACGCTATTACGCCAGGGTCGAAATAAGTAAAATTTTAAAATATTTATTATATAGGTATAAGATTTATAGCATAGATTATAATATATCTTTGTTAAATTAAAACGATAAATATTAAAAAAAAACTGTCCACAATACAAAGCTTAATATATTTTAATGAACAAGGTCCAATGGTTACTTATGTATACACGAAAAAAAAACATAAAAAGTATAAAATAAATGAGGATTTCGTCCGGCATGGACTTCGCAAAGAGACTTAATGAGAGCTTATTGTCAATCGACTGTCAATTGACGGTATGCAAACTGTGACCGTCGCGGTCATCTGATTATTTTGTTATTTTTTTACACAAGTATCTTGTGCCTATTTTATTGTTTTCCATATATAAGTTAATGTTCACGATACTTTATTTAAATAATCATATAGATACTGTCTAAAAGTTTAAATTTCATCGTAAAGAAGGTCGTTTTAATCTATAATTATGTACTTTTATATAAATTATATTTAATAATGTTGCCACTATTAAATATTATTTTGTACTAAAATATTCTTGAAATCAATTAAATAAACAAATACAAGTGTATGTACTGTAGATATATTATACAAGAACTCGGATTGCAAATTAATTCGTATCTTCGAAGTATCCATGGATGTTTTGCATCGATTTAGCTTATCTGAATTATCGTTATAAATTTATTTAATAAATCTCTGGAGGATCGCCGTTTTTATCGGGACACTGTATAACAAATGTCCCACACAGACCGCCTTGTAAAGCGGTCGAGTATTTTAATTAATGGCACTAGCAGGAAACGTGCGTTTTCTGTGTATTGATAAAAGTTTCGATGGATTCTACATTATTTATTTATTTTTATAAATTTTATATTTTTTTATTCCATAAATTTATACAGGTAGCTTCAAATTAAAATATTTAACCGCTTATAAACTTTGTTGTAGATCTTTGATCAGTAAGTATTGTATTATTAAGAGTAATTTACAATCCTTGACAAGAAATTCCGAAAGTCAGTCGGCTTTCCTTTTGAAGTCACATTAATTTTAAGCAAGTAAACAACCACATGTTTTATTTATATATCGGGCTTCTTGAAACTCAAAAAACGTGCTTTTTCTCAGTAAATAAATCTCTTTTAGTTAATAATATAGAGAATGAGAGTTAGGATTTAGGATGGATTGGTGCAGTTTAGACAAGAAACGTAAAAATATGTTTTCTTTAATAAATGATTTGACATTGTTTAGTAACAAGTCCTCAGCGATCTAATATAAAATAAAATATTTGTATCTGTATATAAAAACTTTATAATCCTAGTAGAATTCATTCAATATAAAATATGGCCTCATAAAATGGCTACAAATCAAAAAATGATGAAACAAAAATATTATAAATGCCTATACAGTATACGTACAGTATTTTTTAGCAGTATTCTTGATTCAATCCTTTATCCCGTCACAATGGACAGGAAGTGAGCGCGTGCTCTCCACGAAATTGAAGCAAGCTCCGTGTGCATTATTCAATACAATTTCGCCAATAAATTAATGCTCACGCTGAGACCTCGCCACACATACTAATGGCGACACGCGGCACGCCGCTTTTTGCTGATCCCATTCAACTTTCCATTGATACGGCGGTAACAAAAAGTTGACGGACTCCTTCCACACATCCATCGCATCCATCCTAACCAACATTACTGCTTTTTATTTCCGACAAGGACGTGATCAGCTCTGTTTTGGTAAGGCGATGAGAATCCATAATTATACTGTCAATTGCCCGGACGTCGACTGACGGGACTACTAATTTCTTTTCACAGTTAATTTGTGCTAATAGCCGTGTCTTTGTATAGAGATATTAATGTAGCGCAATCTTTATATATCTTAGACTAATACGTTCTTTTCTTCAGATTGATACTACGCCCACATCAATATACGGTTACCTTATAATTTGATGTAAATGGTCGTCGAGTAATTACGCATGAGCATTGTAAAAGGCAATTTAAAAGGTTCTTATAAATAGCAATGGTATTTACAATTGGATATTTTAATTAAAGCAATTCGAATCACAAAACGAATTACCGCTGTTATTAATTGCACAGCTCTAACTAACACATAAAATGGTTTAAATGATGACGACAGACAAATAGTTATGTATGTGTATTTTTATTTTTAGCTTCACTCTGTGTCCCGCATGTAGCAGGATGGGCAGAGGGAACCTGGGAGCCTAATGTTGGGTGGCGAAACTCGACGTCGCACTTTGCTTCGACACAAGAACTAAAAAATTAAAATATTCTTTAATTGTATTAATAGAGGCCAGTCATATCGCAGCGGCACGGAGTGTGACTGTAAAACTGACTGGTTGTGGGTTTGATCCCCACTCGAGGAGATGAAATATTTACTTAAATTTATATTTTCATTTCTCCGCTCTGGTGTCGAGGCAAAAGTGCGGCGTTGAGTTCTGCCACTCAACACGCAATGCCTCCAAAATTCGGCAGAAAGTGGGGAACGGAGTGTCTTAACTTTAGGTTCGCTCTGCCTACCCTGCAGTGTGCGGGATATAGCGTGAAGCTAATTTTTTTTTTTAATTTTATATTAATAATTGGTTTAGATTCCTACTCGATGAAATAATAAACAATTCATTTCATCGAGTGGGAATATAACCCACAACCTGTCGTGTTTACACTCAAACGTTTGTACCCCTGCGCTACCACTGGTCTCCACGTACGCGTATGAATTAATTATATACAATTATAAAAGTCATGAAAAATGAAGATGCCTACCGAAACAGTATGTTTAGTGTAGATGACGCTATCAATCCAAAAATCAGGTAGCGCTAAAACATGGTTGAAACAGGTATAAAATTAACAACGACATGATGTAGCTCATTATAACGAGTACATAAAGCGATGGGGGCGATAAGTGATGGGAAAATTAAAACAGTAAAATATTGCTCAGTAGTGACACTGTATCTGTATGACTAAAAGATAAAGGAAGACATTTGCTTTAATTTAAAAAAAACATGTTTTGTTCGAGGAAAATACAACATTATAAAAATTCACCTTTACAAGACTAGAAAAATAACAATTCTGTACTTAACCTTCCAATTACTATTTGTTTGTCCATTTCAAAGCAATTTAAAGATATGATAAGTATATCTTTGGTTATCAAAACGCAATTTCTCTCGCGGTGCTTAAATCGAAATGAAAAATTCTTGAATAACGGATAGTCTAATCGAATTCAGCGGTAGCTAAGTCGAATTATACGAATAAGTAAGGGCAGGCAGCGGCGCCGGAGCAAATTGCGCGTACCCGGCGTTCTCCTTTTGTATTTCGATGCCGAACACGGCCATTGGTTGATTTTAATGAGCTCCGATCAATGGGCGTAATTATTTCTTGTATCATTCTTTGTTGTCCTCGCGGGCGCGCTGTCCTCTCATATGGTAAGGACGCGGACGCAGTTCATTCTCGTAGCCATTTTGCGCCAGTTTTTGCGTGTGTTTTTGGAGAATATCCCATTGCATATTCCATTTACAGTCTGTATGTATGGAAAGAAGCCCCATCTGGAACAATGTGTAACAAGCTAACTATCCGTTAGCCGATTGCCGTATAAGTACCTCGTTTTCATGTTACTTTAATGAGGTACTCGTGGATACTTCACATTTAGGTTGTCTCCTTTTACTAAAGCTATTTTCATTATATTATAGTTATACAAAAACAATGTAAAACAAGTTTATCTATTATATTTGGTAATAGTTAAGTTTCTTAAATATCTACTTATACATAGATAAAATTAAAATATTTCTTTTTAATGTAATTTACTTAAGAAGATATACAAGATTTAATATTTTTGTCTCACATTTTTTATTTTCAGTTTGACGCTGTATCTCGCATGTTGCAGGATGGGTAGAGGGAGCATAATGTTAAGACACTCCACTTTCAGAAAAATTCTGGAGGCATTTTGTATTGAGTAGCGAAAAACGCCGAGCTTTGCCCCGACACCAGAGTGAAGAAATGAAAATATTAAAAATGTAATTTCCTCGAGTGGAGATCGAACCCAGAACCTGTCGCGTTTACAGGCACACGCTTGTGCCACTACGCGACGACTGATCTCTTACGATTTTTACCGTAAAAAAAGATATAATTCCACAAAAACAAACATTTAAAAAGGATTAAAGCCCAAAGTACCTACGAGTTATCTTAGTAATGCCGTATGCCACAATCAGCGCCTGTTCACTCATTATGTTTAATTTCTTAATCGTCTTAATTGAAATGTTAAGCTGGACTAAGATAGCTCATTAATGCACGTGTTGGATTGCTTTAACTTTTAACTTTTTTTTATGTTGCCGTAATGGAGCTAGCACACGGTTAGTGATATAAATATAAACAAATTTAAAAATGCATGTTTAATAGGTGCATTAAATAATTTTAGTTCATTTTATTATTTTTATATTGGTTTAGTTATTAGGCCTTATGTACATTCATTTATGTAGATATACTGTTTTAACAATAATATTTTATTATAACATAACAAATTGCCGATTTTGCCGATTGAAAAAAAAATTAAATAAATATATTTTACTAAAGACGAAGTAGTGTTTATAAAATTTGTTTTAATGTTCTTGTACTTAATAGGACTTACTAATATATTTTATATTTGGGTAATAATTAACAATATGTCGATATTGACTATACGAGTATGATCTTTTTGTATTTTATATATGTTGTTACTTAAGAGTAACATGTCGCCTACGCACAATGACGTATTAAATTGACTCTACCGTTTCTGAATGTATTATAAAAACGCTTGAGGCCAGTCGTGGCGCAGCGGCACGTAGTGTGCCTGTAAAAATGACTGGTTGTGGGTTCGATCCCCACTCGAGGAGACAAATATTTATTCAAATTTATGAAATATTTATTTACTTCGTTCTGGTGTCGAGAATAAGGATAAGGTGCGTTGAGTACTGCTACTCAACACACAATGCCTCCCTAATTAGGCAGAAAGTGGTAGGTTATATACTAGGTTCCCTCTACCTAACCTGCTATGTACGATTTATTTTTATTTTTTTATTTATTAAATAAAACGCTAAACCTTGCACATGCCTATCCTTGATTATATCTTAGATTTTATGATTACTACAAAATTAAATTTTGATATTCACTTTTGCTTTGATGTACGCAATGGGTCTACTCTTGTGAGGTTAACGAAATATAGTCATAACTCTCATTTACAAACTTTAAAGTAGTTCATGTTTGTTTGTATTTATATATTTATTTCACCGTATATTGTCTGGTACAGTGAGCGGCGTACAACCGTATATCCAGTTTTCTATTGTTCTGCTGCTAATTGAATCGATGCCAATCATAGATACGCTGTTAACACACTGATGAACATCTTTCATAATAAAAGAACTTAAATCAGACTTTAAATTACAGAAAAGAAAGTCCATGTCATAAAATAGATTTAAATAAAATAAAGATATATTACTAAAGTATGTTTACTATTCATTTATAAACTACGTACTACCAACTTTATGACAGTTGGAATACTATAGACTAGAGATCTAGAATTTTAAATTGCCTATATTATTTATATATAAACTGGTGGAATGGTTTACGCTTTTGTCCAAATCGGTACGTGTTTAACTTTGTACTTGTACTTTGTATATTTTTAAATTATGTACTTATAGTCTTATAGTTATATATAATATTATAATATATATATATATATTAGATTAGGTATTTATATCATTTATATTAGAACATAGACAAACTGCAACCCAAATACACAACAATATACAAGGCAATACAGATATGGATGTGGAGGGGCTAAACAGAATAATATATTAATATTTTTTGTTGAAAACTTCATATTAAATAAAGCATAACAAATAGTATGATTGATCGCGCTAATCTTACGAACTACTAATTCGAACAAAAAACATATTTATTGAGTAACTGAGTTGAGCATCGCGTTATTCGTTTGGATGTTGTCCATTTTTACTTGCGGTAAGAGTAACTAAGGGCACTTAAAAAGAGAATGTGAGAGTCCATAACTCTTAGTTTATGCCCATGCACCACTTGCGATGCAGGTAAAAACTAGTGTTGAATAATTATATTAATTAGTGTTTATTTCTTAAGAAAAAAGAAACTATAGTGAGCTGTTCTGACGCAGATTATTCTATTGAGGTGTAATAAATATTTTTTATTCTGTAGACTAAAATAATATTGCTTATTAGTGAGATAAAGTTTATTGGATTTGTAATTGAACCTTTAGAGACGTGGTAAATATAAATAATTATTGGAATAAGCACTAAAACTCGTATTTAAATTTTTAATTTGGCTAGTCAGAAATAAATATTTTGTTGATAATATATATATATATAAATGGGTACGAGCTATTATTGTTCTTTAAGCGTCCGTAGATTAAATTTACAATCAAAACAAAACAGCGCGTCCGAGGCCTGAGGTTATAGTTAATATATGTACCTACGCATAATTTAAAAGTCATCAATATATTTATTACGTTAATGATGTTATTTAAGATGTAATTACTTCTATAATTAAAGCCTATTCATTCGAATGAGCTTTTCGTGGCAAAATTTTACGACAGCCAATTTACTTTAGCTCAATGAAAAGTAATGGGTAGAGCTTCACCTTTAGTATAGTTGTTTTTATCTACTTGTACTTATGGGTAAATATTATAGGTATATTTATAAAAAAACTGGGCAAGCGCGAGTCAGTATCGCCCACCGAGAGTTCCGTACAAAAATTGGAGGTCTTCTTTTACTGAAATTCAAGCTTAGCTTAGCCAGAGAGCCCATTAATCTGGTACCTAACTTGAACAAGCGGGTTTAATACCAAATTTTGCCCCATTTTAAGGCTATTATTATTTAGGATTTAACAACAAATATTATATAAAAATTGATCAAGAAAAGGCTGGAAACCCCTGTTGCAGGTGCTAACTGCCAAATTCATAAATCTAGGTCAACCGGATGTGCTCTATTAATTTCGATTTTCATTATAGTATCGACATCGACAGAAAGACAGACGGACGGACAACGTAGTAATCCTTTTGTCGATTATCAGTGGAAAGTGAATTTAATTTTGTTATTGTGTCGAAAACTATTGTGAAAAAAAACAGGAGGTTTTGTTGTAACGCTCTAGATGTTATTAATAATTCAGGAGATAAAATAAAATAAATAATAAGTACATTTTTATATGTACGCTAAACTCTCTGACAAAGCAAAACCGAATTTATTTTTCATTAGCAATTATATAGGAAACAAAATAAAAAATTACAATAATCATTTACATATTTTATGTATAGATATCTTGAGTTGTACCGCAGGGGCAATATCACCTACCTACCTTTTAAAGGTAGTAAATAAATTTAGCTTCGATCATGTACCAGATAGCGCAAGTGGCAAAAAATATATCCGTAAAAAGTAGCTGTTTTTTTTTAACTTACAACCGGCTGAAATGTACGCAACGCACATAAAAACTATTCAATGAATCGAGATAAGATTTTTGCGTCGTTTTGGGATTGTTTAAAAGAAACAGTTTATCAATTTACTTTTTTATGCAAAGCGCGGTTAAATATCAAAAAGTTTCTAGTAAAACATTTTGAATGTTGTTTTTAAAGTATGCATTAGGTAAATGCTTAGTCATAAAAAATACATTTTTGAAATATACTGGTAAAGTAATTATACTGTTGTTGGAGTAACTGTTTTTTTTTATTTCGCATTGTGTTTCGCGTAGGTATAACCGGGTTGGCAGAGGGAGCCTAGTGTTAAGATACTTCTTTTAAAGTTTTCATACATTGCATGCTGAGTGGCGGAACTCAATATCGTGATTTGTCTTCTTACCGGGGCGAGGAAACAAAAATATTAAATGACTTATTCGATTGAGTGGAATTCGCATCCGCAACCGTCGCGTTTACTGTCACACTAAACTCCACGAGAAGGTCTCCATTTTGTATCTCGATCATTTTTATTTCTTTTAAAATTAATAACTATTGTTTATTTCATATTTTTGTAACCGCTAAACTGACATTTTGACTGATAAAGATGATAGTCAATTTTTAATATAAAAGGGGACCCGCCGAGCGCGGTACGACATGCTTAGAAGAGATTAACGAAGACAGCTCAATCTTTGTGAAATTCAACACCTTTGAAAATAAGAACTTCCCAATCTTATTTATTACTTCTAAATTTTATTTCAATAAATCAATATTTTATAACCTACGTCTGTATAAATATTTATGTAAACTAGATTACCCGTACAATCTAGTGAAATTACTTATATTTTAGAAGAAAAATAATTTCCTTGTTAATAGATTTGAAATTTAAAGAATGAAAGAAAAAAGGTCACCTCTACAAGATAAAAAAAATATATATTAACAATAATCGTCGCGGCATCTCAAACAATACCACAAAAAGCACCTACCGCTTCGTTAGAACTACATATTTTTTTTATTTTTTTAACGTCTAACAATGACGCGGACAAACTAACCAGTCATAAACTCCAAGGCCCCGCTCGATTAGACACGCTGAAGCGAGCCAAAGGTGTGAATCGACATTTAATAAAATAATTTATCCGACGCTGATGCGTTTTTAATGGCAGCCTGGTCAACGGTCGTCTTTTTTGTTGTGACAAGTGAGGTAATAGTCGCGAAACAGTTATTTTGTATGGAAAATGAGGATTGAAACATGTATTGGTATTGGTAGCTCGGAGGAGATAATTAGGTACTTAACTTTACATTATGCTAATTTTTATTTGTTTGCATAGTTGATGGGACATTCGATATTATAGGCTTTATTGCCACGATATATTTATATACTCGGCAAGTTGTCGTTCACATTTCATGGATAAGTATATAACTATTTATGGAAGTATATTTATTTATTTATATAAGGCCCACCAACAGAATATACACATTACATAAAAAATACATTGCTAAGTGTTATTCCCCTTATAGGTAGACACAACATGCACCAATAGTATACTTGTTATTTACATTTTAGTTATTAACTTTAATAATATTACTAAATAAATTTAAACATTATATACCTATTAAAAAAGACAGACTAATGGGATCAAATTAAACAACAGATTTAACAAACAACAAAAAAAAAAAAGGAGCAACAATTAACCAAATATTAATATCGTATATAATTTTTTTTTTGTATTAATATTTTTTTGTATTACTTTCTTTTTGTATGATTATGAAATTATGAATAATATAATGTAATCTATTTTTAATTCGAGAGAAATATAGCTTTTACAGGTATATAGAGAGAAAAATAAAAATTAGCAAATACATAAAATTTTACGATTACTCTGCATTACGATGTAGAATTTGTTAGCATATCTTATGAAGTTTTAAATTTATTGTGATAATGCAAAATTAAAAATCAAACCTGCACAGCATAATAAAATTGTCATAACAATTTTTACATAAATTGTTTTAAATTTTAAGTACAGTGCAATATTTGTAACCTATCCCTAGTAAGGAGCGTTTAATATTAATTTCTTATAATGAATTGCGCCTTCGTTTAGTATCAGATGTAATTTAAAGACACAGTTTACATGTTTACTGCAATTAATTATTTTTAAAATTGAAAGTTGCGATCCACGTACGCCGATAACGATGCAGTATCGATACGACAATCGAATATTAAAATGTAATTAAAACGCATTGGATTCATAGGCGTGTTCGATAATAAATACTTTTAATTTATACACTTTATTACAGTATTTTTACGAGTGATGTCAATACTCATGTTTGTAATACCAATATCTCAACTCCTTGCAATATGTGAAGGTTTTAAATTTATTTGTCTGAGATAGGCATAATAATTTTATCTCAGATTAATCTGTCAAATACGCTGTATCCCGCACACAGCAGGGTAGGCAGAGGGAAACTAGTGTTTTTTTTTTAGACACTCCGTTCCCCACTTTCTGCCGAATTCTGGAGGCATTGCGTGTTGAGTGGCAGAACTCAACGCCGCGCTTAGCCTCGATACCAGAGCGAAGAAATGGAAATATAAATTTAAGTAAATATTTCATCTCCTCGAGTGGGGATCGAACCCACAACCAGTCGGTTTACAGTCACACCTTGTGCCGCTGCGCCACGACTGGCCTCTATGTCAAATATAATTCATTTATATTAAATTTACATTTTCTCTCAATTTATACTCGCAATTTTATATCAGAATGTGTGCATAAAAAACGATTGTTTGCAATTCTTCGCATAATTAAAATCAATAGGCTATTTTCCAAGTAAAGTGAGACAATACAAACAAAAGATCCGTAAAATGGAAAATAAAAACTGTTACAAACTTGTAATTGTACATCATTTCATACAAAATGGGAGCAAACAAAAATACTTAAGTTTGTCACCTTTATTAAGTTGTACTTCCCATTTGTCTGCAATCCGGAATTGGTACGGAACCCTCGTTGGGCGAGTGCGATTCGTACTTCACTTGTTTTTTCTTTCTTTTGGGATAAAAAACCTTAAAAAACATCAAAAAGTGGTTCTTTTTGTTTTAGGCTATATACACTGTATGTTATAAGTTAATAACGATAATAAAATATAAATAAAAAAATGAAAAAATAATTGTTAAAACTGTATCGACACCAATTCGATATTAATTTGTTTTCATAGAAACAAACGTTTGATACAAAACTATGCGTGACTACGGAAGGTAAACGGTTCGTCCGTTGCATTATATTCTAGTTGACAGTTGATATGAATGGAAATAATTATGGCGTTAAGTGGGAGGAACCTGCGCAAATGTAATTATTCACCGTCAGATTGCTTTATAGGTTCACATGCTAACATTTTTTAAGTTAAAGTGTTGTCCGACGAGTGGTTGCACAAAAACGTGCCTCTTCAATCATGTCTTTCTTAATCGATTTTCGAAAAGGCACTCGGGGTGCTTATTTTTTCACCTCTCATTCGTTTTCGCCTGTGCATTAAATATCATGCATCGGTCTCAACGAAAAATGTGTGCACTTTTATATATACAAAATATTATTAATAATCTATATAAAATAAATCAACGTATGTAGAGAAAAACCTCTTTTAAAATAAATTTTTGTCTTTGTTAACAAAATATTTTTCAAGCTAAAACCATTAGTATGCGGAGCGCACGTCTCCACAGCGGCACACCGGCTCTCATTCATCCGCGCACAATCAAAAACAAATTGCTGCATCCACGTCCAGGCTTCAAATGAACCGAGACGACCTTTTTCAATCCGGATAATATTTTGTCCATTTCAATTAAGCCTCCTGCGTCGCGGCAGAATATTTTATTGTCGATAGTTAGCTTTCTTTATGAAGTGAATGCTGTGCAGAGGTTTATGAAATTATCTCGGGCGCAAATTGAATTAGCATCTCTTTTGCATAACGCCGTGAGCCACCGACGGCGCGCGCCGCCAGTTCCACGGCTGCAAGTATTATCAATTAAATATAAAAATTCGATCTTAGCCAGTGAGCCGCCAACTCCGTAATTGGCCGGACCATCCCGATGACTGCTTTATTGGTCACTCACGTACATTAGCAAGATGTATATTGTGGTATTATATTGGCATGCATTTTAATTTCAATTCCAAACACAGTAATGGTATGGATGTTTTTTTAAAAAAGTCTTCTCGATTACATATCGAGTTCGAGCTTCGACCCGCTCACGTCCACGTAGGCGTAGAGTCCTGGCCACCACCGAATTTAAATAACTTGTTTCAGCTACCGACCGCTTTTGACATAACCCTTGGTTAAAAAAAGGATTTAATTTGCTCTCTTTTCTTCATTAGTGGTCTTTGTACTTCCATCTCTTTCGCTGTTAAGATCGTCATTTTTGTTAGATGTATAAAAATCGTGTCCTCACAACGAAGGCCCAAGGCGAGGCACACTCAGGTAGCTTGTTTTTGCGGGTTATCTCAGTTATATTATTGTCTTGTAATAACAGCGAGAAGTTAATTTTGTTATTATTAAACTGAAACAATTGATGAAGTCATTAAATAAGCTTTTTTTTTGTAATTAGTATTTTGATAAAGAAGAAAATTTACTTTTATTTAAACGGTAAGAAAATGTGGAAAAATTGAGAGGAAGACAGTAAAAGAATCATTTTATTTTCCTGTCAAACATTTGTCATTCGTCACTTTGGAATGGTAGACTCAGGTCCACTCGAAATGAAAGTACGTATTAAATTAAGGGTTTTGAATTGAGAACATATTGGACATATTGCTGTCTAGCGACTTCCTTGCGGCTACTTCCAATGGCTAAGTAGTATGAAATGAACTACAGATATAAGCTTGCCAATTAAATACTAATACATTTTTACTTTTCGGATTTTTTTCTGATTGTAGAATTACGGAAAGAACATTATAGATTTTAGCGCAGTGAATTTCATACAAAAAGAAGCAAAAATTATACATAAATGCTTATATCTTTGGACTACATTGATTAGAAGCTTAATTTCTCGAAGGAACTGTAAGCCCGAATATCTGATATTCATTTAAGATTAATACCTTAATGCAATCTCAAGTAAAATGGTCTTGACGGACGGACAGACGGACGACAAAGTGAATTAATTATCTTAGTCTGGTTATGCATTAAATAAATCGTATTTTAAATGTTTTGGGAATTGTTTAAAAACTGTGTAAGTAAGCTGTAACTGCGCGTAAACTGCAAACGAAAGTTTTTCCTGTAGTTTTTTTTAATTCACCAGAATATACTCCACAAATCTCTCCTTGCGAAATTTCAGGCAGTACGTGGCTGCTTAAATGAGTGTCAACTTACAATGGAGAATCCTACAACTTATAATCTATTTTATAATTATCGTTTTTTTTATCATCATACAAATAATAACTTACAAACACTATCAAACAACAAAACATTGAAAACTTAAGTTGAAAGAAAAAAAAATTAAAAACATTTATATAACATAACTCTTTTAGGAAGTAGCAATTTGGTCCAACTTTAAATTGATATAACTTTTTTATTGTATGATGAATAAATAGCCTTTATGTTGCACCACAATCCACTCCATCTTTCAGTGTTTACACTGAAAGATGGAGTGGATTTATGGATGGGATGGGATTTATCCCATAATAATCGCTTCAGCTGTTATAGAGGTTAGCCTGGATAAACAGAAAGACAGATAGACAAAAATGTTAAAATTGTTTATTTATTTTTATATATAGATGCATAGATATAAATAAACAGTAATGTACGTTTTTTTTCTAGCTTTATTACCTAATATTCTGCATATAGCAGAGGATGCAAAGGGTTAATACTCGTACACTGTATTACCCATTTTTACCGCACAATTTTGGAGGCATTATTATGTATTAAGTAGCGGAACTCAACGCCACGCTTTGCCTTGTTACCAAAGTGAAAAAAAGAAAATATTAAATCTAATCAAATCAGCTTCACGTTGTATCCCTCACACAGCAGAATAGACAGAGGAAACCTAGTGTGTTAACACTCAAAATGTTAATTTAAATAAACATTTCATTATTGGTAGAAGCGTGTTATCGTTAATCGGTGTTTAAGGTCATACGCTTGTGCCACTGCGCCACAACGGTTTTATTTATTAAGTAATTTAAGTCTTTTGAGAATTTGTTGTCTTTAAAGAAAAATATTGAGCCATAGTTTTTACCACGTACTCTGTAATCTGTAATCCCGATCCTAAATCTTGAAATCTCAATCTCTCTTGTTTCTTAACATCATACAAATTACTTACTTACTTGACTTCACGCTCTATCCCTAGTGGGGTCAGAGAGAACGGAGCGCCAAACGCTACGGTCCATATTAATGACAATTTTTGTGACACTCCATGTTTTAGAAGCCGTCGTAGCGCATTGGCATACGAGCTTGTAACTGTAAATGTGACGGTTGTGGGTTCGAGTCCCGTCCGAGGAATGTATTCATATAATGAATTCATAAATGAATGCAGTAATACTTTTATTTCCTCGCTTTGGTAAAGAGGCAATGCGCGGCATTAAGTTCCGCAACTCAATAATGCTTATAAATTTAGGCGTTAAGTAAGTAGGGAACGGAGTGTCGTCATGGGCAATGAAGTGTCTTAACACTAGGTTGCCTATGCGTACCCTGCTATATGCAGGATACAGCGTGAAGCAAAAGAAAGGTTAAGTGGCAGAGCCCAACGCTATTGTTTGTGTAAATCTACACGGAGAGGGGATAATAAGAATAATTTCAAAACATATTTCGTGTCCTAAATTCGTTTGTATTTTTGCAAGTAGATAAAACGAACATGCGAAAAAATAGAACATTTTTTAATCGTCTTCTTCTTCTGTCTGTCCTGTTCTTCCGTACCTCAAAAGAAAAAAAACATCACATTCACAATGACATTTTTGTCTTTTTTTATGTTGGTCTATCCATACGTCAAGATCTCAAGATCGCGTGGAGTTGTCAAACTGAAATTAATATCAAATATCCAGGTCTACGATCTCTTGGTGTGCAGGAAAAAAGAATAAAAAAAAATAAAAATTTATATTGGCTGTTCAATTTGCACATAAATAAGAGCATACGCCCGCAAAGTTAAGCTTGTCAATTAAAACTTATAAAGCAATTCCTGGTGACCTACCATTATAAAATTTGTCAAGAAGTGCGAACTTACAGTACCAAGAAAAGCAACACTCTGAATAATGGAGGTAAGTATAGGTAGCTATAGGAATTTTACAATTTATTAATAGGAAATTGTTAAAATATTTACTGATTATCATTACAGGTCATGCTGAAAATAACTCACACGGTACTTAACATTATGGTTCCAGCCTTCCTTGTCTCCTTTATCGCTTGCGTGACTACTATCGGCCTTTCTAAACAACTATCGTCTCAGTCTAATCCACGCTAATTGAGGCGGAATTCAGCGAGTTTATAAATCACAGTCGGCAGGTTAGGTGAGAGCGGCGAGAGGGAGGCGAGAGCGAGGCGGGAGGGAGGCGGGAGGCAAGAGGGTCAGAGGGGCCGTGAGAACGCGCGCGCGCCGCCGGTTCCCAGGCACGCGCCGCCCGCGCCTGTGCGCCCGCGCAGCACACCGAAACAGACCTGTGACTTATGAGCTTAAAATTCCGATACTTCGTTGTAGTACGTCTTAGTAATTAAACTAATCTTAACTCCGTTAACATTCCACTTCTATTTAATGAAAGCTTTATTATAATTGCATATGTGTCAGATGAATTAATTTTCTTCATTATTTATGACCATATATATTATCAGGAAATTAAAATTATGAACGCAGCGATTTTATTTATATTTTTTTCTTGTTTTACGAACTTAATACAAATATTTTAAGCTTATCTTTAAAACAGTCTTCAATATTATTCTCGTATACATATTTTTATATACATTTTATTTAAAATATTTTAAATCCACACTTACGCCGAAGTTCTGTTTCTTCAAACACCGCATTATATATTTATCATATTTGATATATAATAAAATATATTTAATTTACTTATTTGGAATATTCAATCGTTACAGGCAGATATCATTAATAAACATACAAGCTGATGGCACAAACGGTCCGACCTCCTGCCGGTGTACGCAGAAAAGCCGCGCAGTCGTCGAGGTCGTTGCGGTCGCGCGCCGCTTTCAATCGTGGGATGATACTAATGTTAGGAACGGCACAAACATTAGTCAAGACAATCTTGACATTTGTCTACGTACTACGTAAATATCGAGCGATGGAAACGTCCTCCGTGCATTCATTTTGAGAGATTATCTCTAAGTGATTTATAATTTGCTTTTAATAGAATTGTGCTTTTATACTTGAGGACATTGATTAGTATCTGGTTGGTTCTTAACGTGTTTGCCTACACGGCGAGTACGGCCTACGCGTTTACTAGTTTATTTTATTTTCGAACGTTTACTTAGTCAGTGTTGGCGTAATTAATTATTTTATTAATCAGAAAAGTCAGATTATTATTTATTCATTTAATTGTCTATTTTAATTGTTTAAGACATAATAATGTAAAGTAAAATGCTGCTTTTATACTGTAACCCTTTATACATGTATAGTTATCGAAGGTAAAATCAGTCACAATCTATTTATATCTAGATGTAGACAACTAGATATCTTTGAATCAACAAAAATCATATCAATTATTTTAACATGACGACAATTTGAACATTCACAAATCATAGTTAACAATACAGACATCACCACATGGACGTATCTACAGACGTAGACTATACTTTTACGTTTTGCAATCCTGTTTCGGAGCGCGAGGTAATTTATGCAGTCGTGTGCGCCTCGCCTACCGCGGCGCAGATGAGTCGTGACGGCACAGAGGAGAATTAGACGCCGCCTTTACACCGACACAGCCGATTTACAATGAACTGGATGTACTTATATCTAGATCTACAAGTCGTGTCGGGGCAGGCGACACACGGGAGTGTTTTGCGGTTTTAGTGTTCGGTTTCAAGTATATTAAATTATAGAAGATGTGCTGTCGACGCCGTATGGATGGGTTGTAGTAAAGAATCATTTTGTGGATTAAGAAGCGTTTCATAACGGAATTTGAACCCGCACCTCTTTGGAAACCGTCATTCCAAAAGGCGCGGATTCAAATCCCGCTACGTTCAACTTTTTATAAGTTCTTCCTTCTTAATAAGTATTTTTCTTTCCTGAATATGGAATAACATGAACATAACACAATTTAAAATTGTTAAAAAAAGATTTTTATTTATAAGTTATATACCAACATTATAAACTTTATAACTGTAAGTTGTACCTACTTGTGTAGCAGAGACTATTCAGAAAATGCAAACATAGTATTTTATGACAGAATTTTTATGAATATTTTTATACGATTAAACAAAAATCAAGTGCTCGATTTAATAATGCATATTTATTACTATTACTATGAGTCTCTATTACTATGACAGTGGTCTTCACGAGCACACCGCAATCAATCATTGAAAAATAGATACTTTCACTCAAAGAAATCAAGCGTGGAAATAATAGAGAACATTTATTAAAATAAACTTAAATTCTTTATGCCAAAGTTAAATAACTGTTGTAAGCCATGAGGTACGAAACAATTTTGATTATAATACTTAATTTTTTGTCTAAAAGTACATCTCCATAAGAAGTAAACAATTTTCACGTTGCATTACTGCTAATGTAACTGTTTTTCTTTGACGGCACAGAGTATATATAAACTAGTTACAACTGAAACCACTCAAGCGTCTAAACACCATGTGCGGTGACCCTTTAAATTCTTAAGAAATAAGAATACAGCTCTTTGTATAGTGGTCAGAGGCACAAAGACCGTCGCACGTGTGGCGGGCTGACGCATGAGGACTCTTCAGTCACGCTTCTAGTACACACAAACTGGAAGCATTTCGATGGTAAATATGCTGTGGAAGACGTCAGGCGTTATTGATTGATATGTTTGTATAAACCTCCCTGTAATGTATCGTCGTTTACATTTCGGCAGCCTCGCCGCATACAATAAAGTGGCTCGCCGTTTGTCTATTTTAGGTAAACAAGTTTTATTTTTCTAACGTAGGTAAGAGTAATAGCGCGACCATATTACTATAAGGAGTTTTTTTTAGTTACTTAGAAGAGCGCAATTTAATTTTATTTTAATATCATTGAACATTCATGTGAAAGAATTTAAAACAATCAATTATAAATCTGAATAATAAGTATATTTTATAATGCCTTAACAATGTTATATTATTTAAGTTTTAAACTATTGTATATTATTTTATTCCAACAACTTCATATTGTTTAGTATTAAAGAAGTACTTAGTATTAAAAGAATATCCCATTTTCAATTGATTTAAAAATCGAACCAATGTGTAAATTGACAGTGGTGATTTTATTTATATTCTGTATTATTGATTAATTGTAGGTACTTGCCACGCATTTTAGTCAATATAACGTCAAATATTTTCGCAGAAAAGACAACATTTTAATTTAGTCAATTTTAAAAACATAGTTCCAAGGCTATTATTGCTCGTGTCCCTTTGTAAGAAAATTAATTTGCTCTGCAAGGCGAAACAAGTGGAGATACGCGTGTCCAATGCGAGTGACGTCCGCGCGCTCCGTCACGCTCACCGCGGTGCCACTCTTGTCTTCACGCTGCGTCGAGTTCTACAGTACTACCCACCGACATTACAATATGAATGTATCCAGCAACAGGTCCTACATATTAATAAATTGCTCTTTGATTTTGTTATTGAATTTAAACTTTAGTTTTGGAAATGCGGCGTTGAGATCCGCAACTCAACAAGCAATGCCTCTAGAATTGGTTGAATAGTAGACAACTAAGTTTCTTAAGACTAGTTTATCTTTGGCTACCCTGCGGGATTCAGCGTGAAGTTAAAAAAAGTTTCAAAATATTTATTAAGATACAGGTTGTATAGGTAATTATAATAAATGTTAATTTTATCATTAAAATTGTGAATTTATATGTTCATAGCGTGAAATACGACACAATAATGCATTATACATTGTTTTTTTTATTTGTTCGACGATTTTATAGTTTAACGAATAATCCAACGAATAAAAAAAGAGAGCAAAAATATAAGTCGTTAATGTTTATTATTATACATAGAGGAAAAGTATATTTCAAGTTCACTTTATAAATACAAATATTTTTCTTTACTCACAAATAATAATAGACGAGTATTAAACGTCAGAACTCCTGCTATGATGGCTGTGCGCTCGGGGCCTTTATTATAATTATTTACTGAAACATTTTATCTGACATTAGTACTATGTTGTACTTTAATATGATAGGTAATTGGTAGATGCGTTGCTGAACAATGGCTGGTCTACCCTTAAGCTGAAGCAAAATATAAAAAGGGCATTCGTTCTCGAAGCTGTTATTCTATAATTCGTGTGAGCCTCAGGCTTATAATAACTGTAATAAACAATGTGTATAGCGCTCATAAGTCACATATTGCCGTGTTTATGGTGCATTGCCATTACAGAGTACGCCGCCAAAAGTATTGTACAAGAAGTTCACATTGTATGGGTTATGTTTTTTGCCCATAATATATTTCTATCTGATTAATGTGCAGACTAATACATGTATGATTAATATGTGATCGGTCGTGGGCTCGATTCCCAATCGATGAACATTTGATATTCTCATTGCCTCGCTCTGGTAACGAAGCCAAGCGCGGGTTTAATTTTCGCCACTCACCGCACTCACTCACGCATTGCGTCTAAAACTCGGTGGAAAGATGGGAACGGAGTGTCCTAACACTAGGTTCCTACTTTGCCTGTGTCTACCCTTCTATGTACGGGATACAGTATGAAACTACAGAAGAAAAAAGTATACATTTTTTTTCTTAGTTTTTTGCTAGTGCTGTTGAAAAAAAAATTATATTGACTTGTGCCATCCTTCTATTTATGGAAGTTTATCTCAATAATAAAGCTATGTCGTCTCTGCCTATATTTATTTGTAAATATCAATGATAGATCGTAAATTCTCAATACACAATACAAGAGTAAATATGATCGCATGACTGACAGGACAACAGCGGAGAGGCGTCACGTTTCTGTTCGGTGTTGCCAGCTCTCCCACACAACTAGTCACGAACTTATACTTCACTTAATTAACGTAAATAAGACAGTTTTGCGAGAAAAAAAACACAGGGGTCGATGTTTCGTCGGAACCGGATTCAGATTGAAGTGTCTTCGGCGTCGTCTTAGTGCACACTTTATGCCACATTTATTTTTAATGAGGGCTTTTATCACAATGTGAGTAATAATCGTTATAAATACTTCCATTGATGTCGGAAACATAATTTTGTATTTTTTTCTTTGAATTTATCAGATAAAACGTTCACTTAACTAAATGTATATACATACCAATTATCCCCTTCGAGCACTTCGCTTTATAGAATTGTGGCAACAAGATAAGAAAAAAAGTAAATTTCTCAATTTTCGGTGGTAGCGACCACGATGAGGTAGCACCTACACTTTAAAAATTATAAATATGAGATTTGGTGATGACCTACTTACCTGTGCATCACGGCCGTTTACAATAGAAAAGCATGTTACCTGCATATCAAATAAACTTAAACCTATCAATAAAATTAATTAATAAACAAAAATAATAAAGTTAGATAAACTAATTACAACAAATATATACCGCTATACCGCTTACATATTTTGGGTTTCGTTTTAAGGAAAAAGGAACCCTTATAAGATAACTTTGTTGTCCGTCTGTCTGTCTGTCAGACAGACCTTTTAACTCAGGAACGCTTGGAGATATCGACTTTAAGTTTAAATCATATACCGACATCTACGACCCCATGATTTCCTGATAAATACGTATTTCTACATTTAATTATAAAAAATATATGGTTTTTTATAAAGCAAAAGACGCGTATTTCGAGTGAATCAAAATTAATAGGCAAGTAAGAATCTGGTTAACCTAGAATTATGAAATTCGGCAGCTAGCATCTGCAGGTAGTACTAGTTCCTTTTAACTAGCTATAAATTTGTGGTTAAATCCTAAAAAGTAATAGCCTTAAAAGAGGGGTAAAAGTTGATATTGAAGCCGATAGTTCTAGTGTGGTACCAGATAAAAGGGCTCTGGCTAAGCTAAGCCTGATATTTCAGAAAAAGCTCAAGACCTCCAATTTTTGTTCGACACACCGGCGAGCCCGACTCGCGCTTGTCCAGTTTTTTATTATTATTGTTAATATTTCATAGCAGTGCAGGAAATGTTTGTCATCGTCGTTGATATTATATGCACTTGCAGGATACGGTTAGCATGACTAGCAGACTGTGACCAAAATTTACGTGACAATGTCGACACACCGACCACGACGTAGAGCCCTTTCCTGTGCTTATCGATAAGTTACTAATCTTAGTTTGAAGGATGCTGCATGCAATGCATACTTGCATCAAGTTTTCCAGTGGATTTTGTAAGTGAAGAGGTGAACTGTTAGGCTCACCTAACATGAAATCATATAATCAAATATCATGAAATATTTATTGTAATATGTAATATTTTTCTGGGTTTTTGTTAGCTTTACGCCATCGGTAAGGTTACGGCGGAGGTAAGCTGGAGGAATTCTAGAGGCAATGCGAGTTGAGTGGTGAAACTCAACGCCACAGTTTGCCTCGACACCAGAGCGAAGAAATGAAAATATGCACTTAAATAAAAAGTCTGAAGTATAAAATAAAAAAAAATGTGCCCTTTCGCTATGATTATTGTGCCTATCGCTTTTTAATATTCAATAAAATTAACAAGATTGTCTAACATCATAGATAGGATTTTTATTAGTTGAATGCATTAGTTTTATCATTACTGCGTTTTGTAGAATAAGAAAAGAAAGAGTAAATCGGTTCGCAATAAATTTTATTTACCTATGGACGTAAAATTTATGGCAATTTATAAACTTATCTGGAGTTATTTCTTACGACTCTAAATAATTTTATACAAAGGCTACAAGATTTTTTTTCAAATATTATATGATTCTTGTATAAATAAAGTCGTATCATTAAAATATGCATTGCAAAATTATGATTTCATGCAGAACAATAGCGCACAGAATGATGGTAGCTCGTTAGTGCTGTCTCGCGTACTGTACGTGCTATATTGGCATATGTGTGGACCGGTCGCGAGCACCTGCCGCGGGCACACGCCACTAAGGCCGCGTTTACAGCCACCGTCATATGATTTTTAAAAAATGTGTGATTTCTATGGTTTATATCGCTTCACGGTGTATCCAAAATGTTAGTTGGATAGACAATGGGAACCTAGTGTTAAGGCACTCTGTTTTCATATTTCCGTCGAATTTTCCAAACATTTAGTGATAGCTGGCGGAACACAACGAGTAAAGTGATAACAATTATTAAATATATTTTTAAATAAATTTCATTTCACCTGTTAAATTAAATTTACCGATATTTAATATTACATACGCGAATCAAAGATTTTTTCACACCTATGCCTATATACATACTTTTTTAATAAAGTATTGAAAACAACTGAATACTATACGTTTAATTAAGTGAAGTTATTATGAAGTATTCTTAAGTTAAAGCTATGTATCTACATAATCTAGTTCTACAATGCAAAAACAAAAAAGTTACCAGTGCACGTGCGCCCTACCCTGTCCTCGCTATGCGCAGGCGCAAGATAAGCCGGGACGTGTGCATTTTATTTATTTTAACATTTTTAAAGCGTGGGCGTTTTATTTCTTATTGCGAGCGGTAAGTCACGAAGTTGGAGAGCTAAATAGCACCTACGATACCTTACTATCTGGATCTTACCCTTTTTTAATAGAGCATGTCCATCGTGTAAAAAGAGTAAGGGAATTTTCCTTATATCTTATCTAGAAGATTTGTTGTGTACTAAACAATGAGTTTATGTAGTTTATAAGCAAAAGTCATATGATACAAACACGTATGTAGATTTCAGTTTTATTTTTTTAAATATACATAGGTGCGTATATTTTAATGTTTATTTTAATATAATAAATGATGTGTTTGTAGTGTTGATGGAGATAAATAAAAGTTCACTTACGGTTAGCACTAGGTATATTCAACACCACTTTATTGTACATATAGTTTGAACATAAATAATAAATCACGACACAGTTTATACGAAAGTCAACCACAAACATATATATACAATAGAACACAAAAGATACGAATTTAGAATAAACTACTAGATAAAACAAAGGAACGTATGGAAAGCGCATCGAGTGGCAAGCATCGACTGTGATTATTAAATATGCCGTCGACAAGGGGGTAGGCGTGGATGTCGAACGCCTTACCGGTTCGGTCGACGGCGATGGAGCGCTTTCATATAAATATACTAAATACGAATACTTACTATAAAATATATAAATCCTATTAAATGTATGTATGTTTTTATGTGTGTATATAAATTATAAATAAATAAATTATAATATTGAAATATATAAATGACACATTAAATAAACTATAAATATAAATAATAGTTCCCTACATCACTCCCCTCCAGAGGCCGTGTCTACGGACGATAATAGTCAGGGAAACGTACATGTCTCCCTGACCGAGTAGTGTGTCTGAAGGGTGAGTGACATAGTTGTGTGTCTGTGTGTGTATTCGTGTGTGTGCTTGTGTGTGTATCGGTCTGATTGCCTGAGTGTGTGCTTGCGTGTGTGCTTGTCTGTATGTTTGCGTGTGTGGCATGAGGTGAGGTGTTGTGAGACGTGTGTGGGTCGTGCAGTATATAGGCTGGCTTCAGGCGGTCTATTGAAACTGTCACGGATTTACCTTTTACGTCTATCTTGAACACTTTTTTGTCTCTTGACAAAACTTTATGTGGACCGGTATACGCAGCTTGCAGAGAACCCCGTAGCGCGTCTTCTCGGAGGAAGACATGGCTACAGGATTCTAGATCTTTAAAAACAAATGTTTTTCGTTTTAAGTTATGGTGCTGCGTAGGTACTGGTCGCACATTCTGGACAAAATGCTTCATCCGCGCTGAGAAATCGGTGATGTCAGTGGTGGGAGTAGCGACGTTATGCCCGAAAAATTCTCCGGGCAGTCGCAGTGCCTCACCGTACACCAGATCTGCGGATGAAGCTTGCAGGTCCTCCTTGTATGTGCTTCTAATACCGAGAAGGACGAATGGGAGTGACTCGGTCCAGTTGCTGTCACCGTGGCAAACAATAGCGGCTTTCAATTGCCGATGGAACCGTTCTACTAAGCCGTTGCACTGTGGGTGATATGCGGTTGTCCTACGATGTTCGAATCCAATGGACTTGGACAATTGTTCGAACAGGGCGGACTCGAACTGTCGACCTCTGTCCGTAACAATGTCGGTAGGACAACCGAATCGAGATATCCAGCAGGATATTAATGCTTTGGCCACTGTTTCAGCTGTGATATCGGTAATGGGGACAGCTTCAGGCCATCGCGTAAAACGATCGACGGCTGTCAAGCAGTACCGATATCCATCGCTTGAGGGCGGTAGTGGGCCGATCAGGTCTATGTGGACGTGTTTGAATCGCGCCGAAGGTACAGTGTGCGTACCTAAAGGTGAAGACACGTGACGATGTACCTTCGAGCGCTGGCAGGGCAAACACGCCTTAGACCACTCACGGCAGTTTTTCCGCATCAGTGGCCAAACAAAGCGTTGTGCAACTAGCTTAGTGGTTGCGTTTGCACCAGGGTGACTCAGAGAGTGCAAGGAGTCGAAGACTTGCCGGCGAAGGTTAGCTGGTACGTAAGGCCTAGGAGTCGGTGTACTGACGTCGCAGTACAATTCAGTACGACTCCCAGGGATTACCAGCTTTTGCAAGCGCAAAGAAGTTCCACCGGCGAGGATGATTGCGAGGTCTGCGTCTCCTGTTTGGGAACTGGCCAGTACCTCTAAACTGACAGGCACCTGCAATTCATCGACCCGAGACAGGGTATCGGCCACGACATTGTCCTGGCCGGATATGTGTCGTATGTCGGTCGTGAATTGCGAGATGAAATCCAGGTGTCTATACTGACGCGGGGAGCAATTGCTCTTCCGTTCATGAAATGCAAAGCACAACGGTTTGTGGTCAGTATAGACTATGAAGTGGCTGGCCTCTAGCATATGGCGAAAATGCTTTATACTCTCATAGATGGCAAGGAGCTCGCGATCGTAGGGTGAATACTTCACCTGCGATGGGCTCAGCTTGCGAGAGAAGAATGCTAGAGGCTGCCATGCTTTATCTTGGAGTTGCTGGAGGACTCCACCTATCGCCGTGTCAGAGGCGTCAGTGACCAGTCCAAGTGTAGCAGTAGGATCGGGGTGTGCTAGGAGTGCGGCCTCGCAAAGACTCTTCTTGCAGTGCTCGAATGCTTGTAGTGAATTTCCCTCTATATGGACGGGATGAGACGCTTTGACGGAGCCAGTCAGTAGGGCGTTGAGAGGAGCTTGGATTTGAGCGGCTTTTGGTATAAACCGTCGATAAAAGTTTACCATTCCCAAAAACCTTCTAAGTTCCCTTACTGTTTTGGGAATGGGAAAATCAATTATGGCCTTGACCTTTGCCTCCAATGGTTTAGTACCTTTGCTAGAGACGTGGTACCCCAGAAATGTGACTTCAGGAACGGCGAAGACGCATTTAGCCGTGTTTACGAGTACTCCGTAGTCTCTCATACGGGTGAAAAGCTGGCGTAAATGGTCTTCATGTTCCTCCTGTGTTCTAGAGTACACTAAGAAGTCGTCTAGGTATGGATAGCAAAAGTCAAGTCCGCGGGTCATTTCGTCGACGAACCTCTGAAATGTTTGCCCAGCATTTCTCAACCCAAACGTCATAAAGGGAAATTCATACAAACCGAAGGGAGTTGTAATTGCGGTCTTTGGTATGTCCTCCTCGGCGACGGGAATTTGGTTGTAAGCCTTAACTAAATCAATGACTGAAAAGTACTTACAACCAAATAAACTGTTAGAGTAGTCCTGAATGTGACGTATCGGGTACTGGTCCGGAATGGTTCTGGCGTTAAGGAGTCTGTAGTCCCCACAAGGACGCCAGCCATTATCTTTTTTCGACGCGAGGTGCAGGGGTGATGACCATGGGCTATCTGAAGGTCGAGCCGTACCGTTGGCCAACATCGCGTCGAACTCTTGCCTAGCTATTTTTAATTTGTCGGGAGCTAGCCTCCTCGGCGAACATGCCACTGGTGGACCTGGTGTAGTGCGTATGTGGTGTACAGTATTGTGTTTGACTGTCGGTGGTGCACCAGCGGGACGGGTTATTTCCGGAAATTCGGATAAAATATTATGATATATAGTGGTACCACCAGTCGATACTTTGACACTTGTGATTAAAGATTGAGAACTTACAATACTAGCGACAGTGCTAATATTGGTCAGGCTATCAATTAATTTGCGGTTGCTGATGTCCACGATAAGTTTATAATGAGAGAGGAAATCTACGCCAATGATAGGTTTCGTGACGTCGGCGATTATAAAACGCCACGGAAAATTTCGACGTAACCCAATGTTTAAAGTTAGGTTAATGTAACCATACGTTTCGATAGCCGAACCATTAGCAGCACTGAGCTGAAAAGGTGTCTTATTACGTTTTTCACAAATGGCACTAACTGGATATACGCAAATGTCACTACCAGTGTCAACTAAAAATTGGGTTTTTGTTTTATCGTCCGTTATGAAGAGGCGGCCCGAGAAGTTATTGCCGTCACTGGTCGTCATCAGTGATTTCTCGGGGTTTTTCCTGACTGAGCATTGTGGGGTGTGTGGCGAGGTAGACCGAACCGAGCTTGTTCGGCTGGAGTCTCTGTCACTCGGTAGTGGCTTGTCAAAAATATAAGATGTAAGCGCACTAACCTGTTTGGTCAACTCTGCGACTTGCTTTGTCAGCAAGTCGATACCTGGTGCTGATGATGGTGATATGACAGCTGGCTGATGTGATGGAGCTGCTATGTCCTGTAGCCTGTCGGCAAGTTCCGCCAACTTGTCCAGGGGCTGAGTTGATTGTGACGCTATGATTGTCTGCATCTTCACAGGTAAGCGGCTGGTCCAAATATTTTGAAGAAATTCTCCAGGGATACCAGGTCCAGCCAAGTGCTGGAGGTGACGTAGGTATTGCGAAGGCTTCTGAGTTCCCAGATGTTCGTGTGAGAGCAGCTGTTTAATTTTACTTTCACGCGATGGTGAAAAGCGCTTAATTATTTCCGCTTTGAGTAGCTTGTAATTAGGTGGGCCAGTGATGACGTCTTCCAGTTCGGCTGCGTATTCTCGGCCTAACGTGGAAGACACGAGATAAAACCTGATCACGTCATCGGTGATACCGTTTAGGAAGAATTGGCATTCGACCTGTGCGAACCAAATCGCAGGTTTTTCTGGCCAAAATGGTGGTGTTCTCAAATGGTGTGTGGGTAGAAAGGTGGGTGGGTCATCGCTGACGGTTTCTACCCGCTTCATTTTTCTTGCCCGTTGTGGTCGGTTAGTGAAATATTGAGTTGAGTCACTATCACTGTGCATCGTGGTATAGTCCATGGCGTGCAGATCGGGGTCACCAATGTAGTGTTGATGGAGATAAATAAAAGTTCACTTACGGTTAGCACTAGGTATATTCAACACCACTTTATTGTACATATAGTTTGAACATAAATAATAAATCACGACACAGTTTATACGAAAGTCAACCACAAACATATATATACAATAGAACACAAAAGATACGAATTTAGAATAAACTACTAGATAAAACAAAGGAACGTATGGAAAGCGCATCGAGTGGCAAGCATCGACTGTGATTATTAAATATGCCGTCGACAAGGGGGTAGGCGTGGATGTCGAACGCCTTACCGGTTCGGTCGACGGCGATGGAGCGCTTTCATATAAATATACTAAATACGAATACTTACTATAAAATATATAAATCCTATTAAATGTATGTATGTTTTTATGTGTGTATATAAATTATAAATAAATAAATTATAATATTGAAATATATAAATGACACATTAAATAAACTATAAATATAAATAATAGTTCCCTACAGTGTTCGTTAGGTCGTAAGAAATCACAAAAACGTTCAGTTATAAAGGTTGAGTTTTTAATCTAACCGTTTACATATAATTTTAATCAAATGTAAGTGCCGCAGCACAAGTGTGGCGATGAAATGAAATATTTGTTTAAATTTATATTTTCATTTCTATGCTCTGGTGTTAAGATAGTGCAACAACAGTCACAGATTTTGGTTTGCGTGGACTTTGAGAAGTGAAATCCCGTTCGTTGCCGTTCCCATAGAATTACGCAAAGTCATTTCTTAGAGAGCATGTAGGGGACATTCTCTGTAGGTAGGCATGTAGCCAAATTTCAACACTCATGTTTCGTCGTGATCAGTGCATCATCTGTCAGTTATTCAGTAACGAAAGAGTTTTACTTAATTAAGGTTTGAATTGTCCACAATACAATCTTATGCAATTTCTTGACTTAAGCTAATGAACATATAAACATTTGAAAAGTATTTTTTCTAATTAAAGAACTTATCATTGTCTAAACTTTTCTTTAATGTTTCTTCCTTATGGAAGAAATCAGCCAGGGGAAATATAACATGACTTACTTTCAGTTTAGAGAAAATCACACCTAATTTCAATTGATACAATGTTAGTCACGGCCCTCTTGGTATATCATCATCTATCCTCTATAATTATTTCAGTTGTACGCTTCGTGACGGGTCCGTCCTCTCTCGGCCACCACCGTTCTAAGCTGCATACAAAATGAGTGCTACAAAATTTTTGTCGTGATCCCTAAATACAAACTAAAATATATAGCTTTAATGGATTATTTTATGGATACATAAATTAATAAAAATAATAATTTTAAAATGTATAAATATTATGAATCATAGTCCCTATTCAATCTATTAATCAGCCTAGAAATACTTGCACATTTTTTAAAGTTGATATCTTTTTCCTGTATTATGTTATAACATATTTAAAAAAAAAAGAATAAAAAATATAATATTGTTTGGTAAACGTAGAATAACTCATTTTTACCAAAGGATTTTTTTTTATTAGGCATCTATGATTAATAATATTAAAATATTTAAGATTTTTTTCTGTAGTAACAGTAATATTCAAAAGGAATTCAAAATATGTATCAAAACGAATATATTTGAATTTGTGTTTAAAAATATGAAGTACTTAACTATAAATAAAACTTTTTACAAGGGATAATAAAATTTTGCTTATACATATGTATATTATATTATAAGAAATAATTATCTATTGACATTTAGTACATCGTAACTATTTTATGGTTAAAACATTGCAGAAAAAACATTCTTGAATGAGTGTTTTTCATATTTCTGTTTTTCATATTTATTATATTTACAATGTAGGGTTTGTGTTGTGTTGGTACGATATAGTTATATCGCGAGTTCTTTAATATTATATCTTTAATTACAATAAATTTAACTAAAAATGCGGCATATGATTTCCATTTAACATTCGCAATTGCTTATAATTGCTACTAAAATGTAGTTCGTAGAGACTGTAGGTATTACCATTATTTGTAATAACAAAAGTATGACTCTAACACGTTCCTAAAAAAATATAGATTATTTAAATATTGCCTCTGTTTAAAAATATACTCAAAAAGGATTTCATATAATTTCATATTTGATAGGTATTTTTAGGATAAGGGCCGTTCAAGTATTACGTAAGCAGTTTTTTTTGCATTTACTGACCAAACAAAGTGGCTTATTTTAATACCTACACCCCCCACCCCCCCCATGTCATCAAAAATAAGCAAAACCAAGACCCCCCCCGCGCTTCTACAGTGGCTACGTAATACCTATGCACATTTCAATGGGGATCTGACGAAATATTTATTATTGATATTTTTATGTATTGCTTTCAAATATTTTTAATGAAATCATATAAAAAAATAGATCATTATCATCATTTTTCTAAGCGAACGATGAAATTCTAACTTATGAAATATATACGGTTTCGATAGTAAATTGTAATATAGAAATGATAAATTACTCCCTACATATAATGAATTATGAAAATTACACCGTATTCACCTTTGGCCACGAGACGTGCTCGGTCATCAGTCTTGTACTAACTAGTTAAAATTTGTAATAATAGTAAACCTCTTGTTTTTAGTCGTCAAACACCCATTACTATCTTTATATTTAATGTAGGTATGTATTTGAATATAAATGTATAGTATATACAGCGTGTCCTTACTAAAACACGATGCTAGTGCATGTTTGTCGGTATCGTTTATTTAAAAATTGATTGAAGTTTCTCTGGCGAATGTATGAAGAAAGAGCAGATCTAAATATTGCCTGTCTGCAGTCTTCACGTTATTGTGGTTGCATCCACAAAATAATAACAAACACATAACAACTCAACAACAAAATATTTACAGTGATCAACACATTCGTTAGTCGTCTTTAAATCATATAAAATTGTTATGAAAAAAAAATTCTCATGTACAAAATTATATTTGAATTTTTACCATTGCATTCCTCCCAAACCGGAGTCCAGCGCTCGGAAAAATTAAATTAGTTAAAAAAAAATATAATGACACGTAGTTTAAGAGGCAGCGCGGCGTGATGGCGAACCTTGTCGAAGCACCGCCGCCGCTCGATAAAATTCCGTCTGGCCATTTTATTTTAAGGCGCGCATTAACAGCTTGGTAATTAAACATCGAAATGTCGCTGCCTCTCTGAACGGAGGCGTCGCCCTAAGTAATGGGGCTTTACTCGGGCTACTTTAACGCGATCACGCTGATAACTGTGAGTGTAGAGTCTGGCGAATACATATAGTGATATACCACGAATCAAATCCAAAACAAAACAAGCCATAAAAAAAATTATCACAAAAAAAAATATATTTTTCTAATGAAATATACTAATTGCACTAGCGGTAGGTGTTCCGAGGTGATGTTTCTCGCATTACAGCCACATCTCACAAGAAACGCAAGCAAAAACTGAATCGCTCCAAATCAATTGGTTATCAATACTGTTAATTTGAAAGGATAGCTTACCTTTCGTCCATGGAACGCAACCGTAATTGGCACAATTAATGCACGCTCTGAAGAATCGATTCTTTCTTTGTATCGACAGAAGACATATTGAAGGCATGCTCGGAATGAATCAGGCTCGAGCTTAACTGCCTACGCTTTGCAGAATAGAGATAATATCGTTAATGAATCTCCAGGGGAAGCAAATATTTCACATATTGGAGCTTCGATGGGATTTTATTTTTAAGTTAATACACATGTTATGGGAAAGTATACTGATTTCTGTAATAATAAATTATAAAGGGTTTTTATAATATTATTAAAAATGTAATGTTCATAAAACTGTCCGTATCAACATAGGAGGAGGAGTAGGTAGTGTATCTCTAGGTATATAGCGTTTTCCATGAACTGTGATGAAATATCGGTGTAAACTTGGTAATCCGAGATGAGGCACGTCAAGCTCCGCACGTGCAGTTCAGACAAGACCTCGTGGGTGGTGGATCGTATGTTGTTTTTGTTTTTTACTTTTTCCTAACTTGACACGTGATCGTCATATAAACATAGTCAATATAATTTTATAACAAGATAATGTAATTTCTTTTGAAGTCACCGTTTCTTGCGTTATAAAAACAATTTTCTTTACAAAATTGTCAATATTATATGTTCAATAATACCAATTTTACGACTACAATCAAGAAACTCCATATACATTTACTGCCTTATGCCTACATACACAATATGTGAAAGACTGCTTTGAGTTTACAATAATAATAATACGCTCAAATACTAATTGAAATGACAGTCGCTTTTTACAACGAAGGGAATCGAATTAAATTTTATTTTTTATTTTAAATGATCTTAACATTGCTTAAGCTCACAAAGAAATCCCGAAACTTTTGTACAGATCATGAGCGGACATTGCGAACAATTTCTCTAAGGTGGTCAAACGATAAAATTTGATTGCTGACGACAACGACCACCGACCGCTGACCACCTAGACAGTAATTCTAACAAGCAAGGAGGTCTGGAACAAAAACTTGAAATGTCCAAATTTAGACCAAATCGAGAAAAGGTGATTAAAATGTTCTACAACATGCAATTGTATTTTAAACGACATAATAATGAAACAGTTCATATATATTTCTTGTGTATACCTAAAATATAAATAACATGATACAAATAGAACAGAAACTTTAAAGGAGTTAGTGAACAGTATTTTTTTCTATGTCCCCGTAACTAGCATATATTAGACATTTTCAATAGATATCTCCAGGCCAGTCGTGGCGAAGCGGCACAAAGTGTGACTGCAAAACCGACTGGTTGTGGGTTTGATCCCCACTCTAGGAGATGAAAAATTTACTTAAATTTATATTACCATTTCTTCGCTCTGGTGCAGAGGCAAAGCACGGCGTTGAGTTCTGCCACTCAATACGCAATGCCTCTGGAATTCGGCAGAAAGTGGGGAACAAAGCTGTTCAATAGATACCTATGTGTAATATTCGTCGGATCGCTCATTACTTGTTTCACGCGTCATAAAACTGATTAATTGGCCTCCATCACTGATTCGAACAAAGAAAAAAAAAGAATGACACCGCGCAAGCAATGACCTTTCATAACGAGGAGCCGTCACTCAGAGCCGCATGAGGGCCGCCGATTCGCTTGACAACTTCAATTTATATACAGCTCGATAGCCGATGCCGACGTGCATCCTCCTGTCTCCTCTGCATGGTCAGTAATAAAGTCATGGTACTAATAGCTCTTCAAATTATAGTGACCCGAAAAACGCCCTTTTGAAACATGATTGAAAAACATTCTCCAGAAGCCCGTAGGGTTTGGTGAGGCATTATTCTCGATCGAGACGTATATTTCGAACAATTAATATGTTTAAATGATATATTATTATAGGGAATTACCAGTATTAAAATTGGTTGCAAAAACAGTAAGTTTTGGCGAGGCGCCCGTAGCGTCCACTTGGGTGGTTCGACAGATGTTCTCTCTCTTCAGTCTAAAAAATATGTTACGAATTAGGTATGTTTGAAGTCGTTTGATAGCGATTTTGTTTCCGTAATTGACGTTTTCTGAATTTAAATTCACATCTTAACGTGTATAGCATAAGATATAAGATTAACTTTTTTCTTATTATCGTAGCATATGTACTTAATTATTCTATAGAATTTAAATGTTATAATAATATTTACAATTTACATACCATTTTATTGGTCTTATTGTCACTATGCCTTATTTTGTGGCGCCTTATTCTTTATATGTTAGAATAATAATAATTGTATAAAACTGCACAAATTTCTATTCAATTATATGGAAGGTTAATCAAAAATATTTACAACTTCAACACCCTTTTATTTATCATTTGATTATGCATTTATTTTTCATTTGTCCATATTAATTATCTATGCGAAGAAGTTACAATATCTTTTCGTTGGATTAATAATTTTAATTATGTGAATGATTGTATAAATAAAAAGAAAATCATTTAGAAAATACTTTAGGAAATTATGGCAAAAAAAAGAAATTAGGAAATACGAACATAAAATAAAAAATTGTATAATTCAACACTTAACTACAATATTAGATATTCTGTGTACATGTCAATTTTTCCACCTACATACATAAATCTTCCAAAGGTACTTATTTTGGATGCTACCAGGGTGGCACGATCGCATGATAACGTAGCAAGCAGCAGTTGTAGTAAATTGCTCCTCTCGCCATAATTCCTCAATAGCCTGCTATTAGCGTCAAGACAGTGCAAACAAACAGATACAATCAAACGTCTTTTGACGAATAATTCTGACCACCCGAGTTGAGGACGATAAAGCAATTATTATATGTTATTTAGAATGTCATTTCAATAAGCCATTCAAACTTAGTGATTAATGTAAAAATTTTACAAACCCATGTAAAGTTACTGATTGTCTATGGTATTAAAAAATATTTCTTAATCTTTTAAAATAAGTGATAATTCTTTCTGTTTATTTTAAATACACATAAACCGACCAAAGTAATAAATACTAGTAGACTATCAATCCTTTCACTAATTTAAATATTATTCTTCTAATGTTAAAGAAATAGGAAATCGGAAAATAGGAAAATCACACACATATGTTTTAAACAATTTATTTTGTACATAAAATGGCGTATTATGTCTTTTAAGTATATAAATTTAACTTACATAATATAATAATATCACTTTTATATTTCAAACTCCATCCACACAATTTATTTACATCGCATTATTAAAATATTTCTTACGCTAACACACCTACATTATTTTTTGACAATTTTGTACAAACGCACATTATATATATACAAATTACTATTGAATATGATTTGTTAAGAAGATCAAAAGAGAATAGTTTTTTTTAAAAAAACAATAATACTTTTATGATTTATAGGCCAACTTAAGTTTCATTAAAATTTATTTAACGTTAGAATGTTGTAATTTATCTTTTTTAATCTATGTATAAATATATATTACTGGCCAACAATAGGTAACTGGTAAAGGAAGACTACTGAGTTATTATGGTAACAACTTATTAATTTTAATTATATTTAATAGATATATATTTGTCGTTAATATTATTTAAAATAATTTATTTTATATGTATGATAGTAATTATAATTATATTTAAATATTAATAATAATGGAAGACAATACGATTTTGCTGTATAAGGCACGTAGAATTCTATAACTTTAAACTCTTAGAAATAAAAAATCGGCGCATTTAATTATTAATTTATGCTAAACAAGACATAATCATTATAGTTCCATTGTCACATAAATTCTATTTAAACTCATGAATTGATAATATTTAAATTAAATAAACCATATATTTATGTCGTTCTCAAAATTATCAATTAAGTTATTTAAACGTTCTTTTTTTAAAAAAAGAATTAAGTTATTTATTGATATAGCAACATTCTATGTATATTTTAAATAATATTCTCCATATAGGTATGGTAAGCTTTTACTTACATTTTAGGAAAATAATATTATGTTTATATTTTTTTTACATAGAAATCAAGCATTAAGAATTTGTCGATTATATTTTTAGCAAAACGATATAATGTTACGTATTAATGCACTAGGTGCTTCATTGAAAATATAAAAAAATATTTATTTCTGTTAATATTAATGGACTTATGTCCCATTTCATGAAATACTGTCTTAGATGTCTTTCGAAAATTTACAACCGTATATTAAATTATGTTACGCGGAAGACTAAAACTAAATGATATACTATATAATGCCCTAATGTTAATTTAACACAGACCAAGTACTGACCAAACAAAATAAACATTAGGTAATATGTACAAGTTAGGAACTTTTATAATCTATCACTCTGTTATATTATTAAAACTTTAAATTATATTGGACTCGGTATTTATATTTAACAACTAAATATGGAAAATATAAGCCACTTACATATTTAACATTTCTTAAGAATATGTTTTACAAGACTAATTTTAAACTATTACTCTAATTTATATTTAGCTCAACTACACGCAAATATCACAGATTTTTTTGACCTATAATCCAACTGTTGGTCTAGAGCTCTATTTTTTCAACATGTTATGTTTGAAAGATATTTTGAATAGATTTTTAGTGCACAGTATTTTCTCAGTCTAATTACACGTGGAATCCAATTTTACGAACTCTAATGTCACCATGGTCGCCAAGGCTTTTCTTCTGGTGGTTTCCTTGTAACTAAGGCAAGGGGGGCAGGTTCCTCAGTTGGTGGAGGAGGTGTTTCCCATCCAGAACTGGCTGGAGAGTAACATCGAGGTTCTGATGAAGTTGATGAAATATCTCTAGGCGACAATGGGACTAAATTTGGTATAGAACCCAGAGTACTTGCATTCACTCCAGCTGGTAGTACAAGAGCTATGTCGCCGTTGGATAATCTTGTTGGAACTAGACGTACTCCGGAGCCGGGGCCAGCTGGAAACAATATAATTATTAACTTTTTGCTTCAAATAATAGTATTCACTAATACTTATAATTCAAAAATATTTCATAATTAATAATATTTTCATTATTTATGAATCCCACTCCCAAAATGGCCGCTCGTGACTCGAGAGAGAGAGAGCAAGATACTGTAATGTTGATTCCTATTCGAGAAAATGAAATATTTAATATTCACATTTTCTTCGTTCTGTGAACGAGACAAAGCAAGGCGTTAAGTTCCGTTCCGATGAAAAACGGGGAATGCAAGTATCTTAATGTGAATGGAGTGCCTTAACATTAGGTTCTCACGTCCTCTAGTTGCCTTTGCCCTGTTATGTGTAAATTATAGCGTGAAGGTTAAAAACGTTCTAAACACATACCCGAAATAAAAATTGTAGAGTGCTGTGGAGGTACAACAGCATCTTCAACGTCTGAAGGAGGAGTTGGAGCTGCAAATGGCCTGGAACCAGGCGTGTTCACACATCCTTCTAAATGACGTACCAGCCGTCGTTTCAAACTTGATTCTATACCGTGAAATTTAACTACTTCTGACAAACAATGTCTATAGCCTGCTTTAAATCTGTCTGGTGAGGTCCCTTCTGATCGCAGTCCCTCTAAGTGTTTCACCGTCATTTCTAATATATCCGCTTTTTCCAGCTTTGAATGGCGTGCCGGCTGCAACAATTAAATAATTTAATAATTAGAACAAGCCAATCACATATATATATTTCATTAATATGCTTAATAAACAACGTCTAATATAATGATAAGTGAGATGCTCATTTTTAATGCACTGTATAAATACTTACGTCTTTCTTCATCGCGTCAAGGATAAGAGCCTTTAATTCATTCAAGCAGTTATTGATGCGCGCCCGACGCCGTTTTTCCATTATAGGCTTGTTACTCTATAACAAAGAGAACAAGGTCAATATAAAATTTAATATCATGTTTTATATGTGATTCAAACAAGTTTTCTATATGCAATTATAAATCAGCTTCACGCTGTATCCCGCACACAGCAGGGTAGGCAGAGGGAACCTAGTGTTTTTTAGACACTCCGTTCCCCACTTTCTGCCGAATTCTGGAGGCATTGCGTGTTAAGTGGCAGAACTCAACGCCGCGCTTAGCCTCGACACCAGAGCGAAGAAATGGAAATATAAATTTAAGTAAATATTTCATCTCCTCGAGTGGGGATCGAACCCACAACCAGTCGGTTTACAGTCACACTGTGTGCCTCTGCGCCACGACTGGCCTCAATTTTTTCTATATGCAATTGTTGTTCACAAATAAAAATAATTTTCTCCATAAAGTACATAATAAACTAAAGTGGTTCGTTTAATAAAATTTATTGCGTGGTTTTGCGTACCTAAAAACTGGACCAGGGAACAAAATGTTTTAAGGTGAATTGGTGTCATTCGTATAATATTTAAATTCAAACTGCACACCACACGCAATTCACAAAATCTTCTTTTAAAACGCAAATTAATCTATTTTCCAACATCGCACCATTATGATAAATGGATATGCAATATTAGTCACCAACGATACTATTTATATTTTACAAATAATATAATAGATTTCGTATATTAATAGAAAATACAAAGTTGTCAATGAGAAAAACGCGTGACAAAAGTACCCGTGAATCCACGATAACAAGCGCGTGCGCCGTTCAAGGTGAAGGCCGTGATTGGCGCGACGTCGGACGTGACGCCGTGTCACGCGCTACACGTGATTAATGCCGAAGCGTGTACTACAACCTGATTTCTCATTGTAGTTGTAGAGTCGTGAAATTATTAGCATTTTGTATTCTAAATGTATGTATTCTATATATACGATGGTGACTTCTTTTCTTTCGTGCTAGATGAGCATCACAAAGAAAAAGCATCTCTTTAAATATACAAATAAAAAATATAATCATAAATACAATATATCATGGTCGCACATAGGTTACTTGAGCATACTTTTAACAAAACTTTTTATTTTTCAAATATACATTGTAGAAAAACAAAAAATATATATTGCGTACTGCTTAGTTATTTTTTACATTTGTCATTTTAATTCGTAGAGACTGTGATAAAAACATAGTTTTTGTATTTTTTTACTTTTACGCTTTCACACACACAAATCAAAGCACATTAGGCTGAGGGAATCTAGCGCTTAAAACACTCCATTCTTCACTTTCCATCGAATTATGGACATGTTGAAGGGTAGAACTCAACGCCGTCTTTTGTCTTGTTTTCCTCGAGTGGGATACGACCTATAACAGTCACACGCTTGTACCCCGTGCCAAGACTGGTGTTTTTTGTTATCTTTATATATATAAAGCCCGCAGCCACACAATAAATTATTTAGGACATAGCAACTTCGATTTTATATACTTACATCATTGTTTAATGATGGTTTAACTATTATTATTATTTTAGAATGACGTGATGATTATTATGCATGATTTGCAATTTTCATATTAAATTTGCGTTTTGATACGACAACACACCATTCTCTTCTGTAAATATTATTTGGAGTGATATTTCTTTGTTTCTGGTTCTAGAAAAAAAATATTTTTTTTATAATTACGTGTCATTACGTTTCATATTTATAACCTGATAAGAATTTTAAAATGACATACGTTTAATTTTTTTATTTAATTTTCTGCTCAGTTGTAAATATATAATTTATTTATTAATCACGCACTCGCTATTTTCTTTCATATGACGAAATCACGACAACGTTTAAATACTATTATATAAGTACTATACGTTTATATACTAATTTAAAATTAAGGAGAACAATAAATTACAATGTTATATTATAACATTTAAAAAATATTCACACTTTAATATAATCTGTTGACAATTTGATACTACTAATCTCTTTGTAAGATTCATATAATAAAGATAGAGGTAACTAACATCCTACTACTTCCGACACCCGAAGGTGTTTCCGCACTGATACACTAATCCACACACTATAATTTGTATATTTTTTCAAATTAAACAAAACTAAACATACTAACGATAGAAAACTTTTAAATATAATCTGTTCTTTGTGCTGACGCGTTAGTAGGTACTTATTTACACCTCTCGCTCGCGGCTTCGCCCGCATGTACTACACAATTATTTATTTTGACATCTGAATTACTTTCGTAATGCCTCCAGAATTCCGCGGAAAGTGGGAAACGGTGAGTTTTAACACTAGGTTTTTGTGTAAGTAGACGGATCTACTTACACAAACATGCACAAAATTTAAAAATCATTGCTTTGGGTGCTATTACATTATAAAATGCCGCTGAAACCTTTTTTTTTCATAAAGATATATGAATACCATGCACAGACACCGATCAGTTACTACTTTATTATAATTGCCTATAGATAAAATATTAAACAAACTAAATGATTGCTTTCAAGCACATTAATCAAACGTCAGGCAAAAACATAAGAACTTATTCATCGAAAACAAAAAAAAACAAAAAATTCCATCGATCGCAAAATATCTGATCATAATTTTATTAATTTTTCAAGTAGCACGCAACACTGTCATTGAAAATAACGAATGGCGTCTCACAAAAAGACGACAGAGCTGCAGATAACATTGGTAGCGACCTCCGACGCGCCGCTGATCACGTTTTATTCGTTATTTATTAATGTCGGGTATATTATCAGTGATGCTTCAATGAGTTTGAAAGCAACGCGTTTATCTTAATATTGCCGAAGGATATAATTATCCAACAGTCACATCATAGTCTCTTCGCGTAAGTCGTTCGGTATTAATAATAACTTATGAAGTTATGATATTCAACTGCAAGAAAACATTCTTCAATGCATATAAATAGATAATAATAAAAACTAGAAACCTACTTGTTTGTTTTTTCTGTTATTCTCTAGGGAGGGAAGGAGCTTAGTGTTAAGACACTGCAGTTTTCACCGAATTCTAGTTGATTTGGGGGCTGAGTGGTGGAACTCAATGTAATGCTTTGCTTCGACGATTGAGTGAAGAATTGTAGAAAATATCAAATATTTCATTTCCTCAAGTGGAAATCGAACCCACCATCTGTCTTGCTTACAGTCTTGTGCCTACGCCACCAACGGCCTAAAACTTTTGTAAATTATGAAATATCATTTTTACATGAATTCAAATATGATATACTTAGTGGCAGAAAATAAAATATAGTAACATATATTCAGAGTAGATTTAAAAGTAAATTTGAACACAAACACCATGTTAAGCTACGAAGTAGGGTAAATATGGAGCGCTATCACTTTGTCTAATACCTACACGCTACAATCTCCTACGCTATGGTATGACAGAACAATACTATTTTGAATACAATAAGGATTAGCAAAACGCGGCGCCCTGTTTTTACTATTATGAGCGGGCCAAATATAGGACCGACCTACAGTTTTAAACTAGGTATGCATGAGTTTTCATTATTTATTATATTTGTTTTGAAAAAAAAATAAGTGACTTATTAAATCATTGTTTGTTGTTTAGTCTTATTGAAAATAATTATTTTTGTATTACTTTATACTGTTTAGGATTTGTATAGACATGTGAAATATTTAATTGTTGTAGGAATATCCATACCTTGCTTGATACTTTACTGAAAGAAAATATAAGCAAATAACATACATTGTTGTTATTATTGACATCGTTATTTTATAGCATTTTTTTTATCAAAATAAAATTGTATTAACTAAAAACGTTTAGCTTAAATTATTTAGTTTCTCAAAAATGAATTATTTACGTTCGGTGACAAGATGGAGTCGTGATCCCAGACGGCAACGTGAGCTTTTACGTAACGCGGCGATTAGCAGCGGGCGCCGCCAACGCCGCGTCACCCGCAGGCCCGCAGCCGACGCACGTGCGTCTAGCGCCTGTATATATGTAGGATGACACAGTTTTCTCTTAGTGGTACTGATTATATTATACATTTCCCGTCTGACGTTTATGTTTTTTTTTTAATATTTTTTCTTTCCATTGATTATTTATACAAACGACATATAGCTGTTCAATTTAATAATTACTTTCTCATTATAAACTTGTATTATATTTAACATAATAAATAATAAATATATTTACTTAATTTCAGAGCACATTCAATGTCCACAATTCTAATTGTTTACATTTCTCAAGTGTCTCTATTACAAATGTGTAAAATCTTATTGAGCACCGAAATATCAACGCAAGGCAGTCGCATTAATTGGCACTTGGCAGTGGCAAGCGGTGAGTCGGCGCTGGCATGCACTGGCGCGACGCGAGCCGCGACGCTGGCACGCAAGGACCCGACGCGTGCCAAAACGTGGGAGCGGACGCCGCTTCCGGCACGCGCTCGAGCTCTCGACACGACGACCGTAGACACGACGATAAATTCTAATATTCATTGTCGACGATACATTATGTACCTATTACTCGTTAATTTTAATTATTTTACATAGAATTTCTTTGAGTATTTCATTAGTTTTTCAGATTATTTTGTTGTTAACTTCTAGGTTTTTTTTATTTCTTGAGGCCGTCGTGGCGCAATGACACAAGTACGTCATTGTACGCGATAGTTGTGAGTTCGATCTCGTACTCACTCGAGGAAAGGAGTTATAATGTTTTTATTTAAAAGTTCGATGAAAAGTGGGTAACGGACTTAACACTAAGTCTTAACACTAAGTTCCTTCTGTCTACCCTGCTGTATGTGGAATACAACTTGAAGATGATTTTTTTATAGATTTTATTTTATAATTGTGAAATTACGTTGCTAAAAATTAATCAATCTATCAACTTTACTACGTTTCGATTAATAAGTACCATTACAAAAATAATTAAACACCCAATGTGCAATCATCCTGCCTATATGAGACGTATTCGTAAATGGTAGTGTTTAATTTAATCTATGGTCATTTGTCGAACGTAGGCGAGTGACGCGTAGGCGCAGGCGCAGACGCACCGCCCGCCGCCGCCGTCTAATCTCTACGATGTTTATCGCGCGATGACGGATCGTTCGCCTACTCCTAATAGCTTCCTACACGCGCTTTGGATACGACTCACGCTTGGCCCCCGCCCGGTTGTTACAGTCACATGCACCTATAATATGAGTATTGTTCGTGTTATCGAATAGAACACCTTTGATTTACATAAATGTAGGCAAGTATTACTTTTCTAAGCTACCGTCTCAGTATTTCATACATTTGTACTTAAACTTGCTGTTATATTTGATGTATTTATAAAATTATAAAAACTATACATTCTACCTAGTCCTTTGAAGCAAGTCGCAGCACCACGAAGTGTGACTGTAAAACCGACTGGTTGTGGGCTCGATTCCCACTCGAGGAGATGAAATATTTACTTAAATTTATATTTCCATTTCTTCGCTCTGGTGTCGAGGCTAAGTGCGGCGGTGAGTTCTGCCACCCAACACGCAATGCCTCCAGAATTCGGCAGAAAGTGGAGAATAGAGTGTCTTAACACTATGTTCCCTCTACGTAGCCTGCTGTGTGCGGAATACAGCGTAAAGCTGATTTAATTAAATTTAATTTTTAATACATTTTACCTATTACGTTTTATAATATTTCTCATGTGTAAATTTTAACAACAATATTACATTTCGTAAACAAATTTAACAAATTTAATCTCAAATATAATTTTAACGTAAACGTAAATAATAATTAATTGGATTAAAATTAGTTATAAAAATAGATAAATTACTCTTGAAATAACATTTCCACATCATTAAAACCTTCGTTGATGAATCTATTATACACATACAAACATATTGTATTTGTAATTAACAACGGTTATGTAGAGCAATAAATATAATATTTTTCCAGTTACATTAGGTTTGAGTCTAGTAAGGTGGCGAGCGTGGGGAGCGTTCCCACGACAATTATCCCACGGATGCCCACACCACCCACATAAACTGACTCACAGTGCCTGTTGATTGTGGATCTAGCACAATTTAAAAATATATGTATAATTGATGTTAATATAGTTCTTCTTCGTTCAATTAAATTATGATTTATGAGATTTGAAATAAACCATTTTATTCGACTATCAATATATAACAATTTTAAATAGTATTATATTATATCCTACATATGGAAAAGTCGAACATTTCAGTATATATCCAAGTATAGAACAGCTCACGAACAAACGTGATGTCGTTCTGTGTGAACTTTGTATCGACTTGCTAACTAGACTGTTAAGGAATCTACACTACAATTTACATACTGTTAAATATATTCATGCACAAAACATTATAAAAAGGTTATCTACAAGGAGATGCTGAAGTATGACGTGAATAGTCTAAATAATGCTTTGTGATAGGTAAATGTAGAGTAAAAGATGAGGATCTACAATTTTATTGTAGAGAAAGATATTTTTGTATTCTACTGTTCAGTGATATTATTAATAAAATAAATTTAATATATATGGTTTGGAATTGCTTAAAATAAAAAATATATATTTTAGTCTTTATGGTTATTGAACGACTCTATTGTAACTATAACTAATATTTTTTAACGTAATCATTTTGAAATTTGATATTTTATAAGTCGATAATTGTTTATATTTTATCCTAAAGTATAATGATCGATTATTAATACAATACTATAATATAGTAAATATTATTTCAAATTAATATTTCTTTTTTACGCGTTGAAGTCTTTCGTACCGGTTATTAAATAAAAGTAATAAAATTGAAATTAGAATTAATATTTGGTTCTACGTTACAATGTCACAATATCAACAATAACATAAAAAAAACTTTATGGAGAAACATATTATTTTCCAATAATAACTTTTAAAAACATGCATTTATAGAAAATAAAGAACCTACCCGTCTATTGTCTCCCTTCTTCTGAACTTCAGCACTCATAGAGTTAGAAACCCCTTGCTGGGGGCTCCCGATGCCGGTCACCATCACGAAACACAAAACACGCGTAAGCAGTCAGTCATATCATGTCGACACGTGCGACTCTCGCGCCTGTCGTCGCACGACTGGCGAGTGGCCGGCGGCACGCGAGCGCCCTGCCGCCGTCGCGTGCCTTGCTAGGCTGCCCGAGTACTACGCACGCCTCTACTACCTAGGTTTTATTTCACTGATTAGCATATAAATCTTTGTTTTAAGATTCATAGGAAAAAAATATATTATAATATGAATATTTTAAAACAGTAAGGCTCTATCCGTAAACTTATTTGAAGCATTATAAAGAAATTTAGTGCTCTACAATCGCGCACTACAATAAATGAGTTTTTTTTGTATTAGGTCTTTTACAATTTTATACAGACTATAAACTAACTTAGAAAACATTTTTTACCATAACTTAAAATATAATCTATCATAATATCTGTTTATTATCACGAATTCGGGAAGGAATGAATTACATGGTGCGAAATTGGAAATAGAACCTACGATCACATTTAAAATACTTAGTAGGTAGCACAACGTTCTCATGATACTTTACAATATATTGTTAATTAAATAAATACAAAGGAAACATATTCAATATGTAGTGTGTAAAAAACCTTATTCTAATATCCCAACGCTGACATCACTCGACGCCACCGACGATGCTTCTAAGGTTGCAAAGGAGATAATTTCTCGTGAGTCAGGCGGCAAACATCAAAGTCTCATCTTTTATATACACGTGATAAGATTTGTTATTTTCAACTGCAATGTATTATATGACATATTTTTTAAAAGCAAAACTTGCATTTTTCGTTTTATAAACTTTATTATTGTAATATAATCGTTTTTCAAAGGTTTCGCTTTGTCTAATTGAATGGTTTTTTTTGTCTCTTCATTTATTTTTAATTTGATATACATACTTTGTAAAATAAATTACTATATTTATCACAAATATATGAATGTATGAGATAAAATTTGCAAGCCTCATACGAATTATATTTTTAATTAATATATCGAATCTTGTACACCGGTGGTGAACATCAAAGTTAAATAAAAAAAAGTCAGCTTCACGCTGTATCCCGCACTCAGCAGGGTAGGCAAAGGGAGCCTTGTGTTAAGTCACTCCATTCCCCACTTTCTCTCCCCACTTTTCACAGCCAATCAGTTTTACAGTCGCACTTTGTGCGGCTGCGCCACGACTGGCATCGAAATTATAATATTTGCATACACAAATGTTGTTCAGAGTTCAGACATGCCATTATTTGTAAAGTTTCAAGTGACTGAGTTTTTGGCTTTTCTACAAGCACATTACTCAACGCCAGCGCTAAAATATTTCTTTTTTTGTTTTTTTACAAAGTGAATAAACCGAAACGTCCACATCTACCCTTGATTATATTGTGCGTCTATTGAGTGAAATTAACATATGTATGTATTAACGTACAATGTGGTTTCCGAATAAGTGCGCATTTTTTAAATTAAAATTAATTAAAAAATATGAGATTTAATAGAGCTAAAAAAAAGTGACTGTCGACTTCGTCTTTTCATAAATTCTTCTAGGGCAAACTAGCTTATATTAGTTCTATTGGTAGGTACTCAACACGTACATAAAATTTGCAATTACAAATACATTTATTGGATTATGATATGAAAAAAGTTAATAAAAGACCGATAATATTTTTTTACTTATTAAATTCATTAAAAAGACTGGAATAGGAAGTTTACCGCTACTTCTAAGAAAACTTGTCACCGTTGTGTTTTTTATAAAAAAATAAACTGTTACAATTATTTAACGGACTCTATTAGGTGGTGTTTTTTTAATGGCTACAATGTTTTTTTTTCTATTTCACGCAAAACCGTCAACAAAACAATGAATTTTAAACAAAGTTGCTCTATTTTAAATATTTTTATGACGTACAAAATAAACAATGTATTAAAAAGAGAACCGTATCTTTACCATATTGTGTGTACATGCCAAGTAGTCAACCTCAATAGCGGTACCTCCTTGTGCAAATGTCAACATAAAAATAAAGAACCTTCCACGATATAGATATTTTATGAAGTATCAAAAAAATACCTACTGTTATGTACTAAATTAGCAACTAGTTTAAAATTCTTAGGACTTTGCACTGACATATTCATAGGAGTTTAACCACGTGCGACATTTAATGGACGATAATAATTATGTGTAGGTAATAAATACTAAGAATCTGAATATCCTGTTAACTTCGTGCGTCATCACGGTTAAATTATATTGTAGTAGTATAGACAAGTAAATGATAATAAAATAATTTTATTTCCTATCCGACAAGGACCTACAAAATATATTTATATGCATATAAATATGAGCAGTATAATAAACTGTTACAATTTAACGGAACAGATCTTTATACCACATCGTATTGCTTTTTTACAGCCACCATACCGCCCGGTACAATAAAATTGGTCTATTTTAAATGTTTTTACGATCTATAAATAGGGCAGAGACATTGTTAAAAGGTTTCTTGAATGACCAATATAACTGTACATAGTTTTGTTAAAGCGTTAAAAAAAATGAAGCCCGTTTTTCATAATTTTATATTTGATGTAAATATGCGGAATATGCCTTTTTAGTTTTTCTATAAATATCTATATAATAAATGCTTAATGATTCCTTTAATTCTAAAAATATTTTAAAAAACGATGTCTTTGTTTGTAAAGAGTAAAAAATTAACTCTTACTCCTATAAATTATCAAAATATAATAGATATAACGTCATATTTATACGCCAGACGTGGCGCAGGGACACAGAATGTGACTGTAAACACGACTGGTCGTGGATTCGGTCCCGGAGTATCTTAACACTAAGTTCCTTCTTCCTACCCTGCTATATGCGGGATACAGTGTGAAGCTGATTTTTTTATATTTAAACATTATATGTTTAAATATTTAAAAAAAACTGCCTCACGCTGCAAATTTTATATCAACCATAATTTAGAGAAAAATCATAATAAGGCTTATTTCCTAAAATAATCTTTGAATGATCTGGCTTATCTATGAATAATCTGGCTTATCTATGAATAATCTGGCTTATCTATGAATAATCTTTGAGTGGAATGGTATCTGACTGTAAACACGATTGTTGTGGGCTTATTCTTACTCGTGACATTCAATTACTTTTATTTTCACTATATAAGCAGATAGAGCGCGACGTTCAGTTCCGCCACTAAAAACGCAAAGTCTCAGATCCGGACGAAAAAATGGATGGCGGAGTGTTTTAGCACAAGGTTCTGTCTATGTCTATTTGTACGCCTGATAGGCGTAAAAATATCACTTTAAAATTTGGCTATTAAAAATAATAAATAAATGTAACGTCGTAGTTGATGTGATAACTTATTTTGTCGATTACAACGGAAACATTATTGGTTACTAGCTATTTTTTTTAAAAAACACCAAAAACTTTAGTCGCGGTAGCCGTAAAACTCCACGACGGTGACAACAACAAAAGGGTTTTTATTGAAATTCTTAGAAATACCACAGAACTTAATAATTGACAGAAGATCACGCACAGTGAGGTAGGTAGTGTTAAAATCCAAAGCGAATTGCTTGTCGCTAAACACAATGCAACGAAGTCTCATTAGTAGGAATCCGGAGCTGACACCGACTCGAGAAAAACCGCCTTTAAAACACCGCAGGAAACAATTGTACTGTATAAATAACGCTAAACTGTGGATGTTGTGAAACATAAATTATTTATCGGGTAAGTATACAATATGTTTTATGCTAGTTAAGCGTCGTCGGCTTTTCTTTGATGAAAGTGAGCAATTTAAACCAATGTATAGTTATTTAAAAGTGAAATACCTATAACTCTAACACATTGCATACATTTACATTAATTTGTGAATGTAAATATAATATATTAAAGAATTCTGCCGACTATTCATCATGTATTTACTCAGACAAAACAAACATCATCTTTCTTGGCCAAGCCATTACCGTTATTTTTTGCGCAGAGATTTACTACAATGGGTAGAGGACGCAACGGACAGACGGACGTTCGAACCGAAACATGTTGTTAAAAACAGTCATAAACGGACCGATCGTTAAGCTTTGTTAGTAGCCTTTGGCGGCTCATAAACTTTTTCACGAGACCATCGGCAATCGCCTCTAAATTTTACAGTAAAATTGACGGGTTGAAGGCAAATCAACAAAAGGACAATTTATCTCAAAATATTTGCCAACACGCGCGGAACCGGTGAAAGACATTGTTTGGAGAAATGCAAGGGTTTTCAACAACTTTTGTTAACAGCTCTTGTTTAACAAATTTTACGACATCGCATAAAGGTTTAAACGTGGAGTAAAGTTTTAGTACATTTCGCACTATATATAAAAATATCTGTACTTTTTTAACAAATGCTCAATAAACAATTGCTCTTTAATGCCCCTAAGTAAATACAATAACGACATTAACGGTTAAATCACAAAGATAAGCAAAATAAATGAAAATTATTGATTTTTATAGATTTTAAACATTCCTAAAATATCGCATAAGTATCTACTACGTACTACTACGTAGTTTCTGTTATTAAAATATAAATAAATCTTTTTTTTTTCAATTTTTTTTTTAGCTTGTTTCTTGTCAATAAATTATAACCTAATATTAATTGGTGCAAACCACGGAATTGTGTTTCAAGATCAAACATAATAACAGAGAAAATGGAAAAAAACATTAACCCAAGAGAGGTTTATATTTATTGGTTAATTTTAAAACGTGACACCTGCTGTTTTAAGTAATCACGGTCGTGCGTAATTACAGTGTACACTTTGAAGATGATAGAAGTTTGACGCGAAGAAAAAAGTTTACTCGGGGTCTAAAACAAATATTAGTATTTTTGCGGTCGTTCACACGTATAATCGCACTTGCGCCACGGGCGAGGCGTCCGCTATAGTGTTAAGATTGCTTCCAAAATTCGTTCAATATCTTATTTTTACCTGCAACTTATAATTTTCTCAAAGCGAGATGCGATGTTAGGACCTAAAAAAGGTAAAAAAACTAGCACGACATTATTGTACACCTTCGATATGGCGTGTTGTAAATTGAATTCGTTATCTGTATATGACTCAGTATTTTGGTAAAAATAAAATTACTATTATTTTCGTGAAAAATTTATTTCTTTGCATCCTACAAAAATACATTATTTTTATATCATAATACATTTTTTTCCAGATATTAACATTACTTCGCCTCATTACATACGAAAAGACATTAACGTATTAGCAGCTACTCACAGCAATTTAATTATGTAAATTAAAATTAATTTTACCTAACGCATAAAACATTTTCTATTGTAATTAGTTATTTTAAAACGAATGCATGCTTTTTTACCAGTTAAATATTTAAATAATATATTTTTGGCATCATTTTCTGTAAACTAATTTAGAATAGCTTATGAGAGATTCTTGTTTATAAATATTAGTATTAAGTTATTTGTATAAAACTTAAACTTGGCTAGACTCACTGGTGCGTGTCTTATAGTATTTATGTAAGACAATGCATATCTAAAAACAATACTACTTAAAAAAACTCGATTAAAACAAAAAAAAAACAAATCAAAAAACATATGTGCATATATATTCTTATTTTGAATTATTTCATCTAGATAAAAATGTATATTCAATACAGTAAAAAATTAAAATAAATATGCAGAGCAGTTTGGACATTAAGTAAATTTGGTAAATTATAATAATTGTTCTAACTAAGCATAAAATATAACAGCAAATAAAATTTCTTAAATGTATGTAAAAACGTTCATCACATACAAATACTGTTAATTTAACAACTTTATTCTTAAGAAGACTGGATAATGTTAAACTGGAAAACTATATCAATCAATATATAAGTATTGAATTCATATATTAATAATAACCTTTTTTAAAATGAATGTTCAAAATACAATAACAAACTAAAGATCATACCACTTGAATACAAATTATACATTTGTGCATGAAATAATTTAATATGTAAAAATTTTTTGTAAAGTAAGTGAAATAGAAACATTTAAAGAACTTTTAAAATTATAGAGAGCGCCTGATACAGAAAAACCGAGCTCAACCAAAAGAATTTAGTGTTCATATTTCTCTCTCATTCTAGTGCTAGATCGCTTTTACGTAGTTTTTAATGAAATAACATCCGACAAGACCATATAAAAAAATATTACACAATCCGGTCATACAGCTCAATGAAATTTAACTAACGGAATGATATTACTTGTACTGGGTCCTTTGGACCCACGCCATGGTAAGTGCCATATCCAAAGTTTCATATTTAATATTTACATTCACCAAAACCACAAAATTGGTTACTAAGCATACATTTCTATGAAACTGAGGAGCAAAGAGTTTAACTCATTTTCTACTTAACATAAATAATTACTTAAAAACAATTGATTGTATTCATTAAAATATTTTAAAATGGAATTTCGTTATTAAACATTACATAATATCCACTTTGGTTAAGAGTAAATGTTTATTTAATGAAATTAATATTGAGTATAGCTTTATTGTTTATTATATCACTAATATATTTTAATAATTCAACTTCAACGTGCTACGCTAGCAATACCTTTGATACTTAAAAAATATAATAAATAAAAGCACATAAGAATAGCCCTAACCCATTTTTTTACGTTTTAAAATGAAAAATTTGATCAAATAGACAAATCAAACAAACAAAAAATATTTTAGCGTAACATAACAAATAGAGATGAAAGCATCTTTGGATGTTAGCATTTTAACTAAATTGTCATAGCTTTACTTACAATATAAGCCATTATTTATTATTGATTAATATTTTAATTTAAATAAATAGTTTTATACAAATATTGATCTAATCAAAGATCCTAAACTGTAACAAAAATGCGATGCTGTGACTCGTTGAACATCGAAGTAATGAAAATAGAAGGGAAATAGATTGTATAAAAGACTTTTTTTAACTTTTAAAGATATTCTTGAAACTGTAAACTTTTCCAATAGTAACTAATTAAATCGGCGACTACACCATACTATCTCAAATACACTACATCACGTAGAGAACTAAATGTAGAGCGGTATAAAGATATGTAGGAATGTATACTCCTTTTGTGAGTTTGTGATCTAGTTTAGACCAAAGAAACAGTATGCTGTAATCACCGCTTAAGGAGATAGATTTACATTTTGACATTTTGAATCAGTTACAAAAAGACTTAACCACTACGCTGCACCAGAAGGAAGAGCACCACCAGTAGTTTTATATAAAATTTCTTGAAAACTTTTTAAATTTACTTTTAAAGCTTAGTTTAACAAACTAAATAGTACTAAATATATTTTTAAATATTTATGCCTTTCCTGTAAGGTGTCCTTTGTGAAATAATTTTATCTATCTTTTTATATATTTAATTATTAAGCTTCTGCACTGCTCACCCGCACATTATAACTGTGGGTACTTAATTATAACATATCGATTGGTATACTTATACAAACCAAATTAAATTTGACACAAGACAATGCCGTGTCTAAATACACTACAAAAAACATTTATTTTGAACGTTTATCCATATTAAATATCTCATTGGTAGCAATAGGGTGGCGGAGCAAAGGAAGAATATACGTACATAAAAAATAAAGACATCTAAAAAAAAATTTGGCGTAACAAATTGACATAATACATAGATATTCTCCTTTTTTGAAGTGCGTCAAATTATTATTTTTTATTACTTTCACCAAACTAGAAACGATATAAGGACCTGATACGTCACTAAGTATTTTTTTTGTTTTCAGTGACAAAAAGGCCGAAAAAATCTAAAAATTCAATATGCTTTAAAATATACATAATAATAAAAGTTTTTAATTATTTTACAATAGTTTTTTTATGTTTATCAAAGGAGTTACATTTCATATTAGGTTGTACAAAAATTCTAAGATTATGTTAATAATAATATTGTCTTATACCATCACCGAAAGTAAGAGAAACGTTGAAATGAGAATCTATTAAAATATTTACTTTGTAATATTACAACTTCAATTTTAGTAGTAATTATTTGTTTTATTTAATTCAATTGTTACTCTTAATCACATTTACAAATACACATATCATTTTAGCAACGTCATACATTAATAAGTTGAAAAACAAGTATAAACATTCGAGACATGATAAGATATTTTGATGACAACTTCCAAATCCAAGTAGAAAATATGAGCCATATTTCAGTATGTACTATATTTTATTAAATAATATTCCACTTTTACATCGTTTTTAATAAACCACTGAAATTGTTTTTTAATAGCATAAATATTGAGGAGTGTAGGAAATCATTAAGAGAATTTATAGGGAATACTACGGAAAAGAAAACGAGAACAAACGAGAAGAGAACAAAACGAGATTTACTATTTTACGTCTTAAAGACTACGCAAAGAAAGTCGCCGGTGACCACAGCTTTTATATAAAGGAGTAATTTGAAAATTAGTTGATATGTTTCTGTCAATTTGGGGGAATTTACTTGGAAATATAGATATTTTATAATTACATTTTGACATTATTGACACAAAAAAATGTGTCTTTTTCAGTTTCAATGAAAATATTAAATACTTTATTTCCACGAGCCACCTGTCGCACCACGACTGGCCTCATATATTAAATGAAATATAAAACATATTTGTGAGCATTTTATTATTGTCGACTAATAAATAGTTTTAATTTTTTTTTATTAATATTGTTATATCAAGAGATACACAAATTTGATTAAGAAAATATTTATAAATGATTTATCTGTTAAATTAAATACGAAATATTTCTTGTAATTGCTTTTTTAACATTTGGAAGGGATCTTTTTTTACAGGTACAGGTTTTAAGTATATCAGGATCATAGAACATCAACTTTTGAAGACTTTTAAAAGAAACTAATTTCGAATCATTATATCAAACTAAAGTTCTTTAAAATTACAACATATACACTACAGTCTATATTAGTGATATGGTGTAAATATTTACTTTAATAGATAATAAATCTGTAAAAGTCTTACTGTACTGTATGTACTATGTACAATGTACATGACAATTGTGAATTCAAAACCTATTTGACGGAATGTTCACCGCTACAATACAATTTTTTTTTTTACAAAACTAAGTTTTGGGGCACAACACGTAACTCTTGTACTCTCGCCAACAACAACAGAACGGAATGACTTATGATTAATACAGAAACTGAGTCAAATTATATATGTTTTTTTTTTTGATAATTTGAATGACCGCACTTATAGCTGATGTCCCAATTAACAATTACTTATTAATATGTTAGTTCACAGTGCGGTTTCAGCACCAAATATCAAGCCCTATGACTCTGGGTACATAATACTTTCAACGGGCGCCGATGCTGTCATGTCGTCTATTTCTGGTCGCGACCAGTCCTGAAAATTATGAAAAATCATATATGATTTTTTTTTAATTTACGCCGTACTCCACATATAGCAGTTGCAGAGGGAAATAAATAAAAATCTACCTATATAAAACATTCAGCAACGCCTGATTGTATACCCCACGCTTTTGGGTTGAATTCCCACACGGGGAACGAATTATTTTAATTTTCTTTCGCTCTCGTAACAAGTCAAAGTGCGGCGGTAAGATAGGACTGTACGTAGTAAACGGAATAATTTAACACTATTTCATAATATTATGATTTTTTCCTCTGTCTACCCTTGTATAGGCCGGAAATACACCGTGAAGATATAAAAAAATACTCGTGCCTTTTTTTTAATATTTGTAAAAGTATTTATATTATTCAATATATAAAGACTCGTAAAACATTTTAAAACAATATATTTACCTGTTCTTCTGTGCTAGCGAAGAATAAGTAGAAGAGATTAGCGCCAAGGTCGATAGCGGCCGCCAAGTAGAACACCTCGCGCCATTGTCCTAGCGTTTGCTGAAAATTTATTGTGAAGTTTAATCATTTATCCAACTACTAACTAGCGACCTAAACGCGGCTTCGCCTACATAAAATTATTATTCAATATCCAATTTATACAAAATTACATTATATAAAAAATAGCCTACTTTTAAATCTCATGTAAAAATTATATCACTGTAAATTTTTATCTAAATCCTTTTAGTAGTATTGAGTGAAACTGGAACAAACATTCACTCATAAACTTTGACATTTATCATATTAGTAAGAAGTAGGATTTCAAACTAAAATAAGAATTAAGATCTCTACTGTATCCTATATAATATAAGCTTATTGAAATAAAATAAAGTTAATCCAGTTTCAGGAGCATTAAAATATGTTTTTTTTTTTTTAAATATTCAATAAACGTTTAAAGTAAAATATTTGCTAATAAATTAAGAGTACAAGCTTTAAAATTTGTTGCTGACCGGATTATGAATTTAACTTTATAATTCTTTATTCTCGCTGCATTGCTAATATTCTTAATTAATTATTAAAAAGTAAAAAGGGAGTACAGTTCAATAAAAAATTAGCTATTAATTTTGTACTAGCATGAGATATGAAAATAATTTCAATATGAATAAAATCAGCTATATCATCAATATTATCAGCGTAAACAAATATTGTAAAGTATCAAAATTAAAAGTAACACGAAATTTAGGAGAGAACAAACTTAGACAATCCAAGAAATTTAAAAAAACTTCGGGAGAAAGCATTCGCGAAGTTCATTTTCGGCGACCTGTTCTTAAAACAATGAAATTCCTTATAATTAACAAGTGAGATAGTAAATTGCATATTAAATAAAAAGCCATTTTAATCATGTATATCGAGAATATTACAAATATGAGAAAAGAAATCTCTATACAAAATTTTATCACAATCGGATCAGCAATATGGCCGCGATCGCGTCACAGACAGATAGACCTATTTACTTTCGAAATGATTATATAAGTATGTATATATAATACTAACCTCCGTGTCACTAATGATCAATCCTATAACGTACGGCGCCAAGAAACCGCAAATATTGCTAGCGGCGTTCGTTATCCCGTACATGGTGCCCGCGAACTGCGGGGACAGATCTATGTGGTTCATTTGATTACCTGTGGAAATTAATATTGACTTTTCTATTTAATTATATTAATATTTATGATACGATAAAAGTTTTTAAGCTTGTAAAGCTTCGAGGCATAACCGAGCCACATTTTGTAAGACAGTTCTTCCGCGTGTGTCCATTTACTCTGACGTGTCAAATATAATTATTAAATGTATTTACGTTTTTCATTTTATTAACCCACTTGTATAGGCATATACAGCTTTAAGTTTTAGTAAACTAAACTTTATAACTTTGTTACTAAATAGTTAGTCCTACTTTAATATGTAGATGACGTCGTGGCGCAGCGGCATAAACTGTAAAGGCGACGGTTATCGGTTCGATTTTCACTCGGGAGAATGATTTACTTATATTTTCATTCTCTGGTACCAGGCAAAGTGCGGCGTTAATTTTTGTCACTCAATACTCAAGGTCCCGAAAATCCGTAAAAAGTTGGGGACAATGTGTGCTAACACGAGATTCCCTACCGTATATATGCAGAATAAGGCATACAGCGTAAAGCTAATTAATTTTTAAATATATAGTAAGTAAATCCTAAGTAACAATAACAACACGTACCAGCATACGTAGCGCCGCCGAAAGCCGACGTGATGCTCAGCAGCAACATGACAGCCACGCTGTCGCAGCCCGCCCACGCGATACCCAATAGACCGAAGGCTGGTACAAATGCAGCTGAAAATAGCAAAATACATTGTTTTTAATACAGACAAAAACAGAATGATGTGCATCTAAATGTTTGCTCTGCGAGGCAATGTAGCTCCTATATACGATACGCTGACTTTGATTTAATTTTCTTGTAGGAATCTAGAAAATTTGATTTCGCCATTTGCTTAGTTAGTTATAATAATAAAAAAATGTAACAAGAAAAAAATTAAATGTCAATACCTACCAACTGTATTCCACAGTTTCATGCTATTTAGTCTCGAGATCCATCCCTTTACAAGCAGCCAGTCGGCAAAAATACTAATCAAAATACCCGCGATCCACGCAGTGAGGTACGGCAATGCAGAAAGTCTTGCATTCTGTAATAAAATACAAATAATTATGACTTGCTGCTGGTTTTTCTTAAGCATCACATGGCAGGCAGGGTAAGGGCAGGGTCTAGGGAACAGGGAACCTAGTGTCAATTCACGTCCGTTACCGTGAGATATTGCGTGTTGAGTGACGGAACAAAACGCCGCGCTTTGTCTACTTACCCAAGCGAGGAAATGAAAATATTTAATCGCGTTCACAGACACACGCTGTGCCGTTGCTTTACGACAATTTCTAAAATAAATAGCAAAAAGATATGTTACATTGTATCCAAACAATACATGCATGTAAGTCATAAAATTTTCACCAACAATTCAATTCTAGTTATAGATGTGGTTAGGATTTTTTTAATTAAAATATCTATTAAAATGATTCAAAAGTGTATGTTAGATGCTCAATTTATATTAAATTGAAAAAATGTAAAGCACTGCCGACGAGTCGTGACAGCTCTGAAGTTAGCGTTATAAGGCTGTGTATACTTGAATTCAAGTTACTTACTTTTGATTACTTTCTTCCCGAGTAAACGATACGCAAATGTTCGCAAAGCATAACTTCAGGGCGACCACGATTCATTGACTGTACTGTATCATAAACAAAAAAAATCGCAGAACTAAAAACAAAAACTTACAGATATTATGTCAAAGTGCAATATATTGTTCATATAAGAAGGTAACTCGGTCAGCTGGGTGTAGAACAGCCATGACTGGCCACATTGTGCGATAAGAATGGCCCACAGAGGAAGACATGTTAGGAACTTACACCACGGTATTGACATTGGTTGTTCATCTTCCTGTAAATATAAATAATAATTAATAATTATATTGTTATATATAATTGACATTAAAATACGAGACTGTCGTGGCGCAGGGGCAAAAGCGTGAGCCTGTAACGCAACAGTTGTGTGTTCAACTATGCTCGTGAGAATTAATTATTATATATCAATATTTGCGAACACCGCAGGGTAGGCAGAAAGAACTAGTATTACGACACTTCGTTCCCTACTTTCCACCAAATTCTAGACCCATGCGTGCTGAGTGGTGGTCGATCGAAAGCCGTACTTTGCCTCGACACCAGAGCATATAAATGGAAATATAAATTTAAATAAATATTTCATTCACACTTTGTGCCCCCTGGCCACAAACGGTCATTCGGCTTTGCATGCAGTGTTTAAATTTAATTTTAAACATTTTAATAATCGCAATTATAATATATATAATACGTATATACACAATTAAAAATATTTTGTATTATAATTATGTATAATACAAATTAAGAAAAATTAAAATTATAATTACCGCGGTATGTGTACTAAATAATACTTTAAAATCAATATTACTGAAGTGATACAAGCAATGACCTCAAAACATTTGCGAGTGAATAGAGTGAGTCACTCGCCCCACATTTGTGATAAACTGAATGCAACTCAATACCAAATGAATAACACTGTTTGTTTTTAATATTAATTAATAGAATCTACAGCAACATAATATATTAAATACCAGCGGGCTCGCGCAGCTTCGCTTACCCCTGTACCCTTAGGGATGAATTAAAAAAAAATACAAAATACGTGTTCAATAAAATAGTTTTAACAGTCTGAATTTATTTTGTTATAAAAATTGGTGGCGATTTAAATTTTTTTTCCTTTTTATATACTTTAAACCCCTTATTTGAACACTTAGGGGATGAATTCTAAAAACCATGAATCACGTGTTCAATGAAATATTTTTAAAAGTCTGATATTTAAATTTTATAAAACTCGGTGCCGATTTAAATTTAAAGACATTTTAAAATTATTTCTATGTTTAGAAAATAAAAAAATATAACGGCCGAAGGATTTCATTCATTTGAAATCAGAAGTTGTAAAATGTTTTTATTTATTTTTTATTATTTTTAGCTTCAATCACGCTGTATGCCGCACTTAGCAAGATTGGCAGATTGCACCTGGGAACCTTAAGACATTCCCCACAGTTCCCTATTTTCATTTTTAACAATTTTACACAAATGATAAAACAATAAGTATTTTATATGTAGAAAACGTATTATGAATAAAATTTAAAATTTACGGAAATTTACAAAATTACTTAAGAAGCGAAAATTTGCCATATGAAAATTTCAACATAACTTAATAAGAATGTATGGCCTAGTTAGTGGTCAGAGCGCTGGGGCAATCTGCGGGCGCGAGTTAAATTCCTTTCAAAACTTTCAAAATTATAATACGGTTTCTAAAACATTGGCTAGTATATTCTTATAAAACATCATTCACCTGGACTCCGATAGATTCCGTGATAAATTCAATTTCTTTAGCACATATTCGAGGATGTTTCTGCGGCGAGTCATAAATGAGGAATATCCACGCAACAAACCACACAACTCCCAGTCCGCCAAATAGGTAAAAACATAACGGCCAGCCGCCACCAAATTCAAGTGTGCACAACCATCCTGATATAGGCAACGATATAACTGTACCTATATTTGAACCTAAAAAATATAAAACAATTAACATTACGAGGCCGCCGTAGCGCTGTGCAGGGACAATGTTTTCACACGACACACGCCGTTTTTCATTATTCCGTTAGTTCCAAATTTTTAAGGCATTGTGTGTTGAGTGGCGGAATTCAACGCCGCGCATTGTCTTTTTTCCAGATAGAGGAAATAAAAATATTAAATATTTCATTCTGCGAGTGGAAATCGGTTCCAATCTCACCCAGAGAAAGATAAATGATGAGACAAACGTCGCGTTTACCGGTCTCAATAATTGTATATAATTTTTAAATATAGTATAGTTTTTTTTTCCCTTACAATCTTCTATTTTAACGTAACTATAGTTTATTAATCAGCTTCACGCTGTATGCCGCACACTTCAAGGTAAACAGAGGGAACCTACTGTTAAGTTACTCCGTTCCCCACTTTCTGCCGAATTCAGGAGGCATTGCGTATTGAGTGGCAAAACTCAACGCCGCGCTTAGCCTCGATACCAGAGCGAAGAAATGTAAATATTTATATTTCCATTTAAGTAAATATTTCATCTCCTCGAGTGGGGATCGAACCTACAACCAGTCGGTTTTAGAGTCAAACTTCGTGCCGCTGCGCCACGACTGGCTTCTACCTCTAACAATAGTTTATTGTTAATAAGTTCTTTGATTTTCACGATTATTATACATTTTAAATAAAACTATTTTAACCGGGTAGACTGACTACCCGTGACCACGGACTACTGCAAAGTGTTCGAAACGTCGGGTTTCCAAAAATGTAAAAACTAAATATACGCGATTAATCCGGTTAAAATAGTTTATTGTTAGTTAATTATAAGAATTAAATAAAAGAAACAAATTATAATTATCATACCACATGCTATTTGTCATAAAAACGATAAGATATTATTTAATGTTAATGTTATTCATACAACGTTATATATCAATTCACATAATAAAATTTATTCCGCTCCGCGCTTTATCCCACATCGCAGGATACGCTAAAAGAAGCTAATGTAAAATTAGTGCATTCCTCACTTTCTGTCCAATATTAACTAAAACTGAGCTTGGTCTTAATAGACTGAAGAACTAAAATCATTTACTCGAGTGAAGATCGAATTTAGAACCGCCAAGTTTACAATTACAATCACCACTCAATTATTCTGCGTCAAGTTTATCAGTTCTTCGAGTCTCTCCAGTAACCTACATCATTGTACACGCTTTTTTTTTCTCTATCAATCTCATCACCACACCTTTTACATTATAGTCACCAACCTAAAGAAACTTAATGTAAAACAATAATCAAAATCAAAAATCAGACTTGAACCACGATAATAAAAAACTGGGTGTCTAAAATCGGTTTTACGGACGATAAATTTATATGATTGAATTAATATTATCACGGAATTATGATTATATTGTATATATTGTATACAATATAATCGCACCAATTATATTTTTTGTACTTAAATTACAGATTAATTACACGTAATAATGTGCTATTTAATTCCAAGAAACAATGAATGAATAGGTATGTCACAAACCAGACGCTTAGGCCGATTATGCCTCTCTATCGGTTGTTCCGAGCTCTCGTTTGCACGCTTGGCTTGGCTATTGGTGTAGGCGGCGTTCATATATTTATAAGATGTTATCACATCAATAATAAGAAAGAACGAAACAAACAGACAAAAGAAATCTGTCATATATAGTTCTCACTTCAAAAAAAATAACAATAACAAATACTGCCATTGTTAATTATAAAAGTAAAAAAAATGTATATGTAAGCTTACCAGCATAAACATAGGCAGCAAATTTTGATCTTTCCATTGGTGGAATCCATTTTGCCAACATAGCATGCATGGCGGGATATGTGACACCTTCTCCAAGTCCTTCTAAAATTCTCACAACAATAAAGAATTTGTAATCTACGAATGCAGCAATCGGACTAAGTATTGTAAAAATGGCCGTAAGTAGAACTCCAACTCCATACACAAGTTTACCACCAAATATTTCGGCTATCCTACCTCCTGGTATCTGAAATAATTATTGTTTTACATTTGTATACTGTATTCGGCAAATAGCAGGGTAGGTACAGAGGGAAATTTGTGTTAAAACATTTCATTCCCCATTTTATGGCCAATATACAAGAACAATGTTTGCAGGATACCATACCATGCTTGTTGTTAGAATTAAAACTGTTTCCCACTGTAGGAAACAAACCCACAACCATCTTGTTTAGATTTTGATGCTAAACTGCTGTACCTCATTAATCCCCATTTATTTTTCTATATTCTATATGTTTATATAGTTTCATGCTGTATCCGATACATAGCAGGGTAGACAGACTAGGGACACCAGTGTAAAACATCAATCCCATTAATACACATCCATTCCACCCATACATTCCTTTCTTGTGGTACTTAATTAAAATTATTTCAATCAAGAAGTTTAACAATTTAACAAATCAGGAAGAGAATTTAAGCTTCGAGGTTTTGGCCTTATTCACTTTTTATATAATTTGTCCTACCTCATTGACCTTATCAAAGTAAGATGGTAACAAAATTATTGAATTTGTACATAAATCAATTGTTCAGCAAAACAAATTTAAATAATTACTGTTTCCATCTACATAAAATCCATACATAAGTACAAGATATTTCCTAACAATGAGAGTTATTTCATGTTTATGTGATTTGTTACAAACCTGAGTCAAAACATATCCATAAAAGAAAGATCCTAAAATAAAACTTTGCTGTTCTGCTGTCCAATTGAAGTCACCTGGTCTCTGTAATATAGAAAAATATTACTTATTTCTCCATTTTTAGCATAATTCCACACAAGGGATGAAAAATATATTTAGACCATGTAATAATATTTGCAAAATAGCATTTTTTCTTGTGAAAGACCATTCTTAACAATAAACTTTGGGTAAAAAAAAAATTGTAAAAATCATCCTAAATTTGTTAAGAATAATTTGTATTACAAATTGTTACAAATTATTACACTTTCACTTGTATGTATAAGTTTTATGTAGCTTAACAAGAACTAGAAAACTTGAAAAAGTGTATGGAATTAGTTCAAGTCCCACTACATTAAATTTTTTACACATTTACTTGAAATAAAAATATTTATATTACTATATACTAAATAAGTAAATGTATGCTTCAGGGTAAATATTATAGTTATTTATATATATTGCACAAAAACTTACTGTTGGCACAGAGTTATTACTCGAAGGTGTCACTGGACACACATCTAATGTGGAATCATTAGATGGCACTGGTACAGTTGAATTTATCATTGCTACTATTGCTACGGAGAGATTTACTCGCATAGCATAAACATTGGCAAAACCAAGAAAACCCATGATTCCAAGGACTGTACGGCATTTTATCCATCCTGTTGTTTCTTCCACTAAAAGAATATTATTTCAGTAAAATTTAAAAACAAATTTATAAAAAATATTTAGATTTTCCTGTCTCTGTATCTTTTGGGAGCGTTATTAACGTTTTATAATTATTGTTTTACTATGTAAATTGTTATAAAAATTAGAATATTTTACCTCTTTCACATTCAACTAAATTTCTGTGACTACTACTGACATCATTTTCTATGTCAGCATTTATCATTGAGCTCTCTTCAGGTGTTATCGACATTGTTAAAGTAAATTCATTCCCAGATATTCAAAAAAGTTACTTTACACTTAATATTGTAAATGTTTCAACTAAATACTTAAACCCTAATAAAATATTGAACTTTACAAGCAATCATAAGAGTGAGTCATATAGGTAGTTTCTACTACAGTTTATGAATTATGCGTAAACAAAGAAAAACATTTACATTACATTCGAGATGTCAACCCAAAAACAATTTAGAATTCAACTTCAAAGTCATACTGACAGATATAGATAACAATAAAACATTGTCTATTATCAATACTTACGTTTACAGTTTTGATGAAGCTTAAATTTTTTAAAAACTTAGTCTAGGCAAATTAATCAAATAAGAGCAAGAATCTCGGAATGAGAATTATTCAGTTATAAACTTCAAAAAATCTTTACTTTGATACCTTCAAACTTATCTCAAAACATACTTATATATCGTAGGGTGTCCGTGACTACAGAAATTCTAAGCTCCAAGGTCAAAAATCTCTTTTTTTTTAAATCATTGTAAAAAGTGTTTCCAAAAATATATTTTAAGAAAAAACTTTCTAAAAATTTAATATTTGACGTGCCTTTTTAGGGCATTCTTAGCTAATTTCTGTTCAAAAATATTCGTAATTAAACTATATTATTCTTTTTTACTACTTTCAATGAAATATGTCTATACTTAACATGTTTAATAATAAAACGTGCTTATAATTTAAATGTAGCTACATAAACCTCGATCGCAAAAAAGTTTATAAAATTAGTATCCAATGATACTTAAGTAAGATCACTTAAGTTTTTGTTTTATATATTGGCACGAAACGATGTTATCTAACTTACTTTTTTTTGGCATATAATAATAATAACTTTATTCTCCGACGGTGCCTCGGGCGCCACAAAAGCTTCAGCAATGCAGAAATGAGCCTTAAATTGCAGTCTCCTAATTTTAGAACATCAATAGTCATTGATATTTTTATTTACTATTTTAGATTATAAATGTTTCGGTAATCGTAAATTAATACTTATATTGACATTTTGAACAAAATCTGTAACCAGCACATTTTATGTACTTTGAATGAGTTTTTGATAGTTTCATTATGTTTTTTTATAAATAAATAATTAATAGCGACGTCATTGTTGGCAAAATAGTAAAAGAAGGCAATGACGCTGGTTAAAGACAATGATGTTGTATAACTTCCATGCCATTCGGTTTCAGTGTAATGGAAATGTTATAAATATAATTACTGTTTTTCTCCATGTAGAACAGTGCAAAAAAAAAGTATAGAGCTTATATAAATATAAAAAGATATTAAAACTTTTCAATATTCTTATTTGATAAAAAATAAAATGATAAAAATTAAATCTTTGATTTAGTTTTTATAACTGAATTTTGGACTATTCTTAAAATCATGTAGGTATGGGAAATAACGAAAACTATTGGGAAATTAGAAATTATACTTATAAATGAAGTAAAATTTTTTTGTAGTCTTATGAATTTTTAAAAAAATTTAATAGTCATCAAACTAAAAAGTTAGCAATAATACCCTGAAAGATTTTGGAATAATTTCTAAATTGATAATAGTTTATTGTAGTAGCAACAAAATATTCCTGTTTTATATTTTTTTAACTAAAGCAAGAAAGCTACAATATAGTAGTTACAGGCAATATCTAATTGGCCTCTTAAATTTTTAATCAGTAGATACTGGTTAAAAGGCTAATTCGATATTGATAGAATGATAGCTATATGTACTATCATGTTTATTAACCTTGATTTCACTTGGGGAAACTAATACACAGTTGTAACAGACTCTTATATTTTAATTTGTCAAAATATAATTGTAAGCAAAAGCAAAAATCAAACCAATTTATCATCAAAACTTAAATTTTTACACTTAGTTATTTATTTGTATCTTAATTTCATCAAAATAAAATACTTTTTTATTATTAAGTCACTACTTATTATTTTTCTTGTATTAAGTAAGTACATTTTAAGTTAACTAAATAAAAGATAAATATATACATATTACTTTATCAACTTTATCTTTCCCACCTGGAGAGCTGGTGGAGAAACTAGTGTTAAGATAATCCATTCCCAACTTTTCCCTCAATTTTTGAGACATTGCTGGTTGAGTCAAACTTTTTAAATATTCAAAAATAGCATCTCTAATATCATATTGCAACAACTATTAATATAAAAGATATAGATAAAAACAATATTAACTATTATATTCAGATTAAACTATTTTTACAATAGCTTACCCAAGAATTTTCACAATATAGTACAAGATCTCTAATAAACTTAAAATTAGAAATGTTTAATCAAAGTAGGCATAAGCAGTCCCATAATAATTGTAGAAAGAAGATTAACACTATGATTGTCCAATATATTTTTTCCACTTATATGTTTTACACTGCCAGTAGAATAAGACACCACCTTGCCATCTTTATCTAAACCTGAAATAAATGATATACAAAAATATATTAGTATTACTCTTAGATTAAAAGTAAAACTATATTTATTTAAATAATTTTAACTTACCCGAATATTGTAGAGTTGCACCTAATAAAGAATCTATGAGACTACCAATAAAACCTGCCAAGCCTCCATACAAAATAATAGGCCATTGTGGAGGGGCATACATTAATAAGTTATCGTCAGAAAAATATAAAATTGTTAAATAGTGAAAGAGTCCAATCAAAAGTCCTCCAACTGCGCTACAGACTGTGCCCATAAAACTGATTCCTCCATTTGTTCCTTTTGGCACTCTCTTCCATGATGTTATAAGGAATGGATCAGATTTACATAAAACTGGACCCAATTCTGATGCCCATGTATCACCATTACAGCAAGCAAATACACCTTAAATAGAACAATTAAGCTGTATTTTATACAGCAAAAGATATAATTATTGCACATTACTAGAATATCTAGTAGTTATTTGCAACACATATACCTAAAATTCCAACACTAAGCCAAGATGATCTGTAATTTTTAACAAAATCTATTGGTTTTTCAGATGCACCAACATCCATTAAGTATAAAAGCGCCAGTTGAGTTGCCATTCCTCCATTACACAGAACTTGGATCCAATTCCTTTGACCACCTGAAATGTTTTCACATAGTAAAAGAATGTCTAAAAATTTATGTGTAGTAAATTTTTAATTGCTGTTTTTTTTAGTCATAAAGACATAAAAATTCAACTACTATGGCTATCATATCACTTTTAATGATCTTAGACAGCAGTTACTTAAATATTAATTCTAGCAGTCATATTTAGAACTAGGAAATTACAACATATTAGTTACAACAAAAAATACCTTCTTTAAAGTCTTCTTCAAATTTTCTTTTTAAATGAGGCCTGAATCGAGTAGCTTTAGAAGAAGATAAGAAAAACACTAATAAATCAGCTAGAAAGCAATAATTGGACAGAGTCAATACAAATGCTACCACCATTCCAAGGAGAGCTCCACTCAGATTAACACTTTTTTTTCTATAACCAAATAATGCAATTGGTATTGGTATTAAACATGAAATTAACCATCTTGCAGGTGATATTACTATTGGCTCTGAAATAAAAACAAAAAATAAATTTGTATGCATACATATGATTAACATTTAATAATTGTTTTTATTACTTATACTTACCATCCAGGCTTTCGCTGTTATTCATAAGCTTTGAATAAATTAAATTTATAATCCATAAAGACATTGATAGTGGTATTGCAATTGTAATAAGAAGTAAGGTACAAATATGATTATTATTGAGCATTTTATTTTCATTATTTTTTGTTAACATTTTAAAAATGTCTATTTCTCTTATAAGGGACTTTGTTGTTGTATGAAAGATCTTTAGTAAAGTGCATATATGTATTCTTATTTATTTTTAAAGATTTTTTCAGTAACAGTATAATATATTACACGTACGTTGTTAATATGTTGGACTATTATTACTTTTAAACATGTGTAATGTACCTAAATATGTAGCTGGTGCAAAATAAGTAACTGGTATAATAAGAAAGAAAGATTTTAAATTCTTATTAGATTTTTTCAACTATAAATAAAATTTCAAGTAAACTTCTCGACTCCGCTAAAAGTTGTAGTAAAATAATATAATAGCCTGCTAGAACAAACTGTCTTTTCTCCAGTTTAATGATATGTAATATATATTTACTGTCTTAAATTATGACATTAGAGTACAAATTACTTCAGCAATCATCAATGTATTACGATAATCACCTAATGTCACGTTGACTTATGTCATGCTAAGACGAATGGCTCAACAGATTAATTTAAGTATGTTTGGAAAATAAAATAGTGCTCTAGAATAAAAAATCTAGAAGAACTTGTAGCATTCTTTTAGTTATCTAAAAATAAAAAAACTTCAAATGATACAATACATGTTAATTTATTTATTTTATTGGTTTTGTATTTAAATTTTACATCTACATTTTAGAAAGACAATCAAAATAATAACACAATGATCCAGTCTCTTTAAAAATGTAATTTAATTAAGTTTGTAAAAATCTGACAAAATCTAAAAATGTTTCGATTGTTTAATTAGTATATTTAAAGTTTATTGTTTAATATTGTTTTAAGCATAATATTACATCTATCTCCACCTTAAAGGCCGGCAACGCACCTGTGTCTCCTCTGGTGTTGCACTGGGCCGTGGGCGGCGGCAATCACTTACCATCAGGTGACCCGAACGCTCGTTTGCCTTGTCCTTTTCCATAAAATAAATAATAAATAAATAAATAAGTATTTTAAACAATATTTTTGCTGTTGACATGTATCGTTTTCTGAAACGATGCTACGACCCATTGTCACGGTTCACTTAAGCCATGCAAAAAAAGCCCTAGGTCCTAAAAAGTAGTTCATAACTTCATATTGTTACTTGTTCATATAGTAAAAAAATATTTGTTTTATTGAGGACGAAGAAATGTAAATTTACAAAAAAGATGTTATCCAATTATCTCCTACTTTGTGTTATACAAAATAATGATAATTCAGTGACAATAATACAATTTAATTAATAAAAGTTAGTAATTTTTCAAAGGTTTATTATGACGTTGAGTAAAATTATCCTCCGTAAATCGACATTACTCTTTTTGGTATCTTTATTATTATAATATAAAAAAAAATAGCAACATATGTACCGTTACAGTAAATGTAATATTAACTTATTTAAAATATACCTAAATACTAATAATAATAAAAAATTAAGTGTATTGTTTGCCTTATTATCTGTCTAATTTTAACTATCTGTGGTTTCTAGTTAAATGTGTTCTGTTTTGGTATTTGCTATATGTATATTCTGTGCTTGTGTACTGTGAATTTGTGATTTCGTTTAGTTTTCTTCGTGAATAAAGGATTTCTTGTTTTTTTTATTGATACTAAGTGTAGCCTAAAAATGAATAAAATTTCCTAAAATACACAATTACATTAAAATAAGTTTTATTTCAATATAAAACAACATGAAGCCCTTGATAGATTTTGATGAGTGTCTCAGAGATTCCCCAAAATTTAGGTAAGCTAATGAAAGTTTAGTGTTAGTAGAAAGTGAAATTTCGTACGTGTTATACTTATTAATAAACGTTTCAAACTTTCAATCAAAGGGAACAGCTAGAAACCGAAGAAGCTAGTATCGAAGCTTTAGAACAAAAGCTTGATAAGGTTCTAAAAACTTGTTCTGTTATGATCGAATCAGGGAAAATATATATGACTCAAAGAAGGTAAAGTTTTGAAAGTGAAATAGATAAATAAACATTATATTTAAACGATTTTGTATTGCTTAGATTACACATAAAGATTTAGGACATTGCTTGTTATGTTGTTTCCCAGAATTGTTATTGGAATACTTGTTTACATACAAAAATCAATACAATACATGAATAATTTCTCTACAGCACATTTACTAATGCATTATGGGACCTGACCAGCAGTTTTTCAGAGGATGCAACTGTTCAGTCAGCTCTAAACCGCATGATCCATGCTTTGCAAGAGATGACTAAATTCCATTCTATATTGCTGGACCAAGCATCTAGGACTGTATTAAAGAATCTCTCTGCATTTATTAAAGTGTATGTTTTTTTTAGTTGTTTTACTAAATTGCTTCATTATTATAACAGTTATATAAAACTTGTTTTTATTCTAATTGTAAACATCACATGATAGACATTTTAACTACATGCTCATTTTAAAATTAGATTTATGAACTTTAGATCATAAACTCATCTTAAGACAGATTGTTCATAGTAAAGTTCATTCACTACTAATAAATTGCTTATATTTAAAAGAAAATTTATACAGTAAATTGAAAATTAAAAATTATTTAAATTATAATGAGAATTAATAGAGTCCATCATGGCACTACAGGACAGCATCTGATTGAAAATTTAATACTAATGGGTTCTATCCCAAGATGGTTTAATTATTATTACTTGCTCTAGCAAGACAAAGCATTGAAGACTTAATGTTTCAAAATTGGGTACAAAGCTTATAACATAGTGTCTTGATCTAAAGCTCTCTTTGCCTGAAGCTGAAACAATGTTTTGGGGTTTTAATTAATATTTAAATGATAAAACAGTAAATCAATTTGCTTGTGTATTTTATTGACATAATGACTCATAAGTGTGAATATTTGCCTCCATGCAATTGTTATTTTATCTTAACATTGTTTTTTAAGATTCACCTTTTCTTTTACATATTGCTAGGTAGATAGACAAAACGTAGTGTTAGGCCACCGTTTCCCACTTTCAGCTCAATTTAAAAAATGATGCTGGTCAAGTGGCAGAAATCAATGCTGCGATTTGATTTGTTATTAGAACAAAGGAATGATAATAATTAATTCCTCAGTGGAAATTGAATCCTCAACCAGTGCTTAGTATGTGCTTATACTCAAACATTGCATCACAGCAGCCTTAATGCTGTCATATTATATTTTACTTACAGAGATATCAAGGGTGTGAAGGAAAGTAAACATCACTTTGATAAAATCTCAAATGAACTGGATATAGCTTTAAATAGAAATTCTCAGGTAATTCCATACTTTATAACTATAAAAAATCATATCATTTGCTTTTTTGTTTTTACATTTTTAAAGTTTTATTCCACAATAGGTAATTTTTTTTATATATAAATGTAACAGAACTTGAACCCTCATCTCTGGGAAACTGTCCGAGTGCATTGATCATGTATTCTTATGAAACTATGTCAGAGCTTATATATAAGCTTATTACTAGTTTAAATATGTTTGCTTTTAATTAGGTATCTCGTCATAAGCCTACTGATGTGGAGGAAGTTGTTAATCTCTTGTTGGCGACACGTTCATGTTTTCGACACACTGCATTGGATCATGTACAGAAAATCACTATGCTTCAAGTGAGACGTCGGCATGAAATACTTGCAACAGTGAGTGCTATTTTAGTTTATTGTATTTTTTAAACTTTAAGAAAACCCAATGTTAAGACGCTTTTCTCTATTCTCTAGTATTCTGTTGTCGAAGTCAATGACACGCTTTATCCTGTTACCAGAAAGAGGAAGTGAAAATACGTAATTCTTTAAAGTGGGAACATTTAGAACTAACTATTATTACAAGCTTTGATTGATAAAGCTATCTGTGAATATATTCACAGATAAAATTTACTACCTACTTTAAAATTTGCATTTCTTATAATCATCAAAACTAATGTATCATTGCACTAGTTTTGCAACGCCGCGGTTTGCCTCGATATCAGAGTGAAGATATGAAAATATACATTTTTAACAAATATTTCATTTCTTCGAGTGGAGATCTAATCTACAAACAGTCGCGTTGTATATTTTATAACTATTCCATTTGAATTCCATTTAAATGTCTTACAATAATACCACTTTACGAGCTAATTTTCTCTAGAACATCAAAATAACGTTTATATAGTAGGCATTTTATAATGTACCTATATATACCTCAATAAAGTCTGACGCAGTAAATTTTAGGCTACCATTTTTAGTCGCTTATAATCGAATAACATAATAAGATTAACGAGCAGGTTACTAACGAAACTATTTTGAACGTAAACATAATCAGCTTAGTTGCTGATATACGTACTAATATTTGAAAAAAGAAAATGTAGTATATATATATTAGAGACTAGGTATACTAAGCTTCAACAATTATAACGCTCCGACGTACGAAACATACGAAATATAATAGACGATTCGTGGCGACCCAAAATTTTTTCCGCATTTTTGAATCGGAAAAAAAAATTGAAATTTAAAGTAAGAAAATTCTAAAATAAATCTACGCAGCCGCACTGTACTAAAAAAATTGCTTGGTCCATTAAATATATATTTTTTTATTATTATAAAGTTGTTTTTTATAACGCATAATAAATATTGTTTATATAATAAAAATAAGGAAAGTTATTAAATCCGTAAGTATACAATACAGGTGTATATGTTACGCAAATCACAGTATATGGCGGAAGCGCGTGACTCAACAGTACATACAACAATGAATACAATTTCAACGCAACTATCTCGTTCTATATATTTATAGTGTTATCGTTTTTTTATTTGCTGTAATAATATACTTCATAAATTGAATATTTCATGTTGAATATTATAATGGTAATTTAAAAAAAAATCAGCTTCACGCTTTATGCCGTACATAGCAAGGGTAGTCAGAGGGCACCTAGTGTCAAGACATTTGTGACCCGCCCGACGGCCTTAAATTGGTTGGTAAAAAATTCAAATCAGTCTTATGCTGTACCTGCATACAGCACGGTACAGGCAAAGGGAACTTAGTGTTAAGACACTCTATTTGCAGAACTCAACTTCGCGCTAAGCTTCGTAACCAGAACGAAAAAATGGAAATATAAATTTAAACAAATATTTCATCTCCTCGAGTGAGGATGGAACCCACAACCAGTCGGTTTTACAGTCACACTTTGTGTCCCTGCGCCACGACTGGCCTCGACTTGTTATCGTCATCATCATCATCTTTATTTTATATTTCATGTAAAATGACGTCATCATACGAAGCAAACACGAACATACAGAATTCCTAATAATTCGTGTATTACGAAGTATATAGATATAGTAGTACTTTATATCGATAAAACTGACTGGTTATGGGTTCGATCGCCACTCGAAGAGATGAAATATTTACTTAAATTTATATTTACATTTCTTCGCTCTGGTGTCGAGGCTAAGCGTGGCGTTGAGTTCTGCCACTCAACAAGCAATGCCTCCAGAATTCGGCAGAAAGTGGGGAACGGAGTGTCTAAAGACTAGGTTCCCTTTGCCTACTCCGCTATGCGCGTGAAGCTGACTTGATTTAGATTTTTAGTACGTAATTAAAATCAAGGGCTTAGTGACGAAATATTTTTTTATATTTATAAAAATATAACGTCCGCACATACATTTTCTTATGTTATATTTTAACGTATTAGATGAACATCTTATAACATTTTACAATGCCACATCTCACCTAGTAGTATATTTATTTATACAGCCTAATAACCATATCCTACTCTAACGTCTTTTTTAAATAGAAATACATGAACACTTTAAAGATTAAATTAATTTGTTAAAATTTCAGTATAAAATTTTTACAAATTATTTTTTATTTTTCCTTCCTATAAAATTCCTAAGGAGAGATCACCATGATACTATTATTGTAATAGTTCTTATGAAATATTAAATTATTTAACAGAAGGCCGCGTCATTGTTACGTGGATAGAATATTATATTATGTATGTTAGTGTACAACGAAGTACAATATAAATATTTCCAAATTAGGTTAACGTATGTTTTTAATTATATATTAACGTACATACATACATTCAATATTTAGTAATGGAATAATTAACATAAAAATATGTTTTTTAGGATTCCCTTTCAAAGAAAACAGGAACCCGTATATGATCACTTTGTTGTCAGTCCGTCTGTCAATCTATCTATCGGTCGGTCTGTCTGTCTGTCGGTCTGTCGGTCTGTTTGACACTCAAGGCAATCAAGGCAATCAAAATTCATAGGGTATTTCCAGTTAACCTAGAATTATGAAATTTGGTAATTAACATCAATAGGTAATACCTGTTTAATATATAATTTGTTGTTAAATCCTTAAAAATACCCTTTAAAACGGGGCAAAATTTGGTATAAAAGGGCTCTGGCTAAGCTAAGTCTGAATGTCAGAAAAAGCTAAAGGCCTCCAATTTTTTTACGAAACTGACCACGCGTCCACTTCTGACATCCTTCCATCATTGTGCGCGACAATATAATGTAAATAAAAAGACATATAATTTTCCCTGATGTCAGAAATGCTGCAAATAAAAAAAAATCGGTTCACCTACTAAAAAGTTCTGAGGTAACAAAAAAAAAACCAATCGAATCGATAACCTCCTCTTTTTACTGAAGTCGGTTAAAAATATAATCGACATGAAAAAAATATTGAATGATAACAATAATAACATCGATATTGTATCACAAAATTGTCAATTAGTCACTGATAGTACAACGAATCGATGCTTAATAGATTTAGTACCACGCAACTTTGCAGCAAGGTTGTGTTCAAGTAAGGTGACTAATATTCCGCGCAATCAGATTACGGCATCTTGTCGGGACAGTTGTTTATATATTTTTTTGTGTTATTAATTTATTTAGTTGAATAAATTATGTGAAATTTATACATAGTATCCCAGAATAATTGTGGCATTTTGGAGTTTCAAACGTTAGTTATCTTACATGAGGACAATTTCTAATTCCTAACTAATATGCTTAATTTTTGCGTCATCCGTATATCAACGCTAAATTTGTTAATAATATATAAGTTTTATTATTGTTAAATTGTTTTATAACTTTTTTGTATTATTTGTTAATAAATGATTTAATTATTTTAAGGAGATATGTTCTTTATCTAATTACAATAAAAATTTAAAAGCTATTATCAAATTTTATATTCATAAGCTGAGTAACGCCCGCGTGACACACAAAGATAAATTGCGTTATAAGTGATTACAATACCTTTTCAGTTTCTGTCATATTTGCAAGCCTGCTGCACCTACAACCACCAGGGCGCGGATTTGTCTGAAGATTTGGAACCATTTCTTAAGTCCATAGCTGATGAGGTAAATGTTCTGTAACATGATTACTATTTATTAGATTTGTTTGTTTCACATTATGTATTTTAAATTTCATTTTAGAATGAGTTGTGTAATCTTTGTGTACTTTACATTTACTTAACTAAAAAAAAATTAAATTAGTTTCACGCTGTATCCCGCACACAGCAGGGTAGGAAGAGGGAACCTAGTGTTAAGACACTCCGTTCCCCACTTTCTGCCGAATTTGGTGGCATTGCGTGTTGAGTGGCAAAACTCAACGCCGCCCTTTTGCCTCGACACCAGAGCGAAGAAATAGAAATATAAATTAAAGTAAATATTTCATCTCCTCGAGAGGGGATAGAACCCACAACCAGTCGATTTTACAGTCACACTTTGTGCCACCGCGCCACGACTGGCCTCAATTTCCTCAAATTTACTTAACTAATATAATAGCTAAATGCGGCGTTGAGTTCTGCCACTCAACACGCAATGCCTCCAAAATTCGGCAGAAAGTGGGGAACGGAGTGTCTTAACACTAGGTTCCCTCTGCCTACCCTGCTGTGTGCGGGATAAAGCGTGAAGCTAATTTAATTTTTTTTTACTTAACTAAATAATTATTTTGTAAAAAAAAATACTGGCAATCCAATAAACTAAACTTTTCTGTAACGACGAAGGTAGTATAAAAGCGAAAGTTAAGTTAGATACGTATAGAGTATTTATTTACATTATTATATAATATATTTACCACCAAATATGTCGGTGGGTCATAATAGTATGTGACGATACTCATGGACGCTCATATATAGCGTGACGCACGTGACGGGGAAGGGAAGTAGGCTCATTAGAACGTGAAATGACATCTATAATATGTATTAAGATTAAAATTATTTTGTTTACTTCATTTATCGTATGTATTATTTGAAAATTGTTTTAATTTGAATAACACAAGAGATTTTCCTCAAGTGTATTATTATCTTTTTACTGGGAAAATATGATATATAGGACAACCTTTTCCGTAGTCACTTAATTGCGCACATGCACGTACAAAACAATCGTTAAAAATGTTAATACAATTTGCCGAGCATTTTTAATGAGAAACTAATGGACTTGCGACTGCATCTTTTGCTACAATTAAAATGACTTGAAAAACGCTAATCCTAATTGATATCACGGAACAATTAAGAAAGTATTAACTGTTGGTAATTTAATGCCGGCTATTGATTAATGTGTGCATTACAGATTGCAACAATGCGTAACGATACAAAAATACTCGACAAGGAGATGGAAAATCGGCATACAATAGTAAATAGTAAGGACACAGTTCTGCCGAGCTGCAAGTCCGTCGCCAGCGAGCGGGACAGCAAAGATGGTCTGATGAGCACGCCGTGTTTAAAAAATATGCCCCGGATGCAGGGATATTTGTTTAAGAGAACATCGAATGCATTCAAAACGTGGAACCGACGTTGGTTCTATTTGTACGATAATCGCCTTGTGTACAGGTTAGTTTGTTTACACTTTACGCTCGACACGCTACAGCTTGAAGGCTGCACAAGTGGGACGCAAGTGGTCAGGGTCTGTGAAGTTAAATAATAAGCGTAGTGTTTGTTTAATAGAATGTTTTCAATAGATTATATCTAATTTTTAATTATATCTTTATAAAGAGTACCTATTGCTTATAATTATTACAAAATTATTATAATTTGTTTTTTTTTTTTGTAAAACATGTGCAATACCTTTGGCCTTTTACGTATTTATTATTATTACTTTACGCCACATTTTCTATAGAACTTGACAATTAAATATTTTTATTTTAAGTTAATGTTCTATATAAACTCTTTCAACAGGAAAAGGACAGGTGAATTAAACGTTACCGTCATGGAGGAAGATTTGAGACTATGTACTGTCAAACCAGTTCATGATGGAGAAAGGAGGTTCTGCTTTGAAGTCTTATCACCGTCCAAGTAAGTGTGCCATTTAAAAATATTCAACGTCTAATAAGATATTTCCATTACACTATTGACAATAAAAATATTTACAAATGAAAATCTGAAATAGAAAAATCAAAGCCGTCTTGACGCAGTGAAACGGTTTGACTAAACATTTTGTGTTGTGGGTTTATTCTCCATTCGGTACAATTAAGTTTTTATTTCTTTACGCTCTGGTGAAAAGACAAAGCGCGGTGTTAAGTTTCACCATCCAGCATGCAATGATTTGCTCTTGATTTTCACAAATAAAAATCTTCTTATATATATATTGCTTTGTTTTTTGACAGAAGTCACATGCTGCAAGCGGATTCTGAGGAGATGCTCAACTCGTGGATATCAGCCCTCCAGAACGGTATAAGGGCGGCCATACAGCAGGGACAGAGCAGGGACAACCCCGACTCGCAAATAGTGCTAGTGCCCGACGACCGGCCCCCCGGCAACAAGCACGTTAGTACGCCGGCTATGAAGAAAATTAGGTAATTATAAGAATATTAAAGGATTTTATCACGTATATTCCGACGCTGTGCCACGACGCCCTCTTGTTTTCCACTAATATTTGTTAATATTTCAGGATATGGGAACAACTGCTGAGTATACCTGGCAATAACTACTGCTGCGACTGTGGCAGTCCCAACCCGCGATGGGCGAGTATCAATCTTGGTATCACTCTATGTATAGGTAAGCTTATATAGCAAACCGACCAGGTTCGTTTCCAGGAGGCGTTAGGCTACGTTAAAATTTTTATACGTTTTCTAAAAATATGTATTTTTCTTTCCTAAGTGTGGAATAGCACTTTAAAAATATTAAAAATAAGCTTATATATTTTTTGAGCTTCGCCCACTTGTCCTGTACAAATCAAATATACTTATAAAGTTCAGTTTTTAATAGAACTATTAACAAAATATATGTCTAAATATTCAAAATAATCAAAAAACCAAAGCAAATAAGTCGAATTACTAAACTCGACTTAAAATCCTATGTTAATCTATGTTAATCCCAAGACCCTAAAGTATCTCTACATATAAATTTGCACAATCGGTTTAGCAGTTTGACCGTGATTTCATCACAGACAGACAGATAGAGTTACTTTCAAATTTATAGTACAAGTATGGATAGGCGGTCTAGCGTCTGTCCTGTAATCGCGGTGGTGGTGGGTTTTTGATATTCTACTCGTGGGAATAAATATATTTTCATTATTATTTCTGGTAACATGACAAAGCACGGCGTTGATTTCCACTTTTGAGTTTCGTTGTGTCGATAATATTGGGTGAAAAGTGGGACCGGAGCGGTACTGTGTGTGCGTGAGTGGGTGAGTGCGTGGATAAATTAAGGACAAGACATTAATGATTGCGCGACAATTTAGCTATTTTTTATTTGCTAGTTGTGCCACATACCACCTTCATCCTTGACCTGAAAAAATTGCGTGTAAAAGTGAAATTTTCAAATTTTTCATACATATTTTTTGTATCGCAGAATGCTCCGGTATTCATCGTTCTCTAGGTGTTCATGTGAGCAAAGTAAGATCGCTCACGCTGGACGATTGGGAACCAGATATAATTAAGGTCATTATAGATTTTTATATTATTGTCAAAATAATTTTTAAACATTATTTTAAATTTTTTTGACAGTTACATTATTATTACACTTAATATTATTTATAGTCAAAGTAAAATTTTTACAGGTGATGGCAGAATTAGGTAACAAAGTAGTTAATTTAATATATGAAGCCAACACTGAAGGTGCTGAAATAACACGAGCCAGCCCTGATTGTGAAACGTAAGTTTTTTTGCTACAATACCACTACACATACCTGGTCCATGTCCTTTTTTATCTTATATATTTTTTCTTATTTTCTTTAGAGTAATTCTAAGTAAAGTAAGTACTAAATAATAAAACGTATTTACTATGTCACAAATTTACACATTCATAATACAACATGTCAACTCCAACATACAAAGATTGCATGAAACAGGTAATTTTAAGCGAATAGATAGTTTTGTTGTATTTTTTTAATGTGTTTAATTAATATGCATAAATATACGCGAAGATAAAAAAATACCAAAATATTAATGATGTCCGTCAATTCTACAGGTCGGTACGTGAAGCGTGGATTCGGGCAAAGTATGTGAAATTGCAGTTTGTAAAGAACATTGTGAACAGTATGTCAGATTCAATACAAGAATCTCCACTGAGGAATGGCAGACGCTGGTCCGTCCGAAGGGCTAGACGACGGTAACTAACCAATCTATATTTTTATTGTTACATAATAATTAAGCTAAAAATTGTAGTTTTGGTTTCGGTCATACTGGACTGGCTTCTAAAAAATGATTTTATATGATTGTATTTCTTTCTATCTGAAATAGCAACACACTAACTTCTTTTCCTCCAACCTTTAAAGTACGCGGGTAACAACTCTTAACGTTTTTTTTCTCCTCATTTATTGAAAATATCTGTATGATTTTTTACTAAACATAAACTTATAATTATATATATATTTTAGAATTATTGGGATGTTATAAATAGTAAAAAATTAACTTTAGTTTTTAAAGTTGATTTTATATAACACCGTTACATATAAATATACCGCCACTAAAATTGTATTTATTATGTACATATTAGTTTGCTATCTATGCAATAACTTATAGAAAATCTAAGAAGCAGAACAAATCTGTAAACAATAAAAACCATAATGAGTACTTGCAGGCCTACACGATGGAGATACTTTTTATGATTTTTTTAATCAGCTTTACGCTGTCTCTGTCGCTGTCTATCCCGCACACAGTAGGGTAGGGAGGGAACCTAGTGTTAAGACACTCTGTTTCCTACTTTCTGCCAAGTTCTGGGGGCATGGCGTGTTGAGTGGCGGAACTCAAAGCCGCGCCTTGTCTCGACACTAGAGCTAAGAAATGAAAATATAAATGTAAATAAATATTTCATTTCCTCGAGTGGGGATCGAACCCATAACCAGTCGATTTAATAGTCACACTTTGTGCCCCTGCGCCACGACTGGCCTCTACGTTTTATGATGATAATCAGGATTTATATGTTAATATGTTCGCAGGGTGCGAATTGCTCCATCTGTGCCGGAAACAATCAAAGATGAAAAAAGTGACGCAAATAGCAACACTAGTGGTGAGGTTTTTAAATAATATTTTAATAAAAGAAAAAATATAGCTCACGCCTGTTAAACATTGTTATATAATTAGGTGTGTATTTGTGTAAAATATACTTTTTATGTTATTAGTTCACACTATGACATTTTTTTTATATCTCAATGTCGAATTAGCACAGAAAACGCAGAATGGGGCTTTACACTTAATTCTCTCTGTCTCGTCTGTTAAGTTTGATATTTATTGTTTCCAGTATCAGATAGTTCGACGAAATCAGAAGGCAGCCCAGTGTTGTTGATCGGGACAGAGTTGTCGGGCGAGCGCTCCGTCGACCTCAGCCTGCCCTCCGACCACGATTCCACCGAGGGAGAGGACGATGATTTAGGTAAATAGTTTTTTTATTGAAAAAGAAAAATATGAATAAGAGTCTGTAGTGATGCAGCATTCCACTGTACGTGATTGTGGGTTCGATTGCCAGTCAGGGGACTAACATTATGAATATTTAAATTTTCCTCGCTCTGGTGACGACTGACGAGACAAAGCAAGCCATTGAGTTTTCATTCATTTGGCGGAAAGTCGGGAATGAAAGTGCCTTAATGGAAACGGAGTGTCTTAGCACTGCGCACCCACCCCTCCAACTACCCTTTTATGTGCGAGATACAACATGAAGTTAAAAGAAATAACAACACAGATAAGAGACTAAGATTAGGATTTGTATGAAAATATGAGTTTATGTTGATATCCTAATGTAGATAATTGTAGTTAAGTCAATAGTTTCATTTAAGTTTATGTTACGATTTTTATATATATTTTTTATAGGTTTATATTTATATAAAGGTACAATTAAGTATGCCTATATATAGCCATAATACCACTTTAAAATTGGCACATATGCTTTAATAAAAAAAATATGGACTTACTATCCGGTATTAATACATAAGCGAGTTTTAGAACTCCAGTTAGAAGTTACATTTTGTCACAACTTTACAACGATCTTGAATTGTCGTCTTTGTAAAATTATCATAATGCATGATGATATTGTATTGTCATATTCCAATGTGTCAAAATGGCGTTGCTAGATTTTGTAACATTCATAAGATAAATAGATATAATGGAAGCTAATCAAAACAAACTCAAATAGCAGGGAAGTCGCCAATTTGTTTAACAAATTTTATATTAATTAATAGTTAATAATATTATCATAACAATAAACCCACTCATCTTAACAAAAAGCCGTATGAACACAGGTGCAGAAGATATATCGCAGCTGTCGGCGGACGCGGTGTTGGTGCGCGCGGCGCGTGCGCACAACGTGTGCGTGATGCGCGCGGCGCTGGCGGCCGGCGCGGACGTCAACGCCGCGGCGGCGCGCGCCCGCTGCCCGCTACACGCGGCAGTACTCAGTGTACGCTCTAGAGACTATTATGGCGCAGTAGGCGCGATGGTATCATTTGCGAGTTCAATCCCCGTTCGGTGAAAAGCTTAAATATTACCTATTTTCATTTCGACGCTCTAATAGGCAGAGCGTAACGTTGACTTTTGCCACTCAACACGCAATATCTTAGCAATTGGTTTTCAAGAGATTAGTCTCGCTACTATAATTTTATTTTTTTTAACTTCACACAGAATTTTGCACATTGTAAGGGGGTAGCCAGAGGGAACTTAGTGTTAGGACACTCCATTCGCATTAAGATACTTCCCACCCCCACTTTTTTCTAATCGTTACGTGTTGAGTGACGGAAGTCAACGCCACGTTTTCCTGGTTAACCTAACGAGAAGTTGAAAATTTTAAATATTCTATTCCTCAATGGGAGTCCACAACCGCCGCATTCACAGTGGCAAACTTGTGCCACTGTGCCATGACGACTTCAGATATAATTATTAGAAATAAATCTATTGAGGCCAGTCGTGGCGCAGCGGCACAAAGTGTGACTGTAAACCGACTGGTTGTGGGTTCGATCCCCACTCGAGGAGATATTTACTTAAATTTATATTTCCATTTTCTTCGCTCTGGTGTCGAGGCTAAGCGCGGCGTTGAGTTCTGCCACTCAACACGCAATGCCTCCAGAATTCGGCAGAAAGTGGGGAACGGAGTGTCTAAAAACACTAGGTTCCCTCTGCCTACCCTGCTGTGTGCGGGATACAGCGTGAAGCTGATAAAAAAAAAAAAAATCTATTACTTTTTAACTGTCTTAGGCTCCACCACAATTACCGGGAAATATGAAATTAAAAGTATTAATTAATGGTTACAGGGTTCTGTAATGGCGTGCTCATTTCTTTTACTTAACGGTAGCAAGTTAAATGTTCAAGATGAAGATGGAATGACTCCGCTGCATTTAGCTACAGAAGCCGGTCATACTGGGCAGGTAGTACTATCATTTTATTTGTTAATAATTATCATAATATAACTTAAAAAATATAAAAACTTTAGGATATCTTTGATAATTCAACTAGCGCGGTGCTGATTCCTATTTAAAATCATCACCTGCAAAGCTTAACTAACAAAAATCAGAAAATCTTTAATCTTTGATTTTTATACATACAAGTATATTTATTTTAAACCCTTACACGATGTTTCGGACATTAGTTTCGGTAGACGATTTCGGTGTATGTCGGGTTACCAAAAACGTATGATTTGAAATATACGTAATTAAGGATTTTAATTTAAAACAACAAAAATATTATTTATGATTTCAAAATGGTAGAAAAAAATATTTATTTACTTCACGAAGGCCCCAAGTAATAAAAATAGTGTGTACTTCCCAGGTGTGCCTGCTGCTGCGCTACCGCGCGGACCAGGCGCTGGCGGACGGCGCGGGGCGCACGCCGCTCGACATCGCAGTGGCCCACGCCAACGCCGATATTGTCACTTTGTATGTATCCCGCACACAGCAGGGTAGCTGAAGGAAATTAGTGTTAAGACACTCCGTTCCCCTCTGTCCACCGCATTTTCGAGGCATTGCGTGTTGAGTGGCGAGACCCAACGCCGGGCCTTTTACCTTGGTGCCAAAACTAAAAAATGAAAACATTAATAAATAATAATTCATTGCCTCGAGTGGTGATCAAATCCACAACCGTTGCGTTACAGTTACACATCTTTTATCATGTATTGTATATAGTATTTTACTGAAAATGCGATATTTTTTCCTCCGCCATTAAACAAAATAGCTTAACGTTGTATTCCTTGTATAGCAAGGAACGTACTGTCAAAATCTACGCTACCCACTTTCCACAAATTTTATGAAACATTACGTGTTAAATACCGCTCCTTGTTTTGCCCTCAACTAAAATAAAAAACAAACATATATGTAATAATTTCCTGTATGTTTGAACTTACAACCAACAAACAACTGCACTTGCAATGAAACACTGTCTAAAACTTTCTTTTTTCTATCTCACTATGACTGTGTTTAATATTATAACAGATTAAGGCTAACAAAGCTGAACGAGGAGATGCGCGAGAGTGAAATGTCCTCCAACGACGACACATACAATGAAGTGTTCCGCGACTACACGCAGCTAGCGCACTCGCACCCGGAGCGCCTCGTGCGGAAACACAACAATAATGATGGTATATAACGGGTAGCTTTACTCTCTTTCCTACATAGCAGAGTACGAGAGAGAAACTAATGTTGAGACACTCCGTTTCTCACCCACGAACGGAGGTTTGAGTTTGTGAAGAGGAATTCGATGCCGCGCTTTATCCTGTTGGTAGAGCAAGGAAATGAAAATAATTCATTAAGTAGGAATCGAACCTACAACTGTTGCGTTTATAAATGGATGTTGTGCCATTGTGCCCCATTAGCCTCTAATGTTTACCTTTAATATTATAAAAACAAGAAAAATATTTAAAATTACATTAAATGTGTTTTTATTGTACAGGTGAGAATTCCAGTGAATGACGAATAGAGAAAAAGTTTCGACGACTGCATCTGTGGTGGCGAGACGAGTGATACAAACGGTGAAAACACCTAGTGATTACTGCTTATATAATATATTCTCTTAAAAATAATCAATATGTTAAATAAAATCAAAAAATATGTGGATTCGATTCCCACTCCCACCATTTACTTCTAGTAATGAATTATTTTCATTTCCCAGCTCTGAAAAAAGACAAAGCGCGGCGTTGAGCTTCGACATTCAACATGCAATATGTCTATAATGTGTGGGGAACTTTGTTTTAATGTAAGGCCTACCGTCCTATATGCGAGTTCAGCGTCAAGCTGAAAAAGCAGCATCCTATTTACGAATGCAGATTTATTTAAAGTCGTATTGAAGTACGATTTTTATAATATATTATTTACATAGACTCTTGATCTTTTTATATTTTTAAAGTTTTGCCTCTTTTGTTTGTTGGGTTATTGTTACTGTCGATGTTATATTATAGAACGTGAACACTTCACGAAAATAACGAATTAGTATTAAGTTTTTCAATATTAGACTTAGCATTGCTAGAAATTACAAACGTTGCTTAATAAATTTAAATTTAAAAAAATGTTTAAAATTAATACTGGTTATAGGGCTGCCACTTTTATCATAACTATAGTAATGAACCAAATGTTCTTTATACATTATAATTTGAAATAAAACTAATCACTTTTATATTTAAAATTTTAAAACAAATATAATACAATATCTCGAAAATTGGATGAACAGATTTAGTCTACTTTGCTACATATGAGATAAAATATATAATTTAACATATTTAATAATAACTAGGTCTAGTGTAAATCGCCTCTGATAAAAATATATAATTAAATACTATTATTACTAAATTCAGTGGCAATCCTAATCAAAAGTGATCTCTAAAAACATTTTGAGGCTTTAATAAAATTGTTTGATAAATATTTCGATCTGCCAAAACCCTAATACAAAGACTTACATACCATATCTTCCTATTTCATAAAAACGTAACAACATCATATGAGGAGCTTTTTATATATTAAACCAAAGATTTGTTTATATATGAGCTAGGACAAGAAATACAACCACATTATATGATACAAAGGATTTCAATATTTTGCCTTAGAAACGACATGTTTTTAAATTTATTAAAATTTATACAAAATTATGAATTTATACATTTCTACAATATATCGACTTTATTTTTTCGATATAAATGCATTCCATATTATGCAATTAATCAATTTGTTCTTACTGCATTCATATATATTTTTGATTATTCCTAATGTTATATTGATAAGAGACAAATTTTAAAAAATATATAAAAACAGATTTGTTTGTTTGGTTAAAATCTACATTCCCTTTGACGCATAATTTTTTACAAACTTAATCACTATCATTCCAAAAAAAAGTACAACGATGTTTCCAGAACTAATTTTACGAATTTGAATCTCATTTCTATTAGTGATCGTTTTTTTTGTATTTAAATAAATATTGTAGTTTTTAATTTTTGTTACTTTCGTCTTTAATATTGTGTTGCTTGCCAATTGTCTATTATATTCCTATATTTTCCTTTTATCTGCCACCTAAAAACAAATTTAAGCGATTTTTGCTTATAAACTTTAATGAGGTTTCAAACGCTTTAGGTGTTTGACTAGTTAACGCGATCATCATCATTTCCTCGCTCTGGTGAGGCAAAGTGCGGCGTTGAGTATCGTTGCCTACCTTGCTATAAATGGCATAAATCATGAAACTATGATTATGTATTTTCAATTATTTATTTGCACGCCATCATTTAAAATAATCGTTTTTTTATATAAAAAAGGAATTATTTTCCGATTACTATTAAATATCTTTTATTTTTTTTCTAGAAATTTTAGTACAGATGACATTCATAACATCTCAAATATTTTAAGCACAAGATATTATTTGGATATATTTACTTATTAAATTAGTGTTAGGTTTTTGAAACATGTGATGTTAGATGGTTATTGTTATGGAACTGTAGTAGTGAATCACATAGAAGGAATAAGGCAATCTCTATTGGAATCAATATTTGAAATATTATTTTTTTTCAATTTATTACCATTTATAATACATATAACATCTGAAAAACCAAAAAGGTTTGTAATGATGTTAAAAATATTCTTATTCTTTTCTTAATTAATAAATAAATAATTTATACATGTTTTCCTGATATGATTGGACTATAACCGAGATATTGTGACACATGTATAGTAAGGAAATATAATACCTATATAGTTATTATGAAATAACGCCAAGAAAGTTGTTAAATATTGCTGTTATGACTTTGTTTGGTTCTATATTATAGTGAAAAAAAAATTAGTGGATGCGTAATCTGTGTAATGTATTCTTTTTTGTTGATATGATAATATACATTATAAATAATATTTTAATTAATTTAAATCTTAAAGAAAAGTGTTTAATATGTCTTCTAATATTACAATAACAAAAGAGCGAGATTTATAACTTAATTGATTTAAAATCAATTAAATCAATGCTCTTATAATATTTGATTGTATTAAAACTGTTATATTTAAGTCTATATTACCATTTGGTTTACTAGTTCGTTTCAATTATTGCAAAATGTAGCAACTTCATATTAGTTACCTTCTTTTATTACTTGTTAATCAATCAAAATTAATAACATCTGTACTAAGGTCCTTCTATAAATAACGTGTATAAGAAGTCATAAGGGGTCCTAAATCTAGTGACATCACATTTCAATACGAAATTTATATGAAAAAACAATCTGAATAAGTATTTTTTTTTATTTAAAAATTTCTAAACCTTAAATTGGGTAGGATTACTACAAATGCGACCGACCGTCTATGATAAAGACGGGGGAGATGTAAAAAAAACATGAAATACGCGTAACGCTATTTATGGACGGCCCCTAAGACCTAAAAGATGTAATTATTTTTATTATTTAAAGACTATATTACACAAATGATTTCATGAATAATTAAAAAAATCTCTCTATAATTAAAAGTAAATTGATGTATAGAATTATTTTTATTAGAAAAGCAGTTTTTATGTTGTACTATATAAAAACTTAAAATTTTATATGAAGTTAATTTTAAATTTATTATAACTGTAAATATTTCATTATAGCAGTTGAACAAATTATCATAATATTAAATTTCATGTTGATTTATACCACTATTTGTGTGAGAAATAGTGAATGTGGAATTTTTTATGATAAAGTGCCATTGAGGGAATTGAAAAGGTACTGGAATGTAATTTAGCTTAACATTTTAAAGCTGTTTATAATATTATAATCGTCTATTATAAACTATACAATACTCTGTTACGCTGTTGATGTATTAATAATCATTATTACATGTATTTTACATAAACTATTTAAATTAAAACTTGTTTTTTTTCAATGAACCCCTATATATCACACTAATCAAAATGATTAGTGCTATTTATTTTTCACACATAGCAGACGGATAAAAAATTTGAGGCCTTCAATTTTGATATGATTCACATACATTTATGGGTCCCCACGTCCACCGATCTCTCACGTCTTTAAGCCTATTTAAATAATAATTCCTGTACGTAAATATCGTGAAATTTTAAAAATTTTACAGATTTAAGTTTTTTTTATTTGTTTTGTCTAAAAAACAAAATTCTACAAGATAAGGCGGAGCCATTTAGTCTTAAAGCGCGACATCCGGTGCCTCAATTTGCACTTTATTAAGACACTAGAAAAACTATTAATAAGAAGAATGAGAATAAAAGTCAAAATAATGCAAATATTTTATTTAAAACCCAAAATTATTATAAACCCACACCATTAAGAAGAAAGAACATTTTTCATTGGTAAAACTAAAAAATATGTCGGTAAAAAAATTGTATTGTAATTGCCAAAGACGGAAAAGTGCGATGTTACAAGTTGTCTTCAGAAAATATAAAATTAATAGTATCATCAAAATAACAATAAATTCATTGAAAATTCAAGATTGCAATGATTGAATTGTAATTCTCTTTATAATGTATCGATGTTGATAAATTAATTAATAAAAGCAAAATGAATGAAAAATTTGAATTTGATTCCCAATGAAAAATACAAAGCTATAGAAAATTAATGATTTGTGTCGTCCATCTCGTTGATTAAAACAGTTTCAAATAAAATATGACCTGCATACTTTAATAAGAATGTATAGCGATCAACGTCCATTTTACTTCTGTTCACTTCTCTACTGTTTAAGTAGTAAAATGAACAGCTTACAATTAAATGGAGGACAACACAAAGAAACAGTTAAAACATATCTGAGCATTTTACATATATGCTCTTGTATGCGCAAGTCGAAAGTTTGGTCCAAATTGAATCGTACAAAAAATATAATGTGTATTTCGTGGCTTTGCCCTTCCTGTCCTCTAATATAATTAGTTGCTTCTTATTTGATAAATTCGAATAATAATAATACAACTCTTACTATAAAGTAAATGAAATTAATTTAAATACGTAGTACGTAAGTAAAGAAGCAAACAAACACGTAAATATTTCTTATAATTTCTGCAAAGTTGTTGTATGTTATACCGCTTAAGCATTGTGTTGTAATTTAATTCATTCCAAAGTTGGACCACAGAGAGTTCATGTTGGAGTTGACGGAGGGAGACGGCGCAGGCGTGGCGGGTGCTGTACACGTCCGCGCGCCCAGCACCAGCGAGCCGGACTGCATTCGGCGCCGAGCAAGCAGTCCTGAACGCTCCATACCTGAATTATAAGAAAACCATAAACATACTAAAAAAATACAGAATGTTCTCGTCTTCTCTATAACAGAAAACAAATGCCGATTACAGCCAAAGTTTGGTGTAAAAAATTAAACGTAACAGGATTAAATACCGCCCCTTGCTTATAGTTAGTAGAGCTGTAAAATTCATCAAGACGAAAAATGATTACAAATAGAAAGATAAAGAGAATTCTGTATAGTTAATATTGTAGTAATAATACATTTGTACCTACACATAAAAACATTATTATTTAATTAATATCAGCTTTACGCTGTATGGGACCGTTCAAGTATTACGTACGCAGTTTTTTTTGCAATTATTAAAGTTTCCAGGTTTCTTCTGTCTACCCACCCCTGCTACGTGCGGGATACAGCGTAAAGATACAAAAAAATACATTACACAGGCACATATAAAAGTCAAGATTCTTGTAAGATGCAAATTTTGCATTTATTTATGGAATATCAATCTTACACGTGACTTTCCCAAATTCGCATAAATAGGGACAGTGTACCGAACTTCTAAATATTTAAATTTCATTCAATATTGCATTTAAACTTTACATCATTAATAAAAGATCATTCTTGGAACAAAAACCTATGTTACGATATATTTTTATACGCGTATATTTAAATCTTTCCTGTTCAAAACACAAGCCACGACAAATTTATCAACATCTGGCAAACAAGTAAATGGATTCGCATGAATTTGAAATTTTATGGCAATGGCTTACTATTTATGGGAAAACCGGGAGACTTGCCCAAACGGAAGAGTGAAACCATCTATTGAAAATGTATTTAAATATCACGTGAACGAAGCTCTCAAAAAAAAAAGTAATTAAAAAGAAGAGATACAAAATAAATCCAAACAAAAAGAGATGTGAAAATAAACAATCTAGACCTAACAAAACTAGAAAAAAATATGTGTTTTTACACAATATAAATAGGGACTACCATACATTGTTCAAGCAGTAGTTTATTGTATTTTGGGACATGCCAATGTGTGAAGTTATTGAAGAAGTGAAACTTCATTATTATTTACCTTCACGCTGTATTCTGTATATAGAAGGGTGGGGACAAGAAAACTGGGAACCTGGAAATCTAGCGTAAAGTTAAGTAACACTTTAAAGTAAGTAACACTTCTATTCCCCACTCTTCGCCGAATTCTGGAGGCATTGCGTGTCGAGTGGCGGAATCCAACGCCGCGCTTTACCTCGTAACCAGAGCGAGGAAATGACATTATTCAATGTTTTTTTCAATTTCAATTTCCTCGAGAGGGAATCGAACCCATAACCTGTTGTTTACAATCCCACGCTTGTGCCCCTGCGTCACGACTAGCCTAATATACATTTTAATGATGAATTGAATATAACATACCGTAGGTACATAGAAAATGTCGTTATATTTCATATCTATTATAACAATTTCTTAATAATTAAGTTGAACCTGTATCCTCCGCACACAGAAGGTAAGGGGGAAGGGAGACGGAACTTGGATTAAAGACTCTGCGTTTCTCATTTCCGCCGGCTTTTAGAGGCATTGACGGTTGAATAGCAGAACTCAACGTTACGCTTTGCATCGACATTAAAGCGAATTAACGAAAATATAAATTTAAATAAATTTTTCATTTCCTCGAGTGGGATTCGAACCAGTCACGTTTGCAATTACACACTTCTGCCTCTACGCCACGACTGCTTCTATTTGTTGCTACGATTTGTTTCCTATTGAATAAGTAGATTAGCTACCCGTGTCAGCGTTTTCAGGGCAGTATTTGATGGTATGGGCGCGGTCTCCGGTGGCGCCGCACCGTGGACAGCGGAAGGCTCGCAGCACGGGGCAGAGCACCCGCCCGCGCCAGTCTTTGAGCGCATGTGATGAATAATTTTCTTCGTTCTCACCGTTGTTCTTACAAAATGCACATTCCTGCAACAAGTGTAAACTTTGAACTCTTCAACAGTTTTACAGTGTTAAACTTATTGTTATTCAAACTTCTATAATAGAAGAGGTTTGAAGATCTTGAAGCAATATGTAAAATGGTAAACGAGCATTTTAGTGTTTAGATTTATTTAAATAAATTACGTATGGACAATCATATTTGTGAATATTAAATAATTAAATATATGAATAAATAAATTAGCTTCACGCTGCATCCCGCACACAGCAGGGTAGGCAGAGGGAACATTATGTTAAGACACTTCGTTCCCCACTTTTTGCCGAATTCTAAAGGCATTGCGTGTTGGGTGGCAAAACTCAACGCCGCGCTTAGCCTCGACACCAGAGCGAAGAAATAGAAATATAAATTTAAGTAAATATTTCATCTCCTGGAATGGGGATCGAACCCACAACGTGAAAAAATATATATTTTTTCTATAAAATACATACATTAGGAAGCGCACGTCTCAACCGCTTGTCACTGCGCACTTTGGCCACCTCTTGTAGGAACTCGTACAGCAGACTCGGCCGGATTGAGCGTAGCACCGAAAGCTGCTCTCGAGTTAACATTGAAACATAGTTGTTTGCCGACGACAGACCTGGTAATTTTTATTCCATACTTATTCTCTTTTTAAAAAAATAATTAAAACAGCTGCACGCAGTATCCCGCACACAGCAGGGTAGGCAGAAGCAACCTAGTGTTAAGACGCTCTGTTTCCCACTTACCGTCAAGTTCTGAGGCTGATTGCGTCTTGAGTGGCGGAACTCAACGCCGCCCTTTGCCTCGACACCAGAGCGAAGCAATGCAAAATATAAATGAAAATAAATATTTCATCTCCTCGAGAGGGGGGATCGAACCCACAACTAGTCGATTTTATTCGAGTCTATTTTATAAAAAAATAATGTACTGATTTTTTCCATCACAGTATCAATGTCAAAATTTTATTTTCTTATGTACTTACTTTTCACTAGGAAGTCAAACGTATCGATCATCTCTCCGTTTCTAGCCCCCGAGCCAGAATTTTCCGACCAAACGTTTGAATGAGAAGCAGACACTGAATTCGCTCTACTTCCTACAATCGTATAAAAAAACTGTTGTAGCAAAAATAATTTATGCCATAACGTAGCTCATAAATCTTAAAAAGAGTAATAAATTATAGTTGCTACTAAAGTTATTTTAAAAAAACAAGACTAAAACTCGACTAAAATATTTGGACTCGAGCCAGTGTAAAATCACATACATCATTTTATATGAAATGTTCTCACATAAATTTTATATAATTTCAATTTATTTGTATTTAGGTATTAAATTATGAAGATACATAAAAAAAGCATATATTTATATATTACATTTAAAAAATACAAAAACATCATTTTACCTAAATAATAATTGTGCGAGTTATGCTCCAGGTCGTCGAACAGCAAATCAGAATTATTGATGTGGAGATTCATCAGCACTTCATCTATTTCTGCAGTTGACGGCGCTATAAGGAAAATATAGGTCGTTAGTGTTTTGTGCGAGTGTTTTTAGGCCAAATAATTTTCCAGGAAAAGGTACGAGTTTCTTTACTCTTATTGTCGTCTTATTTTCTCAATAAGTGCAACGACATATTTTCATACAAATAAAACTAATAATACAAAGACTCACAAGAAATCTTACGTCTATAATACTACTACGTAAATATTTAAAAAATCAGTGTTAAAACGTTGGACGCAGCGGGATTTGAACATGCGTTAAAGAAAACGCTTTTCTAGAAACATAAATCTAAAAAAAAAATTAGCTTTACGCTATATCCCGCACATAGCAGGGTAGGCAGAGGGAACCTAGTGTTAAGACACTCCGTTCCCCACTTTCTGCCGAATTCTGGAGGCATTACGTGTTGAGTGGCAGAACTCAACGCCGCGCTTTGCCTCGACACCAGAGCGAAGAAATAAAAATATAAATTTAAGTAAATATTTCATCGCCTCGAGTGGGGATCGAACCCACAACCAGTCGGTTTTACAGTCACACTTTGTACCACTGCGCCACGACTGGCCTCAAACATAAATCTAGTATTATCTATTCTGAATATGCTAAGAATTTTCTGCAATATAACTTAAAAACAGAACTAATGAAATTGATATGTAGTACAATATACATCAACCATAAATAAAAAGTAGTTACAGAGATCTTATCGCTTAAACAAACATTCAAATGATCTCTTCTGCTATATAAGTAAAGATAACCTGTATCAGCTGGCCGAGGCTCCTGTTGGCTCATCATGGACAAAAATTCGTTATCCATACGACTTTGAAAGGGGGCGGCCAATGGAGAAAATGTACTCTCCTGTCCGTTTCCACTGCCGATGTTGTCTGGTGTTGCGAAACTGTCCTGATTTAAATTTTTATCATATATTTCAAATGCAAATAAATAGTCTTAGTATATTTTTTTTCTCATCTGAACGCTTTATCTCACATTCAATGGTAAAAAGAGACAACCTAGGAGATAGTCGTGGCGCAAGGGCACAATTGTGCGTGACTATAGACAGGTCGTGGGTTCGATTCCCACTGGTGGAAATGGATTATTTTCATATTTTCATTTCCTTCCAATGTCTCCGAAATTGAAGAAGATAATCTTAATAAAAATAGAATAATAGAGAAACAGAAAGAAGAAAATAATCTTAATAGAAATAGAATAATAGAAACAGAAAGAAGAAGATAATCTTAATAGAAACAGAAAGAAGAAGATCTTAATAGAAACAGAATGTCTGAACACCAGGTTCTCAGGCTCCCCCTACTTATCCTGCCATGTGCTGGACACAACAAAAATACAACCCAGTCAAAACATTCTGTTGTCCGCTTTCCGGTTGAATACGTAGCATTCGAGTTGGCTCGTGGAAGTCAACATCGCGTTTATCTCAAACATAGCGGTGAAATAAAAATAATCTATTGTTCCAAGTGGAGTACACTGAGAGTGTTCGAACATAGAAACACTGCGTCTACAGTAAGATACTGACCCATTGTTAATTTGATTAACAATGGGTCAGTATCTTACTGTAACTGATTCCAATCTCTTTTATCAAGTATGCAAGTATACTAATTAATCAAAAGTTTAATTTACTCAAACTTTTAAATAACTAGACATATTATTCATTTTAATTATAACATGAAGGTAGTTTATTAAATTTTTTTATTGCTTTTAGTAATACAATATTATATTTTGTACTTACTGTTGTAGTTGTTGTTAGATGCTCACTAGCTGTTGTGAAAATAGGCTTGCCTTCATCCATGTTATAATTAAATTGCAACGAGTCCATAACTAATTGAATCAAAAAAGAAGTGCTCTGTGGTCAAAGTTGTGACGCGTCTGTCGACAAAAAGAACGTTCCAGACTTACAAGCACAATATATACTAATCCAGCCATACAACAATCTATAAATATATGTCACTTACAATAGAACTGGTATTTCTACGACTATTATGCATCTACCCTACAAATTATTATTTACACTAGAACTATTGATATCTGACTATATTTATAATGTCCTACCTGCCTACTTAAATAAATAATTTTGGAACGTAGATACACTCCGTTTCCCTCTTTCTGTCGAATTCTGGAGGTACTGCGTGTTGAGTGGTAGGAGAGAGTGTCTTAATACTAGATTCCCTCTGCCTACCCTGATGTGTGCGTGATATAGCGTGAAGCTGTTACGTAGATATTTATTGTTGAGATTGAGATGTATGCCAATAAAGTAAATTAAAAATATCTTAATATTTATATATTGTCTATCAATACGTCGTTATTTAAAAGTAATATTTTTATTTAACTTAGTTAATTGTGCTAACAACAACAACAACAATTTCTTATAATAATTTCGATTTCATTAGAACCCATAACTTGATCCTAATATTATGACAATGGGAAAATTTTAGTAGTATTCCTTGAAACAAAAAAAATAGTAAATAATTTGAAATATCAGTGTGCGAGGCCGTCGCGGCAGAGCGTCTGTCTGTAAGCGACGGTTGAGGGCTCACTTTTAATTCGTGGAAACTAATTATTTTCAAATATTCGTTCTGGTAACATGACAAAATACAAGCTTTGAATTCTGCCACCCAACACACAATATTTCTTAAAAGTGGTCGGAGAATGCCTAATGGAGTGTCTTAACAGTCTAGGTATCTTCTGTCTACCTTGCTTTAGGCGAGATACAGAGTGAAGCTAAAAAAAAATTAATTATTTTGTGATAATTTTTAATAAAAATTATTATATTTGTTAATATTTAAATCTAAATGTAAAAAAATATTCATAAAAATAAAAAAATATAAAATAAAAACAAACTATTTTATATAAATACGCAATTAGCTGGACATAAAATGGTATTTTCTAGATTTTAACGAGGTGGGTTGAGTTCTTTATCTTCCTACGAATATATCAGTCAATCGGTCAGTTAGCAAGTGACAACTTCAAAAGTTAATTTTAATGACGTTTAGCACTCGACGTAATAAAAAAAATTGACAGAAAGATTTGGAATGAATTCACCTAATTCTAGGGATTGGAAGGAAGTATAATTATAAAATAGGGATCTCGTTATTGGTGGAAATATAACCTTATTTGATTTGAATACAGTCCGTTCGGGAACGGATTCGTTATGCGTATTTCACGATGCGCGGTGGTAACTGGACTTAAAATGTAACATACACACATCACATCTTCTTCAGCCTGGGCGTCAATGCAAATATCTGGTACACCATTTATCCATTGGTTAGTCATCATCCAAATTAACACCCCTATGACTCTTTTTGGGTTTACTCCAATACTAAAAGTTAGTGTCTAAGTATATAAATAAAACTTTAATGATTGTAAAAAGCGGCTTACGAAATACTTAAACGGCCCCTAGCTGCTAAATATCATAATTCTAGGTCAACCCTATGAATTTGGATTCCTTTGATAGTAATACGTGTTTTTGCGATATAAGCGGCCATATCTTCTTTTAAGGAACTGTAGAAATATTTTTCAAGGAATAGGCTTGAATTTAAACTCGATATCTCCAAGCGTTCCTGAGGTAAAGACTCTTTACAGACAGCCACACAGACAGACAACAAAGTGATCTTATAAAGGTTTTTTCCTTAAAAGATACGGAACCCAAAAAATGCTACTAACTTCTTACAAATTATACAAAACGACCTACGCTTCTAAAATCTACTCTTAAAAATATAATTTTTAAGTAGAAAATTATGTAAACTAAAAGTAATTTCTTTTAAATTATATATTGAATCGCGTAATACATTTACGCTGATGTTTTTAATTATTATTTTTTAAAAAATAATACTTTGTAACTGCTGTTTGTTAAAAAAATCTTTTTCTACATTATAAATAAATATTTTTCTGCAAACTTTCAATACATTTTTAACAGATTTATGTAAGAAAGGGAGGTTATCAATTCGACTGTATTTTTTTGTTTGTTCCCTCGGATCTTATAAAAATGACAAGTTAGACAAACAGGTTTAGTAATTCGGTATTGTAGTAAAACTGTTGTTGACTTTCGAGCTTGACATCGATTTCACAATTATAAGATCTTTTTTTAATTATTCATTGTTTAACAAAATCAAAGTATGCTTTACTTTATGTAAAATATTTTTTTACTTTTAAGTTGTTTGAAATCGGTTTTTTTTGTTAAAAATTAATTTATGCACTTCACGCTCTTTTTATTATTTTGCTGCTTTGTTTGTTGTATTGTTTAAAAAATCACAGTACGCTTCACTTTATAAAAAAATATTTTTCACTTTTTCGTTCGTTGTTTGAAGTCGATTTTTTAAAATAATTGCAAAAAACTGCTTACGTAATATTTGATCGGCCCCCAATTAAGATACTTCTTTTCCTCACTTATAACCGAATTCGAGGCATTGCCTGTAAAAATGGAAGAAATCAACATCACGATTTGCCTCTTTACCAGACCAACGGATCGGAGTTGCAGTCGCATATTTTTGTTGTATTTGTTGATGTTATACAAGCTACAGCTATGACCTTAATATTCATAAAATTAATATTGGTTTTATGATTTTTTTACAATTTTAGCCTTCAATAATTAAATATGCTTACAGCGAAATTCTGAGCAGGGGTTTCGCTATCCTTAATGTTTATTAAAGTTGAAAATAGATATAAAATAAAATACACCCGACAAAAACGTGAACAGAGCAAATAGAACGAAGATAATCGAGGGTGGTGGTAGTTTTCTATACAGTAATTCTTAAAAAAAGTTGGAATCCTTTTTTCGTCCAAGGTGAAATGAGATTGGTTTGGCACATACTATAAACGACGGGCGGAAAATGCTCTTGTTATAACTTTCAAAAGCATTTTTGGACCGTATTTATATTCATGCTTCATAAGCTGTTTTACTATATTGAATAGCAGGATTTATATATAGAATTTTTGTTTTTTAACTCACATCTTTAAATTATACGTATGTTTAGCATAAAAAAAAACCAAATTGACCAATTTCTACTTTGGTCCATTTATATAGTTTGGTCCTATACTAATAAAAAGTAAAAATAATAGATTTCGTTAAGAAATTTAAAAGACAAATTATTTATTTATATTTATATACTTCAGCAAAGACACCGGCAAACGCTGCGGTCACAGCATAAAACATTACAAGGGGGGGGACTTTTTTTGTCGAATCTTTACAACATTGACAAGGAACATCACACATTAGCATTATAAATAAGTTGAGGGGTTTATAAAAACACATGTTAATATAAAAATGTATTTATTCAAATCAAATGTGGGAAGTAACCACCAAGTCTTACAAATTTGTAATTACTATTATTATGTCAAAAACTAAACACTAAAACTAATTATATGCTTATCATAGTAAAATACTTGAAAAATAATAAAGATTACGTATTGAATGTAGGAACTTCAATATGACGTGCTTGTTCATTTTACTGAAATTGTTAAGACAACATCTATAAGCGTCATACAATCTAATAAGTACTTTGATTGAATTCCAAAGTAAATTTCAATAAAGTAGTAAGGCGGATTATTAGGAATAAAAAAGCTGCGTATTTAACAGATACCCGTATATCGTATATAGTGCACAAACTGTTGCGAATGTACTAACTGCATGTTGATAATATTTGATTGAACTTGAAACATTAAAATATACCCTTTATATCGTACAAAAAAATAAACAGAGCACAAGTCAAATTATATAGGACAAATTTCGTATAGGAAAAGTAATTTTTATTACATCAATACATACCTACTACATGTCATAAATCTGTGTATATTCATTTCATATCATATAATTGATATTCAAAATAACGCATACGCGTACATAATGTAAAATCGTTGTAAAATGGCATCAACATATCTATTGCGCGGATACAACAGAATCAATTATAATAAACACAATAAAATGTCCGCCAATTATTACTAGAAGATTACGAGCCAATTACATTATTTGTGCTTAACTCAGACACCTAAAATAATTTCGAGAAATAAATTGATTTTTCTCAATAATAACCTAAACAAAACACATAAAATCCACAGCTTATCGCTTGGTACATTAAAACTTACTACTAAAAAAAGGGTGTACAATATCCCCAGGGAAAAAAAATAATAAAAATTACATATATTGTGATTATATGCTAAATGCGATTGTATTACGAAGTATCAGTTCAAATTTAAAAGCGACGTCGGCCAATCACAAATATATAATTCTACAAGAGAGTGCTTACGAACTCTAGTGTAAATCTTCAGCTTTCGAGCTACCGACAGCGGTGAACGTAGGCATTTGTAGCTCTGTCATCTTCATGTATCTGACAAACGGTTCCCTCCTTGCAATAGCAACTGTAGATAAAAACATTATTTTTAAATAATATGTACATTTTTTTTAGAGAATGGAGTGTCCTAACATTAGGTTCCCTCTGCTTATCTTGCTGTGTGGGGGATAGAAGCGTGAAGGTGATAAAAAATGCATGTTAAATATTGATTAAGTATTGCTCATCAACAACAACAAATGCCAAAATGAATATATTATAAAAATTCCAATAAACAAGGTTCATTACGTCAAGAACTTTTATCGAGACGTGTGATAAATATTAATTTATTACTAATCATGCTGCTAGAGAAATATTTACATTTAATTTATCGTGATTATGTGAAAACAAAGTAATAACTTTGTTATTCTACAGTACATAAAAAGATTTTTTTTCAAATACCTTTATATGTTTAATACCTTAACAGGGTATTTTTTGACAAATCAAATCTTGGACGACTACTTATATATTATTTAAAAAAATATTCACAGTATTTCAAAATAATATTTTTATTTAGTTGAATGAAAATATTTATATATATGCTTTAAAACATTTTACCGTGACACTTACTATGTGTTGCTAATGTTCACTTCGATAATTTTTATGTCGGGCTTGTAGATCGACCATCCGCACGGAGTTTGCGGCGCACATATCTCTTTCGGTGCACGCTGTAACAAAATATAACATTTTTAATATAATTCAATTGAAAACAATTAAAGAATGCTCTAAGTTTAACATAATCTCGAATTTACTACTAATTAACTAGTAATATAAATTAATATACATACATCACAGATAAAATAAATGTTATCATCAAGTCGAGCTCAATTATTTTGTACGTTATTGTTATAGCTACATAATACAATAATTATATTGTAAGTCACATTCTTTGACTTTCCTGAACTTTCTAACGGCGAGACTAACCAGATTCACCTTCATGCAAGTTTTACATGAAGGTTTGCGTTCAATCCGTTAAATGTAATTTAAACCTAACAGATATAAACGTAAAGTAAAACTAATTTGATTTTGTTAAACAAAAATATTTAAAGAAAAAATTATAATTTTGCAGTCAGTCTCAAGCTATTTCTACAACAACTTTAATCAAAGTACTAAACCTGTTTGTTTTACTTTCCTAAAAAAAAAAAAGTAAAACTTCAATCTTAAATAGGTATAATTTTTGTACAAACTAACATTTTGGCATATTGACAAGAACATATATAAAAAATCTTCGTCATAAAAACGTCCTCTTTTTTAAAATTGGTTGAATAGAAATGCAACGATGATGAATCTCGGTTCTGACGAAAAATAAAGTGTCGCTCGACAATCTTTTTCCTTGCTATTGCAATATAGTTATATTTTAAAGAAATCTATATTAAGGCCGGTCGTGGCGCAGAGACACAAAATGTAACTGTAATCGACTGGTTGTGGATTCGATCCCCATCGAGGAAAGGAAATATTTATTTACATTTATATTTTCATTTTTTCGCTCTGGTGTCGAGGCAAAGCGCAGCGTTAAGTTCCACCACTCAGCACGCAATGCCTCCAGAATTCGGCGGAAAGTGAGGAACGGAGTGTCTTAACACTAGGTTCCCTCTGCCTACCCTGCTGTGTACGGGATACAGCGTAAAGCTGATTTAATTTTGATTTAAAAAAAAATCTAACTTGCTTAATTTCAACCGGACCGGATGTCAGAAATGGACCAAATTAAGATAAGACCACACGAGAAGCAGCTTTCAAATAAAAAAAATCTTCAAAATCGGTTCATCTAACACCGTCAAAAGTCATGAGGTAACAAACATAAAAAAACTAAAAAAATACATTCGAACTAATAACCTCCTTTTCTTATATATTATAAGTCTTTAAAAAATATCAAATTTTTATTTGTATTTTAAATTAGAACAAATAGGATCAAATATTTCAAAATTAGTTTTGTTTTTCATACAAACAGGTTCTTTGTTCCATTTTTTTTGGTAAAAATGGAAGACGAACCATGTACAAGCAAAACAGCCTTTAACAATAAACTGAACATTCAAAATGGATAATGGACGAACTTGTCATTGTCACCATAAGTGAGAGACATGTGTACCAACATAACATCGAAATTCGAATATACGTAACCCGCGAAAATTGAAAATTTGCGATACTTTTTGAACACACCTCATAACTATAACAATGTTTGTCTCAGTTGAGTTCGTCTTAAATTAATGTGATATGGCGCTAGTTGTCGCTGGTATTGTTGCATTAAGTTATTGCAGCAGCAAGTTTGCATAAATAGTAATGATAGAGAACTATGAGATACATAAACGATATATCATTTTATTGTAATATACGCGTCTTATATTGTTTATCAATAAAAAATATCTTTATCTAAAAAATCTGCTAAGTTACATAAGTCTATGAAAACTAAAAGCTTCTCAAAAGAAAAGTGAGCAAGTTCTTTTAAAAGCGTTACCCCTGTAAGTCGTGTATGGATGATGTCATCGTACGACGTGTACGTTGCGCCCTTGAGCGTATCCGGCGCGCCTCACGCGGGTCACGCCACGCTCGATTCATTGCTAGGCTGCATGCACACGTCAGACTGACTGCATCTGCTGCCTTGCAAATTGCAATCAATTCATATGAATTGATTGCAATCCATTTGGCACAGTTCAATAACTAAGCATTCTTAACCAACTCGCGACGCAAAGGATGGTAATGTGTTAACAGTTTATGTATGCATGTGTTTTCTTTTAGTTTAAATCTTTTCTAAATTCTGCTCGTGCATGAAAAACACAAATAAGACTTAAATAGTAATTTAGCAAAGTGACACAGGTTTATAATTAAATAAATATTTTTATTATCAATTGTTCATTTTCCACAACTTTAATACTTTATCTAAGGTGACAACTTACAGGCAAGGGTTGACAGTTCCGATATAAACAAGATTTATAAATTAGGTTTGACGTTGACTTTTTTGAATTATATTTATTAAATGTTTATAACATAAAGTTTAATAAAAATTATAACATAAAATATAAAGAATTGTAAATTTTACCACATGCACTAAACTATTTTAAATATAACGTGTTCATTAAAAATATTAAATAATTACGTATTTACAACGCAGTCCCCGCGATATGAGTATGTTCCAAATAAAAGAATGAATGGCGAAATCAAAATACCAACGGGCGAGGAAGCGTCGTATGACATGTAAACAGGAAGAGTACTGCGTATACGGTGTGCGGGTCGTTGACCATTATTTTTTGCCCTCAAATATGTTATGACAGCAAAGTTTTCTAAGACATATGTATGAATGTACGCTTCAAATCGTTCTGTGATAAACAAAAACCAGTTACACCGTTCTATTTACTTCTATTTCTTAATGCATAATATATCCTACATTTCTACTTATTTCAAAGGAATGCAGGTTTAAAAAAAATAATTACTTTTTAATTTTTTTTAATAGATAAGTTATAATCTTTTAAAATGTAAAATACAATAAATATCCTTCCTTCGTCTGTACAAACTCATCATAAGTGTTTTTTTTTTCATCATAAAAGTATTTTTTTTTAAACCTAGTCAACATAACTAATTAAGAACTACGTTGTTACAATTCCCACATTTAACATAATGTGTGGGTAGTTTGAGTTGTGCCAATGTTTTTGAAAATGGATTGTAATATTCTTTTACCTATACAAAAATAGAAATCTATTTTTATAGTGCAAAAAACAAAACTAAACGTTTTTGTATTCCGGTTGAAGAATGTAAATAAATTACTATTATTATTTTAGTTGCCAATTGTAAAGAAAATTAAATAATTGGAATTTACATCGTTAATATTCTAAATTAAAGTAAAGAAGAAAAAAAAATTATAAGTATTACAATTTATATACATTGATCATAAAAAAATATTGTGTTTAAAAAAGCAACTTGTAATGTAGGTGTAAATAATAAAACTATAAAATAAATCAATTCAAAATTTTAAGCCGCTTGAGACTAGTCGTGGCGCAGGTGCGCCAAGTGTGGCTATAAACGCGATAGGTTGTGAGTTCGATTCCTAAAGGAGAAATTTTATAACACTAGGTTTCTTCTACCGTGATTGACTAAATTGCTTTAGAAAATATTATATAGCGTGGGGAACTATTATATGACAATATTTTTATTGTTATTTTTAATCACTACATTATCACCGGGACTTCGAAGAAAACTAGGGAAGATCGATATCTCTATAAATATAACGAACCGATCTCTATAAATATACTACTACTTAAGTATTCAAAATATCGACTTTAATATATTACTAAGTTTTAATAAATAAAATTAATACACGACTACAATACCAACAATTTTTTTTCGAACTACGTACGCACAACAGGTGGTGGTAAATGGAACTAGCATGGCAAGGGTTACAAAGTCCGCGCAAAGGAGGTTGCGGGTGGTAAGTAATATTTTAGTATAAGGTATATTTAAAATATATCGTGTTTCAATTGATATCATTGTTAACCAGCTAAAAATATAGTTCGTTAGTTTTAAACACAAGAAAATTTTAACGACACCTGAACTACCTGCATTTTACGGCGTATGTTGACGATAAAGCACTTTCCGCCCGTCTAAAGCATCCCAACGTAGCACTAGCCAATAACTAAACCGTCACTTTAGTTTCACGCATTTCATCAATGTATGCTGCTATAATAAATAATGTAAGACTCGTATTATATAAATGAAAAAAAAAATGTACTATATATATCTACAACACACGTATTTGCAACATTTTTCATAGTTACTCCGCGAAGTTAGTCAAAGCCTATGTATGACCTTCCTCAACAAATAGATTAGATGTCTGCACGGTTTTTTTTAATTTGAAACCAATAGTTAATAGTGATTAACCAAACAAACTCTTCAACTTTATAATTTAGTGTGGTAGAACGAAATTTTTTTTTTATATGATGTCGGGTAAATTTAAAAAATCTATGGTTTTATCGCAAAAAAATTGTCGTTATAAATTTGAAATTAGTAAAAATTGTCATGACCCGCATTACTTGTTATACAGAAAAAAAAAACAGATTTCAATTCTAATGTATCAGAATCAGATGACCCGGGCTACTTGTTGCTTAGTAGCTGTATGCATTTTGATTGGTCATGTAGGTGAGACGAGTCGGAACTGTGACATACGTGATGTCAGTCACGACGCTCAGCGGCACCGCAGCATCCCGTCATCAAATAATTTCTCTACATTTCAAGATATCCGTCACACGTGAAAAAAAAGGAGAAAACGCGAAAAAGGTTGTGATTTATGTAGACGGTTGTATCATTTCCATAGAATAAAACCAGATAGATAATAGGAATTCTTTTTTTATCACATACTAATGGGCTGTGATAATAAAATCATTGATCGGTTTTAAGGAAATTAAGTAAAATTTCATTTTTTATATTTTAAAACACGAAACAATTCTGATTCTAGTTACGATTTTTAAATCATTTTAAATTCTGCATATAAAGCTATTTTTTTTTATTTACAAGATAAAAAGTATTAGGAAAAACTTGAAATTTGTAGTTTTTAGTACAAATTGGATTTGCAATAGTCGCCTTGCTCGTGCATATTATAGTGTTGGATATTATCATAGGTCAGTTATAACGAAGCAACGATCAATGACGAGAGCACTACCTGGGCTATAACTGTAATACTTATATTGTATCACTTGAGAAGAAATAAATTTCATTTCAAAAATAATTGAAGCCTATAGGTTTAGGCAAATAGTACACGTTTCCGAAAATTCACCGGCACCGTCCCAAGTTTTGCACGTTTTTATTATACACTTACCGTCATGTAAAATATACATTTATAATTTTAAAGCGTAATGATTATTAACAATATACCGATTTCTATGGATATTACTATATAAAATCACTTTCTCATCATGGAATTATTAAAGATTTTTAAATAATTTAAATATATAATAAGGAATAAAGTACTATATTATATCACAAAATGGCTTACCCTATCTCTTGGGACTGAGGCGGCGGTGATGGCGCAAAGCGCGATCAAGAAGAAGAGTGCACGGTTCATTTTCACCAACGGGGGTTAGTCAGTGGTAACGGTTTTAAAATTTCCACAAATACGGTGCTCGCGGTGGCGGATCGTGATGGAGTGCCGGTGGCGGGCGGGCGCCCGTATTTAAGTAGCTTGGAGTGGCCCCACTGTGGCAGCGTGCCGTACCAAATTTTCCTTGTGGAGAGGTTACACTCTCGGCTATAGGCGTTCCTAGGAGATGTTACACGGCCTGTGGCTGCTTATTAAACGACTATTCACTGTCGAAAGCAAAGTTCGTTTGTAAGATATGAACTGATGTTTGCAAAAATATTTTGCTATGTAATAAACAAAATCACATGTATTTATTTATCTTAAGAAGTTATCACTCATTACTATTGCGTTTAAATGACATGAATGGACCTGATAACAGAAGATTCGCACGCGAGCGTACATGATGTGTTGTTTGTTATTCTAGTCGAATACATACTATAAGATCGTTGATCTTGAATTGGTTAATTACAGATTTTTTATATCTACAACTTTTTTATTCAGTTTCATGTTACATCCCCCATTTATCAGGGTAGGCAGAGAGCCTAGTGTTAAGACTCTCCGTTCCCCACTGTCCGCCAAATTTTCGGCGTATTGAATGGCGGCACTAAAGGCCTCTAAACTCAACTATTTAACTTGTAATAGGGATCTGAATGTATGAAATCAAGATATAAAACATTATTGTTTATTATAAGGCCCTTACATGTGTTTTGTATCACGCGTTAAACAATTAACGGGTATTTTTCTAAGAAAATATTCATACAAACATGTTTTTCGTATACCTACATAATATTATCAGTAATGTGTTGACATATTGTTGACGCTATAATATTTCTCAAGGATACATCTATTTATATTTAATATATATTTATATGTTCTCAGCATTACTATTCTACACGAAATTAAGCGCTCCCGCCCTATACTGCGCGGAGTGAGCCCTGATTACACAGTCAACGCAAATTGCATCACCCATGCAAAGTACTATTATAGGTGCCTTTTAAACTCTAAGAATGCCTTAAAATTTGTTTTTAATAACTTTGTTAGACCCGCTCTTGAATCCGCGCCACCTGGTTGGTTTCCAGGAGGCACGGGTTCGAGTCCCGCTACGTTTTCTAAATAAATATTTTACTTTGTTAGACATTTTAATAATAAAAAAAAATTGAGGGTATCTCGTTTGCAAAGTTTTGAGGGTCTGGTTTAAATAAATAGGAAAATTTTATTAAATATCAATAATTTGATACCTTAGCTAATTATTAAAAACTTTAATAAATATTAACATCCGTATTTTTTGTAAATTGGTAAAAAATGTAGTAAATTAAAAACAAATATTTATTTATAAGGTTCGCCAAGTATTCTAGTATTCTAGTAGGTAGGTAGGTAGGTCATATAAACGCATTTTGTATGGTTACGTTGTATAAAAGTACGAGTACCTACAAAAGGCGTTATTAATATTTTAACTTAATATGTTATTTCTAGCGTATGCGTTGACATTATTGAAATTTATTTCATAATAAAGGTGTTAAACATATTTATTAATTTGAGGATTTGAAATTATTATTCCCATAGAAATGGGAAAATAGTGTTTAATTTTTACTTTTTTATACCTTCTACTTCTACTAAAGGAGTATAAAGTAAAAACAAATGTTTATTTATAAGGTTACCAATTATTCTTGTTCCTACCATATACATAGTTACGTTGTATGATTGACACTATATGTAGCCTCTGCATCTTTCTATCTATATTTCTTTTTGATGAATGATCTCTTAATTAACTATTTAATATACTACGACAGTTTATACTATGTAGCATAAAAATATAATTATCATAAATGATTTCAATAGAAATAAAGAAATATTTTGTTAACAAAGAATTTTCCACGTTTGAAATATTTTAGATTTCATTTATATTCTACTTATTTCTATATTATTAGATACTAATATATATATATATGTATATATATATATATATATATATATATATATATATATATATATATATCGACACCAACGCGAAGAAATGTAAATATAAATTTAAGCAAATATTTCATCTCGTCGAGTGGGGATCAAACCCACAACCAGCCGGTTTTACGGGCACACTTATTGCCGCTGCGCCACGACTGGCATCTACTATTAAACAAAATAATTTCGAACATTACTAATTATTATGCAATCGCATATAATACCATTTATATAACATATATATTAATGTACATTCGAGATAATACACTTTCTGTGACAATTACTTAGATTAGGTACATGTTATGCCTACTATCATTTATACAAATTCATTAAAATAATTAGTACAATACTGTATCGAGCAGACGGGTCTTAGAATGGAGACCCCGTACAAAACCCCCTGCTAGATGGACCGAGGACGTGAAGAGGGTGGCAGGAAGCGGATGGATCCGAAGAGTTGAAGATCAAGTGTGGTGGCGAGAATTGGGAAAGTACTATGTCCAACAGTGGATGATTTGAAACCGCACAGTACTCCCAGGTGCCAGGTACCTAGATTGTGTGGATGATATTTTAGCTTGCTAACTACTATGCGGTTAGGAAATTCGATTGTAGATAACAGGTCAAACAGCTCTTCAGAACACTCCTTATGAGATTTTTTTTGTAACAAAGCTTTTAAGCATATAACTACATAGATACTACTCAATTATTCCACATCCTTTATATTAAATATTTCTTTTTGTTTCAGTATTATACAAAAGACGGGCAACAAATGTATCTACGAGGGTTCCATTTTTTCTTTTGAGATACGAAACCCTAAAAAGACAAATTTTAAAGAAAGTATAATAAGAGGAGAAACACATAGTAATTCAAGAGAGAAACAACAATTTAAACTTACTTTTTGTAAGTAAAAAGTTTCATCTTTATTAAAACATTGTTACTCTCAATACGTATTGAGGATTCTCTAGTACGTAGGTACATCGAAATAATTCTGATTTCATATAGGAGTGACCATCACCATCAGAAAGAAATGTTTCTTGAGCTATTGCTGGAAATTATATAAATAATTTCGTCACGTGACAGTTCTCTTTAGTGTGTACTATATCAAACTTCGATCAATTATTCATGGTATAGTCAAAGTCACAGCCAACACCAGTCAAAAAAAAAAGTTAAAAACTAGCATTAAAGAACACTCACAAATTTAGGCAGAGACTAGCGAAAGTGCAGGGCCCTATGATATCTATACAGACGACCAAAAAATATTTGACTTTTACCATTAAAATTAATTTCACTATAATCTCCTACCAAAATTTTAAAGTTTACCATCTATCTCTCTTGTATATCTCTCAATCTTGTTTATTTTATTTTAAAAAATAAAGTAAAAAAGTAACAAAATACTGCATAAAACTAAATCAAAAATGCAATCGCAATAGTTAATTAGACTTACAGACATTTTACCTATTATATAACATTTCTGAAAGCAATCTTCGCAAATTTACAACCTCCTACCTTGACACTGATATCTTCCACGCGAAAAATTTACACACTTTAAAAAAAAATACCACAAATTAAGATGCAATAATTATTTTAATGTATACTACAGCTAACTTAACCCAACTAAATAATAAAAAATGTAGTTTTTATTGCTTATTTAAAACATTTTGTTGTTATTATTTATTAATTTAATCGCATTACATAATTATGTAGTCCTAGCGCAGGGGCACAAAGCGTAACATTAAAATCGACTGGTTGTGGGTTCGATCTCCACTCGAGGAAATGAAATATTTATTTACGTTTATATTTTCATTTCTCCGCTCTGGTGTCTAGGCAAAGCACGACGTTGAGTTCCACTCAACACACAACGCCTCCAGAACTCGGCGAAAAGTGGAGAACGAAGTGTCTTAACACTAGGTTCCCCCTGCGCACCCTGCTGTGTGCTGATTTAATTTGATTTAATTTTTTACATACGTAGTTTACAATATGGCCTAAAGTAACCTTTATATATAAATTGATTTTAATTATCTTAAATGAACTGTATTGTTTCTTTTTAATTGTAATTTATACTTTTAATAGACCCAGTACGATACACAAACTCTCAAATTAGTCATAGTAATTCACTGTTCGTGTGTCAAATAAATATTGAAGTATAACCTTGAAAATTTTCATGACCGTGGAAAATCTAGGATCCCAAGAATATATTCTAAGAATAGCTAATGCATTCAGATGCCAGTTAGTGCAATCAAGTGTATTGAAATGCATAGGTACGCCATATCTACACTAAAAATAACTTTAATAAGCTTTCAAATTGAAAATCCGGTCCTATTCTTGGGCTACAGTGTAAACGATTGTAAAATATACTTATATATATATATTTAAATACGCCAATTATATACAGATATCTAACTCTTCGTGCCGCTGCGCTAGTCTTAGCGCTGTATCCCACTCACTGTATGGTAGGCAAAGGGAACCTAGCGTTAAGACACTCCGTTGCTCACTTTCTGCCGAAAACGCCGCGCTTGTCCTCGACACCAGAGCGAAGAAATGGAAATATAAATTTAAGTAAACATTTCATCTCCTCGAGAGGGGATCGAACCCACAACCAGTCGGTTTTACAGTCACACTTTGTGCCACTGCGCCACGACTGGTCTCGACTAATCTTACCTAAAGTCTTACCTGAAATACGTTTAAATAAAAAATATATATATATATGAAACATTTGATAAAGACGCATAATAGTTAACTATAAGAAATATCAACTGTTTTAGCAAAAGCTGTACATGTACGTAGTTCTCATTGACGTATTATAAAAAAAGATTATAAAAGAAATAGTCTTTAGGTAGCCAGAGGCTAAGAAATAGCACATAAGCATCTGTTCTTCATTATCGTGGTGCATAAGGACAGCGATTGATTGTAAATAGGCGGTTGTAAGTTCGATTTCCACTCAGGGAAATGATTATATTGATTGTTTTAACCTTTGCCGCCTTTGAATTGCACAACTCAGTACAATTCTGTCTAGAATTTTTAGTTCAAAATTAATACAAATTGTTTACTGACAGCACCAGCATTTGCTGTCATGCTATAAAAAAACTGATCAGTAGGTGCTTTTGTATATGAGTCCCTTGAACTTGGGCGGTATTTTGTGATTGCAGACTACGCCAGTGACCTCCACAGAGGCAAAGCGCGACGTTGAATTCCGCCACCTAACACACTGCCTCCACAATTCGGAAGAAAGTTGGGGAACGGAAGTGTCTTAATGGGAACGGAGTGGCTAAACACACCGTGAACAGTAAAGTAAATAAATACGCGGTGTACGTTTACAATGTGAAACTATATATATACAATAGGACTAATAGCCGCACTTAGTGATGTAGCCGATGCGGGTGCCGGTGGAATGATAATAATGGTCCACACGCATTTTAATGATATTAAAAATACTATACACTAAGTTGGTATTTGTCACGACAACGACAATAAAGTAGCTATAGCATGTAACCTAAATAATATACTTAATTTTTAACGTAAAAAAAGGAAACATTGGGTGAGCATTTAAACACATTGGTACAGGCAAAAGCAGTCAAAGTAAAAGCGTGGCGTCAGTTGCTACAATATAGCAGAATTACAGTAGTAATTCTCTTTTATTTCTATCACTAGTTGAGAAACAATGTCAGTTCTCTATCAGCGTGATAACGAAATTAGGGAAATGTTTTGACTAAATATAAATTGTAAATATCGTAGATCGATCGTGTTGGAGGGTAGTAGGAGGAGTAAATAAAATTATCGGACTTTTTAACTAAAATTCATTTTTATATAGCGCTATCATTAACATTAAGAACAATTTAAGAGGAATCATAGAACTTTCTATATTTTATTTTATATCCACTGAGATTCGTTTAATTTAAGTCATCGAAATCTTTAATGGTCAAATTGGCTTAATATCAATTCTTATTAACGTCAGGTGACTAAGAACATGATACGTTTTGGGTGAATGCCAGATTTATAGCGCACGAAGCAGTATTTTAGCAATTGTTTTAAATTTTATTTAATCCACAAACAGCGCGCATTACGCGAACTGTCACAATGAGTTCGTCTGGTTTCGCAAATAACAAGACACTAATTATTGCAATTTATATATCTGTCTGTCTGTCTGGGTGTCTACCGAGTAAATCTTGCTGAAAAGAGACGGAGGGGAAGCGATTTAAGTTTTTATTTGCTTGCACAGAAAAAAAAGATTTACAAAATTTCATAACTTTCTTTAAATCTTATTATAGCTAATCCGCAGTCTTAATATTGTAAACATAAATCAATTTTGTTATGTGTGTAGCACGTAGCTGGCAGGTAAATTTCTAACTGTCAACGTAGTTATGAGTTCGATTCTTATTTAGGAAATAGTATTATTAAAATTATTATAAAGTTCCACCTCTCTACAAGGATTGTCTTGGTTTTGGCTGGAAAACGGAGAATGTTGACTGTGCCTACTCTGCTACGCACGATAAAATTTAAGTAAAAAAAGTATATTATATAAAAGATGTAGGTAGCTAAGCGCTAGGTACGTATTTCTTGGACACAAACCTGTACTTACACAAATAATATTTAAAGTGACGGTATTTAAAACATAATATTTATGCACTTTATAATACAATTAAAGTGACCTTTTTAGCAACATTTAATTTCCCTTAATACTTTATTCTTATCTTGTATATAAAAAATTAAATAACCGTAATGCGGTAACAATTACGAAAATATTTTAGAAAAGGTCCCCTTGACAGTTTGTTTTCTTAAATTCTAATTTGTTATGTAGATGATAGTTAGGTATTATAGGACGGTGTCAATCTTTTTTGATCGTTATACTGTTTTGTCTGAATTGATGTTTACTGAATATTTTATAGGATATACGAGTTTAGTCATTACGATTTTGTATGAACTTTGCAAATATAATTAGAAAAGTAAATTTTAAAATACGTATGTATATATTATGGAGTAAGTTGTGCCCGTCTATCTCGCATTATCGCTGATATGGTAAATTTCATTGTTATTATTAAATAAAGTTGTAGCGAGTTTCATGTACTTTAAATGTTTGAGATAATAAATTATCTCCTTCGGCATTTTGCATTTATTGACACAGACAATCTGGTTTCTCTATTTACTACACATGTGAAAATTAACCAGGCTAGTAGCCATAGTAAAAATACATTTTTAAAAAAATATAATAAAATGTTCTCAATATATATTTCAAAAATAACATAACAAAGATTCCCTTAAAATGTTACTTTCATTTAGAAGAAATGTTGTAGTCAATTTTGAACAGAAAATGGTTTCTTATTTAGTGCTTTGCAAAACGACTGGTTTAAAATGGAGTTCCAATAACAAAGGTGACAAACAGAGCCGTAAATTACGAAAGTCATAAAATAAACCCGAGTACCCACAAATCTTGGCCGTGTATGTGTGGAACATTCAGCTGTTGCTATGGTGTTCAACGCCCGTTTTCGTTTCAGATTTCAAGTAAGAATAACTAACTTAAGTCGTTACAATTTATGTGTTACAATAGAAAAATGTATAGATACTACTTATTGTCATTCGATGATAATTTGGTCTGTTTGATTTTCAAGTAGCTAAACATACATACAAATAGCATATACATTTATAGGAGTTTTAATCTTTCTAAAGCTCAGTGCCTTACATATATGTATATATATACTAGAGTAGATCAGCGTTGCCAGACGTCCCGATTTTGGCGGGCCGCACAGTAAGTGGGACCAAGTGATGCGCTTCAACTCATAAGTCCGTAACTCATTTAATTAACATCATAAAGTATTCAAATTTTACATATAAAATATATTTGCTATCAACAACATAAAACAAATGTTAATAAAAGTCACGAGTAATTTAATAAAAAAAAATCGTCATAAATAAATGCTACTTATTTCTATACCCTTATTTTTAAAATGATTATTATTATTCAATTGTTAAAAGTAACTTAACTATCTTAATTTAGGCTTTTAAACAAAAAAGTGATGTGTCTCTGCGCTGGCTTCTTTATCCTCATGACTTTCTGTATTCTCGGTTGCTGTTGCAGACCACTTTTTAAAAGATAAATTGTACGACATATCCTCTCCATACAACTGATCAGGTCATGTAATGTAGATATTTGAAAGAAATTTCGTTTTCTTTTTCTCATTCTGTTTCCATTACTTTTGTTATTAATTATTAATCTGTGCAGTAACGACTGTTATCAATTAAAAAATAAATTAAATATAAAGAAAAATTATAATTTCACCACGTTCATTGCAAGAAACGTAAAGGTAAAGAACGTGAACGTTACGTTCAAAACATCAAGACCAGTCGTGGCGCAAGGGCACAAAGTGCGACTGTCAAATCTACTGGTTGTGAGTTCGATCCCACACGAGGAGATGAAATATTTATTAACATATAATTTTTTTTTACTTTTTCACTAAGCTTTTTTTTACTTTTCACTATTATTCTTATTTTTTTTCTTTTTCTTGGTAGGCAAAGCCCGGAGTCGAGTTTCGCCACTTAAAACGCAATGCCTCCAGAACTCGGCGGAAAATGGGAAACGGAGTGTCTTACCACTAGGTTCCCTCTGCTTACCCTGCTGTGAGCGGGATGCGTGAAGCTGATAAACGTTATCTTTCAAAAATACACATTAATATTTTCCATATTAAAATAAGCCGTCTGGAAGTTTAATTTACACTTAAAAAACAAAAAAATAATAATTAAACGCCAATTTTTAAAATAAAAGCAGTATTCATGAAATATCAAAATTATTATGAAATGGCGCAAATATGCGCATCATAGTATGCAATACTATAGTTTTCTCGGCAGCGGCAGTCAGCGGCAACAGTGAAAACTGTAATTAAAAAACATAAATGTTAAAATATAACAACCTAAAATTTTTAAGATATAATATATATGATAAGGAAATTAGATATAATAATACATTTAAAAAGGGTACGGACCAAGTGTCTGTAGTGTTAAGAAATAACAATAAAAAAAAATTAAAAAAATTAAGATTCATTTTTAACAGCTAATTATTTTTTCTTAAATAAGAGATAATCTCATAAATTATGAAACCTTTATAAAAATGTATAATATAAATTGTAGTTAGGTACTACAGAAATTCATGAAGAAACTAAATCTTAAAAATAGTGCTATACAAGTATACTACAGTACGTAAGATAGCTAAATATCGAAGTGTATTGTTTGAAGGTCATTTGGGATACTTTTTACTGCTATCCAAAATACAAATCTTATTCTATTGATAAATTATTTTCTTCTAGTATATTATCGTATATAAAAATCAACAGAACTTTAAAATTACGAGATTCTCTTGTATAGGAGCGTCCCACTGTGGCCCAAAATTTAAATGGCCTGAGTGGGACAGACATGGTCCCCCTTCTTGTGAATTATTCCACACACTTTGGGAATTCCTATTTAATTACTGTATTTTTTAATAAGTTGCTAACAATTCTAAGAATCTCGCTTTTCCCCGAGGCAAAATGTGACAACGCTGGTATAGTAATACTACGACAAAACCTCCACAGCTCCAGCCAGGCAAACAATTTTGTTTAACTTTAACTATAACGCCTTTTCTATAACGTGATATAATAGACGATAAAATATAAACACATCTGATAAAAAATAACAAAATAATATAAGATAATAAAAGCCAATATGAAATAATTAACGATGAATTAATTAAAGTTTTCTTCATGTTTATGGGTGAATTGACAAATAAAAAAGCTTTTTGGTAAAGATATAACGCTATAAACAAAGTGTACTTTGGTCGGATGTTTTAAAAATAGCAAAGAAGGAAAATTTGACGTAAACAATTTAGAAGAATCGTTAAAAATAATTTCTTCATACCTACATATGTCATCATTCATTTTTGTGAATGAAAAGTGCCAAGACTGATGCTGACGTTATTCGTTGGATATATTTAAAACAAATTCTTCCCATTTTTTTTGTGTATTGAGTGACGTCTAGGAAATAATACATTTTATATTTTTTAATTATATTTCAACTTCAGGCTTTTCATCTTGCATATTACGGCAATCAGATCTAGTGTCAAGATAGTCCATTTTCCGCTTTACGCCGGATTTCGAGACATTCTTTGTTAAATGGCTGAACTCAACGTCGCATTCTGTCTTGTCGAAGCTGAGAGATATAAATAATATATTCCTCCGAGAGGGAATCGAACCTAAAACCTTCGCATTCACAGTTAAACCTTCTGCTTCTGCTTCACTGTGACATACCAGCCACTACGTGTTTTATATTGTATTAGTTTCTTTTGAATATTTGATTTATTGCATTTTAAAACTAAGCTGTAATAAGATCTACGTTTTGCAAGAATAAGTTACTGCTTAACTTTTGTTTTAAACAACTGCGCCTTTATCGGTCGCGAATATTTACTCAATGTGACCTAATATAATATGGCACCATCCTTACACAACACACAAACTCCATTAATTGTGTATAATTTTAGAAATCCAAACACCTGATGATCTTATCACGGCTGTCTGACAAGCGTCCCTGGGCGTCTCATCCGTGCGGGTGACCTAGATGAGCTGCCTGCACTGCATGCAGTTCAGTGCCCTATCGAATGTATCGAAGTATTATTAGCATCTGTTGTCCTCTCGAACACGGAATATGCTATTTTAAAAAGGCTTCAAGCGCTTGGGGAACGAAGCGGTCGGCCTTGTTATTGTGTCGTTCGTCCCCAATTTTCGTTGCAAAAAACGGTAGCTAATTGTTATTTTTTATACCCGTAAATTAATATATAATGCTTACTAATTCTATAATTTCAAATCATGTAAATAAATAAATCAACAAAATAATCCAAGCATCTCGTAATAAAAAAGAGTACTTCATAGTGAAACGTGGGGAACGGAATGTCTTCATACTAGGTTCCCTCTGCCCACCCTGCTGTGTGCCGGATACAGCGTGAGGCTGATAAAAAAAATCCACAATAAATAAGAAAAAAATAAGACCTTAAAAATGTATTATATTAAACATTCCTCTTGCAGTTGCATGAATTAATTTTTCGAATACCTGCTTTTAAAAATACGACCGACACGACGTTGGTTTATCAAACACATTTTGATTAAATACACAAAACCGAAGCTAGTAATCCTTCTTAATTATTATTTTCTTTATCTATTCGTTTAACATTTTGAAAATGTCGTTATTTTTTCCTTTAATACTTTTTCCTTTAATTATTTGTGTTACCGTCATAATATTTTTAAATAATATTATCAAATAATACATAGAGGTCGGTCCGTGCCTCAAGGGCACAAAGTGTGACTGTAAACGCAACTGGTTGTGGATACGATCTCCGCACGAGGAAATGCAATATTTATTTTAATTACTGGTTTAATTTATTTTATTTTAAATAATATATGAAATGCAAGCAAGTTTATCAAGTGGCCACGTGTCCTTTGTAAAACGATCGCAGACAGCAGGGCGGCGCGGCGCGGGCGACCACAACCGCATTGAGATACCGATGTTCCGTTTGCGTCTACGCAACAGATACACAACTACAACAGCTACAGTACATACAGACTACAGTCTACTACATCTTTATATGTGGATGGTTATATTATTAAATACGAGGTGGGTGTGTTTTGAAATCGATATTATGTCGTATGCAGATTAAACAAATTTAAACAACTTCACACTGTATCCCGCACACTGCAGGGCAGACAGAGGGAACCTAGTGTTAAGATATTGCGTTCCCCACTTTTCATCAAACTACGAAGGTATTGCGTATTTAGTGGTGGAACTTAATGCCGCGCCTTATCTTGACAGCAGAGCGAAAAAAATTTTTTTTTTTTATTTTCTCGAATTGGGATTGAATTGAACCCACAACCTGTCGCGTTTACAGTCACGCATTTGTGCATACTGCCTTACACAAACTCAAAATTTTCTTTATTCAAATATATATTGTAAGCACGTTTGAATCGTCGATTGAACAAAAAAAAAAAAAGATACCACCGGCTCGGAAGGCAGTTCTGCGGAAAGAAAGAAGAAACCAGTCGGTTTTAAAGTCACACTTCGTGCCGCTGCGCCACGACTGGTCTCGTTACACATATATAATAATAAAATATTATTTAACAACTAATATAACTATTTTTTTAATGATCATTACAACCTACCTACATAAAGAAATGAGAAGTTGTATAATGATAACTTTACAGTGTTTATACAAATACTTATAGGTCGAGATCCCATTGCATGTATCTACAGGTTTCTGTTTTTTAAAGAAACTTATTTTTAAAAATGATAAATGATAATAGAATACATTACGCCAGGGTTGCCTAGAAAAAACTGTGCTGCAATCACCTTCAATTAGATTTATGGTAATTCGTTTTTTTTTAAATTAGCACTCACATGTTTTCATTTCAAGGAAAATTGGATAAGGAAAGAGAAATTATATATCAAATTAGAGTTTATTCCTTTCTCAACACTAATCGCCAATAAATTCATGCTTAGCGGCTTAGCTTAGCCAGAGCCCTGTCATCTGATATCCCACTTGAACTACAATATAAAATTTCAATTTTATAAGACTATTATTTTTTAGGACTTAACCACAAATGTATGGATTTCCGTTTTTTTCCTGAAATAATACTAACTGTAGATGCTAGCTGCATTGTGAAGTTTCATAATTCTAGGTCAACCAAATGCACTTTATTCATTTTAATTCCCTTTATAGTGTCGAAAAACGCGTTTTTTGCGATTAAGTAAAAGTAGAAATACGAGTTTTTCAGGAAATCAATTGAGCGTAGATCAGAGTATACGATTTGAATCTTAACTCGATATTTCCAAGCTTTCCTAAGATAAGGGCAGATTGAAATTCAAATAGATGAACCTTTATTTTCGCATTAAAAATTAAAACTTTTTTATATGTATTATAATTTAAAATAAATAAAAATAAATCAGCTTCACGCTGTATCCCGCACACAGCAGGGTAGGCAGAGGGAACCTAGTGTTTTTAGACACTCCATTCCCCACTTTCTGCCGATTTCTGGAGGCATTGCGTGTTGAGTGGCAGAACTCAACGCCGCGCTTAGCCTCGACACCAGAGCGAAGAAATGGAAATATAAATTTAAGTAAATATTTCATCTCCTCGAGTGGGGATCGAACCCACAACTAGTCGGCTTACAGTCACACTTCGTGCCGCTGCGCCACGACTGGCCTCGATTTATGATGAAGCGATTATAAAGTTCAACGCTTTAATTTCCTTAAAATTATAAAATAAACATTACCATTCACATATTCTAAGCAAAATCATACATTAATCATTTGTCCAGATGTTGAAGTGACATACAACTTCATCTCTAAATTTTGAAATTTAACCGAAAGAAAGAGGACATCAAATAAAAATACTGCATCGTGTACGAAGCTTAAAAACCTTGAAATATTATTAAAAATATAAAGAAAAATCCTGTTTCAAGTTACAACTGAGTCAAGTTGAGTCGAGTCGAGTCAAATACCCACAAGTTGTCGAAAAGAAGACTGTTAATTTTTATGGGTCAGGATGTGGAAAATATATATAGGTAGATACCTACATATCATATCAGTTTTTACTTTGGTTGGGCTGGTTCATGCATATGTCAAGAGTTATAAAATCAAAAGATGTTCTCTTAATTTTTAACCGATTTCTGTAAAGTGAGGAGGCTATCAATTCGACTATTTTTTTATATGTTTTTGTACCTCAGAGTTTTGAGTGGGTTGGATTTTGATGATTCTTTTAGTTAAAAGCTGGTGTACTTGGCTTGTTGTTTTAGTTAAAAACTGGTATACTTGGCTTGGCTGGTGGCTTACCGTGTGGTTCCATTTTAATTTCGTCCATTTCTGACAATGTTATCCATAAGAAATTCTATGTGATTTTCTTAGTCCTAAATTTCCATTAAAAATATGCACGACAAATAGACGAATAACTCAATCATCACGACAACGACTGCGATGATTATTTTTGATTGTAAATAACACTTCAAGAGTAGTTTCTTGAGAGTTTGGTTCTGCATATGGAAACCAATTAAAGTCGGTTTTGTGGTTAAAATTTGATTAATTAATAATATAATTAATTAATAATTTTTAACACAACTTACAATTTACAAGCGATATAAATATCAAACTTACTTTTTTGTAGGCTGGGGTGGTGCAGGGGCACAAGCGCGGGACTGTTAACGCAACGATTGTGGATTCGATTCACTCTCGGGGGATGAAATATTAAATATATTTATTTCTTCGTTCTGGCAACAAGGCATTAATAAGGATGTTAAATCTTGACCTACTAAAATTTTACAGGGTTCCATGAATTTATTTGGTGAAAGAATTGACACTAACTGTTAATCCTGTTATTTTTTCTTCGCACTTTTTATGCAGTTAATATTTACTTGTTTTGTCACAATTTGGTTATTTTACTATTTTAAATTGGGATTTCGCAAAATTTAGAAATCTTATTATTTCATTAAAAGATTTCCTAATTTTGAGAACAGACGTGACGCAGTGGCACAAAATGCGACTAGTTGTGAGTTCGATCCCCACTCGAGGAAGTGAAATATTTATTTACATTTATATTTTCATTTCTACGCCCTGGCTCTAGGGCAAAAGCGTCAAAAAAGTCGACCCCAGCGTCAAAAAAGAGACAGACTAATAACCAGTGTTCCTGTTGTTGAGTCTTTCTACTAATTAAAAAAACCAGTTAAATGTAAAATCAGACTCACCCACTGAGGCTTCCGTAACTAACTTAACGCGAAGTACAACTTATATTGTTGACTAATTTAAGTTTGCGCATGCAATAATTTTGTTCAACTACAAATATGTTTGTATAGATTTTTTTATATGAAATTCCTATAAATTTTCACATTTCGATTTTCATATGTTTCTTCTTATTTGTATTGTAAGTTCTCACATTCGTCCATATTTTATAATTGTCGTCGAGAAGTATCCTATAGGTACGGTACGGTACCTATTGATTACGAATTTCATTGAGTTAACTAGATTTGTTTCAGTTTAATATTTCCACTCTTACAACGCTCACAAACAAACAGACGGACAACAAAGTGATCCTATAAGGGCTTCGTATTCATCTTTTGAGGTAAACTACATTTTTTTTTTTTTTATAATTTTCAAATAGTTTTATAACGTTTATAAGGTTTGCAGAATCTCTGCGAGAGCCCGAGCGAGATGTGAATGCAAATTCAGTATATCGCTAGTGACTGCCTGCTACGTCATACTCGTATCTCGACTTACCTTACACTGAATTACATATATTTATTTTAAATTAAACTGTGTCTTCTTTATGCTACTAATAAATACGGTGACTGACTAAAATAGTGCATTTCCCAGCCAGAGACGCTCTTGAGGGTATGTGACATGTGTATAATGGTAAAAATAATTTACCTTTAGAGGCCAGTCGTGGTGAAGGGCACAAAGTATGACTGTAAAATCGACTGGTTGTGGGTTCAAACCTGTACTGTACTGTGTTAATTGCATTAACATTTATATTTTCATTTTTCGCTCTGGTGTCGAGGCAAAGCGCGGAATTGATTTCCGCCACGCACGCAAAGCCTGCGTGGCGAACTCTGAAGAAAGTGGGGAACGGAGTGTCTTAGCTCTAGGTTCTTTCTGCTGTGTGCAGCAGGGATACAGCGTGAAGCTGATTTAATTTGTTTTAATTTTATACTTACTTAGTTAATACATATATTAGGGTAATTACTAATGCTATATACTAACTGCGTATAAAGCTCATTAAAATTGATCTCTTAATTATATGTACCTACTTATAAATTATTACAAACTACGCAGTAATGGATCTGCTTTGAAATACTGCGGCGTGTGCCCTCACGCAGCTGCCCGATACCAGTGTTACGTCAACACAGGGCTCTGACCTTTCACCATTCATTCATAGATTTCTTACTCCTACAATGATCATTAGGTTATCGAATTGTAATAAAGATAGCCAAGCCAGTGAACCAATTAAGTGGGAGTTTTAAAACTTTTCTTCTTTTTAGTCCTATAATATCAATGTTGTACCTAAGTAGGATTACTACGGAAGACAAAAAATATTTTTCCTCTTCCACCAGTCACATTTAATCACTATGATATTCAGCTTCATTTGTTTAAAATATTTTAATAATTTTAAAACTTAAAGGCCAATATGTTCGTTCATAGTTCAATATTAAAAATGAATGGTACGTCACAAGGATCTCCCGGGCGAGAGATATCCTAGTGCTACTGAGTTAGTGTTATGGCGCTGTTTAGTTGCTTAAACTTTAATTGTATTTATATTTAGAAGAAAAAATATTTTGTATTGGCTTGTTACAACTTATTTATGTTGTTAGCATCTCTGTAGGGAGATTTTTACAAATTTCCGCTACCCAAAGATAATTACTAAGAATTATCGTTTGGCAAGAGAGAAACTATTTTTAAATATTTTTAAACATTTTTTAAAGTGTTATTCCACACTTAGGAAAGATAAATACTTATTTAGAAAAGGTATAAAAATTTCGACGTATTTTGTATAGTTTATTCTGTTATATGCAAAAAAAGTCCGTTTATCTGGGTGTTTTAGATTAGATATTGGCGCGCGGTAACGCAGTGTTTTCCGCCTACATTCCAATCCCACATGAATATCAGGATAAAGTATATAGACAAGAAAGTTTTACCCCACAACTTCCTCTATTCTCTTGTAAAAGTCCCGTAAAAATTGGTTTAGTAGCGCCGGAGGTTAGGTCAGGTTAGGTTAGAAAAACAAAAAGATAGGCAGACAGATAAAAATTTCAAATCATTTGTTGTATATTATGAACTTGAAATGTATGCTGAAATCGTAGACAGAAACTTGAAATTTATTCATATGTATGTCACCGAGCTTGCCTCATAATTCTCACGACTTCTCAATAAGACCAACACCCGCAAAAGGGTTCTCTCTGCCTACCGGTATGCGTGCAGCGTGTACAAGAGTGACGCTGGCCAATCGAAAACAAAATACATTTAATGACAAAAGGTCACGTATGATTCAGTTTTAAGGAATTCAAGATGATTTCTACAAAATGTCATAATACCTCTTAAAATCAGAAATAACATTTATTTGTAATAAAGCTAATATAAAAAAAAAAACGTTAAAACAACTTCACGCTGTATGCCGCACACAGTAATATAGGCAGAGGGAACCTGTGTGGAAATGTTAAGACACTGTTTCCCACTTTACGCCAAATTCTGGAGATAATGATATATTTAATATCATAAATATATTATCGGTGACAATAACTTTAATAATATTATCTAGGACATTGAGTTGACATTGAATTGAATCTTCTTATGTTTATCATATTTTATTTCTCTATGAATCATGACTTCTTGCATTTTTTTTTACTTTGACTTCTCGTGTGTGTGTCAATAGTAAGAATAGAATTAGTCCTTTTAAGCATCCCATCTCTATTCTGTTTATTTTTTACTTTCAGCGTATTCACTACACGCAACATTGTAAATTACTATTGATTTTGTGTGTGAGATAAGAATGCTCAATGTGTAATGTTTATATACTACGCTGGACGGCAATAAGGTATTGTAATATATATGTTTTATCAGTAAGTGAATTGTAAATTCTATATGAGAATAAATTAATTCTGAAACCGTTATATATTGTCGTATATTGTCGTAATTTATTACTATATAATGAGTTCTCCAGACTTTCAGTAATTTTCCACGGCTGAGACAGATTTATATTAATAATAGGGTTGATCGTCGTTCGAAGAGAGTGTGAGAGTTCGAAGTGAATCCCACACGTGAAAAGGTGGCTTCCAAAATATGATAAAGTCCTCATTCAATTGCTGCTTTGCTTCTAAAGTAAAAGTTATTTTTACATGATTATCGACGCGTCCAATTATTAATCGATAGCAGATACTTTACATACAATCAGAAAATCTCGTGATTCATGGTTTATGCCTATTTTACAGAGGAGGTACTTACCCAACAACGGATATTTTGTATATGGTATACATGAAAAATATTCCGCAGTCTGTCATAAAGCGATACAAAAAAAACGTATGTTACCAATATAGTTTTAAGTTGGAATTTTTTTGTATATACAATAATAAATTCTATTAAAAAACACACACACACACAAACGCAAAGCTTAGCTTAAGTCCCGCGAACTGTAAAAAGATATAAGATCTAACAAAATAGTAACTAATAAGAAAAAAGCTAACCGGTAGCCCTATAGCTAGTACAGTCTGTTTGTGACCCCCTTTCTTTGCACAATGACACGATGATCACACTTTGCCAATCGTTTAGCGATAGTTATTTTTTCCAGTATAAGTTTTACAAAAATCTAACCAAGTCTCAGATGTGCAGAATTTCACCGAATTCTGTTGGTGGAGTGGAGTCGGAACTATATTAAAGGAAACGGAGTGTGTTAACACTATATCCTCTCTCCCTACTCCACTATGGTGCGGGAGACAACGCCAAATTAAGAAAACTTAGAATAATTGTTTTTTTTATATATTTTGTACATACAACATATAAAAAACAACATTATTTGATCCTCCTTACCCATACGGGCAAGAATATATTGAACTTAAAATGAATCCTTTTATCCAAAAAATATTAGAGCCCTTTATGATTATCCCGAGCGCCCACATACATAAATAAGGCCCTACAACCAGTTTTGCCAACCTTAGAAAAGCAAAAAACAGCACATGGAACTAAGCAAAGTTCCCATTCATAATTGTTATATGCATTTCAAAAAAACAGTAGATATATTAAGTAAAACAGAAAGCAGAGCTACCAAGGCAAAAACAGTCAATCTACTGTTAAAATAGTAGGGCTGGTAACACTGCCTGCAAGAGATACAGATTAACAACAACCGAAGTAAAGTTACGTGATGTACTCCATTCTAAGTCATATCAATTGTTTCTTTTTCTGGCACGCCTAAAACCCATAAACTATAAAGTAAATAAACAATTGCTTGACAGCTTGACACAAGTGATTGTAAATTTATAAATTTTGTACTCATACGTAATCCGTAATCCGTATTGAATTTACGTGAGGTTAGTTTATTATTTTAGAATAGAATAATTTAATTTATTGATACCGTGGAACCGCTGTAATTAAAGAGATTTATTAATAATATTTATCGATACGATTACTGAAGTCGAAGGTAACTAACTCTGTTCTACTGACATAATCTATATATAATGAAACTGTATAATAGAAATTTTTCGAAAAATAATGTAATTTACTTGTTATTAGTGAAATTTATGAACATTATATATATATAATTTCAGCATTAACCTTTGTAACAACATGTCATTATACACTGTACCTAAAGATTTACGAGGATTAAGAGCGTGTTTAGTTTGTTCATTAATAAAGGTATGTAAATACACGTATAGCTTCAATATATACTTAAACAAATTTTAAATTATTAACTTATATCACACTTTCGTCTTCTCCAGACCTTTGACCAATTTGAATATGATGGCTGTGACAATTGTGATGAATTTCTCCGAATGAAAAATAATAAGGACAATGTGTATGACTGCACTAGTAATAATTTTGACGGGTTAGTATTAATATTCATTTTAGTAAAACAATACACAACTTAAATAAATTTATAAGAAATTTATTATTAATAAATATTATACATTACAGAATGATTGCTGTGATGAGCCCTGAAGATAGTTGGGTATGCAAATGGCAGAGAATAAGTAAGTTTCATACTAAAAAATGCATATTTTTAAAGACACATCAAAAATTCTTTTGTCCTTGAAGTGCGATGGTTGTGGGTTTGTGTCCCAGTTAGATAAATCAATTAATTTTATTTCCTTGCTATTATTAATATTATATTAACTAATAAATTTATTCAAAGAAATCACTAATTAAATCTTACACACAATTATAAACACTCCTCACTCACTGCATGTGAGTGAGTGAGAGTGTAACAAATACAAATCAAATAACACATTGTTTAATTGTGATTGTCCACAAATGTAAGAGGATGATATGTCATATGTGTATTAACACAGAGATCACGTCACACTAGAGCCTAATTGTTGGATAATTATTGCTCTCAATAGGCTAATTATACAACTTTCTTGTGGTGATTGGAACAATTTCTGAAATACAGGGAATATAAGCAAATTGTTTGTGTTAAAATGTTTTTTTATGTGAATATTTTTGTTAATATTATTAAACATAATAATATAACACTTATTGCTAAAAAAAAACATATACAGTTTTACAACAATTATAAAGGATTATACAGTTCACTGGTGCTTTAGTTTCGACTGTCAAGCATTTTTTTTCAGTTACCTTTGAAAACATTATAACAATTATACACTACAACCAGTTGTAAATAGCATGCATCATCTCAATAATGTCATCTGATATTTGATCTGAAGTTACTCTTTGAGTTGAACTATATCTGGCTTCTGCTCTTCCATTTTATGATATATAAATTTTGTTATTATATGAATCAACACCTATCTGAGTACCTAAAGATCTACTATTAATGTTTTCTGTTTTACATTAAAGTCAGACTTGGTAAAATTGAGGAGTCTAAATTATTTCAGTGCTTCCTAATCACAGTAATAGATTATCAATATTATTACCACAGCTACTACAAAATAGTCATTTATTATTATTAAATGCAGTTTAAGTATTTAAAATTTTAAAAATAACTAAACCTAACCTAACCTGTACTTAGAAACTGTCAAATCAGTCTACATCATCTTTGTCTGACCTAATGAATGACACTTGTTTCCACACATATATGATTTCCCTATATACTATATAATTTCAATAAGTGATATGTATCACCTAATAACAATACTTCACACGAGTTTCCTTCAATAAGGGCCTTTGCCTACCAGCAACCATCACCATCAATGGGTACCCCATTGACACAATTCCACTGCTTCTTTCTTTTTCATCTACATCTACCTTCGTTTACATAAGTTCGCTAACAATATTATATTTCTGTTGTCATTTACCACCTGTTTTATTATAGGTAGATTTTGTAAAGGAGTTTATGCTATATCTGTATCGGGTCGCCTTCCAGCAGGAGTTATCAGAGAAATGAAGAGTCGTGGTATAGCCTACAGACCAAGAGATACCAGTCAGAGATAAAAATATGGAAAATATTTATTTCAATTTAGTTAGTTATAAACTTACTTCTATTACTCTTAGGTAATATTAAGAAATATGTTAAAATATATTCTAAGAAAATAAATAACATTTTGCTAATCTCTTTATATAAAATAAAGGTTATGTGTAAAAACGTGATGAATGTTTGAATGAATAAATGCTCCAATTTAAAAATGTTTTTTTTTAATTATTGGATATTTTTTTTAGCATCATACTATGCCCCGCACATAACAGCGTAGGTAGAGAGAACCCGGAAACCTAATGGTAATTCCGGAATTACTTATTATCTGTACAGATTATTTTATTCAATGAAATCAAAAAGTTTGTAAGTAAGTATTAATTGAAAATTGTGTAAAAAAATCGCCATTAATAGAAAATTCCAATAAATGTCCTCAATGAATTGTAATGTTGTCTATGGCCAATGTAAAATCTAATAATTTAATTTCCATACAAAAAAATTACAATGGTAAAATTTTTTTTTTTTTTTTTTTGGCGAAATAGCATATGACTGCAGTAGATAAAATACTTGTCGGTTCTAACCCCACTAAAGAGAATTCATTATTTTTATACCCTGCTTTGACAAACAATATTGAGTTCTGCCTGTCAACACATAATTTGAAAGAAATTTGAAGGCAAAAACTAAAATATTTTGAAACTAAGTTCTCTTTGCCACCCTGCTATGTGAGGAAAATCATAAAATTGCTGAAACAGATTGATTTATTAAATAAATGCACTTTGAATAATAACATTTTATTTAACACTTTTCTAATAAAACTAACTTTAAGTTACATAATTAAATGCACTTTACATTGAATACATTAACTAGATGATTAAATAAATAAATATTTTTATTAGGAAATTAAAAAAGAGCTTTTGTTTACTCAAGTAATAAAAATTTCCAGAACTATTAATTATAAGTCAAATGTTTGTTATAAATATACTGGAACTGCAAACAGTGTGATAAATGGAATATACACAAGCATTACAACTATAAAATTAAGAAATACTCTGGCTGTCAATGTGATGCAAGGAATAAAATCTTTTTTGATCTATTAACAAGACCAAGGATGGTCCTACACTCAATATTTGCATTTGTGCCTCAAAATTTGGGCAGAATGTGGGAACTAGGGTGATAATATAAGAGTCTCTCTACCTACCCTGCTATTCAAGAGATATTGTATGAAGCTAAAAAAATATATTATTGATAATACTATTCACACATTATAATAATTAAAATAGTAAGGGATCTCTATTCATCATTTGTAATGGCTGTTTTTGAATTTGAATTGCTGACATTAAATATATTCCAAATTGTAATTGGGCTGAAAGCACAAAGAAGGCTGCATGTAGTTATCTGTCAACTGTTAGATTCTGGTGGAACTTTAAATTCACTGTCAGTACCCAAAACATTCTTATCTACTTCTTTAAAATCAATATTTTGTTGCTTCATGGCTTTCTGAAATAGTAATATAATTAGTCACACACTATTTACATATTACATCTTTTATTTCAGCTTCACAATGCATCCTGCACATGACAAGGCAGGCAGTTGATTTTACAGTCACAGTTTGTGACTGGCGCCACACTGGCCTCAAAGTGTTACATCATTCCATTTAATATTTTTAAGTAATAGCATTGCCACTTATGTATAGAACATTGAACTAACACAAAAATAAATTAGTAGGATTTATTTATTAATATAATAAAATTAAGATGTAAATATTCAAACTTTACCTTTACACACTCTTGATAAATTTTAAATATTCCAGCACACATCGAATCATCGTGATCACCTTTTAAGAAACGATCCGAAAACCAAGAGTTGAAACAATCATCATATTTTTTTTTTAATTCCGTACACTCTTCTCCTATGCTATTCATTCTAAATTTGATTACTATTTATGTACAAATATACAATGAATTATGTTGAAGGTTGTAAATAAAAGGAAACAATTGCGATTCCTTGTGTAACTCGATAATTGATAAGGATAACCTATTTTGACAAATTATTTAAGACTTTGGCATTTTATCAGGGCTGCCAATTATATAAAGATAGAAAATTATATAAAACAGTAGAGGAGAGTAGTATCGATAATACATTTAAAGGACAATGTGTACGCTTCTACAATAGGATCCCAGAAAATGTCAGAGAATTTTCTATATCACGATTTAAAAAATGTAAAAAGACGTTTGTGTGTTAAAGGTTATTTATAACCAACTACAGTTTGTTTCAGAGGTATTATTGTCGCAACTAATTAAATATATTGTGTTTGTTTAAAATTGATTAAAAAAATTCCCGCTGAGTTTCTTGTTCTTTTCAGGTCTGAAGCATTAAATTTAGTGAACCTAATGTTCGATAATTGTTTGACTATGACCTTACATGAAGTATTAACATGAATGGTAAATGTAAAAAGAGTAATTTCAATTATACTTCAATATATTTTCTATACATATTTTAAGTCAGAAAATAATTCTACCACTACGTTTTAATGCACCTAGAATTTCAGTGTCTCGACCATATTTTTTAAAGATACACAGATATTAAAATATAATTAGTGTTGTACATATTACATTATTATCTGTACGTTGTGACTTGTGCTGTGCTTAATGTCATAATATTGTATTTTTAGGTTATATCAACATATGACAGTGTTATGATTTTACTTTAATCGTTAACATAAAATATTAAATAAAAGAAAATGAGTGAAAATATATTACAGGATAATCGGTTTGTCAAATATCTTAATGATCCTCGTTATAAGCAAATACCTAAACATGAACGAAAGGTGAAGATTGATAAAAGATTTGAATCTATGTTTAATGATGAAAAATTTAAAGTAAAATATACGGTTGATAAACGCGGAAGGCCAATAAACGAGACATCAACAGAAAATTTACGTAGATACTATGATTTGGATGAGTCTGACGAGGACTCAGATGCTGAAGAAGTTGAATCCGAACAGGGTTCAGACTCCTGTGACCGAAATCAAAAACATAACATTATTGATGACGAAAGTCCTGGTCGTTTTGTTAAAAGAATTTCCACCGAGGATGATGATAATGTAAAGGAAATATCTAATGAGACAATCAAATTTAAAAATGATAAATTAGTGCGTGGAAATCTAGATAAAAAAATAAAAAATAGACTATTGGACTTAGATATTGATTATGCTCGTGGTGAAGGTATATATGGGCTTTATGAATTAACAATGATAAAGACACTAGCAAGTTATGAATGCATATATTCAAATTTATTTTAGGTACTGTACTGTCAGACTCATCTAGTGATGAAGAGAGCAGTGAAGAAGGAGAAGATAGTGAATTAGAGCATGAATGGGGTGAATTAGACGCCGATGCTGAGACTACAGATGAATCAACAAGAAGGTCATATTCCAATATATATAATATAGTAAAAATAAAGGTTTTGTTTGGGTTTGGTTAAAAATAGTAGTATGTAAATAAAATAATTTTTAACCCCCAGATTAGCTTATGTTATAATTCTTATTAATTATAATTCTTTCCCCTTGAGAAGGTATCAAACCCACAACCATTGTTACATTCACATCCTAATGCCCCTGTGCTACAATTGCCTAAATCTAATATTTTTTTAAATATTTGTGATGCTTTAAAATATATAAGACTTATTAATTTAGTAGTAAATATTTTAATTTCAAATGTTAAATTAAATATTTATCTTGCATCCAAGAAATCTAAACTCATCAATTTGAAGTGTAAAAGTAGGACTTTGAGGTTGGAAAAGCAAAATGGGAAATCTGGTGTGGCAGAGATGAATTTAAATAGAAAGCAGGTTCACACTTTTCCTATGTACCAGGGCAGGATACCTAGTGTTATGAATCTTCACTCCCCACTTTGTCTAATTTTTACCTGACTAAAAAGGATCCCTATCCTTGAAGTCATATAACATTTATGGCTGTTGTGATTCAGTGAGTTTCAGTGAGCGAGTGAGCCTCTGATTATAAACACTACAATTGTGTTTTCCATTTTCCTTTGAGTGAATACATAATTTCAATTTTCACGCTTTGCTTAGAAGACAAAGCGCGGTGATGAGTTCTGCCACTCAATACTTAAAAATTGGATGGTGCGTGGATCCATTGTGAAGTTATAAAAAAATATTTCATCAAGAAAACCTATGGATAAAATGAGAAAAAATTGTAAAATTTTGATGTTCAATATTATAGGATAGCAATCTGTAACATGGACTGGGATAACATAAAGGCAACAGATCTAATGGTACTACTTAGTTCATTTTTACCTCCTGGTGGTGCAATATATAATGTAACTGTAAGTATTATTTGAAAAATCAGAATTTTAAATAAATACTTATCTTTTTAAATATAAATTCCTTATAAATATAATATATATAGATATTTTAAATTAATACGTCTGTACATACACATACACGCAGTGGGTGTGTTGCTCGTTAGCAGAGCAAGGAAATGAAAATATTTAATATTATTATATATTTCCTCGAGTGGGAATCGAACCTGTCGTGTTTACGGTCGCACAACTGCACACGCACATCATAAGTAATCATGATTTTTTAAATTAATTGTAGTAACTGTGTTTTTAAGATTTATCCATCTGAATATGGTTTAAAAAGAATACAAGAAGAAGAAATCAAAGGGCCAATTGAGTTAACTGCAAAATCTGAAGACACACTCTCTGATGATGGTGGCAATGAAGAAGGTAACTGAGACAGAGGCCACTATAACATATTATTTAAATATTTATCATTCTCCATCAGTCTCATGATGGCCATCATAGTAGGTTCAATCTCTTCTTAGGGGTATGAATATTCTCATAAAAAAATTTAAGTTCATTATTTAACTTGAACTTAACTTTATTGTCGGATTTCTCTTTTTATGTAAAGATTTTCTATTATTTTCAAGCTAAGTTTTTTGTTAGTACAAACTAACTCTGTGTACAAAGATATTCATGTAATCGTATTATTTTTAAAAGGTTCTTCGTATCATATGGAAAAACTGCGTCGGTATCAGTTGAACAGACTTAAATACTACTATGCAGTAGTGGAATGTGACTCAGTTACTACAGCGGACAAGCTGTACAGTGAATGCGACGGTATGGAATATGAAAGTAGTGCTACCAAGCTGGATATGCGGTTTATACCTGACGACGTCACATTTGAACAGGTGAATAGGCTTATAGTCAAAAATCTTATAGAATAATCGAGGCCAGTCGTGGCGCATTGGTACAAAGTGTGACTGTAAAACCGACTGGTTGTGGGTTCGATCCCCACTCGAGGAGATAAAATATTTACTTAAATTTATATTTTCATTTCTTCGCTCTGGTGTCGAGGCTAAGCGCGGCGTTGAGTTCTGCCACTCAACACGCAATGCCTCCAGAATTCGGCAGAAAGTGGGGAACGGAGTGTCTTAACACTAGGTTCCCTCTGCCTACCCTGCTGTGTGCGGAATACAGCGTGAAGCAGATTTTTTTTTTTTTTATCTTATAGAATATTTAATTGGCTGATATTTTCAATGTTTCATACATATATATATATAATTTCAGGAGCCACGTGAAACTTGCAACAAGCTACCAGATTTGACTAAGTACAAACCGCGGTTGTTTACGACGACGGCGTTGCAACAAGCCAAAGTGGATCTCACGTGGGACGCCACCAACCCCAACCGGACTGAGCTTATAAAAAGTGCCCTCGATGGCAAAATTGATGATTTGGATTTGAAAGAGTATCTTGCTTCCAGTAGCGAAGGTAATTAGAGCATTGATGTCATAAAGCTCAGCAACTGTAATCGAAACTATCTACTGCTAACTACTATAGTCATAGAGCATAGTAGCGGACTCTAAATGATATTTTAGTTTTGTTTTATTTTATACTTATTTAGAAAACGTTTCCTAAGTGTGGAATAACACTTTAAAAATTATTTTATTTAATCTAAAATAAAATAAAGAACTTGGAAGTTGTACCTACCACAGGTATACCAGCCCCTGATGAAATGAAACTAATATAAAAAATAAATTGATAGATAAGTCACCCGAATCCAAAATCTAATATCCGTTCGATTTCAGACTCGGGTGACATATTTATCAATTATTTTTTACCCGACCCGACCCGAATCTAATACCCGTTAGTTATGGACAGTACGAAATATAATTATATCTGTAACCGACGCTAACATATTATTCTTCCTATATCAAAAATGTAGATCAGAAATGTGATATTCATAACAATCCCCTATTGTAAGTTACTTTATACAAAAATATAGTAAAATAAAAAAGTAGTTGATAATTTCCGAAATGAAATTTTTTAAATATTCATCTATCATATTCTTAGTTTTTAATGGCTTTGGTTAGAGGCCAATTTAGGACTCCTCCTCAATGTATAAACACCCTTAGTCGACCTCCTGAGCTGTCTATCCTACATAGCCAAATATTTAGTGCCAAGACACTCCATCCTCCATTTCGCCGAGTTACAATTAGACTTTTACAGATGAAGGTGTAGAAGAACAAGAAGAAAAGTCCGATAATGAAGAAGAAGATCCCATACAAAAATATAAATTACTACTCGAAGATATAGAGAAAAAAGAACAGAAGAAAGGAAATAAAGATATGGAAATGGAAATCACATGGGGTCTGGGGGCCAAGGACAGAGCGGAAGAGCTGGTCAAAAAGAAAATTAATGAAGGTAATCGAATTGCTGTCTAGCTAACATTAATTCAAATTATTCTGAATTTATGACATTGCATGTTGTGTTGCGGAACTTAACGCCGTACTTACCCTCACTACAGCGGCAGAATAAAAATAAACATTTCTCGAACCGGAATCAAATCTGCTAAGATTAAAATCTTTATATCTACAGGTAGCAAAAAAATATATATTAATTATTAGTAATTAATATTTATTTATTTATTTATTATTTATTATTAATAACTATTATTATAAAAGAAAGAGAAGAAAAATAATCATATTTTGATAGGATATTTTTTTACCAATCATATCCACTAACATTTTATTGTAATAATTTTTCAGATGATAAAGATTTGACACCTTTCGAAAAATTATTGCAAAAGAAAAAAGACAAGAAAAAACAAAGAAAAATGAAAATGAAAGAACTTAAAGAAAACAAAGATTTAGAGTCCGCAAATAATTCTTCAGACGAAATACCCTCAGATATTGATATGAATGATCCATATTTCGCAGAAGAGCTTAATAAACCAGAGTTTAAAAACAAACTGAATAACAAGAAGATATCTAAAACGAAAGACATTAATGAATCAGAAGAGGATGAAAAGAAAAAAGCTGAATTAGAATTACTTTTAGACGATGACGATGGTAAGGAGCATTTCAGTCTCAAAAAGATACAGGACGCCGAGAATATTTCAAAGAAGTCAAAGCGAAAAAGGAAACTTAAAGAAAAGATGAGAGAACAAAAATCAGTAATTCAAGATTTCGAAATAAATGTAAACGATCAAAGATTTGCCGCATTGTATGACTCGCATCACTACAACATCGACCCTACTGATCCAAACTTCAAGAAAACTAAGAACATGGAAAGACTCATTCAAGAGAAATTAAAACGGAGGCCTTCAGAAAACCTCCATGAAGAGAATGCACCAAAAAAATCTAAAGAAGACACTGAGTTAAATGTTTTAGTTAAAAATCTTAAAAGAAAAACAAAAAATATTATGAATAAATAAATTTTCGCTGTTTTATATTGTTTTTTATTTTAAGAAACAAACTAGTAAATTAAATCAAATCAGCTTCACGCTGTATTCAGCACACAGCAGGGCAGGCAGAGGGAACCTAGTGTTAAGACACTCCGGTCCCTACTGTTCGCCGAGTTCTGGAGGCATTGCGTGTTGAGTGGCGGAATTCATCGCCGCGTTTTGCCTTGACACTAGAGTGAAGAAATGAAAATATAAATTTAAGTAAATATGTCATATGTTTGAGTGGGAATCGAACCTACAACCAGTCAGTTTGGCAAAGCGCGGCGTTGAGTTCTGCCACTCCACGCAATGCCTCCAAAATTCGGCTGAAAGTGGGGAACGGAGTGTAATAACACTAGGTTCCCTCTGCCTACCCTGCTGTCTGCAGGATATAGCGTGAAGCTAATTAAAAATTTCTATCAGCTTACTGTAGTATCTTCAAAGACATTTAATGGTTTAAGCTTACTGGATAATGATGGGTAGCGTCATTGATACGTGTTTAAATGAAAATTATTTATATTGACACTATTTTTCTTATTGTAAAGTTTGTTTGTACATATTTTGTAAATATTTCTTTATACATTAACTTCAGTGTGTGTGCGCTGTCGTATTGTTCTTTTATTATTTTCTTTACCCTGTTGTTTTCAGATAAACATTCCCTTTTTAATTTATCATGTCACAAAGAAGTCAAATATAGGTAGAGATAGTAGAACTACAATTGCGAATAATAATCGGTTACATCTTAGTAATGAAAGCGACGAAGAAAATTGACGATTGTTATAAAATAAGAGTTAAATAAAAAAAACTTAACCGATTTTAGATACTAATGCTTACTGTTACATCAAGTATATAAAAATTAGCGACCCGATTGCGTCTTCGCCTGCTTGAACAACGTCTAATAAGATTATAATTTTTAAGACAATATCTATACATTGAAAACCAAAGTTTCGGCAGTAATTTTACAATTATTTAAAGCAAGATAAAATAAGATACTGTTTATTTTAGTCTGGATAGATAAAGTGAAGACTAAAATAAAACAAATTAATATCGTCGATAATTAATATATAATAGTCAATAATTTATTTATTATTAAGTGTTATGATGCACTTAATGCTTTTTTAATTTCTCTTCCTAACGCTGCCCCAAGTGGTGGAGGTACGGCATTTCCAATCTGTAAAACAAACATATTTTAGTTATTTTATTACGATGATGTAAAAAAATGATGAAAAACAATATTTTTATGCTAAGTAAGAAAATTGTCTTTTTCAGTACATGCAACCAACATTAGTAGGGAATTCGAATCTATACTATAATCAATTACATAATATAGAGATTTTTTAATAAAATATAACACATTTTGTTTGTTTTAATGTTAGTTGCCATTTTATGTCACTGTATATTAATATAATACGAGTATATTTATTTATTTTTTATGTTTACGCACACGCTACATTGCCAATTTTCTGACCAAAAGCCGTTGTGGCTCAGTGGCATAATGGTGTGAAAATACTTTAGTGTGGGTTCGATTCACTCGCGGGAATGAAATATTAAATTTCATTCCCACATTTATTCTCCATTTCTTCATTATGGTAAGAAGACCTTTGCCTTTTTGTAGTAATATATTTTTTATTCTTTATCTTCACACATTTTGCCTATTATAAAAGATTGATAAAATCTTGGTAATGGAGCAAAATTTTGTTGCAATTCCGGACATTTTATTAACATTTGTTTAAACAAAATTAAATAAATAATTTAATTTTGTTTAAACCATTCGCGACTGACAAGCCGTTCCGCTACTCAAATTCTTCGTTTCCTCAAAAATTCCTCGAGAATCATGCTATAGGGCGTACGAACCTGTCGGTGCTTGTCGAGCACGGTGCCCGCGAACAGGTAGGAGTCGCGGAAGCCCTGCGAGCGCGCGCACTCGCGCACCGACACCACGCGCGCCTGCTCGGGGTGCAGCACGCGGCCCTGCTTGCCCATCGGCTCGGGGTCCGTCACCGTCGTGCTGAAGTAGCCGTCCCACGCGATGCGACCTGCCGTGAACGACTTGCTTTATATACGAGTACTCTACTGATAATTACGCAGATTACATTTTAACATTTCTCTTATCTTTGCTAATTTTATTCTGGTATACAATGCGCAAAAGTTCAGAAAGCTGTCAGATAATAATGATTAAACAGTCTTCATGTTGACTGATGTGGCATTATCGTTTTCATTTAAACATTTACATATTAAAATTATTTTTTTTTATATTGCTGCCTTCTGCAAAGAGGCTCAGTGACTTAAAAAATTAGCTGACATGGCAAAATAGGAAGTTATAGGACTGAATGACACCTCATGTCTCGGATATGATTATTGTAGATGTGAAAATGTTAACACACCTCGAGAGAAATACATAAAGGTTTATCTTGCTTTTAAACAAGCAAGATGTAATGACGTGTCACGTACCGTACAGACCGGCCCAGTTGTTGTGCCGGTTGGCGGTGTGCGGCAGACACCACGGGATGAGCGTGTTCTCCTGCTTGTCGTGCGGCGAGCACGCGCGCCCCGCCGCGCACGCGCACACGCCGCGCGGCGCGCCCGTGCCCGAGCGCCCGTTCTTCTTGTCCTCGTAGCGGTATTGGAGGACCTGGCGTGTTTACAATATACATTACATTGTTTCATATTTTTATATAGTTAGGAAAATAAACCATATAGTATATGTTAGCATCTCACTAGGGAGGACTTTTTACAAATTCACGCTCATTTAACATTACAATGTTTTGAATGATGACCCGGCGAGCGTACCTTGCAGCGGGTGCCGTCGGAGAGCGGCACGGCCACGTTGGGCAGGTCGCGCCAGTCGGCGCCGGGCGCGGCCGGCACGCGCGCGATACGCGCCTGGATGAGCGGCGCCATGCTCTTGCACACGTGGTCGCGCAGGCGCGCGCCGGCGTCGCTGCCCTCGCGGCCGCGCACCAGGCGCTGGAAGTGCGTGGCGGGCGCGCTGCCGTACTCCAGGTCGGCACAGCGGGCGCCGTCGCGCACGGGCGGCAGGTCGCCCATGGCGTCTCGCACGCAGCACGTGCGGCGCGGCGCCGACTGCGCCTCCTCCCACTGTGCGTCGGCGGCGAAGCGCTTGCCGTCCACGGTGGCGGTCAGCGCGCAGGCGCGGCGGCTGAACACGTGCGTGGGGCGCGGGTAGGCGGGCAGCCGCCAGCCCGGCGCCGCCGCCAGCACCACGAGGCGCCGCCGCGTCTGCGGCACGCCGTAGCTGCCCGCCTGCAGCACGCCGAACGTGCACTGGTAGCCCATGTCCAGCAGCGCCCGCAGCGTCAGCTTGAGGACCATGCCCTTCTTGAAGGCGACGAAGTTCCTCACGTTCTCGAGGATGAAGTACTTGGGGCGGTAGTAGTCGCAGTAGGAGAGGTAGGAGGCGACGAGGGAGTTCTTGAAGTTGGAGTACTCCCTGGAGTTGAAACGGTTCATGCCGGAGAAGCCCTGGCAGGGCGGGCCGCCGCACAGCAGCTCGACCTCGCCGCGCGCGGGCAGGCGCAGGCCGGCGGGCGAGTGCGAGGCGCCGGCCAGCGCGTGGCGCAGAAGCTCGTTGCAGTCGTCGCGGAACACTGCGCAGGCGCGGTTGTTGAGCGCGTAGGCGTGCGCGGCCGCCTCCACGTGCTCCACGGCCCAGCGGCACTCGGCCGCGCCGGCCTGGTGCAGGCCCTCGGACAGCCCGCCGCAGCCGGCGAACACGTCCAATGTTCTCAAAGGTCTCACTTTCGTTTCTTCTATTTTGGTAACCGTTTCTACTGCTTTGCTCGATTTTCCTTTGCCTTTGCCCTTTCCCTTGTCCGTGCGACCTACGCTTTTGGCGTGCTGAGGGACGTCCTCGAACTCTCCGGAAGATTTATTAAACGCTGAACGGAAATATATTCTATTCGGATCTCTCTCCAGCCAATCGTATAGATAGTCTTGCTGAGGAATGTTATCTATGTAGACTAAGTGGCACGGGCCCACGACGCTGGAAAACGAAACTTCCCTCAATTCCTCACTCCAATAGACAACATTGAGATCCTCATTTTGAGGGAATCTACTTGTAGTATTTTCTGGCCTATACAAAATATTCACTTTTAAATATATATCTTGAGGTGCGACGAGAGGGCCGGCTCCGGCCGCGGTAACTGCTGCAATGTGCCCTACACAGAATGGCTCGCCTGTGTCTATATTGGAGCCTCGTAAATAATTGTCACTCTTTCTATAATATTCTGGATATATATCTTCATCAACCTTTTCTAGTTTCATTTTTCCATTATTGTCTTTATCCATAATACTATTTTTAAGTTTGAATGTCCCTGGTTTAAGAAATACTCCACCACCTTTTTTATAGTCGTCATCTCTCCATCTAACCGTCGTCCACTCAGTTCTATTGGCATCCACAAAGGATGACTTTTCTAAGATTTTGTCAAAAACTTTTGGAATATCTCTCGCATCACGTTTAGTTTTACGCTCACACGAAGGACAAAACCTGTGTTTTCTCAATTGGTTGGGACACTCTGGATCCGCCGGCAAATCCTCAAATCGAGCAGTAAATCTTTCATAGTACTTTTGGTAGAAGTATGTTTTACCATCATCTTCAAAAAACTCTTCAACAACTTCTTTTCCGCCCAACTGAAACCAATCTTTGGGTGGTTCTTTTCTCTCCACGTACGCTTTCCTCAATATCGACGACAAGGGAGCACCGTGACAGCATCTGTCACCCAGATACACCTCGCGCGGGTCGCCGACCTCCCCTAATACTGTGTCTGATGAACGTATAAAAACTTCTGCATGAAAATATCCAGACTTAGGGTTAATTATTTCCTTCCACATGTAGGTGACTCTTGCGACCATTGCCGGGATGTTGGGCTGAGACGTCTCCACCATGACGTAATCTCCGATCCGGAGTTCGGCGCCATCCATCTCGACGCTTTCGTAATATACTTTGGTGGAGTCGGCCTTGAGGGGTTCGGCCAGCCATTTGATAGCTTTATTGTGGGCGCCAGTGAGCTTGACGGGCACGGCGTCGTCGATGTGGTCGGGCGGGCGCGCGGGCGCGGCGTCGTCGTCCGCGTCGTCGTCGTCGGCCTGCTGCACGGCCATGTTGGGGCACAGGCGCCGCACGCACGCCTTCTTGGTGCGGCCGTGGCCCCCGAACTTAGCCATGGCGCGGCACGCGTTGCACTGCCCGCAGTCGGGCATCTGACACGCTTCACACACCCCGCACCTCTTTCTTCTCAGCACCAATTCGTGGTTGGTCTTGTCCAGCTGATTTGTAAAGAAACTTTCGAAAGTTTTCCTAACTAGTGGAGTGGTAGTGGCTTTCGTCCACGCCTTTTTATCGACTTTCTTGTAATCTATTTTGGCATGGACTTTCCGTTTTCCGAATTTTATACCCATCAACTTGATAAGTTCCCTCATGCATGGGAGCGTAATGAGTGGTTCAGAATCCTCATCAGTCTCCAAGCTCACGACTTGGTCACAAACAAATTGAGAATGTTTATGCAACATTTCCTCTGTCATTTGTGCACTATCCAAGTCTGGTATAGAGTTTTCTCTCACTACTTCGAGCAGATCTTCATAAGTAGGTTGAAGATAGTGATACTCTTCTAAATATTCTACTACTACTTTGCTCAGCCATATTTTTTCGTATAAATTGTTCATAAGAGGTGTATATTCTGTGCTCGGTTTAAGTAGATTATATTCTCCAAATTCTGTCGACAATGTAATACAATTTCTTGTTCCTCCATCAAAGCCATGTATAAACCTTAAAAATGTTATGGTATCATTTTTGTTGTTCTTGTTACAGTCTTGGTGCGGGGCACAAAGTGCGCAGCAAAATCAAATGGTTATGAGTTCGATCCTCACTTGAAGAAATGAAATATTTATTTAAATTTATACTTTGATTTTTTTATTCCTATTAGAAAATTCTAATTATAATAATAAGTGACATGAAAAATATCCAATTAAGGGTTAAACTCCCAATATAGGGAAAAAATATAATAACACTCTAAGATATGTTTATTTATTGTGAAAATTATTATTTATTTAATATTTCCATTTTCTTTCTCTGGTAACAATGCAATCTGTGTAACTGAATTCTTTCACTAACCACACAATGAAAGTGGCAAACGGATGTGTCTTAATGAAAAATGATGTGTCTTAACATTAGGTTTCCTCTGCATTCTATGTGCAGGATAAAGTGTGAAGATTGATGATTTTCTTTCTTTTCATGCTGTAAGGGTAGCAAGGTAGCTAGAGAGAATGTAGGGCCAATCGCTACAGTCTCTGCAAACTTTTTTCTCCTTGTCTACTGTCAAACTCTTCCAGTATCACCAGTACTGGGTTTTCAAAATCTTATTCTTAAGAAAAAAGGTACTGGCAAAGTAAATTATAACAACACATAAAAAACTTACCACTCTATAATTGGACCAACATCCTTTACTGGTATAGAATCCTCATCAATATCAGAAGACTCAGTACAAATGGATTTTAAGTAACCTGACATGTATATCCTGACATCACTTTCTACAAGTCCACCATCAATAGGACATAAGTGACCTTGTTCATCAAATATAGAAAACCCTGTTATATTTGTTTGTGGTCTCTCCATAATGTCACCTTCTTCACCTAAACCAATTAAATACATTTCAATATATCACCATGAAAACAAAAGTACTGGAATATTGACAACTTAGAAAGTTAACCCTTTGCACTCGAGGCCATTGCCACTTCGAATCGGCTGGACACCATATTGGTGCCGCAAAGAGTTAATATTGTTGATATAATTTTAAAGTTCTTTTTTGCATATAGTGATATGCAAAAAAGAAACCTCTCCTCCACATGTAGAAGGGTAGGCAAATGAACCTTATTAATATTAGAGTCTCCTTTGGAGTGTAAGCACTCCATTCTCAAAGCACTGTTCCATTTTTGAGGTATTTAGTATTGAGTGACAGAGAACTCAAAACCATATTTTGTCTTCTTATTAAATTAAAATCAGCTTCAGCAGGGTAGGTATGGGGTACCTAATGTTAAGACACTCCGTTCCCAACTTTCCTCCAAATTCTAAATACATTCCATTATGAAACTCAACAAAAATTAAAACAATGAAAATGTAGATAAATATTTTATTTCCTTTAGGGGGAATCAAGCCCACAACTAGTAGCACTTACAATATAAAGTATTTTATCTGACAAAATTGCTACACAATAATTGTTTTATTAAATTGGCTGATGCTTTAAAACTATATTATTGAAATATGTTAGTAATTCATCTCTTTCTTAATAGTAAGCAGATAATTGTGTAGTTGAATTGACCAAAACCATGAAGTCAGTACTTAAAAATAAATATTAATCTTACCAGAAGCAAGTACCAATTTTTCATCAGTCAGTGCAATAAATTCTTCTATGGCATTTTGAGGGTGCCCTTGGTAATATAGAATGTCTGAATTATTTAAGAATTGTCCACATATGTCACATTTTTCTAAATTTGCCATCGGGGTTTTTTCTACATTATTTTTCAATTGCTCTTTATCATCTTTGTTGGTTTCAAATTCATTATTATTTACATAATTAAATTTTTCACTGTCACTAATTACATTCAGATCATTATTTCTAACAATATTGTCATTATGAGGTTCATCATTACATAAAGCACTAGTAAAGTTTACATCATGTTTTTTATTTGCTTCTTTTAATACGCTCTCAGAGCATTCAATATTTTCTTTTTCGTCAAGCTTTTTTCTTTTCTAAAATATAAAATGATTAAAATTGTGAACATATCCTTAGAAACAAAATAAAATATCAAATATTAATATTAAAACCTACCAAATTATTATCACTCAATTGAACTTCAGGACTTCTGTTGCGCTTCGTTCGAAACATGTTATTAATCTTTAACTGATGGTTTTTAACCGAAATGTTTTCTTGGACATTATTTGTTGAAGACATGGCCGGCATTTCAATCCACTCTCAAATAATACTTATGTATTAAGTACCTTATAAATATAATTTCAATGGATTTTTCATACTCTCATAATAACTAACAAAAACTTATTAAAAGACAGTTTTCTATATTTCATGGCAGTTGTCAACAATCAAGTAATTGATAAAGCGCGGGAACCTTTTGCTATGTGTATCATGGCTCTTAGGCGTGCCAGTTCAGCTCAGTTTACTTCTCCTTCCTTCATTCTTTCAACAGATTTCCTTCTTATTTTATAAAAAAATTATATATCATAATTATTACTTAACATTGAATTATTTTAAAAAAACATCTAACTTTTTTAAAAAAATATAGGTTTGGGTGCTATTATACAGCTTTTGGATTCTACCATAAAAGCTAGCAAATAATTTTTTTTTTACATTTTTTTAGATAGATTATCTATGGTATGGTATTCTCCGATTTACGGTGATTGGATGTCGGTAGCCGTGAAGCGATGTCGAGCACAGAGTAAAGGATAATATAATAACTGATATATACTGTAAATGTCACTCGTTGTTAGGTTAATATCTAAGTTTAAAAATGTTAAAACCTTTTAATAAATATATAAATCCGAAAAACTTGAAAGCGTTCCGAGCGTTTTCTATAAATCCCTTTCCTGATATTGATGTAGATTACTACTGCAATAAGAGGAACATATTAGAAATAGAAAAAAATATAAATAACAGAAAGGGAATCGGAGATATTAATAAAGTGCAAAAAATATTTGATTTATTTAAAAACACTTCATCTAGTGACATTTTATACCATAATATTAAAACTGACTTATACAAAGAACTATTAAATTTGCCCAATAAAAGTCATCCGGTTGTCGAAACTTATAAAGATACCCCAAAGATAGTCCATCAAATAAACAAATTAAAAGAGTTTGATGATTATAAACCATTAGAATTTGGTGAAATAACAAAACTTTTAAACCTAATGAGAACGGATAAATTAGGAAACACCTGTGGCACTAAAAGTTATTATTATTTACATGAATTAGCAGAATTGGAAGAAGCATTAATAAAATATACAGTTGCGGTATTAATGAAAAATAAATTTAATTTAATATCAGTGCCAGACATTTTATCTAGTAACACTTTAAAAAGCTGTGGAATGATGATAAATAATGATCGTACACAAGTATGTATAAATATTGTTATATTTTATTGGTTAATATATTTTTTTCATTAATATAATTTTATATTGATAGATTTATTCATTAGATCCAGTACATCATGGACCTGATTTATATTTATCTGGTACAGCGGAGATGTCTCTTGCTGGATTATTGGCTAATACAATTCATTTCAAAGAAAATTTGCCCTTAAAATTGACAGCAGTTAGTAGATGTTTTAGAGCAGAGACTTCAAATATAACTGAAGAAAGAGGGACCTATAGGTATAAACATTACATAATTAAATATTATACAATATAATCATTCCAAGGCAATTTTGGCCCAGGGGCCCTAGAGTGTAAATGTAATGTGACAGTTGCGGGTTTCATTCCCCCTCAGGGGAATAAAATCTTTAATATGCTTATTCCCTCCCTCTGTTGCAAAAGTTGCTGTTCTGTTGCAAAGTGTTGAGAAAGTGGGGAACTTTTAAAGGATTCAATTATATTTTTTCACAATGTGTTATACATAAACTATTCATCTTTTATTGGCTATTTCTTAATATGTCTTTTATACTAACTTTTTTGTAGAGTGCATCAGTTTACAAAAGTTGAAATGTTTATTGTATCATTGCCAGAACATTCTGATCAAATGTTAGAATATATAAGGAAAATACAAGAAGAATTGTTTACACCATTAGGTTTCCATATGAAAGTTTTAGATATGCCAGCACATGAACTCGGAGCTCCTGCATATAGGTAAAAATACATTATTGATAATTAAAAATATGTAAAAAATTAAGTTATTACATTGTGGCACCTTAAGATAGTATCTAACCGTAACATAAATAAATACTGCTTTAATTTAATTCAATTTATAGGTAAAATACCATAGTGTTTTATTATAAGATTTAGAAGATTTTTACAACACCCGACAGTAAATGACATGGTTGTAATATTCATCATCATTCACACAATCAAGTGTTATATTTCCCTCTGTTCTAACAATTCAAAATTCCACATTGACCTCAGCCATACAACAAAGAATTGCCCTTTGATTGAGCTCCATCATACAACAAACAATTTGGTCGAAAAGTGGTGAATGGGAAGTCAAAGTAATTTGACATTTGAGTTTGCTTTGCCTACCCTGTCAAATTTGTGATACAGGCTGATGAAAAAAAAAAATGAAAGATTTAATAATAATAACTTTTATTTTCAGAAAATATGATATTGAAGCTTGGATGCCTGGACGAAAAAATTATGGAGAAATTTCAAGTTGTAGCAATTGCACTGATTATCAATCCAGAAGGCTAAATATTAAGTACATAGATAGCAATAAAGAAAATTATGCACATACACTTAATGGCACTGCATGTGCAATACCAAGGATGCTTATAACTTTGCTTGAATCCCATCAAGATCCCAAAGGAAAAATTCATATTCCACTAGTACTCCAACCATTTATGAATGGCAAGAAGACTATTGGAAAAAATGTGAATATACCTTCTTTAAAACTCTTGAAGTCTTTAAAGAAATAAAAGGTATATGATATATAACATTATTTCATTTGAATCACCAAGTGGTGAGTTCGAGGTTGGATTCCCACTTGAGCAAATAAAATATTTAATATATTCATTTCCTTACTCTAGTAATGAGGCAAAGCGCAGTGTCAAATTCTGCCACTCAACACAATGTGAAAGTGAGAAATGGAAGTGTCTTTACACTAGGTTTCCTCTGCCTACCTATGCCATGTGTGGTATACAGATTTTATAATGTTTTATCATCACTTTAATATTTAGTACTCATAGCATATGGTACATATTGTAAATATTAATTTTAATTTTATAGGTGAAGGCATTATTTTAAACAGATCTCATTTTAAGAAGCAATCTTTTATTTACCATACAACTTTCAAAAAGCTCATCTACATCCACTTTAAAGGCCAGCAATATGCCTATAACCCTTTTGGTGTTACATGGGATTGTGGGTGACAGTGATCACTTCCAAAAGTAGATGACCTGTACAACTTACAATATTTACTCTATTGGTATTATACACAATACAATATTTACTTGTCAAAATCATTAATTACTTTGTTTATATATTGTTATTGTATTTTAACATTATATACCATAATTAAACACAAGTTTTAGTTGAAAAAGTTTTTCTATTATTATTACCCAAACACTATTCTTAACATTCATTTATATTTATTTCTTTTTTGATATTTTTCGAATTTTTGCTTTAAAAGTGTTAATGTCTATAGGAGGTACCTCTGATAGATTTAGCTCTTTATCAGATTTTTCTTGTGGTGGAACAAAGTCCTTTTTACGTTGTTCTTGTTTAGCTTTTTTGGCTTGCACCTGTTGTTCTTCTTTTTCATGTCGGCGTTTAGCTTTCTTTTGTTCATCTTTAAGGAAATATTCACCGCTAGCCAGTTCTTTGTCAATTTTGCTTTCTGGTTGTGGTGGAGGGAAAGGTGTGTAAGGTTTCTTTTTAATTTTATTTTTAGGTTGTTTTCTTGGAACATTTTTACTTTTAAATTTAGGTAGAAAACGATCCCAGCTTTCATTTTTAAGTTTAGGATCCTTCATTAACTCTCTCTTTATCATGAGACTTTTAATGTTGTACATTGGATGAATATTTTTCATTGTATCTTCAATTATCCGCCTAACTTGAACCAACCCCTTATATGGTCCCACAGCTGAGACTGTATTACCTTGCACAAGTACATAGCACTCTGTTAATAATTCAATAGATTTTAACGTAACGCCATTTGGACCTATTAATCGTTGCCGCCGTTTTAAAAATGTTTCTTTTTTGCTTACAAATGAATTTATTTTGATAATATCACATCCTATTTCGTCCTCTAATACTCTAACAGCTTGTTCAAATGGCACACTTCTTGATAAAAGTTTCATGAAATCTCGAGCCTTAACAATTATATAGGGATCCCACGTTTTCCTTGTTGTTTTGACCGTCAAACTTCCTTCTATTAAATCAAGTTCAGCTACGATTTGATGTTCTTTTAAAACTTTTTGAACCAGAGGCCAACATTCTTTTAAATATTGTTCACGATATTTCGGAAATAAAGTAGCAAATTTACTTTCTTCTAATAAACCATGTGGATTATCATCTTGGGTAAACTTAGGAATTTTCATAGCCCAAGCGTTATCTACGGGCCCATTTTCACTGTCTTTAAATATATCTTCGGGTTCCTCCATTTAGTTTTTTATTTTCTTTTGCTACAATAAAAACTACTCTCTAGGTTAGGAAACACGCACTTAACAATCACAAATATTAGGAGAGCGATAAACAATGTCAAATCGCAAATGTCAATTAGTGTGACCAACTTAAAATAAAATTTAAAACTTAAAATTATATTCTCCAAATTAAGGAGGAATACAGAGTAATAGATATGCTAAAAAAATTAAATAAATGAATAAATACTTGCTTAAACGTTAAATATATATACATTCGTATTAACATAATATTAAGGTATATGGCGTTCTCTGGAACGCACAAATTTCAATTTCCTTGTGTTTACTCATTAATAGTAAATTATTTTAAGAAGATGAATATCATATTGAATACCTAACTAAATAATAAGCAAGTAGCCTAGACAAGTTTAATGATTAAGAGTATACAAAAATATATTTTAAGAAAAAAATTACAAAAATTTTTATATTTTACGTGGACATTTGGTGTATTCTTAGCTAATTTATTTTCAAAAATATTCGTAAATTAACTATATTACATTTTTTTGCTACTTCCAATAAAATAAGTACATACTTAAAGTTTTTAATAATAAAACGTGTTTATATGTCAGGTGTAGCTATATAAATATCAAAGCCTTCGACAAGGTCTGGCACAACGGCCTGCTCTTCAAGCTCCGCCGTATGGCCCTGCCAGACTCACTCGTTCACATCATTCGGGAATACCTGTCGAATCGTACGTTCCGATATAGATTAGAAGGGACACTATCGTCCCCTAGATTCGTTCGCGCTGGAGTCCCGCAAGGCTCCACTCTTTAACCTTTACTCTACGCGCTTTATACCAGCGACATACCGCGTACCGATAAAGTCGAACTTGCGATGTATGCCGATGACACCGCGCTCTACACCTCGGACCGCTCCGCTTTTGTCCTAGCCGAAAGACTGCAACGAGCTGCCGACGCCCTAGGCGTTTAGTTCAGCAAGTGGCGGTTTGAGGTTAACCCGGAGAAAAGCGTAGCCGTCCTCTTTCCGCGTAAACGTTACGAGACCGTCTCGACTATCTACCTACAAGGCAAACCTATCCCCTGGGAATCCACGGTCAAATACCTAGGCGTCGTACTGGATTCGAAATTTTCCTTCCGGCCGCACATCACGTATGTCAGGAACAAAGCCACATACGTCATGAACCGGTTGTACCCGCTCATTTGCAAGCGGAGTAAAATGTCACTTCGTAACAAGCTGACATTGTACAAAACTTGCATCCGTCCCGTCATGACCTATGCTTGTGTCGTGTTCGCACACACTAAGATAGACCTCCTTCAGAGGGTCCAAAATAAATTTCTACGTATCGCATCCGGATGCCCATGGTACGTCCGCAACGTTGACCTCCACAAAGACTTCGAGCTAGAATCGCTCAAGGAATTCTGCAAGCGCCTGGCCAAGCGCTACTACGAGCGTGCAGATTCCCATTCCAACCCACTGATCGTCGAAGCGTGTAAGTACGCTCCTCACCCACATCCGAGTCTTCGACGCCCCAGAAGCATTCTTCTGGATCCTGACGATCCAATAACTGCTGCCAACGCCCAATACACAGGGAGGATCCACTCCTCAGTCGTACGTCCCACTCACCGCCGCCGTAAGAGGCGGCGAGGCCAGTCATTTCTCACGGCACGCCCGCGCCTCGGCGCGGCGGGGCCCAATGGACGAAACCCCCCATGATTAGCGTACGCGGGGTATCTCCCCGCGATCGCTAACACTTCACGAGCATCCATCAAAGCTCGTAATTTTCTCTTCAGGGGCGAGCCACACTCGCCCCTCCCAGCCCGGTGACGCTGTCAAGACCATTCCAGGTCAACAGCATTTAAGTCCATCAGAAAAAAAAAATATATAAATATCAGTCGCAAAGAAAGTTCATAAAATGAAGGTCGAGCGAGCTTTTGTTTTAAATATTGCCACGAAAAGACGTTATCTAACGTACTGTTTATTTTGGGTTATAATAATGTTAGCATGTAGAGCTTTATTTTTCAATTATGCAACGGCCAACACGGAATCATTAACAATTTAGAAATAAGTCTTAAATTGCTTTCTCCTAATTTTAGCACATCAAATCATTGATATTTTTATTTACTACTTTAAGATTAAAAATGTTTCGGCATATATATACTTATATTGGCATTTTGAACAACATCAGTAATTAGCACACTTCATGTACTTTGGAGGATATTTTTATAAAGTTTCAATGTGTCTTACGTAAAAACATCATTAATGGCGACGTCATTGCCAGCAAAATCGTAAGACTGCAGTGACGCTAGTTGAAGAAGACAATGATTTCATTAGCTTTGAGTGATTTAATTTCAGGCTGTAGTCCTGAATCTTAGACATATTTGTAATAGGTTGTAAACTAACGGATAGGCTGTGTGATGAATTTTTAAAACACTTAAATTACGATTTCTTTGATGTATAACAGTATAGATAACCAAACTAAGCTAACTAATCGACTATTAGGGTTTTGTACCTCAAAAGAACAACCCTTATCATCTTGTTGTCCGTCAATACCATTTATTTTGAGATCGAGTTGAATTATCAAAAGATATGAGCATATATGTATCGGTTTTGCTTCGTTTTGTATGAAATTCACCGAGTTATCATCAATCATCATCATCATCCAATAAGCCTTCAGTTATGAAATTTAGAATGAAGTAAGATACAAATAAAGGAAAAAAATCCATACTTCATGGTAAAAAAATCATTAACTTATACTTGTTGCCCATTTTATATAAAATAAATGTATATGCCTGCAAACTTATTAGTTAACTTTATTCGCCGCATCATCAAAACCTATAAGGTATTTCCCAATCATAGAAGAAGCTTTAGTATGAAAATTTGAAGTTTTTCCTAAAACAAAGAGAAAATAAACAATTTTAGATTGTTTTGTGGTATAATATGTTAAAAAAATGCATCTTTACTATGGTTAATATATTTCAGAATATGAATTACAAGATACATATTATAAACAATATAAAATGCAAAAAAATGACAAATTAAAAATTAGAACATAAAACGAATAATAAAAATAATACGTGCCACACACATTTCACTTTTAAGCATAAGTAGTAGTACAGTAGAACAGCAATATCAACAACGACATTAAACATATAACATATGATACCTATCAAAATAAATCTGTATCTGTATTATTGATACAGTGCTTGTAGTAGGTTTTTTTTTGGTTTTAAAAAATATATATTTTAAAATAAGTTATTTAAGTCAAAGTTTGCCATATTATTAGCCTCTTCGGACCAAGCGGCGTAACGAGAATTATCAATTTCCGATGCGTGACTGTTGCTTGCAAGTAATGCGTGGTTTTGGCCTCCTATAGAAGTTTTACATTCTATACATATGGACACTTCCATCGCTCCACCGCAATGACTTATGTTATAAAAGTGGCCGTTAGGACATTTATACCATGACCCTGCTTTAGCACCAATAGCTCTAACGATTAAATCTCGTTCTTGCTTAGAAATTGGACCAAACACCTTAAGGGCTTGTTGCAGCTTCTTCAGAGACTCTATAGCAGTATCTTCATTAAACGTATTCAATCCCAAGATAGCTTCTTTTGCATCATTGGCTGCCTTTTCTATCTCCGGCAGTGTCTTGCTAGATAGGTAATTTGGGTGGCCAATTATTTTAGAAAGATTTATAATCGAATTCATGCGTTTTATTTCCTTTGCGATGTCCATTTGCTGCTGTTCGCTTATTTTTTGTATGTTACACATTAGAGTGTTGCAAATAATAGAGTTCTGATCTATGATATTATTGAGTAGGTGAGTTAAATTGGATGATTTAAATTTATCGTAAATTTCTGATATCAATTCCAGTATCTCAATTTGTATGAAAAACATGTTCAACTGTAATAAAGAGTGGTTCCTTTTTCTATTAGCGAAAGCGTATAACTTGGTGAGAGAACATTTCCAGGCAGAGAAAGCCAAATCTGAAAAAAAAAAGTTTATAAGAAAAGGGAAAATTATATTTATCTAAAGTAAATTTGAACTTGTCGTTTGTGAGTTGCTATTCCATTTATAAATGGAATGAACACAACACACATTTTGAAATATATTGATATAATTTTACAGAATATGTTATTATTTTTATATTATGTTTATGATTATTAGGGGCCAGTCGTGGGCGCAGGGGTACAAAGTGTGACTGTAAAACCGACTGCTTGTGGGTTCGATTCCCAATCGAGGAGATGAAATTCTTCGCTCTGGTGTCGAGGCAAAGCCACCAGTGGTCCGCAGAAGCCTAAATGTGGTCTTCGAACGATTTTAATTTTATGACTGGGGATGGTGAGGCTGTTTAATTATTTCAGTTAATTTTTAATATACCTACATCCATAGTGGTCCCTGCTACCAAGAATAATATAAAAGTGGTCCTTGATCAAGAAAAGGTTGGGAACCCCTGCTATAGATTAACGGATATCTAAATTTGATGACTTATTCACTCATTTATATGAAGCTTGATTCATTTAAGATATATTATTTTATAATTAAAATTGCAATATAAGTTTGGGCTTTTGGGGATTATAAACCTCGACCTTTACGCATTCTAGCCATAAGGAAAACAGGCAGAGGGATTGACGGGCAGAGAGACAATGAAATGATTTGATTATTTTCTTTCCTTTTACAGGAACCCTAGAAGAGATTAGATTATTGTTAAGCTTTTAAGCTGTTTCTGGCATAGTCACGTTTAAGCAATATTTATATTTCCTGTTTAGAAAAAATGGATTTCGCTATGATGAAGCTCATTTTCACCCTCTTCGCAACGGAAATAACCTAGTTATACAATAAAACTATTCCTGTATGATAAGACTAATTCAACCAGGAATGTTAAAAAAACATTAGCCGTATTTTACGTTAATTGAAATATATATATATTTTATTTAAATAAGCGTTTTTAACGCCTAGCTAAAATAGATCGATTGAAAGTTTTATTTACTAGTATGTACAGTTTGTGTGTATCTGTCTGTAGCATTGTAGCTGCCAAACGGATAAACTGATTTAGATTTAGTTTAAGGACTTCATCAAAAATGTTCTTAGCCATGATATGAGAAAAATATGTACAGACGTTTGAAGATTATTAATTTCGTTCTAACTGTTTATCTACTTATAGAACTTTTTGTGTCGGGGGATTTTAATCATCAATTATTTAACATATGCTAATTAATAGTGAAACTATCCTTATCATACAAATTATTAGTTTAACAACACTTAAAATTAAAATAAATAATATTGTATTTTTACCTTTACATATTGCTTTTTTATCCATAGTTGATAGTTTTTCTTTCAATTTCAATGTAGTATTGTCTATTTGTTGTTTCGTTCCATATACGCGTTCCTTAATGGGATTAATTTCAGTTTCTATCTGATGATTCACTATATCTTTGTAGCGATGTGTATTTATGATGGGTTTTCGACAAATTGGGCATGCCGGGAGCGATATGACTTCGCTTTTACTATTCATTAGACTTTCGAGAGTTTCGAATTCCAATACGTGGCCACAGTCTTTCAGTACGATAAACCTAAAATTTGAAAGATTTTTTTTTAGTTTGATGATTGTCTGATTAGGTTTATTATTTTTTTAAAGACCGTATTCTGTTTAATTATTATTAGTATAGTACAGTATTTAAATAGTACTTATATATAATATATTAAAGAAAACATCATTGCAAAATAAGATTATGCTGAATAAATAGATTTTAAAACAACGCAAACAAAGTTTACGTCATAACACGAAATTAATAAGCTTATATCGAAATCATTTATAAAGGTATAATTTCATATACATATACTATATTGTTGGCTTAGAGAGTAAATCGGCTAACAGCCTGTTAAGCAACATGTTAGAAGCCAGTCGTCGATAATAAAGAGAACTGCTGCGATAACATTGCACAATGTAAGTATAGAGCCAAATACAATTTTTCAAATCCTTCGTACATTTGGATTAATCATATATGGAAACGGAAAGAGCGATCAAAGTAGTAAACAAAAGAATTAGAAGAAATCCTGTCCGATAACAAAATATTTAATCTCCGGAGATAAGATAGCATCTAGAACAATGTCGCGTATTTTAAAAAATGACTTACGACTCGCAAATCTATAAGAGACGCACTGGTCATTTCTGGAGATTAAGGTGGTAAAATCAAAACAACTACTTAAGCAATACGCGAAAAGAGAGATCACAGACAAAAAAAGAATTAAAAGATCTTACAATTGAAAAATATTTTAACGAACAAAATTATCGTATATATGCTTTAAGCTCTGAAGACGCTTCACAATTAGTCAAAAGGGTAAAATGTGGGGATTATCAGATTTCAGTTATGTTTTGGTGGGGTGTTCGATATGAAGAAGTGACCTGAGCCATATTTTTATGGAAAAGAAACCAAAACATCTAGTGTATCATTCATGAGAATGTAGTTAAGGCCCTTAAGCAACACTAAGTTCAATAACTAAAAACGATTCTTTCAACAACACTCGGCGCCGGGTCACAAAGCTCGATCCACCCAATCTTGGTTAAAAACGAACGTTCCGGACTTTATCAGAACTGAAGACTGACTGTTTTCCAGTCCTGATCCTCATTCTTTCGATTACGATCTATGTTTAGTTTTAGAGAGTAAGACTTACTCAAAATGCTATGACAATTTGAAGTCTCCAAAACAATCGATTAACAGTCAACGATTAACAGGTAGAGTACAATAAAAAGAAATAGGTTTCTTTATAAAAAATATTAATGCAACTAATATGTAGGTATATGTATTATCAGAAAATTTTCACAATTTCGATAGTTGATGTGTCCTTTTGATTCTCTATTATAAATTAAAGGTAATCCGATTTTTTTTTACACCTTCGAATAGTATAAAAATGTTAAGATAAAAAAAAATCTAATCATATAAGCTTCCGCACATAGCAGAGTAGGCAGAGGGAATCTAGTGTTAAGACACTCTGTTCCCCATTTAGCGCTGAGTTTTTGAGGCATTGCGTGTTGAGTGGCGGAACTCAACGCCGGGCTTTTGCTTTGGTGCCAGAGCAAAGAAATGAAAATATTAAGAAATAATAATTCTCCGAGTGGGAGCATACAACAGCCTCATTGCGGGCACACCCACCCTTGTGACTCTGGGTCACGACGGTCTCTATAAAAATGTTTATAACGAAAAAACAAAAATGTATATAGCAGGTTTACACTCTAAGCCGGATAATACATCATTGTATCTCACATCTACTAGTCTAAGGGTAAGAATCGAATTATAGGCATAGATAAAGTGCGTACATGGCGTCATCATCGAAGGCGTCACCAAGAAAGTCGGTGGGAAACTGTTCGGGGCGGCAGATATTGCAGATGTCGGGGCAGGGCTCGCCACACAGGCCACGGCACGCGTGCCCGCAGGCCAGCAGCGCCGCACAGCGCCGCTCGCACGCCGCCACCTCGCACGGCGCTCGGCACTGCCGCGTGCACTGCGCATGCGGGCACCGCCGGCTGCACTTCTCCTGAAGACAACGGTTATTGCTCTGAATTATTTTGTTAATATAAGCAAAAAGTTAGTGGCGAGAACTTTCAGTCGGTTTACTTACACGACAAGGCACGCAGGGCTGGCCGCAGGGGCGCGAGCAGCGCGCGTGTCCACATCGCACCTCACACTTCTTGTAGCACGGTGGACACACCTGACTGCACGGCTCTTCACAACTTTACATAGAATTATATATTAATCATGTTTTACACACAAGAAACAAGTAAAACTTCTGCTAATTTATTGTCCAAGAGATTCTAGTAACTTTCTCAATTTTTAAATGGATGTTTAATTTGTAACATGCAATGCCTGACGAAATGAGTCAGACATTTTTAGTTACCAGCATATCTACAATATAGGTCATATGGGGGATACAGGTTCTAGTTTTACTATTTACTTATCTAAAAATCTTTAGATGTAGGATTTTTTTTCCATACCTGTATCTCGTGTGACGCGATTACGCAAAGATGCGAATAACGTAAACACTACTACGAAAATACTACTAAAGGTTAAACAACTTTGAACTTTGCCGCCAATACCTGCGACTCGATTTCGGTTTCCCTTTGATAGGTTTATAACGTATATAACAAAAAATGAGTTACTCATGTCCGCAGATGTTGGTCCGCTGGCAGCGGCTCGAGCAGGGCGCGTGCAGGCGGCCGCGCAGGCAGCGCGCGCAGTCGCCGGCGCACGCGTGCCCGCACGCCAGCTGCGCGTCGCACGCCACTGCGCAGTACTGCATCAGCGACGCCGGCTCCAACGTACCTTCACGTATTCAAATTATGTGTAGTAACGTTACTGATTAAATTGCACGTTCTTATTCGTTTAAATATACGAACCTTCTAAGAATTTTGACAAAACTTTGCACGGTAAGTTAATTTTATGGCCACATGGCGAGTCGCAAGGCCGGAGAACTATTTCAGTGCATTTTTTTTCATCACAAATATCTCTACACTGTTGACGGCAAGGGTGGCCACATGATAGCATTTTCTTACACATTTTTATGCAAAGATTTTGCTCTGCCTTAATCTTACATTCGACTTCTATTTCATGTCCACACTCAACTATAGTTTTCACTACCTAATGAAAAATAAATCAAATTAATTTCACATATTGTTATTTTATGAAAATTATACACATAAGTATTAGCAAAGCAATGGTAAAATTTTTTTTATTAATATAAACTTGCCTTTTGCCTACATTCGCATAGTTCAAAACATATTTTCTTACAAAAATGTCCACATTTCAGTTTTTTTGCACATTTTTTAAGACATGGCTTTTCATCTGGGCTCTTTGAACAAGGGACACGTTCCTTATGTTTGCACAATGCACGTTTCTTAATTACCTACAAAAAATTATTAATAAATTAATTTATCATTTTATTAACTTGTAAGTTTAAGTCTGTTTATATATTTAATATATTCGACACTATTACATCACAAGGAATTTACTATCTAACACATAATTTTTAAAGACTTACTTCAACTATACACTTTTCGCAAGTTTCGTGACATTTTTTGCTGCACTTGTGTAGTCTACATTCTTCCTCATCGTTCGAAGCACTCGTACATCCTTCTTTTCTTTTGAGACAAGGTTTTGGACAGGAGTACTAAAATGTGTTTGATTCAAGCTTGATACATTTTCAGTTTTAATGTTAATCTAATTGTAAGTCTTAAATTTCAGGAAAATTATTCGACATTCCATCCATTTAAAAAAAAGACACGTTATTAAAGACCAATTAACAATGGTGTAATATAAAGCACTAAGATGTTATTGTTAATAAAGGTATAAACTTTATTGTTACTTTGACATGATCAGGATCGTCGTTCACGTGGCAGCTGCGCGTACAAGCATGCCCGCAGCTTTCAACGCGGAGGTCGCACGGAACTGGACATTTTAGTTTATTTATGTCCATGTGACATGGCTTCTTTATCTAAAATAATACATTCACATTTAAATTACAACTGTCATGTCATACATGTATAATTCGATATTCTATACATTACCACGGCAATGTTGACTGCTTACCTCATGTTCACAGTTAGGCAGCTTAACGGTAACTTTAACACAACACTTGATTTCTGGAGAACTTGGGTCCAGATGGCAATAGACTTGTTTCAAATGTTTGCAGGGTAATTCCTTTTCCACCAATTGCATACAAGGCTTACACTTGACTTTGCACATTAATGGACAAACGTGTGAAAGCTCACATATAACCCTAAAAAAATTAATTGAGAAATAAGTAGTATAAATAAAAAAAAAAGAGGAAGACATCTTTTTTTAAAGTGTTATTCTATACTTAAGAAAGATAAATTCTTATTACTTACCCTTAAAATCTGCCTACAGAGATTGTAGGCAGATTTTTACAAATTTCTGCTACCCAAATTTTGGAAAGAGAGAATACTATTTTTTTATATTATTATTATTTTTAAAGTGCTATTCCACGAGTAGGAAAAAAACTTATTAGGAAAACGTAAAAATATTTGAACGTAGCGGGATTTGAACCCGCGCCTCTTTGAAAACCAGCGGCGAGCACTCATAACCAAAGTCACTTAAAATAATAAAATATGCAGAATAGTGCCAGACACTATCCGGTGAATTTTATTACATTAAAGTGAAACCTAATCCTAGAGGCCAGTCGTGGCAGAAACACAAGCGTGTGAACGCAACAGGTTGTGGGTTCAATTCCCACTCGAGGAAATTAAATATTTAATCTTTGATCAACTATACACTCTTTCATCAATAGTTTATTGAAGTATTTAACATTCTCATTTCTTCGCTCTGGTGTTGAGGCAAAGCGAGGCGCGCGGCGTGTTGCAGGCAGAACAGATTCTGCCACTCAACATGCAATGCCTCCAGAATTTGGCGGAAAGTGGAGATCGGAGTGTATTATCACTATGCTCCCTCTGCCCATCCTGCTACATGCGAAATACAGAGTGAAGCTGAGAAAAATCTAAATCTTACCTCTCACACTTGTATGGGCATATAGTCTTAGAATGTTCCTTATCGTAACCATGACAAACAAGTGGACACAAATGATGACATGGAAGGTTGAAATTACACTTTAAGAGACAACCACCTTCTGGTACTTTTTCAAAATCATTTGGTGACGAGATCTATTAAAAACCAAAATGCCGAAATTATTGTGCTATTCACATGTTTTTGAGATTCATAGTTAATTTATGCTAATTTTATAAATATACTACATAAAAAAGAACACTACTCTCACAGCGGATTGAATTGTTCGCAAACACAGTTTTTAAAGATTTTAATTTTAATTGAATTAATTTTAGTTAAATTTAATTTTAATTACCTACTTGGACTAAATAAATTTTAGATTTAGGGGAATGTATAGTAATGTGTACTTATGACAAATACGATCGAGTATAAGTTGTAGAAGAAGAATTTTATCCCTCACTGTAATGTTTAGTGTTATATTCTATACTTAAAATTTAAAATTAATGATGACATATCAACTGTCACCTACATTCGTTATTTCATTGGCGTGGGTTTCACACTTGAGTCGTATGCTTTTTCCAATGCTCCCAAAACTCTCTAAAGTACCAGCAATGTTTGTCCACAGTTCTGATTTACTTTTCAACATATCAATGTTCCCTAATATATAGAATCCTGTAAAAGCATGAAAATAATTTGACAAACAAACAGTACGTTTTAAGTTCCCTCCCTTTGTAAAAAAAAAACAGAAAAGATTGTTGTTCACGGGAATTTTGGTACTGTTATTAAAATTATATATTAACTTTTCAAATAAAGAAAATCGAAAAGCTACAAACCTTCTCGTGCTCTGGATAAAGCGACACAAATTCGATTTGGTGTTCCTAGAAATCCAATTATGTTTTGATCATTGTTCCTCACAAGTGAAAGCAAAATTATTTTGGATTCCTCGCCTTGATAATTGTCCACTACAGTAATTTTTACTTTTGATAAGTAAGCATATTTCAGTCTCTCCTACAATAACAAAAAAAAGGTGTTTAATGTTATGTTATAAAGGTTTGTTTAATGAATCTCCGTTTAATATATTTTAGTAATTTGAACACTTGGAAGACAAAATTTGCTACGAAAATATTTATTGCTACTAGGCTAAGATAGTATGTTTTGAAGGTAATAGGTTTGTCTCCCATTCAGAGAAATGAATTATTATTTAATATTTTCATTTCCTCGGTCTGATTGTAAGACAAATCGCAGCGTTAAGTTCCGCCACACACCATCGAAAAATTCAGCGGAAAGTAGGGAATACCAGAAATGCATTAAATATTACTATAATATACTCACTTTCTTCATGTAAAACATTTGACCAGTGTAAGGAGTTAAAATGGTGACATCTTCAGGTTCATAATCTTGCTGCATAATGTAATTGGCTAAACACAAAGTCATATCGCCTTCTTTTTCATTTTTTACTACAGAATTATCTTCTTCATACTATTAAAAACACATTAATAATAAGTACTAAATTCTACAATTACATATAATAAGGTTATAAAATTTATCATGTTTACACTTTTATTGGGTGGCTACCTGGGATATGATGTAAAAGAAATAAATAATAATAAGCATGGCAATACACAATTAGCATAGTTATGAATACCAATCAACATATTTTTAATATCATATTGATGAGAAGTCATTTTTGTGTGGACGGCTCGATTGTCGCATCCGTTGTTTTATATACAGGGTGGAAGAGACACCGCTCCTTTTACGGAAACTATTTCAAACCCATACCTAAAGAAATTAATCAAGATAACTCAACAGTTTAGACGTATGGCGTTGGTCATTAATATAATATTTATTACTGTGGTTCTACGACTTGGTATATATATGATTAGTAGGTGTGTGGTGCTATTTTATGTCCTGGAATTGTGGTGTATGCAGTAGTGTCCGCCTATGGTTATAACATAACTAGAGAAATATTAAAAATAAATAAAATAATTAGAGAAAGATCACACAATCCCAGATGGTTCAATAAAGATTATTGTAGCCGCGGTCTGGTAGGAATTCACAATGCAGGGCGGGGCAGAGCCCTTATGTTTTATTATATTTTTAAACGTGTTTGAATCAGTCACAAGATGGCAAAATTTACATTGTGCTATTATAAAGTAACTGTATACTTGGTTTTTTTTAAATATTTTTTTGGTAGTGGGAAGATTCTGGAATTAAGTAAGTACAAACTCTGATAATTTAGCCAGCCACAGTAATTTAGTTGGTTTCAAGAATTTACCTTTTCTTTGTAAGTGTGAGTGAGGAAGAATAAATTTTTCGTGACACCGCGTACGTCGGGAAAGCGTTCAACAGACGGGTGGTTGAGCAGGTCCGGGTAAATGTGGGGGGAGACGAGTGCCGCAATATGAGGCCGCATGCGGTGCTGCACCGCGAGGCGGCGGCTGTGCACGGAGTTCATGATCATGCGCTCGAACAGTGACACCTCTATGTTACAAGTCTTCGCTAGGCGTCGCGAAGCCGCGGACGGCCTCAGCTGCTGGTGATCCCCTAAATAATTCATATGTTACGTAAATGTGAATATAATCCATATTTTCAAATATATATTAAATAATAAACACAACAATTTACATATAACATAATTTTATGTCTAATCTTTAATTTTGAAAATTCCGGTATAACTACGGAGATTCTGCAACAACTTTAATACCTACCTAATTATTATAATTTCTTAACTATATCTACTGAGGAATCGACTGCAAACTGCAAGTAAACTTCAAGTATAAATATATTACCTATTAAAATAAGATGCTCACAACTTTTCGTTAGAGATGTAACAATGTGCTGTTCTAATACTTCAGCAGCTTCCTCCACAATAACTGTAATAATAATATAACGTTTTATTCTTAACCGTACTGCTAACAAAGAAAGGAAAATGCATGATGATGATGATGATGATCAAAACAAGAGAGACCAAGCGTGGCGCAGAGAGAGAGAGAGAGAGTTTATCGAAATGTACTTTTCCATATTTTCTTAATTAATAAAAAAAGTATCTGCAATAATTATCACACTTCATTATATTAAAGAAATAATTCAAACCGATGTAATACAAATACAAAATGATATAATGAATACCTTATAGTAGATCGATATTTGTAAAGATTTATTAAATTAGATATTTCAGTCGTTTTAAAATGATAATTTAAATGAGTATTAGTATTTAGAAAACAGATTTAGCACTCAATATTAAATTTAACACTCAATTTTTATTACTTATGAGTTATAATCAATATGTATTAGTTATATTGAATCCATTATGGATTCATAATTTCACTGTGTATGTACTGAATACGATTAAAATCATCATTTAACAGGTGAACAATTACAATAAACATTGATTTTAAGATTGACCTTCTATTATATAACATTTTACTTTAAAATATAAGGCAGATTGCGCATTTCATCGCCTATTCTCATAGTCAAACGGAACCGGAATAAAATATTTTAAAAGATGGCAGCCTTTGCTTGCGGCAGTTATTTTCCAGGCAACCATATGTTAGTGTTGAGAAAAAAATACGCTTTAATTTGATATATAATTCATTAAAAAAACACATGAGTGCAAATATTACCATTAAGCGACCTGTTTAAAACAGGCAACCCTGGGCATCACATAAAAAACATACGAGTACAATTATCTCCAAAAGCTCATTGCGATTTTCTTATTAAAGGTGATTGCGGCGGAATTTTTCTAGGCAACCCTGGTGTAATCTATTCTACTATCATGTATCATTCTTAAATATAGGTTTCATTAGAAAAACGATATACGATATATACGATAGATTTAAGCAATGAGATCTCAGGCCATAATAGGTAATTTGGTATTACAAGTAGTAATTAATTAAGTGCGCGCCTGGACACTCTTAAACAACTTTTAAACTCGAAGATGGTCATAGGAACTCGGTGATTAAGTGACACAATTACATTGAATTTGAGCTCGTATGAGTCATCTAAACGAGTGCTTTGGTGCTAGATGGTAACCAGGGTCTGATGATGGAGCTGGAAGATGGCCATAAGAACATGTAAATTAAGCTACATAATTCCATTGTATTTGGGCTTGTGTGATTTGTCGTAATAAGTACTCTTGTGCTAGATGTTTACCTCTGTGTGGCTGCTTAGCTTCATTACCCTTATTTACAAGGGAAGGGGCAGTGTTCAAGATTGTGGTAGTTATAGGGGCATTAAGCTTATGAGTCTTACCACGAAGACAGTCTTAAACTAAATGTGTCGAAGACCAAGTACATGGCCTGCGGGAGCCCGGACTCGAGCACTATCCTTATAGGTCCTTGGATCCGCTATGCACGAGTCTGGAGGAATCGATCACGATGTCTATAGCCGGATAAGCGCTGCTTGGGCCAAGTGGCGGGAGGTCACTAGTGTTGTCTGCGATCGCAGGATACCGCCTAAACTCAAGAGTCTGATACACGAGAGCATCATCGACCGGTTCGTTTATACGGCAGCGAATGTTGGCCAGAACTATCTCGGCACACGCAGGAGCTTCACGTCACGGAAATGAAGATGCTGAGGTGGATGTGCGGCGTAACGCGGTCTGATCGCATACGCAACACATTCATTCGAGGTAGTTTTGGAGTCCGTGACGTAGCGGATAAGCTCCAAGAGCGTCACCTGAGATGGTTTGGTCACGTTACGCGCCGGCCTAAGAATTATGTCGAATGCAAGTGCCTTGCTATGTCAGTCCCTGGAGTGAGACCTCTCGGACGCCGAAGGAAGAGCTGGTTGGATGTCGTGAAGCAGGACATGAGAGCCAATGGTTTAACCACCGAGGACGCTAAAGACCGTGCAAAATGAAGTAGGTTAAGTAGGAATGCAGACACTGGCAAATAGCCGGGATTAATGCCAGGAAGAAGAAGGAGGTTACCTCTGAGTCTGATGATGGAGTTGGAAAACGTTAAAACACAATACTAAAAAGTTAAAAATAAATTTAAAAGGAAAATAATAAGAGAAAAATACCGTATAGGGTTCCATTTTTACCTTTTGAGGTACGGACCCCTAAGAAAGGAACAGCCGGAACCGGAACAGCTGGAACATGTTCCTCAGATGTACAGACACGGATCAGTTACGATTTTATTTTAAGTATAAAATATAAATATATTTAGATATAAGATGGACAGATTTTTAATAATGATGTATTTTTTTGTTATTTAATGCTTCAATTTCTATTGTATTATTTACCAATGGGAGGGGCTAAAGCCTCCAGTAGCTTCCTGAGCCTGGCTGCTCCGCTGGTAGTCATCCCCACAACTTTGACACCACGCATTAATTGCATATCCATCATCAATCTAGCCTCTTCGTAAACAGTATTAACTGAATCCAGCGACTCCTAAATAATAAAAATCAAAATGTCGTAAAATAAATTATTTATTATGGCATTAAGATGTATTAATTTTTAGCACTTTATATGCAATAACATTTATGAATATTATTGTTAATGTTTATTTATTGCATAAATTTTTACTGTAGTTCTATTAAAGCATACACACCTGTAAAGGTAGAATATTTTCTTTAAGTTTTGTTATTACTGACTCAGTCCAACTAAAATACAACATCCAGCGATCAACAATTGTCAAGCGTTTATAATCTTTAAATGTAGTTGTTTCCTTTAGGAAAACTAAAAAATAGTATTCTCGCATTTGCTGTGAATGAAAATAATATTTTTATAACATAATAATTATCTAGGGGCCCACTCGTGGCGCACGCGCAGAAGCGTGCGATTGTTAAATCAACAAGTTGTGGTGTTTGATTCGTACTCTAGGAAATGAAGTATCTAATATTTTTATTTCATCGAGGCAAGGCGCGATGTATTAATAAAAAAGATTGTGATACTGTTCTAAAAGATTGTTTTTTGCCTGAAGGCAAAATAATAGAATTGTATAAAAAAATTATAAAATATTATAATTATTTCAACAAATTGTCAAGGCTTTAAATGGACAAGAAAAATATTCTAGAAATGGGAAACGAGCGAACATAATTTGATTATAGGTACACTCCAACGGAATGCATTGACAACATGGAGGACTTCACGGAAGGTCTAGGAAGAATAGCTGCAATTATTAAAGAGTAAATAAAATAAATAAATCAGCTTCACGCTGTATCCCGCACACAGCAGGGTAGGCAGAGGGAACCTTATGTTAAGACACTCCGTTCCCCACTTTCTGCCGAATTCTGGAGGCATTGCGTGTTGAGTGGCAGAACTCAACGCCGCGCTTAGCCTCGACACCAGAGCGAAGAAATGGAAATATAAATTTAAGTAAATATTTCATCTCCAATTGAAGAGTAGCTGCGCTCAAACTAATAATAACTAATAATGGGGGATTTCAATGCGGATCCATGTAGGAAGTTTGGAAAGGAACTGCTGCGTTTTGCTTCAGAAAATGATCTCATTTGTGCGAACTTAGAAATTTTGGCGAGTGTTACATACATTTATAACACAAAGTCATGGTTTGATCTACTGTATAATATCTCACTGTCTCAAAGACAAAATTGCAAGCATCGAGGTAGACCACTGTATTGATTAGACGGACCATAACTGCTGAAAATCGAACCTATCGATAGGATTATAGACAAGAATTATACTGCAAATATTGCGGAAGTATGCACTTAGATTTTTTAACACTCAAATCTACACACCAAGAGGCAGATGTTGCGTTCCGGGCTAGAATGACAAAGTAATGGACGCCTATAAAACTTCAAAGTAGGCTTATATGAATTTATTGAAACGTGGAAGACTGATGTTAGGATCAGTAGATCAGAGTGCAACCACAAAGAAAACATTTTAAAACGGTAATTTGTAGGTACCTCCTCATTGCGAATTCGATCAGCTAAGTTACGAAGAGATCGCATCTCCACAGCATTCTTTCAATTCTTTCATTCTTCTTCTGTAATACCCACGTCACGCTGCCGTATAACAGTGTCGGTACCAAAACTGCATTGTGTACGGTCGAACGCACAGCTATGCTGACGTTTCGCCGTCTCATCAATGCAGCTAAGGCTCATTCCGTCCTTACTTCATCTTTTTCAAAAATCAGAACTTTGTCCTATTCGCATTGAGGCTGCATCATCTGCGTGCAGCAAGCAATTCACATTCAGGTCACCTACTTTTGCTCCCATATCACTATGTTTCACGCCTTGGAGACAATTCACTTCCGACATCTTAATAACTATACAACATGGAAAACTTGAAAATAAACTGTAAAAACTTAATACTTACATATTACACTTAATACTTACACTAAATAGTCTGATTTGTGCTCGAATGATTGCAATGTTTGTATGTAAATGACGTTTCTCATTTACATTTTCACTATGATTGAAATGTTGAATTAAATAGTTCAATTTGCGTTGTGCTTCTCTTATCGAAAAACTTTTACTTGTATTCTCACCATTATATTCGTCAAAGTCTATATCTAAGTTATCGATTAGTACATTATTACGATTATCGCCATCTTGATTCCTCGAGTTACTCGATATAACCTTAAAATCCTCCTGATTTTGTAATGGTTCATTTGGAATTGGTTCATTCAAATCGTATTCTAGATATTCGAACAACCAATGACATAATGGATCTATATCAGCCTCAATGACCTTGTCATAATATTGAGCAATTATTTTACATTGAGGAATATACTCTTTTATACAACTATAGCTTAAAATACAATCAAATATCGAATCAATTTCTTCTTGCGCTCTTTTAATTTTTAACATGCAATTTCTTAAGTTTTGCCTTTCTTCGCTATATATGTGGTATGTGTTAGTTGGGATTTTAGATCTTGGCGAATTTTTTCTTATATTGTTTAAATTAAAGTTCGTCAATGCTTCGTTTTTTGATTGACCACCAATTCTAACAATAGAATCAGTTACTTTTGATATTTCTTCCAGAAATTGATCTAATGCATGATTTGTATAACAAACAACAAGCAGTATACAACCAGGTTTTGATATGTTTTTGAGGAGTGTTTTTGCTACTTTTACTCCTAAATAGGTCTTTCCTGTCCCCGGCGGTCCTTGAATTAACGCGAACTCACGAGTAAGAGCGGTTTTGTATGCATCGTATTGACTTTCATTTAATTGCAATTCACCACTTGTAGGCCATGTTGTCAAATCTAATACTTTAAAGTAAACCAATTCATTTAATATTTCGTCAGATATTTTTAGTGTTTTATATTTTGTATCTTCATCCACATATGATGGGGGACTGGGTTCCGCCTGAAATCATGAAAATAAGTTGAGTAGTCTTGATTAGTAATTTTAATGGCTAAATATTATCAAATCTTACATTCACATCAACTATATATTTCTTCATTGCCATGTGTTCAGGAAAAGTAGGATTCTGCAAGGCTTTAAGAACATGATAGTATGATTCATAATATACTTCGCTTTCGATCATTGTGTAACTATCATTATTGTATAATTCATGTTCAATCTCCAAGTCGAGCACTGATACTGGTATCTGTAAATGGTGAACAAATAATTTTGATTAATTGATTAGTTAATTAATCAGCTTCACGCTGTATCCCGTATACAGCAGAGTAGGCAGAGGAAACCTAGTGTTAAAACGTGTGGGGAACGGAGTCGTTCCCCACTTTCTGCCGAATTCTGGAGGTATACACTGAGTGTCAGAACTCAACTTCGCGCTTTGCCTCGACACCAGAGCGAAGATTTCTTTTATTTCCATTTGGAAATAAAAATTTAAATAAATATTTCATCTCCTCGAGTGGGGATGGAACCCACAACCAGTCGGTTTTACAGTCAAACTTTGCCTGCGCCACGACTGGCCTGAAACTGCACTGGACTTGAAAAATTTAGATAATGTATAAATTTCATTATTTTAAACGCGTTTACGTATTTTGACTTACCTTGCCTTTGCTTAAATTTTTTTCGTCCTTGTCCAATATCGTTGCTACAATAACAGTCTTACAAGTGTCCTTCGTAAATAGTACTAAGGATCCAAAAAGAAATCTTTTGTTATGAGACCAGTTTATTTTTGCAAATTTTTTCTTGGTAACCTCATCAAATTCTACAATTGTTCCTACTTTATTTGCCGAAATATACGGCTCGGTAAAACGAACATTGCGGAATACTCTGAAATATATATAGATATATAAAGAAATATACTTAAATAAATAAATATTTATGATAAATCATTATTGACGTGTCAAAATATCTAATAAATTCCTGTTAACACATTCAATTATTATATTACTATTTCAAAGAGTTAAATAATTTCAAGTACATTGATTGGTTATACTTATGTAAATACTAACTTATAACATTTTTTTAGCTCTGCTTCATTTTGTATCCCGCGTAAAGCAGGTTACCCTAAAGGAACCTAGAGTTAAGACTCTTTGTTCCTCATCTTCTGCCAAATTTTCGAGGCATTGCGTGTAGAGTGGCGGATCTCATCGCCGCGCTTTGTTTTGTTACGAGAGCGAAGGAATTAAAATATTAATAAATAATAATTCATTACCCAGAGAGTCGGCCTCGGTATGTTTTCCTTCTTTAAAACTATATGAAATTTTTATTCTATAAAGATATATTCTATATATATATTTTTAAAATTTTGTAACTCACCTAATATTGTCGTATTTTTTTTTCGTGGGATCTTCAATATACTGACCTGTAAATATTAGTAAGGAATACGTAAGTGGCCAGTTTCTGTGTATTAAATTATATATATATATATATATATATATATATATATATATATATATATACACGCCTACAATGAACGTATTAAATTTAATACACAGAAACTGGCCACTTACGTATTCCTTCACGAATAACATCAAAACAATCTTCTCGGAGAAGCCTAAATTGTACATCAAGATAGTGCTCTACGTCGCGATAGCCTCCTCGCAAAATGTTAGCTCTAACAAACGGGCGACCACAGATCAAATCTTCACGCCTTGGTAGGACACTTAAGTCCCTGAAATTATCAGGTGGTTCATCATTCTCATCTACTTGAGGTTTTTCTTTTAGTTTAGCATCCTGAAACAGTGCACAAATTTAAAACTAAAATTTAAACATTGTAATGTTAGCAATGTTCCAATTTAAACAAAAATATGGGCAAAATATGTCCGCGCAAATATATGTATAGCCATCGTCGCAGTTTGTAAACGCGTTGCTTATGGGTTCAATCCCCACTCTGGGTTATATTTATACGTCAAATTATTTCCATTTCCTCCATTTTGATCTCAATGCCACGAAACTTGCAAAAGAAAAGTTCGGCGCAAAGTGGGGAGTGTCTTAACACTAGGTTCCTTCAGCCTTCCTTGGTATGCGAGGTATTTTAAAAAATATTCGCGTACTCAGGGATTAGATCTCTAAATCATCACGTTAAAGGACGTGTTTCTACAACAAGGTAGAGCGGCGTTAATTGTATGCTTTAATCCTGTATAATATTTATTTAATACTTATTAAATATACAAAATAGATAATATAGATATGATAGAGCTTATCATGTTTATAGTTTCTTACATTTTCTTTCTCCCGAAACGTTAAAATATTTCGAAGCTTGTCCAATTTAATGCTGTCATCTTTCTGTAATTCAAAGTTGTGTTTTTCTTTTAGGCCCTCTAAACTAGACTTAGATGTAGCCTCAATGAGGGACCTGCATTTATTCAAAGCTGTAGATGGAGACAATAGTATGATTGAATCACAAAATATAATAAAATTTGCCCAAAATTCGTTTTCGTTATTCCAATATAGTTGATTTTTTGCCTTGTCTTTAGCTTCTACATATGGTAAATCCATCAAAAAAGTTCTCAAGTGAGTAATAAATTGAGAATTACATATTTCCAAAAGAAATTTTAATTTTATTTGATCAAATGACGATTTACAAATATTTGACATTAGCTTAAGGATCAACACAAACATATCTGGACGTTGTATTGGCGACTGTAAAAGTTCATAAAAGACTTGTTTCTTTTTGTTTAAATTTGCTAAAATGTCTGTTATATCTGAATTGGCCAACTCTTGCAGCATCAAAAACCCCATGTTCTTTCTATGACCTTTATCTTGATCTTTGTTAACGCGTCTGATCGCGTTCACGTTACGTTCATTTGTAAATCGCACATCGCCGAATTGACGTGTATTATTTTGCAAATTTGCAGCGTTGATACCTAAAAGTGTGAATCCATAGCATTAATTTCTATAAGTAACACAAAAAAAGCAAGGCAGGCGGGTCATTTATTTAATTTCGAAAGAAAAATAGAATATATTAATAAAAAAACAATAATAAAAAATTAAGTAACAACGTAAAAGTATCAATCAATACCTATGATATACATAAATGATATAGATATTTATGTAATATATGTATTTATTGTATCTTATTTATATTTTTTGTACTATCAGATTTCATTTATTTTTGCAGTATTCGTATTTACTAACTAAATCAAATCAAATATCAATCAAATATATTTAAGAGGAAGAGGTTAAATTTCAAATCTACTATTTAATAAGGCCAGTCGTGGCGTAGCGGCACAAAGTTTGACTGTGAAACCAACTGGTTGTGGGTTCGATCCCACTCAAGATGAAATGTTTGCTTAAATTTATATTTTCATTTCTTCGCTCTGGTGTCGAGGCAAAGCGAGCGAGGCGTTAAGTTCTGCCACTTAACGCAATGCCTCCAGAATTCGGCAGAAACTGGGGAATGGAGTGTCTTACACTAGGTTCCCTCTGCCTACCCTGCTGTGTGCGGGATGAAGCTGATTTTTTTTATTTAATAACAAAAAAGATCAACCACACATATGTTACTCGGTAAATTGTGACTTAATAGAAAAAATAATAAGTTTTTAAAACACTGTACCAAAAGCGTTAATAGAGCGATTGACACTGTTTGATCGTGACAAATATGGCATTTGACGGTCCATGTGTAATCTTTGCGGTGTTCTTGTAGTGGATTGAGACCTGTTTTCATTAAAGTTCAATATGCGATTATGTCCCGTATTAGGCTGTCGCCGCGGTCGATTACGATATGGCATATAACTTCTAGAGCGGGACGGACCTAAAACAATTATTATATTAGTTTTTAAGGTTTCAAATGACAGAAGAAAAAGGAACATTTAACATAGGTCACTTTATTGCCCACCTGGACAGGTGGGCAATAAAAACTTCATGATGTAAAGAGGTTTTTCAGTAAAAAATCAAAATCGGTTCGATCTTAAGAGTACGAGTACTAGTGCCTTGTATGTAACACGTATCTCTATTTCATTGTTTGTTTTAATTTTTGTTGATTTTTTATATGTTACAACGTGTTGTTATTACCATGCCTAAACATACAAAAAATACTGTTTTGGGTCGTCGTTAATAACGAAACGCTAGATGACTGTTCCGGAACGGTTTCGAGTAAACGGACTAAGCTGTTCTGGGGCAGGAATCTCACATGCATTCGTTGTTCTTAAGGGCTTCCACTAATTCCAATCTTTAAAATGTAAAGTTTTAAACCGTTCTGGTCCCTGCATCTATTTTATTGTGCACAATATGGCCGCCATAACAAAACGGCGTAAATATTTCGAAACGACCCGCTCAATATGGGTACCAAATAAAGGGCTAAAATTGTATTCTAAAAAAACACATAAATCCAAGATGGTCGCTAGTACAAAAATGGCGGATTGGGTACAAATATATTTATCAACCCAATATGGATATCAAATGAAAGGGAGACGGAAATTATTTTATTTGATAAAGTATCACCAAAGTGGTGCTAGTAACCAGTGTCTTATGATGAAGCTCGAAGATGATCTTAGGAACTCAGTAATTAAGTGTCACAACTCCATCTAATTTGAGCTCGTACGTTTTACTGTATTTATTGGTGCTAGATGGTAACCAGGATCTGATGATGGGGCTGGATGATGTCCGTAAACTCGGTAATTAAGTGGCATAATTCCATTAAATTTGGACATATGATTATGATTCATATTAACCAGTATTTTGGTGCTATATGGCAGCCAATGTTAAAAGCTTGAATTTTTCTGTGATATAAGACCTCCTAGACTTGTTTATTTGATATTTATTTCAACCGATTTCGAGATAAATGGTCTTGACAGATAGGAAACAAAGTCCTATTAGGGTTCCTTTTTAACTTTTGAGGTACGAACTAACTTTAAAAACGAAACAGCAGGAACTGGGACCAAAAATGGAACAACTGGAACATGTCTCTCATTTTTGCTGGAACGTAACTTCACTAATCGTCGACCAGGGAGCTTGCTTTTCGCCTCCGAGATTACTTTGAAAGAAGACAATAAATAATGGACCGTTGTTACAATTGAATTGAATTATAGAACGAGTAACTGAAGCTCTTAATGTTACCCACAATACTATTTTGATATAATAATAGGTGAAAAAATTTGCCCAGATGAGATGATAAAAAAAATTATTAATACTCATATTTATATTTCATATTTATGTTTATTATTCTTCATGGAGCTATCTACGCTAAGTTGCTTTTACCTAAACACGTTGGAACTTTATGAAAAACTCATTCAAGTACATGAAATGTGTATATATAAACAATTGCCAAAACATTTTTAAACTAAAAGTAGTAATAAATGACGATTGATTTGCTAAAATTAGGAGAATGCAATTCAAGACTTATTTCTGTTGCACAGTCGGAGAACAAAGCTCTGCATGCTAACATTGTTATAACCTAAAGAAACAGTACGTTAGATAACGTCTTTTCATGGCAATATTTAAAACAAAAGCTCGAGCGCTCAATTACCTTTATAAACTTTTTTACAATAAACATTTGTGTAGCTACACCAAAATTATAAGCTCGTTTTATTATTAAAAACTTTAAGTATTTAAGTATTTTAAGTACTTATTTCATTGAAAGTAGCAAAAAAATTGTTTGATATAGTTTAGTTACGAATGTTTTTGAAAATAAAATTTGCTAACAATATCCCAAAATCCCACGTAAAATATCAAAATTTTTTAAGGTTTTTTTCTTAAAATATATTTTGTATATACTAAATCATTAAACTCGTCTGGACTACTTGTTTATTATTTAGTTAAGTATTTAATACGATATTCTTAAAATAATTTTCTATTAATGAGTAAACACAAGTAAAAAGAAATTTTTGCGTTTCAGAGAACTGCCAATAACATTTTGTTTAATTTTACTTTCCATTAGATTTTATTTGTAAACTACAAAATTCTGGTTGGGTTTAATTTAATTTACTACACTAAATTTTAGTAAATTCAGTTATAGTTTGTAAATCGCGGCAACTTTGAGTGAAACGAAATGTTACTGAACTGTCACTCGCAGCATGCTTCAGCGCAAGTAGTATACATTTTTTATTTATTTATCCATAACCACAGAATACATTCTTTATAAGTATATATGTATATTCTATAACAATGTCCATAAGAATTTTGTATGTGGCTTAAGACTAACACAGTTAATATATATATATATATCCCCAGTTTGTATATATGATACGAGTGATGCTTTCATTTCATTATAACATTAATTTTATTAAATAAGTAACACAGTAGGTAGGCCCAGTTTCACTGGTTATAAATAAAATGTTAGATAGTAATCTAATAAATTATGCTATATAATAGACAAAGGATGAAAATACAAGACAAATTTTGAAGATTTGTTACATTTGCAAATTACAATTGAGTTTGTAAAAATTAAATACATGTATAAAATATATATCTACTAGATATTGCTATTGGAGACCTGTCATACCATAAATTATAGTTTGTCCTGTGTCTTGTGTTGTGTTGTTGTAATTGTGTATCGTGTGGCAGATTATGCTGTCTTAGACTTTTATCAACCACTGGTGAAACTGTTCCTTAGGGTCTTACTCAACTTTATATTAGTGTTAGTGATCAGAATTGTGAGGTAGGTGTACAATGTGAGCGAGTATGTCTATGTTGGTATCATTATAAGCCCTCTGCACACTTGTGTCTCGCTCATATCTTTGATAACCCATACACAAAGTTTTTGTTGGGAACAATGATCTTGTTTATAATTATAATATGCTTGAAATATGTATATGACTGATATATATACCTGGTAGATTTTCAATTTCTTCATCCATTTTGCTACCGCATACAGCACCCTGGAAAAGTTTATAATTGAATGTTGTACTATGAATTTATATTTTTATACAATATAAAGTCCCTATTTATATTATAGATGCAAAAGTAATTCTATCTTTGTCTGCCTGCTTCACTAAACAACTGAACTGCATTCAATGAAATTTGGTATTTAAATACAGCTCACTATATTTTATAGCAAACAAAAAAAGAGGATGAAACTTTGAATTGAAGATACTACTCGAGCGTAAAAATAATGTACTACAAAATTATACATCTGAGAGAACATAAACTATAGCAATCACTTTCGTGTTGTATCCCTCACACGGCAGGGTAGACAGAGAGAACCTAGTGTTAAGACACTCCGTTCGCCACTTTGCGCTGAGTTCTGAAGGCATTATGTGTTGTTTGGCGGCAATCAACGTCGCGCATTGCCTCGACTGAATAAATATTTTATTTCCTCGAATGGGGTCGAACCCATAACTAGTCGATTTTACAGTCACACTTTGTGCCCCCGCGCCAAGACTGGCCTCAAGATATAAAATTTAAATTTAATTAGCTACTTTTTATTTTGAGGCCAGTCGTGGCGCAGCGGCACTAGGTGTAACTGTAAAACCGACTGGTTGTGGGTTCGATCCCCACTCGAGAAGATGAAATATTTACTTAAATTTATATTTCCATTTCTTCGCTCTGGTGTCGAGGTTAAGGGCGGCGTTGAGTTCTGCCACTCAACACGCAATGCCTCCAGAATTCGGCAGAAAGTGGGGAACGGAGTGTCTTAACACTAGGTTCCCTCTGCCTACCCTGCTGTGTGCGGGATACAGCGTGAAGCTGATTTTTTTTTTTTTTTACTTTTTATTTTCTTTAATAATTCTTTAATAATCAAGGAGCAACATATTATATCATTTTTTAATTTGATATGTTATGTAATTTAATTATGGCCCTATGAATATTACTATTAATATAATATAGAAGTACGTAAGTATTTCAGATTATTAAATAATTTCACGGAAACTGCGAGGGATTCGCTAGTAAGTAGTAATTAATCAATTTGTTCTCTCTATGCAGAATTATAAAATAATATACTTAGGTGGTAAGCGGACGAAGCCGCTAGTAATAGTTATAATAGGAAATAATATAAGTACTTACGCAAAAAAACTGTTACGATTTACGACGTATTCCACCGTCCACCGACAGGATGTTTCTTTGAAATATACGAACTTCTAATAAAATTTTCTAACAAAGGCTTGTAATAAAAATACAGCATGAACTAACAGTACGTTATGAACAACGACTCGGCAAATGATAATATTATTATAACTCATCGTAAGACATGTGTTGCCTATATTGTTGATCATATTTCCCAAGGAACATTATATTCCCAACCACGGAAATTAAAAATAGCAATAACTAAGTCTAATAAAAATAACCCTTGACTGTGTTATATCATGTTTTCTTTAAAATAATATTTTTCTTATCATTGATGATCGTTTAAATATAAAATCCTTGCTTCAAATTAGACACAACATAGCTGTATGATAGCATTATCTAAACTAATTACAATATGATTGTACGATGGAAAACCAAATATTACTTAAGGTCTGATAATACAGACATTCAAATTAAATTCCCGAATTTAATGTAAAAAAAAACTACGGATCTGGTAACATTATTCAAAAGATCACGGGGGAGACCGAGATTTTATTGAATTCTATTGCAGATAAAATTTATATCATAAGACTATTGTTTATATAATAAGTTATTGTTTATATATTGTATTTTATTCCCTGTAAAGTTGAAACTATTTTATTAAATACATTTAGAACTTTTTGCGCTTAAATAATTTTATATAGGTTCTTTATATTTTTAATAATTAGTAGAAATTATGAAAATAAATATTCATTTAAGAAACTCAGACAGGTGAGGCACCTCCAAAAGGCTCTCAATACTAGGCTCGGCAAATAGAGGCTAGGCATCCATACTCTCGAGCTATCCAGCTGGCCGATAAGTCTACCGTTTGATACACACTCTCGCGAGGCGCCTTCTACTTTATCTATAGTAATATGGTAGAGCGGAAAAATTAGTTTTTTTTTATTTTGTATGAAAGAATGAAATACTAAGGAGTGCTATAGACAATATATAATAACATTGCGGCTTAATTACTCAATATACCATAACAAAACAATATATTTAGTACTTTTTTATTTTTTTCAATACAAAAAATGTAGTAAACGGTGCATATTGTCATAAATAATACTTTTTATTTTTTTTTTATCCAAAATTATAATAAATGGTGCATATTGTGTATGTAATAATATACACAACATAGATTTTCTTTTTCCGCTGAACTCTGGAGGCATTGCGTGGAGGCCACGCCAAGTTTTGTCTCGACAGACAGAGCGAAGAAATAAAAATATAAATGTAAATAAATATTTCATGTGTTCGGTTTGGGATTGAACTGACAACCAGGTGCGTTTACAGTCACGCTTTGTATGCCTGCGTCACGACTGGCGTCTATTTTTTTTACTTTCTTTTACTCTGCAGCATTTAATAACAAAATCAGCTAGTGCAAGAGTGTGTTCTCTCGCCTCACTTGGTATTGCACCCTTTAACTGACAATGACATTGAGTTAATACGTCACCGCTTTAGGCAAACTGAAAGTTGTTTGTAATGTACCTAGTTGAAGAATTAAGTCTCCTTTGACTTCACAAGTCGACATCAAGATATCTTCCTTAATATATATTATACTTTGTATCGCCTATACCTGTGTTTGTTTACCCAGGATCTACAATAGTGCACAAAGTAGTAAATGCTTTTCCATATTCAATCAGTAAAATCTATTTAGATTCGAGTGACAGATTGTAAAGATGATGAAAAATTAATTGATATCGAAAACAAGATACGGTTTAATAAATAAACAAAAAGTACCTGTATCTATTGACCCGTATCTTATTAATATCCATCATATTTATTTTTCATTAAATGTATGTAAATTTATGAGTTTCGAGGGCTGCAGTTGGAGGGTTAAGAAAATACGATTTTTATATATAAACTTATATCATAAAATTTTAAATTGAAATACAAATTAAATTTAAACTATATCTAAAATAATCTAAACTTAAACTACGACTTGTTTATTCCACGATGGAATAATAAGTGTGGGAAAAGAAGAAATTCCCAAGGAAAGGAATTTCGCAAGAGAGATACATCAGATCAGATCAGACGGACACATTATAATATTAAATAAGTTTTCCACCTGAGACACCGAGCGCTACATAACAAATGAAAAGATTTTTTTTAAATTGATGTATCAAAGAACAAGGTTTTATTATATTCTAAATTTTAATATGATAGTGTTTGTATAATTTTTTTATATATAACTGAGTTGAATATGTAGAGAGTTCCTTTAAGCATAACTTATTTAGCAATTAATATACTATTAGTAATAAAATAAATATAAGTACGTAATTGAGATAAAAACTTTTGCAAATTAATTACTGTTTCTTGTGTATATATATATATAATATATTAATTATATGATATGTTTGTTACTTATCTATAATTCGTTCACTTTATAAAATAAAAGAGAAAGATAATTTGAAACGTTTATTTAGATCAATAGATAATATCACATTGAACTTTTTGGATAATATCGAAAATATATATGTCAGTACGACAAGTAATTGCTGTTTTATGCATTTGTCTTGTATTTGTTTAAATTTTTGTACAAAGATTATGGGTTGTTTTCTACTATTAAATAAAATTATGACTTTAATAATACATTTAATTTTTTATATAATCTTGTATCAAATGATACAAGATTTTATTATTTTTAATGTACAGTTACTTCTGCTTAATAAAGATAGTTTCCACATAGATTAATTTGGAATTACGAAATTGTGCATGTTTAAAGTTGTAGGTACTTAAGTATTCATTATTTTTGCCCCAACACCACGAAATATACATTGAAATAAATATTTCATCTCCTCGAGTGGGGATCGAACCCACTGTCAGTCAATTTTACAGTCACACTTTGTGTTCCGGCGCCACAACTTGCTTCAAAAGGTAAAACATAAAGGCCGATATATAGGTCTAATCTCTATCTCTAATCTAACATTTCACCTAAACTAGTGATATAAGAAAAAAAATTAAAAAAGCAATGTAAGCTTCAACTCTCACCTAATAAAATAAAACAAATTTTCATAAAGTCCCTAACACAATTAGCAATAATAATATAATCTAACATTTGTTTTTGGTACTTTTCAGTCTTCCTTGCTTAAAGGAAATTTATAAAAATCAAAGCAATTATAGCCTTTGGAATTGTATTTTATTTTGATTATTGATTAAATTTCAGGTTTTAATAAATTTATCTCCTTCGTCTTTTGTTGTGTATACTGGTGAACAGCGACTGGAAGTAAAACTGGCTATAGTTTCTGTGTTAGTTTGCTTAAGATCTTTCAACCCACAAATAAAATAGTAAGTACCCCTGAGATGTTGAGCCAGTTTATACCTCGGCGTATCGATTTGGCTAACTATTTTGTTTGGTCAGCACAGTCTTATTGTGTATTCTCGGCAACCCATACAATTTACGAAGTTTTACACAGCTAGTTAAGAGGGATTTAATGTCAAGCATTTTTGTGTTCTTTAAAATTATAAACCTTCCTTTCTTTCTTTCATTCTTCTTCTGTAACACCCACCTTTCGCTGCCGTATATCAACGTAGGTCGTCAGCATTGCGTTGTGTACGGCCAAACGTGCAACAATTCTGACGCTTCACGGTCTCGTCAATGCATCTAATGCACCGTTAATTTTGTTATCAGCAGCAATTCACATTTCTTTCCAATGCAAGAACAGGCTCTGGTCCCTTTTTGAGGGGGGACTTTCTTTGAGAGGGAAATTTTCACTCGCATGTCACTATGTGTCGCTCCTTAGATATAACTATCTAAATACAAATTGAACAACCAAACTGACATCGCGCAACATTGTTCAGTACGTGCGACGGGCTTTTTCTTGGCACACATGCTGAGTGTCCCTATAAACAGACTTTACGACAAGGTTCCGCTATTTTATAAATACTCAAAAAACTTCTTGGGTCAGGGCCAAAAATATAAAGCCTTTTCCATATTGTTTTATTTTGTCGCTATCTATTACAGAAAAATATATATAAAAAGAAAATATGCATTTTTAAAAATAAAACAGATCAAGCTTCCTTTAAAACCGCCAAGCCTAATTTCTTCAGTCCTAAGGGTCTCCCATAGGAGCCTTACGAATTACTCCTTCATTCTTCTTTTTAGTATTTTAGTAGGTATAAATTTTACTACACAAATTACTGAAATTGACAGTTCTCTAGGGAATTATTTGGTACTGCAGAAATATTGTTATTTCTGCAAATATAAAAATAATAACACAACCAAAAGTATATAATTAAGTATTATTTAATCACAGCATCTAATAGAGAGCTTGGCAATATCCAAAATGTGATTAATATTGAGCATCACAAATCATCACATAATATAATAAGAGGTAAAATCTATTATAAAAAACAATAGTATATAAAAATAAGTCATATTTCGAACTATAGAATAGCAAAATTACAGTATGTCTTGTTCTTGTTGTTATGACATGTTTATCATACAGCTCATACATAGTGGGCAAAAAATATTGGTAAAAGTATTGTAATTTAAATATCTCATACGTTTTATATGAAATCGATGTTTTTTTAAATAACTGAGTCGGGCCACACGGCGGCCTCGAGCCAGTCGAGGTAGCGCGCGATGCGCGTGTAGACGCCGGGCACGGGCGTGCCGCAGCCGCGCCCGAACGACGTCACGCCCACGAGCCGGTAGAAGCTGTCGTCCGCCGTCAGCCCCTGCAGCGGCCCGCCCGAGTCGCCCTGCAACACGTCACTATTACGGTCCTGGCCGCTCTGTAGTTTAACGCTATACCCTTGGAATTCGTTTTTTTTTTTGCAAAAACCAAATTTTCAAAGACAGAACATACTAAATACGAAAAAGCCTCACTGTTGGCTCGATTTTCCTTCATTCTCAATAGTAGGTTTTTCATATCATACAATTGTTTTAACAATTGGTTGAATAGTTTATACAACATCGCATAAAACTTGTGCAACATTGGAACACGCTTAACCTATTTGTTAAAATAAATTGATAACAACACGGCGGAACTCAACGCCGAGCTGTGAGTCACCTGGCAGGTGTCGCGCAGGCCGAGCGGGTCGCCGGCGCAGATCTGCGTGTCGGCGATGCCGTCGGGCAGCTTGCGCCAGTTGGTGTAGGACTCGCTGCACTTGCGGCGCGCCACCACCGACACGTTCGCCTTCAGCAGCAGCGTACTTTTCACGTCGCCTGAAAACAAATTGTATTATTCGTGCGGACACAGCTCCAACAGGCAGAGGAGCTACAGAGAATGTTTTTTTTTTATTTAATATCATGCTGTATCTCTAATCTAGTCTTAAACATTCCTTTCCTCACGGAATGCCGAATTTTGGAGAGATTTTGTTATCAGAGCGAGAAAATGTAAATATTTCATTCCTTTAAATAGGAATCGAATCCTTATTGCACAGACAGACATATTGATAAATTTACTTTGTTTATTATTCAAATTCGTAAAATTTCATCAATGTTTCAATAACACACCGCACACTGAAATAAGATCGAGTGTCAAGACACCCAACTATCCGCCTAAATGAAAAAAAAAACGTAGTTGCTCCAAGTGGAAATTGAGCTCACAACTATCGCGTTCATGATCCGACGCCGTACAACTGCGCCACAATGGCGAATTATGTAGAAAACACTCTACTTACGTGTATTGCTGGTTTTACCCCATCCCGTAATAATTAACGGCTTTGTAGGGTTATCATCTTTCGTATATAAACATATCGGTTTTATTTCCATCGAAAACGTCACTGGGGCTTCCAATCTATAAGGAAGTTAAACACAATATATACGAGGAATTTACGATAGAAGGATAATTTAAGAAATAATAATTAATAACATTATGTTTAACAATTAATATTGTTAATATAATATTATATATAAATGAAACAATTATTAACTTTTGTTGTTTAGATATATAATACCTATGGTTAGCTTGTTCATGAAAAACAATATTTTAAAAGTTTTGCTTACACATATAAGCACTTATTTATGATTGACTTCATTACTAACAAAGTAAATAGATTTTTTATTGCCTATTCTTTTTATAATTTTTTGCGACTAATCTGTACAAGGAAAGATTTCATTTTAAAGACAAACATTTCCTCGAATCAAATTTGAACATAGAACCGTTCATCACGACAGCTGCGTTTTTTTAAAATAAATAACCTGTAATATTTATTTACGATATACATAACTTTTATTTCAATTTTTTTTTCACGCATCGCATCTTCACGCTGTATCCCGCTTAGAGCAGAATAGGCAGAGACTAAAGGCGTATTTAGAAATGTATTCCAAGGGAGCTTTGACTTTAACTTTGAACTGATCTTTTTTTTTATTCGTAATAATTCTGGGATTGGCACCAGATTATTCTGAACTCAAAGTTAGTTCACTGACATATACAATAACATAACACAAAATATACATGTCAGTGAAAATTCACTGTTACATTACAAGCCACTGTCATCTTATTAATTTAATTGTTTTAATATTTTTTTAATTGTTTTGAATATAATAATTGTATTTTGACCACTATTTTATGACACACTTAACTTATGTAACTTATGAAGAATAAACAACAAAGTCAAATAAATAATGATATAACATTGATATGGTGAAGTAAAATTACTTGAGCAAGGCCAAATCGTGATACTTTGTGCGCCTAATGTATGACGGGTGCGTAATTATTTGATCTATCCTCACGTCGGACTCCTTCGAGAAATCTCGCCCGCCGATTTCAATGACACCCATACGCGCGATACTCGGCTTCACTCTAAAAAATGTATATATAAAAATGTTTTTTGTTTTTACTTTCCCGCTATATATGCACATAGCATGGTAGGCACTCTGAATGTAGTGAAAAAACACTTCGTTTCCCACTTCCTATTTTCGAGACATTGCCTGTAGATTGACGGAAATAAACGTTTTCTCTTCTTACAAGAGTGAGGAAATGTAAATTGATTCCCACAAAAAAGAATCAAACCTACAACCGTCACGTTTACACTTAAATACTTTGACTACGCTACAATGGTTCTATATAATTAAATATATTAAAATTAAATCTATATAATTAAAAAATTAAATTAAATTAGCTTCACGATGTATCCCGCACACAGCAGGGTAGACATAGGGAACCTAGTGTTAAAACACTCCGTTCTCCACTTTCTGCCGAATTTTGGAGGCATTGCGTGTTGAGTGGCAGAACGCCGCGCTTTGCCTCGACACCAGAGCGAAGAAATGGAAATATAAATTTTAAGTAAATATTTCATCTCCTCGAGTGGGGATCGAACCCACAATCAGTCGGTTTTACAGTCACATTTTGTGCCACTGCGCCAATAGGTAGTTCAAATAAAAAAAAAATACTATACTATACTAGCTTCACGCTTTATCCCTAGCGGGGAAGTCAGAGAGAACGGAACGCTATACGCTACGGTCTTAATAAATAATATAAATAAATATTTCATTTCCTCGAGTGGGGATCAAACCCACAACCAGTCGCGTTAACAGTCAGACTTTGTCCATCTGCGTCACGACTGGCCTTTAAATTATGATTATTTAAATTGTAATAAGTGAGTATTAGATTTTAATTACTATAATATCATGTTTGTGAAAAAGATATTTGTGATTAAAACTTCGAACAGCGTTAAGGTTCTATTTGTATGTACTTACTGATCTAAAGTATCAACGCAATGGGCAGCGGTGAGGACGTAAGTGTCCGACACCAAAGACCCGCCGCAAAGGAACTCGTATCCATCTGTACGTTCATAGCCGAGTGCGACCTGAATTTGACATAAAATCTCTATATATAGCTTCACGATTCATCCCGCATATGGTTTTAGGCAGAGAAAGCCTAGTGTTAAAACACTCCGTTAAGCAGAGCTCCGATTGGCAGAGGTCTCAAAAGAGGGAAGAAATGAAAATAACAAAAAAAAATCTTCAATTCAAGGCATTTATTTGTAATGAATTAATTGAACACGTGTGTCGTGGTTTATTTTAATACCCCCCTCCCCCCATGTCATCTAAAATAAGCAAACCCAAGATCTCCCCGCCCCGCTATAGTGCTTACGTAATACTTGAAAGGCCTCTTATCTGTTTTATCATAGTGCAATATAAGTATGTATATTAAGTATATACACAATTATATTTCACGTTTTCACGTTTAGCGTGGGGAACTCAACTCTGCTTTTTGTCTTGTTACCGGAACGAGCAAAAGACCAAATCGACGTCACTACAACCTCCACCATGTTCATAGCATACTAGGTCATTCATTTCTGGTTTATCACATTGTACATTTTTTGCATAATAAATGGGGAAAACGTAATATTATCAGGAATAAATTATCATTGTAGGAAAACCTCGATACTTATTAACATTATGAAATAAATTTGCATATACATACATAAATATGGATTTGAAAAAAATATTGCAGAGATTAAACCAACCTTTGTGACACAGAAATTGATAAGAATATCAAGGAAAGTTTGAGAACATTGTGACCCCTTTTTATCTGGATATTATAAGGTAAAAGATAATACTATTAAGGCCGCAGTGGTGCAAAAGCACAAGCGTATCGGTAAACGTGACGGTTATCGGTTCGATTCTCAATTGGAGGGTAGAAAAAATATTTATTAATATTTTCATTTTGTTCTGGTAAGGCGTGGTAGGCGAAACCTCAATAAATCGGTCGATCATGGGGTACAGAATGTCTTAGCACTGAGTTTCCTCTGTCTCCCCGCTTTATGCAGTATAAGTTATAGAGCTCAAAAAAAAACAAAAAGGTTAATATTTTAATAATTACCATATGTGGAAATTCCCCAGCAGAAACCGTGTCACCGCCAATTATATGTAAATTCAAAGGTGGTTGATTTGTGCTCACAATCTTTTGGCATTCTATAATAAAATTATTTAAACCAGTCAGTCATAAATCAATGATTTGAAAATATTATAAATAACAATACAAACAGTATATACACAGTAAAATCGTCTGTTTACATATGAACATAATTAAATAAATAAAGAATTGTATCAAACCTTTATCGGCAATTCGCAAAGACTCTATAGGTGTTTCACCTGTCAAACAAATATAGAATAGGTAAACATGACATAATGTGAAAATACTAATTAGATTGAGACTCATCACACAGATCATCTCTACCTGTGGGTGCAATAACTAATTAAAATATTTTTTTTTATGATAAATAATATAGAAACAGTGTGAACTTGATACTGTATTATTTAATTAGGTAAAGAAAAAAAATCAGCTTCATGCTGTATTCCACACATAGCAGGATAAGCAGAAGGAACTTAGCATTAGGATACTCTGTTTCCATTAAAATACTTCTGTTCACCACTTGCTTAGTTGCAATCTTGAGGTACTGCTTGTTGGCGGAACTCAACGCAATGTTTTTGCATGCAGTTCAGAGTGAGGAAAGAAAAATATTAAATATTTCATTTCCTCAAGTGGGAATTAAACTCACAACCATCAAGTTTACAGTATCAGACTTGTGACCCTGTGCCACGACAACCTCATTATGTTTTATATGTTTGTTATATTAATTTGACAAATGTTTGTTATTATTTTTTTTAAATGAAAAGGAACAAAATTGATACATATTAAATATATATAGTTATACCAAATTTATCTGTAGGAATAGGTGCTGGTTTTTTTGTAGTAGTTTTAACTTCATATGGTTTTGATGGACAGCAGATTATTTCTGTTAAACTACGGAAACCACATCTTCGAAATGGATGCATTCCTGAATCTTGAATGAGCCTGTGAAGAAGTTGTTATGTTAATTTCTTATTAAAAATATAGTATGACTATAAAATACTCACTATAACATATGTTATAAATTATCTGTATAATACTAGTTAATTAACTATAAAGTACCATAACTATAAAAGACCCACTAAATATTATTAAATTTATTGAGATAAGTAACAAAGTTATCATTAATAACAAGCAGCAAATGAAACATAAGTTATAAATAAATATTACATATATTTGTATTTTTAATCTGGCCATAAATACATTTTTTTTAAGTTTTTAAGTTTTACAGTTAAAGTTAAAAATAAAGAAAATAATACTTATAAATTTGGAATTTTTGAGTGATTGTAGAAAGTAATTTTTAGTAAAGTAGTTATGGAACCAAATACAATGTTTAAAATTCTCAAAAACCTTGTTATTAGTCAAATATTTGTGTACCAGGCTATTGATAGATATAATGAAATCACCTCTGTTTGTGACAGAAAAAGATCAGGCAGTCCACATAGTGTTTGTACAAAAATGGCAATCAAAACAGGAAGGGAAAGAATTCTAAGAATTCCTGTACAAAAATAAAATATTTGATCTCCGGAGATAAGATAGCACCAAGAACCATATCATTTTAAAAGATGGCTTACAACTCACAAAGTATTAAAAAAGAATTAATAAAGATAAGTATATAACTTGACAATATTTTTTTTATTTTTCATATAAATATAAATAAAAAGATTGATTTTTAATTACCCAACAATAAAAAAATCAGATCACTGACCTTATAGCAACAGGACATTCATAGGCTAATTTGCAGGTCCCATCATTAGAAGTTCCATCTTGTGTAGAACATCTATCACCAACTAAAAAAAAAAGTAAATAAGAAAATTAATTTATAAAACATTTATTATCAAAAAAAAATTGTATATATTAACTTAAATATTACCATCTCCAGAATATACGGAATTTAACAATAGAAAAATGCAGAAATTAAAGTATTTAAGTGACATTTTTTATTTTTCACATGTGGTAATTGGTCTTTTCCTCAATTAATAATATACAATAAACTCGTTAACAAATACTTGGGCACGAAAACCAGTTTTACTTCAGAAATAAATAATAAGAAAAGAAGATCTCATCATTTGCTGTTTTTGGTAAGGTTTGTATTTTATATTGTATTATATAGCTATAAATTTTAATACAAAACTTTAAAGGAAGACCGCACTTTTAGATATCTTATTATAAACTGAACTGAATCACATTGTTAGTTGATACATATAATAATAATGTGTATTTAAGATCGGTGACTTGATGACTTCATAGTTGTTATTTTATGATAATTAAGTACAGAATACAGATGAATACGTTTAAATGACATACTGTCACTTTTAAGTTTTATTATGATAGGATGATCATCGATTTTCAATGAACATCGATGTTGCATTAAGACATCATAACACCGATTTCAACAAGGAGACATTATTAAAATTTAGTCGCGTACAATATATTTTTTTTTACAGTTGATTGACAAAAAGTAATTCGATATATTATGATGTTTTTACGCCCTAAATAATAAAAATAATATTTTAACTTTTTATTTTGTATTTAATTAAAAAGTCGATTGATATTATTGTTGTTTTATTTATTGATGACGATAAATACAAATTAAAAATATCGATGTTGGCTGACATCGATGTTTTTCTAACATCGCCATCCCTATTGTTAGCCACTTATACGCTTGTGTAGAATAAGGCTTGTCAAACTTTCACCAACACCAGTGTCTAAGCACCCCTGTCTGAATTTGGCGGAGTTTGTGGTGGCTTGCGGTGAGCGCAGGTGATTACAGGTGTTCGTTTTATTATAAAACTGATGAAAAGAAAATAACGTCAAGTCTAACGTAAAAGCTGAAATAACTTTGATATCTACTTATATCATGCTTGCATGTCACTAACATACTAACGCGCTTACATTTGAAAGTGTGTAGACAGTCTGCCAAGCCATTACAAGCGTGTAAGCAAGACATTACAAAATAATTACAATCAAATGAAATAACTGGAAAAAATAACTAAGGAAACTGATAATATAAATAGGTATCATAAATTACAATAGAAACTATCCTAGACTTTGAGTTAAATTTTACAATGTTTCTGAATTTAATTATTTAAATAATTTATATTGAAGAATAATTTAATAACGGTTGTACATTGACTACTTAGTAATTTTTTATACATTGATGTAGCATAAAATATAAAAATATATGTCATTTCTATTAAGAGTGTTTGGGATCAGTTGTAACTTGTAAGGAGTCAATGGATACATCAAAACACAATTTACGCAAAGTTGCCAACTTGAAGATATTTCTGTGAAAATATTCACTTTTATGTCATGCAAATGGATAAAATAACTAATCATAAAATATACTATTATAATTTGAATTAAAAAACATATAAAATTTATGGCAGCTCAGTAATTCTGACAAGTAAATTAACTACCATCCGTGATCCGAAATTCAGTCCACAGAATATATATTCTCAAGGGTCAGGGGTGATCCAGTATTTTTAATAGTCTGTGGTGTGTGTGCATACTGGCTTTTGTATGATTAGTAGTTGCAGTTGGTACTAAAAGGTCCCACTGATTCCGAAGTACTATTTTATCGCGCTGTGTTGCTGTGTACATTCAGTAGTCGCTCTTTAATAAACATTTAGTTTCTAAATAACTAGTAAAATATCAATATTAGTTTCGTAGTTTGACTATACATATTTAATGTAAACGTTGTGATGTTTATTATTAAGATCTTTTTTGAGTTACATACAATGTAGTGATGTTTATTTCAACATATTCATATATTTTGATAGTTCTTTGAATATCATCTATACAGTGGCTTTTGTGATCAATATATATAATGATGACATCTCCAGGCACGACGAGCACTCGCCTCGGTGTCCATGCTGGTGTGGCAAGCCAGGTTGGTCTTGCTAGTCCTGACTTTGGAATGGCAGTTGCTGTTCCTCAAACATTTGATTTACAACCTGTAAGTTGTGGTGACTCTTCTTCTGACGCACATTCACCTGAAATGCCTGTAGCAAAAGCTAGCGATCGACAATCACGAATTATTGCTGAAAAACATCGTAGAAGTCAGTTTAATTCCCAAATTGCTCAAATGATGACTTTACTCTCTGACATAGTTCATTCACAACGAAAAGTTGATAAGACCAGTGTTTTACGACTTGCAGCTAATAAACTACGCAATGAACATGTCTTTGGTGATTCTATAAAATGCTGTCACCTTGAAACTTGGTCCTCAGCAATATTAAAATTTTTCGATCTTATTGGAGGCTTCATGTTTGCAATTACATGCAAAGGTCGTATTTTTAATGTTTCTCCTAATGTCCAAGAAAAATTAGGTTATTGTCATATAGATTTACTTGGGCAAGATATTTACAACTATATTCACAATGAAGATAAAGAGATTCTAAGGCAACATATATATCCAATTGAACTACAAACTGGATGTAACCCAAAGTTATTTGATCATCTTCATAATTTTCACATTAGAATTATGAGATCTGGGGCAAGATCGGATCCCCCACGATATGAGCGGTGTAGAATTGAAGGTGTGCTCAGACGTTCTGATCGAGCTACATCTAATGGAGTACAAGATGAGCAAACCATTAGAAGACAAAGAGTGAGACATCATCGTACATTTTCATCCAGTGGTAATGACTATGTATTTATAGGCATGGTTCATGTTCTGTCCAATAACTTGCCTCCTAGAATATTACCACCTACAGCATATTCTGAGTATTGGACTCGCCACTTAATAGATGGCAGAATTGTGCAATGCGATCAAAGCATTTCTTTAGCAGCTGGATATATGACTGATGAGGTTACAGGAACTTCTGCTTTTGTATTCATGCACAAAGAAGATGTTCGTTGGGTAATTTGTGTGTTACGACAAATGTATGATCAAAGCAGAGAGTATGGAGAATCCTTTTATAGGCTTATGTCACGGTCTGGTCACTTTATTTACATGAGAACAAGAGGTTTTCTGGAAATAGATAAAGATACAAAAAAAGTACAAAGTTTTGTTTGCATCAATAGTATCATAGGAGAGGAATATGGCCAACAAATGTTAGAGGAGATGAAAAGGAAGTATTCAGTAATGGTAGATACAGATAGATTAGAAGATGAAAAAGTTGTATCAGCTGATGAAATTCCAGTTGAACATCCAAGACACTTAGAAAGAATTGTAATGCACTTAGTGGAGCCTGCTGTTAATGAGAATGTTGATGAATTTAAATTAGTGGCTCCTTCCAAAGAGACCATTATATCAGCAATTAAAAATAGTGAAAAAGTAGTTCATGAGACTGGTATTAGATTTGATACACGTAAACGAAAGAATTCTGACAGTGATGATAACAGTGAACATTTAAAAAGGCATAGTGGTCTCTCTGACTCTTAAAGTGTGTGTTGTTTAAAAGTTATTATTTTATATCATTTATCAATACATGTTTTTGAATAAGTTTATATATGTTATCAATGAATTACTTGAAGGCTAATTATTATTTTTTAAATATATTAGTTTTTATGTAAGTAATTAAAGACAGAAATACATATTTCAATTAAAACAGCTGATAAAATTTTAGTAAAAGAATTTTAAATAGTCAAATATAAAGTGGGGACATGATATAGATATTATTTAATTTTAATGAATAAGATGGGTATGTGCCAAATGTCGATGTATGTACATGTATAAAGCAGAAATAAGATCTTGATTTAATCAATATATAACCCAATTTATCAAATTTGCAAATACTATCTTTAATACTTCTGTTGCTGCAAACATTATCAAATTTATCATTGCAGGTATTATCTATCTTACCATTACCTTAAAAACATTGACATATCACATGTGTTTCAATATAATCTACAAGTTTTTTTATTATCTTAAAACAATATATGTATATATTTGTTTTTTTCTGTCAATATTGCTAATAAAAAAAAAAACTTCTGTCAATATTCATTAATGTTATTGACAATATCATATTAGCTAGTGTGCCTTCTTCATTCTACATGATTTTTAAACATTTTTTAAAGTGTTATTCCACACTTAGGAAAGACAAATACTTATTTAGAAAACGTATAAAAATTTGAACGCAGCGGGACTCGAACCCGCGCCTCCTGGAAACCGACCAGGCGCTCTGACCACTAAGCCATGCGTTCTCGCCAAGCTACGTCGAAATTTTTATACGCTTGTTACAACTTATTTATGTTGTTAGCTTCTCTGTAGGGAGATTTTTACAAATTTCCGCTACCCAAAGATAATTACTAGAATTATCGTTTGGCAAGAGAGAAACTATTTTTAAATATTTTTAAACATTTTTTAAAGTGTTATTCCACACTTAGGAAAGACAAATACTTATTTAGAAAACGTATAAAAATTTGAACGCAGCGGGACTCGAACCCGCGCCTCCTGGAAACCGACCAGGCGCTCTGACCACTAAGCCATGCGTTCTCGCCAAGCTACGTCGAAATTTTTATACGCTTGTTACAACTTATTTATGTTGTTAGCTTCTCTGTAGGGAGATTTTTACAAATTTCCGCTACCCAAAGATAATTACTAGAATTATCGTTTGGCAAGAGAGAAACTATTTTTAAATATTTTTAAACATTTTTTAAAGTGTTATTCCACACTTAGGAAAGACAAATACTTATTTAGAAAACGTATAAAAATTTGAACGCAGCGGGACTCGAACCCGCGCCTGGTCGGTTTCCAGGAGGCGCGGGTTCGAGTCCCGCTGCGTTCAAATTTTTATACGTTTTCTAAATAAGTATTTGTCTTTCCTAAGTGTGGAATAACACTTTAAAAAATGTTTAAAAATATTTAAAAATAGTTTCTCTCTTGCCAAACGATAATTCTAGTAATTATCTTTGGGTAGCGGAAATTTGTAAAAATCTCCCTACAGAGAAGCTAACAACATAAATAAGTTGTAACAAGCGTATAAAAATTTCGACGTAGCTTGGCGAGAACGCATGGCTTAGTGGTCAGAGCGCCTGGTCGGTTTCCAGGAGGCGCGGGTTCGAGTCCCGCTGCGTTCAAATTTTTATACGTTTTCTAAATAAGTATTTGTCTTTCCTAAGTGTGGAATAACACTTTAAAAAATGTTTAAAAATATTTAAAAATAGTTTCTCTCTTGCCAAACGATAATTCTAGTAATTATCTTTGGGTAGCGGAAATTTGTAAAAATCTCCCTACAGAGAAGCTAACAACATAAATAAGTTGTAACAAGCGTATAAAAATTTCGACGTAGCTTGGCGAGAACGCATGGCTTAGTGGTCAGAGCGCCTGGTCGGTTTCCAGGAGGCGCGGGTTCGAGTCCCGCTGCGTTCAAATTTTTATACGTTTTCTAAATAAGTATTCTACATGATATTGGCAAAGTAATTGTGCTCCATAGGTACGCCTATAAGCTAGCATGTCAAGTACCCAAGACTTAGCAATATTTTATAGCTTTCCCCTGACCAAGCATATTAGTATGAAGTTATGTTAATTTAATAAGTAAAAGAACTTTTAATAAAAATAGTATCAGATCTGAAATGTTATATCCCTAACATCCCTGCTGAGAATCACCTAAACAAATGAATGCTTAAAACTTTCAGCTTGCAACATATTGACATAACATTTAAATTTTCATCAACTGTTTGAACAAAATTTAGATAAATTTGAAAATTTATAAAAATTGTAATGAAGTGAGGCTCAACATGCATAAGTTTCAGTCCAAATTTGTATATCTTTTCTAAAATATATTTCTATTTTTAATGTGAAATAACACTTTATAAATATTAAAAAGGTTTGCGTAAATTTGACTGATAAATATCTTTTCTATTTTTATAACATTTAAAGTTGTATTTTGTATTTATACCCAAGTCCAAATACATGTGTATTTAAATAAAGCCTAAGATTTAATAAAGCCATGTTATTATTTTCATTCTAAATATTTAACATCTAGATAGAAATTATTAATGACAGAAGAGTTCAATTACAATCACAATTTTAATGTACAAAGGTGGTGTAAAACTATTTCTCTAAATATACTTTGTCTGTACTTTGTTTGTGTGCATATATGATATATAGCTACAGCTTGCCTACAGTTATATATATAGCTATAGCTTGCCATAAATGAGTTATTACGATTTTAAAATAGGAAGTTAAAATTTTCACGTTTTAAATTTTTAATTTTTCACGTCAAATTTTTAGTTTAACTGAACATAAAATAAAAAACAACTATGTTTGGACTGATTTACATAAACATATTGAAGCAACTAAATTATTTGGTTTCCGCGATATACCCATACATATTTTGAATGAATATAAAAGTTTTAACGTAGTGAGATTTAAACCCGCGCCTCTTCAGATAGCGACCAAAGAGGTGGACGGTGAAGTAGCCAGTAGACAGTCTACTCGTAAACACGGACTACGGCAAAGGACGTTATCAAAAGGTCCGGTTTGTAATATGTAATTATGTATAGTACTAAATATACGCGATTAATCCGGTTAAAGAATATCATTTGAAATGAGTTTACCTAATTATCAATACAAAGCTAACTAAACGTTTTTGAAACAGCAAATCTAGTGTCACATTGGAATGGATAAAAAATATGGCGAATTTATAATGGCAGGGTTTGTAAGTTTTTTAAGGATACTGGCCAATTCAATTGACAATACTTGCTTTTTAGAGAAGCAAGTTATGCTGAAGGCAGGGTAAAAGTAACATTAAGTATATTAAAACTAAAATTAATGTTATTTTATAAGGAAGTTGATAACAAATGTAAAAAAAATACATAATCAAAAAAACACATAAATCATTTAGTTGTAATAAAGGAAAACCTTCAAATTTACCATTATTATTATTTTGTGTAGAAATTACCCGTTCAAAAAAATACATTCTTGATATGAATATGAACATATAGAATATCAGTAGGTACATAAATCTGTTACCATTTGCTTTTTTCTTTAAAATTATTTCACAAATTTTAACATGTTTGAACAGTTATTATCCTTACACAATAGCAAAATATGGCTTTTCGTGTTGAAAAGCTCTATATAGAATTCTCCAACCGGTAATTTATATATTTTATATATATTTTGCATAAAATTAGACCAAATGCCGACAAACATCTCAGTTTAAGCATGTCTGAATCAGAAATTTAAACAAATTAAATTGTAACAAATTTACCTGCTCGATAAATATTAATCTAAGTTCATCCACATTAATTTTTTTTTAGAATATCTTCGTGTAAGGTTTTCTAAATATAAAAAAACATGCAAACTCTGAAAAATATTAGTCTTTGTGACATGTTTGTTCGTGGATATTTAAGATTTGAAAAAGTTAAATATTTTCTTCATTAATGTTATTCTGCAGCTGTTAAACTAATAGATAGATCGTTCTATTTAACAATTTATTTTATTATGAGGGGCTACTGATAATACATTTATAGGTGCGACTACACAAACTTTTATATGATATATAATTTTGATTATGGAAAAACGAATGCTGAAAGTGAATTGAAAATGTAAAAAAATTATATTTTGAATGCACTTTCTGGAAACAAGATAAATTATTATAATGGTATATGCGTCAATTTATATAATATATTTTATACATAATAAGTTGTAGTTTATTCAATGATCTGATTGTATTTATGTTTAATCTTGAAAGATTAGAAAAAAAAATGTTTGAAAGAAAATCTTGCCTACAACTTGAATAGTAGTCGGTAGAATGTGATTAAGTGTTTACCTGTTGTAAATATTACCGCGTTCAATATTATCGCATTACTATTAGTGTATTGTGCTTAGTTTATACCAAAACTTAAATCTAAATATTATGTGTTGCACGATCCTTACAATTGTTGCACACAGAAATACCGCTACGTTAACATTAAGTAGGTATAATTATTTTAATTGTACTATAGATTTTGTTTATAAAAATTGTGCAGCTTTCAGTGAAATGGTGCAGCATTTATAAGTGTATATTAAATTATAATTATATAATTCGGGATATATTTTTTTAATTAACTTCAATCCAAGTCATGTGTGACGTATAATTAATCATCTATGCTTATAATAATTTACAATTTAAAAGTAGTTAGCAAGATTTTAACGTCATATTGGTGTTGTTAAATGTCTTTTCGCACACTCGTCAACGTTCCACGTCCTTTTATATCATTGCAGTGACATTTAATCTAAACGTTTTAAAAAGTTTACAATTTTTTTAATATCTCTATGTACTGTGCCGACCATAAAATAATAATTGTGCCTAAGTGGTGAATGGAAGACAAAATGTTCATGTATATACTATAGGTGTTATTGGTGTCTGCATGCGACCTCTGCTGCAATTTTGGCGGATAAAATGTTAAATGTATTATTTAAGTTGTTGTATGGGTGTAATGTAATATATAATGGTTGTGAATTTTTCAAGATACTGGTGTATCGTATTTTTTGCTGTATACGACTGACTGGGTTATATCAGTACTTCGAATATGCATAAATCGGAATTTTAGCAAATACAGCATGTGTATGATTTGACATTTATGATGATATCAAAAGAACAATGTACAAAAAGATAGTCTTTCGTATTTTTATTTGTGTTGATATTGTAATCTATTACCTGTATATTTCTATGTAACAAAACTTTCTCGTATTATCCATGATACCTATTTATATTTACAATACGGTCGATGAGTCTTTTGACCCTGAAGTTAACTGCACTTTCAAATGGCTAGGCAGATTTTTGTTTTGCTTTTGCTTATTTACCTTCCCCGAGTGTAAAATGCGCAAAAGTTCATAAAGCCTAACTTTGGCGTGGCCATGATCGTCCACCGTACTGTACCTATCCTTTATAAAAATATTAAAAATTCAAATCAATATGGTAATGTTATGTTATGTAATAAGTGGGTATAATATTACATGATGTCAGTTGTTTGTGACCAAAAACGATACTTTAAAATGATATTATTTTATGTATGTAATAAAATGGATGAAATTAATTTCATGACTCTTTTATTATCACTTTTTAACTACTATTATGGATTCATTTAATAATTTTATATGTGAAATACTTTTAATTATTTCTCATCAAATATGTTTGATAACTTTGCTGTATTAAATCTTCTTTTTTCCTGTTAAAAAATACGGATGTGGGTTCGACCCCACTCGAGGAAATCAATTATTATTTATCAAAATTTTAATTTGTTTACTCTGCCCCAAGGCAAGAGCCCGGCAGCGAGTTTCGAAATTCAACAGGTGATGCCCCGAAAAATCGGCAGAAAGTGGGGAACGCAGAGCCTTATCACTAGGTTCCTTCTGCCTACCCCGCTGTGTGCGGGATACAGCCTGAAGCTGATATAGATTTTTTTTATAATTTTATTTATTGGAAGTGAAAGTACATTAGTAATTCCCAAATTGTTATAAACTAGCAGCTGCTCAAATTTTATAGCCAAATGATACAAAATATATGCCTATATATTATTCTGATGTAAAAGCCATATTACTTAAATTTTCATCTTAATTCTTCTCTTAGTTCAGTAGTTATTGCCTGAAAGTGAAACAAACATCCATCCTTACAAACTTATTTTTTTTATATTATTAGAAAGTACGATAGTTAACTCATTTAAAGCGAAAATTACATGTATCATGGATAGGTAAATTTAACGCATTAGTCGTCTACCTATTCGTTTCTAATCTAATGTAAAACTTTTCCAAACCAATAAAATGTCTGTAAAGTATATCAAACACGTGATCACCACAAACTATTGAGCTAGTGGTCAGTAATTATGACAACCAGTTTTACAATACGACATTGAATTCTAATCATCACGAACATAATAGCAGACAAGTCGGTACGTTGTTTAATTAGCACTTAAGTTCTTTTAAGTTCTTGAGGCCAGTCGTGGCGCAGGGGCACCAAGTGTGACTGTGTGTGTGTGTAAAATCGTCTGGCTGTGGGTTCGATCTCAACTCCAGGAAATGAAATATTTACTTTCATTTATATTTTCATTTCTTCGTTCTGGTGTCGAGGCAAAGTGCGACGTTCAGTTCCGCCACTAACAAGAAATGCCTCCAAAACTAGGCGGAAAGGGGAAAACAGTGTGTCTTAACACTTACCAATTAGGACACTTTCGTCCCCCACTTTCCGTCGAATTCTGGATGCAGAGGTGCATGTTGAGTGGCGGTATTCGCTTTGCCTCGTTACCCGAGCCACAAAAATTAAATTATTGAATATTTCATTTCCCCGAGTTAAAATCGAACCCACAACCTTTTGCGTTTACATTGCGCCACGTCTGGCTTTAAAATATTGAAACAGCTGGAAAGAAATAACTATCATAACACAAGATGTACGTAATCAAATGATGCATAGTAATTGATATTAACGTTTAATGCCACTGTGCATCTACTGCGGGTTCCGTGGTAATTTCCGATTGTAGGTGAACGGGAAGCAATATTTATAAAAATTGACAAACTTAGCAGTGCGGTCGGCTTGGATGAAATAAACTAAAGAACTTTTCATAGTTTTATTCCGTAATATAACTATTAATTACCAAGTTTGGGTTTTTTTATTATTTGTATTGTATTTTAACCTCATAATTGTAGATAGGTACCGCAACTAGATCTAGAGCAAGAATGTCTTTATAGAGGGATAGACAGATTCCGCTTTTTCTTTTAATAACTTTACGACACGGATCCTTGAAACAGTACTAGGTATTATAACAAAAATATTAATTTTGTATATAAAGCTTTAGAAAGCTACTGAAATTATATTTGTTAAAAGTTACAATGTCTGTTTTAATCTATATAGGTCTCTACAAATTGTAAACGACAACGACAGGTAGGTACTTCATGAATGCAATTCATATTTAAGCAAGCACTTAGGTACTCGATAGATTAATAATTACTAAGTATAAACTATAAAGAATACACATAAAGAGATAAGAAAAAAAAATATTCAAAATGTACAAATTTTCTGTAAGGAATCTAAGTAAATAAGTAATGTTATTTAGATATACTTTATTGTTATAATTCATAAAAAATCCCCTAATACAGATAATATAAAATGTTGACGTTAGCTTTAGTTTTTGGACAACAGTTTTAGCTGTTATATAAATGAACGTACCTACCTCAATTGATTCAATAGACTACCGCTATTGTGGAGAGCGTTACATCACGGCGGATAGTGAGTGACGCTGAGTCAGGGCCGCGGCGTCCCTGACCACGGTCAATGGCAGTGTTTGAAGGTGCCCTCCAAACGCGAGGTTCACCGCATTCCTACTACCTGCCTTTTAGGTGGGTCTTTATGTTGGGCTTATGAAAGGCATAGTCTACTAAAAATACTTACCTATAAAGATCAATCATATACGTAAAATGTATATCTAGGCAGATTAAAATCAGTCTGACATTGTAAGTTCCCATTAATTTAAACTTTTATTTTCTTAAAAATCGTAGTAGTTAATGTAGGCGATATAATTTTACATTTACTTAGTATAAATTGAAGTTGATATACCTAGATCGGAACTGGTGGCGAACGGAGTGTCTTAACACTAGGTTCCCTCTGCCTACCCAACTGTGCGCGAGATATAGCGTGAAACTGATTTATTTAGATTTTCTTTGACTATACATTTTTATAAATAAAACAGTTAAAGAGTAAACGCCAAAAATTTATATGTCAATGACCTCGACTTAGGAGTTTCAAGGCTTATGTAAAAACGATTCGACCAACCGCAAGCCTCACGTTAAAAGCTGGTTTTTTTGGTTTGGTCGCCTTCAAAATCTATTTGCAATAACACTATTATAAATGCTTGTATCTTAGATACAGGGAAATGGATTCAATTTATATTTAATAATACTGTAATTATAAATTATCACTAACAATCAAAATATATTAGACAATATGGAAAATTTAGTTCAAATTACTTAAGAAATATACCTTCATTATCATAATAACAATATAGAGGTAGGTAGCCAATCATTGATGAGAAACGCCAACGCGTTAATATAAATTTCTTTAATCTACTCATAGATAATATTAGTAGTATAAATGCACTTCACTCACCCAATACAAACCAATGTGGTTTGTATAAGATTGGGCAGAGCGCCAAACTTTTACTGCTCTGGGAGTTGAATTTAAGTCTATTGTTATTGTCTACAAGTTACTATATAATTTATCTGTTGTGATTTTTAATATGTTCAGTTTTATATAAAATTGATTATAACTTTAGCTACACTATACAAATACGTTACTTATTATTTCTATTCTTATCAAGCATTATATATGTTTAATGTACTGTAAATTATAATAGGTTTTATTAAATGATCTCAAATTAAGATACTTTTTTATTACATTTATTTTTATTTTCTATATACGCTGTAAGTAATAAGACGACATCACTATAGAAGTGCACTAAAATAAATAAAGAACAAATATAAACTAATATTACTATTTTTCCGCCAGTAACATTGATGTAGAGTGCTTAATAAAAATTCATACACAAATATCTATGACATACATACATGTTGATAAAAATACTATTTTTTATATATACTTATTTAGAAAACGTATAAAATTTGAACGTAGCGGAACTCGAACCCGCGCCTCTTGGAAACCGACTAGGTGCTCTGACCACTAGGCCATACATACGTTCTCATCAAGTTACGTCGAGTAACCTAAGGTATGTTTATAATATATTTGAACTAGAAATTGAACTAAAAATATTTTAAAAAACCACTAAATAAGGAGGAAAAATGTAAAGTTTTCTTAGAATATAGAGGGCGGGTCCACTTAATCCGGATCCTTTTGGATTATTGTTGATTGTAAAAAAAAGCATCAACCAAAATCTTTACTAATATAATGTACGATATGACAGTGTTTGTGGGCAATTCTTTTTTCGTTCGAAATTCGAAATTCGACTTATAAAAAAAATTGGGACTCTAGAATCCGATATATTCCATATTCCGACATCGCCATGCGAAACGTTTGTCGGATTACCACGGGTGTGTTTGGTGGTGTTGACTCTGTGATTTAGTTAGTGCTAAAGTTAATTTTTATGTCTAATAATAAGTGGGCAGTAGAGGATGTAGATTTGATTTCTGCCATAAGTAATATTGAACTACTACTCCATATAAATAGTTTTAGTATCGATCTATATACATATAACAAACATTGTAACAATTATTTTTTGCAAAATAAATTAAAAGCCAATTAAAATTTATTAGCTCTTTGGAAAATGGTTATTTAAATTGACCACTGAGACTAAGACGAACCGTTTGACGTTAAAATAATCAAAATCGGTCCACCCGTTTGGTCGAACACTCATATACATACAAACAGACTGGTAGATTACTTTTCTTTGGATCGAGTAGTTGAGTAGAAAATACGTGGATTGATAAAAGCAAGTAACTCTTAGCGATCTGATTTAAAGTGTGAGATGTATCTACATTGTATATGTATATGAACGTTATAATAGAAAATTTAAATTTTATAACTATTATCATACTATTAACTGATTTGACAATATATTTGTTTAATTAATATTAATGCGTATTTTTTAAAGCTTACACTCATATCATAAGTTTCAGACACTGCAACGCGATAATAAATACAATGAAGGATAAGGGAATTTCTTGTAATTAATCCGATCCAGATATTTATTTATTTTAACTAGTCTAGAGCCCTAAAAGCTTCTAAATCGGAGTGCAACTAACACCGTTATTAGAACAAAAATAGTATTGGAGATTTATAAATCTCTCAATAACAAATTCTTGGTGTTCAATTTTTTGTCTTAAAATTTTATATCAAAATCAAATTGCAGCAAGCAAAGCCAAAAATGTAGCAATATTTAATTAAGTTACTTAAATTTGCATTATTTATTCATTAGTCAATTAGAACGTCAGGTAATAACAATTAGATATTGATGTCATGTAAGCACATGCCATGTCATATGCACACTTTTTTTACTTCACGCTATATCCGTCCCTATGAAGACTGCCGTTCCTCATTTTCCAACAAATTCTGAAGGCATTGCGTGTTGAAAGAAATTTAAGATATTAAATATTTCTTTCTTCCAGTAGGAATTGTACCAGCGTTGCCAGATTTTTTCTCGGTGAAATGCGGGATTTTTGAACATTTAAAGTAACAAACGGGATTCTTTCGCCAAAAGCGGGACAATTTTCTTAACAAATCCTTGTTAATTATTATTTTTCCAACTCGTTGAGCTATAAATATAAAATATGATTTAATCGAAAAACGTCACAAGATTCTTAAACTATAAATGTTTTGATTTATCATACGTAAGGCAGTTAAGTCTTCAGAATAATTACACATAATTTAAAGTAATAAAAAAATTTCTTACAGAACGTGGAGTAATCCGTCAAAAGCGAGACTACACCGTCCCAATCGAGACATTTAATTTTTAGGCAAAAAATCAGGACGTCCCGCCAAAATCGGGACATCTGGCAACGCTGAATTGAACTTACAATCTGTCGCGTTTATACTTACACGCATGTGCAGCTGTGCCACGACTGGCCTCAATGTCTTAATGTGTCTGGCGTCAAATGCTTGGTATACACTAAATTTCAAATATCCAAACATGTATAAATATATATAAAGCAAAGTAAGCATCACTTCTATTTAACTATATATAAACAGAGAATGGTACATAAAATTAACGAACGAGTAAGTGCATAGATAACAAACTGTTTCTGTATAGTTACTGACAGGCGACTATAAAAAAATATAATATCATTTTAGTACGGAATTCGACTCCTATGGTAAGGTAATTAAAATATCTAAAAAAATATTTTATGTTATCAACATTAATATATAATCTATTATAAACACGAAGTTTAATGATTCGTCACATTTTTGAATAATGTATTGTACAATTTATGTTATATTGAATAACATATTGAATTTAAATAAGGTAAGCACAAACATTTTAAGTTTAATCATTAATAATTAATATTTTAAACTTAAAAACAAATAATTTATAAAAAAAATGATATAAAAAATAATATAATAAAATAATAATGTTATAATTGTATTATATAATAAATTGCGCATTTAATCCCCGGCAGTGCTAGAACATAGTGCATTTAAGATAAACAAGCTGCAGTCGATACTAGCTACTGAGCGATAAGCGGGCGGGCGGGGGCGCGGTGCAGTGGGGTGGGGAAGAGTTGTCACTGCATGCTAGAGGTGACATTGAGCGGTCATCGAACCCGTCGGCCTTGGTGTTAGCGTCGTAATGCCTGAGTGAACGCTGCTGGTGCATTTAAATTTTAAAGTGTTATATTAACGGTCCTTCTTGCTGGTAAATTTATTTTTTAAAAATATTATGTTAAAAATATAAATAAATAAAAGTTTTCAGAAACCTATGGGCTTTTTATTTTTTTTTCATGGTACGAAATTTAATTAATTTACTGAAATATTAAATTCAAATTAATTAAAAGTGTGAGGTAAACTCGTTTAACGTGACCAGTTCAGGCCAAAAATAGTTTACCTAAATAATATAATATTCAAACTGACGCGTTATCGACGCCCATTTAGAGATTTTGATGGATGGCGGAACGTAACGCCGTATGTTATTTATCCACTAGCGGCCTCCTCGCGGCTTTGCCCGCATATCACGTATTATTCTTTTATTATGCTGCATTAGCCATAAGATAATTAATATAAATTGTATAATGAATATAATTATACATTCAATAATTTTGAGAAAGTGCAAGCACCACGGCTCAGCGGGACTTGTGCCTATTCTCGCGCCCGTAAACAGGGCGGCGAATTATTTTAAATTTACATTTTCTCAAAAAGTATACATTCAAATTACATGTTATAAAAGCCAAAGTATATCTTCATAAAATTTCCTGACAGAATAACTTTTGAAATTTTCAATTATTTTTGTCACAAGCTGCCTTATTGTGACTTGTTTATAAGACATAGATATACGGTATCGCGATTTTTTTAAAAGTAATAAAATAGAACATTTTTTCTATAAATATACAAAATACAATGTACAAATATTTTGCTATTTTTGTAGCGCACGCGCTTAAAGCAATTCGATGGTATTCATTGTTATTGTTATTTCAATATTTAAGGCTAACTAAGACTTACATGATAATGTTGTATAAACCAAGCTTTCATATTAAACCAAAAATAAGTAAATCTGGCAGAAATATTAGCGTTTTAACAAACAATAAATATAATAAAGCGGAAAATTTTGTTTGTTTGTTTTAACTACATTGCTAAGATCTCTGATGCAAAGATATCTGGATGTACTACTCCGATTTACTTCCTTTTTGTTTTGTATGAAAGCTGCGCTCTTCAGAAGTGCTATAGGCATTAACATTACGGTGTAAGTGTTAAATTACGAAATAACAATAACAAGGAACACCATTGAATTGGGCTCAAAAAATAATTAGAATTTGTATAAAGATATTTTATTGATTTTTATTTTACATGTATATTAAAACTTACGAGCTTCAGTAACTTCATCATCAAAGAAATTTAATGAAGATAATTTTCGGCTTTTATAGCATGTCATTTGGGCTTCTCGAAAAAATGTCTACGAAATCTGTTTTCGGCCGCTAACTTAAGTTCGAGTCCCGCGGGGTGACAATGCCATCCTATCATACAGCCACGTAATATTCACGATTAAATGTTTATATTTATTGGCAAATGCAGCATAGTTAAAGTATTATAGGTATGCGGGCGAAGCCACGAGTGGACCGCTAGTAGTAGTAGTAGTACATAAAGTAGCAAAATTAGCAAATACACTTAAGCTGACAACTAATTTTGCGTAATATAAGTAATGTTAACACAAATTTTCCATTCAAAACATCCATGAAAGGATATAAAAAAACAGTAGCAAAATTAGGCCAATGCGCAACTACCCCACTTTTTCGGGTACGATCAAAATGTTGGACACAAACGACCGCGAGGTTCGCTTTTGGCACCTATAGCGCCAAATTTGAAGGAAATCTAACACTGTCCCCAGGAACAAAGTGTACACGGATCTCCTCTATATGCTTAAACATATTATTTTAAATGTTACTTAGTGCAACACAGAGAACACAAATATTAAAAGTTTAGTTTACCTAGAGGCAGCTCCACCGTGCCAAGAAATTTTATGTGTATTCAATTATAATTTGCAACATACAAAGCAACAAGTTCTTGTTGTAAATCAATATTAATTGACTACGTACCTTACATTTTATTTTTAATGATACTTATCACATTTTATAGTTATTGTTATGTACATATATTATTATAGCTATGGAGAAGCCTGATTTAGCATCTGTGGTCTATTTACATATCTATATAATATAATAGCCCAGTTGTGGCGCAGAGGCACAAAGTGTGGCTGTAAAACCGACTGTTTGTGGGTTCGATCCCCACTCGAGTAGATGAAATATTTACATAAATTTATATTTCCATTTCCTCGCTCTCGTGTTGAGGCAAAGCGCGGCGTTGAGTTATGCCACGCACGCGCAATGCCTCCTGAATTCGGCAGAAAGTGGAGAACGGTGTGACTTAACACTAGGTTCCTTCTGCTTACCCTGCTGTGTGCGGGATACAGCGTGAAGCTGACTTATTTATTTTTTTATAATATAATATTGATAATAATAATAATAAATATTCTTTATTGCACCTTAACAAAAAAATGACACAATGTAAAAGCTTAAAAAAATAATTTAAAAAAAAGACAAAAAAGTACAATAAGGCGGCCTTATCGCTTAAAGCGATCTCTTCCAGGCAACCTTTGGATGTTGGAGTTGTGTAAAAGTGGGCGGTGCACTAAATGAAACATTTACATAATTATGTAATATTAAAAAATATAAAAAATAAATAAATAAAAATACATAAAATACAAACAAATAAATATATATATTTATTAAGATATATACATAAATATTACATACACACATTCAATCATACATACATACATATATACATATACTAAATAACAATACATATAAAAATGAAACACAATAAAGTTATCTATATCTAAACATAAAAAAATAAAATACTATTAGATAAATATTTACTTTAATTGCAATAATAACAGAAAACAATTAAAGTATGAACCTTGGGGGGTTATTATTTTAATGTCTTATTGTTCAAAACAATTATCATTCATTACTTTCTAGTAGTCTACTATTCAATTGTTTTTACTATTTTTAATAACGGTTATATAATATTGAATTGTTTCGCAAATTATTTGACCCCATCATCGTGCAGTTGACAAGTATCTGTCCGTATGTGAGATATATTTGTAGGTTTGAGATAAGGTACGACACGACATAAAGTCCCCTCCTCCAAAATTTATAATTTGGAAAATGGTAAAAGGGTCGAGAACGATTTCTATACTTCTGTACTAATATTATAAAGCTAAAAGTTTCTTTAGTGTACGTGCTAATCTCAGAAACTACTGGTTCGAATTGAAAAAACATTTTTTTTGGTTAGTCCGCTTATCGAGGAATGATGTAGGCTATATTATTCACGATATTTGTTTCGATGTAACACTGTATTTGCGGACAAAGATACCTCGGGCATTGAGAATGTTTCATGTTAGTTATTTATACTTATACTTGACCACGTGGGCGAAGCCCCAGGTAAACCTGGTAAGCCCCAGGTAAACCAATATTTCTTTATCGGGTAAAAAGGGAACGGTATATGAATGACGAAAAAAATCAAGAAAAAATGTAAGATAATGAACAACTCAAGCAGAACTCAACGCCGCGCTTTTGTCTCGACACCAGAGCGAAGAAATGGAAATATAAATTTAAGTTATTTATCTTGGTAAAAATTGAAATCGCAAGTAAATTCTTACATAATTGAATAAAAATAAATGAAATGTTTCAAATTTGTACTTTCATTAATAATAAACATTATTCAGTACTTGGGGAGTCGAACGTGGGAGTTGCAAAAAGGGAAGGGGGCAGGAGAGAGGGATGGAAATGCAGTAAGGGCATTACTTAATCTATAGGGGGTGGCCTTGCGCTCGGGAGTCCGGGCCGTTGCCGGGTAACGCAGGGAGCCTCGCCGCCCTGTTAACCGTTACCATGTATTAGTCATTTAATAAATAATATTTTTTTATGATTCAATTATTTATATTCTCAGGTGATATTCCTCGGTCAACTGTTTATTATTAAAGCAAGAAATTTGACTACTTTCTTTCTTCTCTATTTACATATACGAGTATTTATATGATGAGGTTGACTAACTGTAACATCTTATTAATTATTTAGCCACAAAAATGAATTTAAAATATTGTGTCATAGATTTTTTATATTTTTCATAAGTTCATTTCGATTCGTCTTTTTATAATTCACATATAATTAATTCTAATGATATTCATAATTAAATAAAAAGTTTCTTAAATATACAGTTTGCTTTTATTATTTACAATGAGTTAACGTAGTAGAAGATAGAGGCACGCGTAGCCGGTCGTCTAGGAAACGCTTGGAGGCGAAAAGTATGTATATTTTAGCTGTGCCATAGAAAACACGTGAATGTTAAAGTATCGACTATGTAAAATGTTAAAGTTAAACTAATTATTGAAATATCTAATTCAATTCAAAAATATTAAGTTTATATTGATAATATGAACTTAATATTTTTAATGACGATTAAGATCTAAAATAGCCTCAAAAGGGGGCAAAATTTAGTATTAAAGCCGCTAATTCAAGTGAGGTATCAGACTGTAGCCTGAATTTCAAAAGCTCCAAGTTTTGTACGGAACCCTCGGTGGGTACGAAGACTGAGTTTTGCCACTCAACACGCAATGCCTCGAAAACTGCGGTTTCTAGCTTCCCCCAGCCTATCCTGCTGTATGCGGAATACAGCGTGATTTAAAATAATTTCTTAATTACATTTACATTGTAAGAACAGGGCGCGTCAAAAGTGCATTGCGCAGTATACACGTGGCGCGTAAGTACTTATATTTAGTTGTGTATAAGCACGCATCTAAAACGAACGATTTCATTTTGAAAGGTCACATCGCACTGACTTGATTAGCTGAATAGATTTTTGAAACTTTCAAAATAGAGTTTATATTTGAAAAATTAAAAGATGTTGTTAGTAGTAACTTTTTGGTATATATAATACAAACATTATACAAAGTGTAATGGAATTGCTGGCTTTACGAGCAATAGGGACGCCGTATGCATTCAAATCTGAAAGTTGGGTTCGTGCATGCTAATATACATGTTATGAACAACGTTCAAAGTAGATAATTGCTTCAGGAACTCATATTGTCGAAGCATCGGTAGACTATTCTGTAACTACGGCAGTAACAAGCTAAAACTGTATATTTATATATAGGGGCAAAGGGCAAATATTCTCTATAAATACTAGATTATAGATCAATATTTAATGATGAGCATAAAATGTTCTACTTATTAATTAAATATAAAACAGGGAACTCTAAAGTGCTATTTCCTATAGGTTTAAATATGGGTGCCTAATATATGTATGTATATTATGTAGAGTTATTTGTTTACATTTGCAACTGAGTACATACAATACCTATTACAATAATCGATAGTATTGTAGTCCTTGAGAAGATGAAAACATTTATCAAGATACATTTTTTTGAAATTTTTAATCAGAATTTCTAAGAAGATTAAGATTAAATGCCAAAAACTGATATTTTTTTCCAATGTATGTGCTTTATATAAAATTGAAAACTCAAACAATTAAATATATGACTTAATGTGATACAAGAATGTTAAGTAATGACACAAACAGGCTCGTTGTATTTCATAGAGATATTATTATATACCAACCTACCAACATTTTATATGGAACATTTCTTTGCATATTTCTTATAGTTCTCATGCATTTTCTAGGTATAGACTATAGTCTATAACTAGTATATCTATAGCCGTATATAATGAATAGAGCATGAATGTTTATCAAAATAATTATGGCTGTCACGTTGCACTTCATGTACTATTGAAATAACACAGTATACCTACACTTACATATTACAGGTATCTATGTAATTCTATTATATATTTGTTGCTGAGTATAGGTATTATATTATCAATTAAGGGGGTCAAATTAACTGCGCAAATAGCATTTAATTATTCTTATGTGACAATGTATGCATTTTATATGCATATTTATAAATGTACATATCTATATATACGATATTTTATTTTAGCTTCATAATGTATCTCTCACATAGCGTGGTAGGCAGTGGGATCCTTGGAATAATGTGTTAAGATACTTCGTTCCCATTAAGACACTTCCAGACGACGGAGCGCTATGTCTCGTTATCATACCGTGGTAAATAAAAATATTATATATTTAATTAATTCGAGTTGAAATCGAGCCCACAACCATTCCCTTTTTAAGAGCTATTGATTATGATTTCCTGACTTTATTAAGTAAATATAGAAATACAGCTTGTATTTCCATATTTACTTAATATAAGATATGGCCGTTTGTTTCCCACTCGGGGAAATGAAATGTTTAATATTTTCATTTCCTCTCTGTAGTATCAAGGCAAAGCGCGACGTAGAGGTCCGCCTCTCAACTAGGTTCTCAGGTTCCCTTTGCCTTACCTTGCTATGCACAAGATACAGCGTCAAGCTAAAAATACCATTTTTAGGGTACCGTACTTTTTAAAGAAAAAAGGAACCCTGTTGTCCGTCTGTCTGTCTGTCAAGAATTTTTATTTTTTATCGAGTTGAAATTAACCAAACCATATACTCAGGCCCAATGATTTCCTGGCAAAAAAAGACATATTTCTATATTTCTATAGAAGAAAGTTATATTGCAAAAAACGCGTATTTCAATACTATAATGTGAATTCAAAATTAATAGGGTTTACCTTGAATTATGAAATTTGGCAGCTAGCATCTACACGTGTACTAAGTTCAGGAAAAAAAGAAAAAAACTTAAAACTATAGATATGTTCTTAAATGTTACGTTATAATAGCCTTAAAAGGGGGCAAAATTTGGTATTAAAGCCGTTAGTTCAGATGTAAGGGCTAAGCTCAGCTTCAATTTCTGAATAAGCTTGTGGTCTCTCATTTTTGTACGAAACCATCGATGGATGATTCCGGCTCGCACTTGACCAGTTGTTTTATTTGAAAAGCTGGCTTCTCGTGTGGTCTTATTTTAATTTGGCCCATTTTTGACAATGGTATCCATGAAAAAAATCACATACCTAAGTCTTAAATTTGATTTAACTATGTGCGCGACAAGTGCACGAAAAATTCAATATCACGCCAACCGATTTCGATGATTTATTGAAAGGGATACATAAGAGTAGTTTGATAAAAGTTTGGTTTGTTGATTATGGGATCCCGTCGATGTCAGTTTTTTTTTGTTAAAAATTGTAATGTTATTTTTCACATCTTGATATCAGAATTCTTTATTGGAAAGGTTAATAATATACGAGTATACACGTCCTGATTACATTTATAGTCATAAGATCATTAACGTTTTGAGATTTGGTAGGTCCTTATTTCTTCCTTATTCCTTATTCTTAATTATTTTCTCTATTAGTTTAGCTGCTATGTTTTTAACAGTTGCAGGTATGGGTAGAGTTTTGAAAACCTTATTTTCCTATAACCTTTGTCAATAATCAAAATCATATAAGAAACAGAAACATAATTACAAACAATGCTGATTGCAAAAGTTCAGTATTTCAAATTAAACAGATACAGACAAATAAACCGTTATATTTCTAATATATGTATTATGTAGGCAGTGGCGAGGGGATTGCAACATAGTGGCTAATACATGCAAAGTGTCGGCGAGCGAGACGGTCGGCGAATATTACTATGCAGAAATAAAATGGAATATTGGAAATAGCACACTGGCATATACTACATTGTTTACAATGATGTCCTCTAGTTTATATCACCTCTCAGCGGCCTCAAATGTATGTCTTGATCCGTAAAACCTAAAACAAGAATTTATGAATTTGAATCTAAAAAATACTGCACTCGTGTTGTATATTGCAGGAACGTTGTTGTGTGAAACTGAAACTCAAAGTGAAGTAAAATGTAACTTGATAAGGGAGAAATTTGAAAAATCCCAACATAAAACGAATGTCCATTATAGAACGTTAGTTACTATGAAACAATCTATTTCATGATTAAAATATATTATTGTTTTAAGTTTGTAACAATGTGAGGCCGTGAGGTCGTGGCGAAGGGGCGTAAAGTGTGACTTTAAACGTGACTGGTCGTGGTTTCGATCCCCATTCAAGGAAGTGAAATATTTATTTAAATGTATATTTTCATTTCTTTGCTTTGGTGTCGAGGCAAAGTGCGGTGTTGTTCATTTATTCAGATTTCGGTAGAAAGTAAGTAACGGAGTGTCTTAACAATTGGTTCCCTCTGCCTACCTTGCCGTGTGCGGGATACAGCTGAAGCTGATTTATTTCATTAGATTTAAGACTGTAATAGTATTGACTTGCTATAGTGAGGGTCAATACAGTGGCAAGGCAGTTGCAATGACCATTTTCTAAAACATACTATCGTTTTATATACTGTATTAAGTAATATTATGTGTTAATATAACAATTGATTTGTGTTCAATTTTTAAAAGACTTATTTCTGAACAAGCAGGAGCATATTCGATAACAAAATCTGGTACGTGTAGACATGTGTGACGGAGAAATCCGCCGATTTCTTCGTCATTTTTGGACTGATATTCAATTTGAAAGAGCGTATCCCATTGGAAATCGAAGGAATCCTTTGAATTTTATAGTTATTTATTATGTGTTTCACTATTTTATTTTATCTGAACTAGTACTACCTATAGATGCTAGCTGGTAAATTTCATAATTCTAGGTCAACCGAAAGTACCCTATGAATTTTGATTTTCTTTATAGTGTCGAAATACGCGTTTTTTGCGATGTAACCTTATTCTATATCAATATAGAAATATGTTTTTTTGTCAGGAAATCATTGGGCCGTAGATCTGAGTATATAAAGAAAAACCAGCTTCACGCTGTATCCCGCACACAGCAGGGTAGGCAGAGGGAATCTATTGTAAAGACACTCCGTTCCCCACTTTCTGCCGTATTCTGAAGGTTTTGCGTGTTGAGTGGCAGAACTCAACGCCGCGCTTGCCCTCGACATCAGAGCGAAGAAACGGAAATATAAATTTAAGTAAATATTTTAGCTCCTCAAGTGGGGATCGAACCCACAACCAGTCGGTTTTACAGTCACACTATGTGCCACTGCGTCATGACTGGCCTGAATCTGAGTATATAGTTTGCTTAATTTCAACTCCAAAAAAAATAAAAAGTCTTGACAGACAGACAGACAAACGGACAACTGGGTTCCTGTTTTCTTTAAAATGTACGGAACCCTGAAAATGGCCTTTTTAACTTTACACTGTATCTTGTGCATAGCAAGATAAGGCAGAGGGAACCTGAGAACCTTGTTGAGAGGCGCACCTCAACGTCGCGCTTTGCCTTCATACTAAAGAGAGAAAATAAAAATATTAAACATTTCATTTCCCCGAGTGGGAATCAAACTCCTAATCGTCTCGTGTGTACAAATAAATAAATTAAATTAGCTTCACGCTATATCCCGCACACAGCAGGGTAGGCAGAGGAAACCTAGTGTTAAGACACTCCGTTCCCCACTTTCTGCCGAATTTTGGAGGCATTGCGTGTTGAGTGGCAGAAAACTCAACGCCGCGCTTAGCCTCGACACCAGAGCGAAGAAATGAAAATATAAATTTAAGTAAATATTTCATCTCCTCGAGTGGGGATCGAACCCACAACCAGTCGGTTTAACAGTCAAACTTTGTACCACTGCGCCACGACTGGTCGTGTGTACAAAATTGTACAAATATGTTTGAAAATATCGGCATTATTTAATAATGCTAAAATACTGGCTTGTAACTTGGAGTACGTATTAGAGATTAGTTTTAATGCTTTGATAACATATTTTCTACGTCATATTGATACGTGTCACGTTGTAAGTTGAGTGACGAAAACTTACACCGATCTGAACTACTTATATATTTATAATTAATAATTTGATACCGTTCACAAGAAATTCGGAATTTCTTATAAAATATCTATTGTACTAAATCGATTGTGCATTGCATTACTAAAAACTTAATTTTTTACGTCGTAATTGAAAGTCGTTCAATATTAGATATGTCTCTTGAAACTATTTTTTCCGAAAATTTTATAAAATAAGGTTGACTAACCCTAAATATGGAAATACCTGTTGTTAATAAGTTTAAAAAGATTGTAGGGGGTGGTACTTCAAGTAGAATAAAATAGCAACATAATATAATACTTTCATAAATTGAATATTTGTGTTAACAAAAGAGTGTACTTTAAAGGATACCATATAAAAGTAGAATGACCGACCTACATATTAGGTTGTAAATAGTGATTAATTTAGTATTTTCCTTATTCAAGCATTTATAATATTGTTATTTAGTTATTATAAATTTTTAGCTTTATCCTCTACTCCTCGCCGTTTTGGGTATGGTGTCCCTGGCGGCAGTCCCAAATACCACATTCGTTGCCATTTATAGCACCAAAGAGCACGCTTTAGTGTGCATTGTCTCCACTTTAGGTTTTTCGGTGGTAAAAATTGAAGATCTGGATCGTTTGGACGAACTATAATAATTAATAAACAATCACATTCCCCATCCACAAAAGGAATTTATTATATGGACATCTACCATTGATAAATAAACCTTAAAGGCTCTAACTAGAAACTGGAACGTGTGACGAAGAATCATTGCAATAATATATATCAAAAGTTTAAGAAGTAATGAAATCGCACATTAGGACAAATCGTAATTATTGAAAATTGCGGGCCGTTTTAAGTTTGATTTTCTTTCTCAGGGATTGCTATATTTAAATTGTTTGTGTTTGATGGCAGCATCCGCGGTTCGAGTCCCGCAAGGGACGACTGACGGCCGTCTACATCCTCTCAAGCAACCACAAAATGCTTGCAAATTTTTCAGGGGCAGGGGGTACTTTATCCCTGAAAAATGTGTGAAAAAATGTGCGATGGTGTAACCCACCCGGTGTCGCTGTAAAAGCCAGTAGGGCTAACAGCTTTTATCTCAGTTTCGAAAAAAAATCCCTGTGGTCTCACCACTCAACACAATGTCTTGTATTTTTGTCTTTAAATTTCAACGATGAAATCTACGCAAAATAAAATGCATGTGGCCACTAACTCATAAATCCATACATATTTCAGTAAATAATATGCGTGAACACTACTACGACTACGTACCTACGTTTAGATTATTTAGGCGCACTGCACGTGCATTTACTTTTACGGTTATCAGGTACCTACAATGTAAATGGTCTTATACTAACCGTAACGTGACGTTTATATATATATGTAAGTCGTATTTTTGTGATAAATCATATTTTCATTTCATCAAACCTATCTGTGATTGGCAGGTTTATTTGTATTTTTAACATTTTTTAAGTGTTATATAAGAACGAGAAATATGTACTTATTTAGAAAACGTAAAAAAGCATGAACCCTTTTAATGACTACATATTACTAGCATTTACTGTAATATATACAATTGAATTTTTAACAATTTTTAATTCGAGGCCAGTCGCGGCCCAGGGGCACAAGTGTATGACTGTGAACGCGACTAGTTTTCGCTCAACACGCAGTTTCTCCAGAATTCTGAGAAAAATGGGGGAACAGAGTGTGTTAAAAATAGGTGTTTTCCTCTTAGCCTGCTGTTTGCGGGATCGAGATTGATATTGTGCCGGTCAAAAAAGTAATTGAAGTTCGCGGCACAATTTTTTTTTAAATATCTTGGGCAGTGTGTCTCGGACTTTAAACGCAACTGGTTGTGGATTCGATCCCCACTCTAGGAAATATTTTATTTTTTATTTTATTTTTTTCGTTCTGGTATCGAGGCAAAGCGCGGCATTGAGTTCTGCCACTTAACACGCAATGACTCCAAACTTCGGCAGAAAATGGGGATCAGAGTATTCTAACACTAGGTTCCCTCTGCGTACACTGCTGTGCGTGAGAGTAAAGCTGATTTTACAATTTAAATACGATATTAAAAAGTAATAAACGAAAAAAACCCTTCGCCAGCAACTACACGTTAACTGCAAATCAATAGCAAAATGAGAAATTGAACACACCTGTAAAGTTTCTCACACTAGGTTACTCACGCTTTATTTGTCATAAAATTCAAACTGTCTTCATATTTAAATTGATTATTAATCATATTAATTACTTAACCCCTTATAAAGTATATTATAAAATATGAAAAATGCATAATCGTTTTCGGTCTCTATATCTCTCTCTCTCTTTCTGCTCTCTATGGCTTTACTACAAAAAAAAAGAATGTTATAAAAATGAATATAGGTAGCACAACCTTAGAAACAATAAATGTTACAGTTTCTGTAACATTTATTGATTTCCGAGACACACTGCCCAAGATATTTAAAAAAAAATATTACTTTTTTGACCGGCACAATATCAATCTCGATCCCGCAAACAGCAGGCTAAGAGGAAAACACCTATTTTTAACACACTCTGTTCCCCCATTTTCAATCGAGTTAAATATAAGATAATGTCGTGGACCATTATTAATAAAATAAATTCATAAAACAATTTCAGAATATTGTATAGATAAAATATATATATATATATATATATATATATATATATATATATATATATAGTGAAATTGACCTTGAGTAAAAATGTTAGATACATAATGAAAATAAGCAACAGCACACACGACCCACATGATCGTTTGGCTCCGCAACAAGTATGCTGTTCATACTATAAATGATCATTAAACCTTTTTATACGTGTTATATTTATTTACCACCTAAGAAATTGTAGGTCAGGTCAGAGCAAAAAAAATAAGATCTAAGTATATTTTATAGTTAATTATAGCACTAACTATATTTGAGTCTTTATAGGTTTTATTAGTTATCTTTTCTTTTTTTAAATAAACACTAGCCTCAGCCAGCTTTTTTGCCTTGCGAAATAGGGTAGGCAGAACCTATTGTTAGGTGTTAACTTTCCGCTTATTTTTTCAAGGTATTGCATTTTGAGTGTTGGAACTCAACGCAGGGTTTTTCCCTTAGTGCGGAGCAGAAATTAAAATATTAAGAAATAATAATTCCCTCCCTCGAGTGGGGATCGAACCCATAACCAGCGCGTCGATACAGTCACACCCTGGCCCCTGCGCCACGACGGCCTTTAACTAGATCTTTAATCCTTGTCGTAATCTAAACACTTTATTGTTTTACAAGTATCGACATTTAATGTTGTGAATGTCTTCAATTTTGTTCCTTTCATGAAAGCAGTGAATATTTTCTTAAGATCTAAGCCCTTTAAAACTAAGCACTCATGCCGTGGGCGAATAGTTGCGCCGATGATACTGGCACATGGTGATGAACATGATTTATTGGTATGATTTAAAGTTGTCTTTAATTAAAAATGGCATTGTATATTGTAATTACTTACGATTGTCTAAATATTAAACTTGAGTAATTCGACAAACGACGAGAGAACATCAAATCGGTAGATCTTGTTATTATTTTATCAACAATCAACAAATATCAACAAGATGAAATTTATTCATTTTCCAGTTTAAAAAATAAAAACTAGAGGGTCCTCATGTTTTTTAAGTGACCTTCCTCAAGTATCTCCAAGTATTTTCCATTTTTTTTAATAGAAATGCATGTATCTTGTCAGGATATGCAGCAAATTTGTAACTTTTTGTTGATAAGTCAGCTGAGTCCAGTCCTAAAAAGGCTTTATCGATAATTGCAACCCCCGCTTGTGACACACCAACTATTTTGTTAATGATATTAGTATCATATACAACTCCTAGCTTATCCATACAAACATAAATGATATAAATAAAATAATTAATTATTATTTTTTTATTATGAATGATTTTTTATATTATGTTTATCCAATACATTCGGATTTTGCATAGTCTTTACCTAAATGATAACACGGCAATTTGGCCGTCTGTTCAGTACTATTACAGTACACATTATTAAAAGACATAAATAGAACACTGACCTTCCTTAATATAATCTGTATATAACCGAAGTGTTTGCTCGGCTTCCCTGTCACGGCCATGTCGTGGATACTAGACTTGCTTTAATGTTACATATTGTCCGTTTTGCATTTCTTTTACATTGTATACAAAAACCAGTTTCACAATCACCAGATCACACTTATTAAATAAAAATATTCATCCAGACATATTTTTTGTTCTAATATAGATTTGGGATCTATTCCGGTGGAGTAAAATATTTAATATTTTCATTTCCTCGCTCTCGCTCGGTAACAAGTTGCGCTACTCAACCAACACTCAATGTCTCGAAAAATCGAACGGAAAATGAGGAACCGACTGTTTCAAGCTTAACACTAGGTTTCCTCTGCCGATCCTGTTATATGCGGGATACGGCGGGAAAGAAAAGAAAATAAAAAAAACTATACTACCCAAGCTGCACATTCTGAAGGCTCTGTAGCTAGCGTTGACTATTTGCATACATGGCATCTTTGACATGACTGACATTTACCAATCCTCACTTCCGAAAAAACCTTATAATTAATGTAAACTGCAGGAATGACACTATCCTTTATTTAAGTAAGTTATAAGAACTTTGTTATGGGATAATTTATGTAAAATCTATGATTAGTAATTTAAGTTTCATTAAAACGATTACCTTTTTTGGATTTTTTTGCATTTAATTCAATGAACACCAAAACTTGTTTTATATATATATACTGTCGACAAAGTTTTGACATAAGCGAAGAATTAAAATTTAGACCTTTCATATTTGAATATTTTTTGATATTGTATACATTTTGAATTTTATGATTTATAGAAACAATTCAGGAAATATGTAGGGATATAGAACTAAAAATTAAACATATGATGATTGTAAAGTGGATTTGTTCAAAATTGTTCAATAAACGTGGGCGTGTCTAAGAGATATTTTCCAGAGGGGAGCCTAGACTTTAAAACTTGGACTGAACTTTTTGTTAGTGACGTATAGGAAGAATTTTTTTTAGTGACATAGGAAGAAATATTGTAAAATAAAGAAAAAAGTACATTGGGTAAATATATTACCTAAATACCTACATATGTAACATTGTATATTTTTAATCTCATCCATATGAACTCTTACCTTATGCCATGTCGCATAATTAACGTTAAAAATCTCAAATAAGTACTAATCTTAAAAATTAGTTTAAATATTTGTCTCATACATATAACAAGGGAAGCTACATGTATAGAAAATATGGATAAGTCATATAAAATAAACATATTGGTTTATCAATTTCTTCCTCACCCCTAATCTATCTCCAATGCACGTGTCACGGCAATCTTGGTACCTATATAGTATATAGTCCTACCCAACATAATGTCAAAATAATTGTGTACAACATTGATTCGTCTTACGCATGCCGCAGATCTAATTTGAGAGAGCGTATTTCTGTATGTTTTTAGTAACATGAAATTGGTCCAATTTGCCCGGTATTGTATATTTTAGGGTACGTTCAAATTCAAATGTTATATTAATTTGTTCTATTTATCGTTTATCTTTAAAAATGTGGAAATTAAATTTAATATTTCCCTTTTCTACGGTCTGGTGTCGAGGCAAAGCGCGGCGTTGAGTTCCGCCACTCAACAGCCAATGTCTCCAGAATTCATGCTTTTTACGTGACCTCAAATCCAATATCTTCAATATTGCGTTCTCAAAGGTCAACTGAAGTCTCCTATTGCCTCTCTTACCACTCACTTAAAATGTTATTTTATTTTCACTTCATTGAAAATAGTTTCTGCTATAGTAACTAATAAGTATAGACTTAAGACAATTATGAAATAAATTGCTATGTTAATGTTGTAATAGAGTGATCTAGTATTTTTTTTGCTTAACTTTCACAGACGTAGGTAATGTAAGAAAGGTTAAATGTCAACAGAATATCGTCTCACTCCAGTAATATAAAGTTATCTACTTATAAAAGATAGACAAGATTTTAGTACAATAAAAATATACATACATACAACAAATATATATATATATATATATATATATATATATATATATATATATATATATGCATTTTATGTTATACTTAGATTTGTCTATACAAAGTACAGTTTATGTACGTTCAAAGATTGTTTAATGATTAAGAAATAGATTAAATAATGCTAAGTACGTTATAAAACCGCAACATAAACTAGTTTATTAGCTAAAACTATTCACAGTGAAAATAAAAACAATTTTTTCACAAAAAAACGGAGTAAATATAATAAATATTATGTAATTTTAATATGGAATGCTATATTATTATTATTCAGCATCACACTGTATCACGCACTCAGTAGGGTAGGCAGAGGGATTCTAGTGTTAAGACACTCCGTTCCCCATATGGAATGAATAATCCGTAATTTTATATAAAGCTTCTATTTTTCAAAAGAATTTTGTATGCATAATAATTGACAGATATGGGATTATTTTCATATCCAAGAACAAAACGTGCTTTACTTACTAAAATATGAACGTTCACGTGTAAGATTTTGCGCAATCTCGTGGGGAAGCTTTATTTTTAATTCAAACTTGTATGGCAACTTTCAAGTAAATTATGAAATATCATCAATTCTGTATTAACTATTAATAACCAGGTGAGAATTGATTCCCAATTATAGTTTCTGCATAATATAAAAAAAATATGTAGTTTTTTTTCGTTACAATTCTGTGGATAAAAGTAATTAAAATCTTATCTGACGAACAAACCTTTTGTCTACAACAAGGCTTTGTCGATTTTAAAAACCTTATTATTTTTTAAATTAAATATATTTTTTCAACAAATTCAACGGATCCAATGTATATATCCTTGTATTTCATGATATACTTACTTAGTTTATAAGAAAAGCAGCTTATCTATAATAAGGGGCACAAAGTGCGACTGCAAACGCGACGAAATCTAGGTTTATTTCTGCCAGTGTCTTAACACTAGGTTCCGTCTACTTACCCTGTTGTGTGCGGGATACAACGTGAAGCTGATTTATTTGATTTATTTATGTGATAAAATTATAAATGGAGTCACAATTCTGTACATTAAATATAAATAACAAAACTTCCATTGGTTTTATACAAGCAACAAAAGCCAAAAGTGTGATTTTTTTACTTTTTATCTGGCTGTTGTCCGCGATGCACGCAAGAGATATTGGACTATTTTGATGAATCTTTTTTTATTATATTAGTAGCATGTAGACTATAATATATTTTTAAGGTCTGAATACCTCGTGTGAGATCGTAGTAGCCCGTCTTATCTATAAATGATACTAATTTGTTTATTTTAGCGCCTTGGGATTTTTTTTTTGTCAACATGATGAGCATTTTCTATTGACAAAAAGAAAGGAACCTTTTTCGGCATCCTAGCATCCATTCAGATAAACCTTAAGGTATTTAAATGTAACACCTTCCTTCGACGACCTAAATATTTTTTTTGAAACATCTCACGACAATATAAATTTTATGTTGGTACAATATAGTACTACTTACTAGGTAACTAAAAACAAAATTACAAAAAAAACTACAATTTTTAAATAAAAAGTTTACTAATAAGTAAAAAAATTGTATGGTATTCAATTTACACACTTTACGCCACCTGAAAATAATAGTAAATCAATATGTTAATATAGCGAAATAAACCTATAAATATCATTATAATAGAAGCGTAATATAGAATATCTACAGTTGTAATAAAAGTATATTAGGATTATAATATATTTTATAGCCGTAGTTAGTAGCGCAGCGGCACGAAGTGCGACTGTAAACGCGACAGTTGAGGGTTTGTTTCCCACTCGCGGTAATGAAAAATAATATTTTCATTTCCTCGATCTAAAATAAAAAAAAAAGAGAAATGAATGAAATGAGAAGAATTCAGCGAAAAGTGGGGAACGGAAGAGTCTTAATGGGTAACAGAGTGTCTCAACATGAGTTTCCCTAAACTGATGAGTAAACTAATGTTGCTATGTGCAAGATACAACGAGAAGCTAAAACATATTAAATATTACCTATATAATAATTTTATACAGGATTCTTTTAGTTCGAATATTTTTTGTGTCTTGTGATACAAGCAATTACATAATTGCGAATGCGTACTATGTATTTATGCTGTTAAATAAATAGAAACCTCAATGATTGAATATTAAGTATTTTACTTCAAAATATACATTATAATGATTTTGTAAGGAAAAATGAATTTATTTTAAAAATAAAATATCTGTATAAGTAAATTGTTACTAAAGGAGATTAATTAAATATATACAAAATGTATACCTTTCTTATATTTGAGGGCAATATTTTATCGTGTGTGCTTGATCGCCAGTAGCGCCACAGCGCCTGCATGAAAGTGTTCGTAGAATCGGACACTTGACGCGGCCCTTCCTATCTTTTAAAGCGTGAGTCGTAAACCATACTTCTGGATGACCGTTATTCTTACAGAAGGCACATTCCTGTTTCATAAAAAAAAGATATAATAAAATAAAATACTCACATACAGCAGGTAAGTCGAGGGAACCTACTGTTAAGACATTCGGTCCTAATTTTCCACCGAATTTTTCAGCACATTGCGAATAGTGTGTCGGAACTCAACGTTCTTTCGGGTTTCTGCCTTGTTGCTAGAGCGAAGAAATGAAAATATTGATAAATAATAATTGATTTCCTCAAATGGCGATCAAACCCGTAAAGGTTGAGTTACAGTCACACCCTTATGCCTCCGGGCAATGACGGCTCTTTAGTAAGAGAAACTGTAATAGCGAAACATACACAGTGTACTTTAGTAGCTATAGTATATTAATATTATTAATTTGGTTTCAGATTGAGCTTATTTAATGACAACCTGGTTGCTTGGATTTTGTGCTCAGCGCACTGTACCGAAGTTGACGTGGACGCTGTTAATGATGTATTAAGTTGTTGTCCACTTATTAAAACATGAAATATGCTCTGTGAAGCGAGTTTTTTGTACCAATCATCTATTCTTACAATTAATTCCGTTTTTGTCAATATAAAAATCGAAAAATATATTATAAATAAATGGTTTTTTTACCATATGTTTTTGCAGCGACATACGTTGTTGACGAAGCGTGTCCACATATTTCATTAAGAGGTTGAATTGCTGTGATGATAAGGAGAAAAGTGCTGCTCGTTGCAGGGACATAGCTTTTTCAAATTTAGAATTGAACGTAAGATCTGTAACTAATCATATCATTTTGAATATAAATAAAAAATATAATTAGATAGGTGGATCATTACGTAAAGTAAATACCGATTTAAATTGTTTTTTAAATGAGAGAAATCAACTATGTAATAATAATAATAATTAATGATATTTTTTATTTATATTACAGAATTATAAAACGGTGTTTTTTTATTTTTACAATAATTTACCTACTAACTACTTACTTACTTACATTGCTCAAACTTCAAATTAATAAAATGCCAGTTATTGGGATATTGCTTTTAATGGATTAAGAAGGCGACCAACGCGACGGGTTCGATCTTCACTCGAGGAAATGAAATATTTATTAAAAATTTTATTTTCATTTCTACGTCCGGTGTCCAGGCAAAGCGCGGCGTTGAGTTCCGCCACTCAACTAAGGAACCCTGCCTACCCTGCTGTGTGCGAGATACAGCGTGAAGCTAATAGACCAAGAAAATGATTATTTTATTTTAATGGACCAGTAAGTGTTAGCATTATGATACTTTCGATTTTATCTATATGATTAAATTAAAAGACCACTTCGACAAACTACACCGTTCTCTGACAATTTGCATTTTATAAATATTTATTATAGAGCAACTCACGGACAAATAAGTCCTCTTAAAATATTTTTGTCATAGTTAACGGCCTTGTTTTAAGATATTGCGACAATATTAAAAAAATACATAAGATGATGTGGCACTGTTGAGATATGCTCAACAGAACACATGATTAGACAAAGCATGCAAATTCAAATACTAAGAGGGGCAAACGGAGACCGGAATGACTATCAATATAAATTGGTTAATATAAATCTCAACACCAAAAATGAGCGAGAGTTAACAGTCAAAATATATAACATCTATACCTTTATAGTTCTCTTTGTCTCAGACTTTTTACTTTGTATCTCTTAGAAGGAGAACTTAATATCAAGACATTCAGTTCTCCGCTGTCTACCCAAATTCGAGACGTTGTGTCTTGAGTTAGGGAACTCATGCCACGTTGTATCATGCAAGAGCAGAGAAATAAATTTAACCCATTACCTCAAGTGGATATCGAACCCACAACCACCGCGCTCACAGTCCAACTCTGTGCCACGTTGGTCTCCAGTTTTCAATCCAATATAATATTTATATATTAAACAGTTTAGTCATCATTATAAAAATATATATAATAATTACCGTTTTTATTCTTATTTTCAGTCTTCAGATTTTCAGTCTCTGCTTTACTGCGCTTGTTATTTTCAATTGTGACTTGTGCTTCCAAGACAGCGGGGTCTAATTTGACAGCAAGTAAGGCATCTGATAAAAAAAATATTTTATACATAACATAATCTCCTATCGACATAGTAATAAAATCAAATACTTGAGGGCTAACATACAAATATAAATAAATTATAACAAGCATAAAAGAATTTCGACGATGTGAGAACGTATAGTTGAGTTGATCAGAACGTATGGACGGTTTCAAATAGGCGCGGTTTCAAATCCCGCTACGTTAAAATTTTTGTTTTATAAAAAGCTTTTGTAAAAATATACAACCTTTGTTGAATGTTAAATAAACATATATCGTAACCTACTAACAGCTTACCTATTTCAACGTATACTAACTAAGTTACCATAATTTAGTATATTATACAAATAGATTTGAAGAATTTTTCTATTATTGATTGACCTGAGCGAAGCGTAGCTCTTATCGGTCAAAAGTGTGTTGTCTTTGTAATGCTAAACTCCTGCTAGACCGTTAAACCTGCAGCTCTGAAATTTTTAAGGTACGTTGTGGACGACAAGGTAGTTCGGAATCGGTAGTAGGTAGTGCGGCGATTCGTTGAGGAAAAAAAGGCGTATTAGGAATGCGGCTGCTTCAAGGAGGGGATTTGTAATAGATGAATATCTCATAGCCAAACAAATGTACACAAATGAAGTAGACAAAAGGAGTACACAAGGTTGGAAAGATTTTTGCACGACTCAGGACAAAGAAAGTATGTGGGACAAAATTTATAGAGTAATAAGGAATACCAGTAAGAGAAAGGAAGATCTTTTACTAAAGGATGTAGGAGGTAACACTTTATCACCACAAGAGTCAGCAGAATTCATTGCTGGAACTTTTTATCCAGACGACAATGTATTGCTCGACAAGCCAGACCATGCACAAATTCGAGAATGCACAAATAACGACGTAACACAAGTCCTCGCTGAAGATGATCCACCGTTCACTACAACTGAGCTGGATAAAGTACTTTACAGCCAGAACCCGAAAAAAGCTCCTGGCTCTGACGGACTGACGGCGGATATATGTGTCTCAGCAATATTATGTAAAAAAGAAGTATTTTTAGAGATGGCAAACAAATGCCTGGCGTTGACATATTTCCCAATGGACTGGAAGGTCGCTCACGTTATCATCTTAAGGAAGCCGGGGAAAGAAGATTATAGTCACCCTAAGTCACTTAGACCCATTGGTCTACTTTCTGTGCTTGGAAAAATTGTCGAGAAACTCCTTATCATACGTGTACAATGGCACATACTCCCAACTTTGAATGCAAATCAGTATGGTTTCATGCCCCAACGCAGTACAGAAGACGCTCTGTATGATATAGTGGGACATATTCGCCAACAAGTAGATAATAAAAAAATCGTAGTGTTAGTCTCGCTGGACATAGAAGGCGCTTTTGATAATGCATGGTGGCCAGCCCTAAAGGCAGCTCTCATAGAAAAGGGATGTCCTCGTAACTTGTACTCCACAGTCTCCTCGTACCTTGCTAATAGAAAAGTCGTGGTTAATTATGCCGGAGAAACTTATGAAAAGAGAACAACGAAAGGATGTGTTCAAGGTTCAATCGGTGGACCAACCTTTTGGAATGTTATCCTGGATTCTTTATTACAAAAGCTAGATAGCGACGGAGTATACTGCCAGGCTTTTGCTGATGATGTGGCATTAGTATTCGCGGATCACTCTACACAAGTACTGGAGCAGACAGTTAACACCACTCTAGCGACAATTGTTGAATGGGGGGATCGTAATAAGTTAAACTTCGCAGCGCATAAGACTAATGCAATGCTGCTAACGAAGAAGACTAAATACGATCCTCCTAACTTGTTTATGTCGGGGGCCACTATAAACTTGGTCGAAGAGATCAAACTCCTTGGTCTAGTGATCGATCGCAAACTTACCTTCAAATCGCACGTGATTGCACAATGTAAGAAGGCAACAAATATTTATAAACAACTAGCACGTGCAGCGAGGGTAACGTGGGGTCTAAATCCTGAGGTCACTAGAACCATCTACGTTGCAGTCGTGGAACCCATAGTGGCATATGCAGCAGGCGCCTGGTCTCATTCAACTGACATGCAGATGATCCGAGACCGTCTAAATGCGCTCCAGCGAGGCTTCGCTCAAAAAATTTGCAAAGCATACAGGACGGTATCCTTAACCTCTGCACTAGCACTCTCTGGATTACTACCGCTTGACTTAAGAATAAAAGAGCACGCGAATCTCTACATGATGAAAAAAGGTTACTCTAAGAGCTACCTCCCACCTGGAAAAGACATTGAAATAAATAGTAATTACCTTAGCCAACCGCATCCATCGATTCAGATAACTATCGATTTTGAGTTACTAGAAGACTTAAACCCCGAAACTATTATCCTACATAACATCAAGGGCCCTCAGATCTTCACCGACGGCAGTAAGATCGAAGAAAAAGTCGGAGCAGCGCTATCCAAATGGGACGGAGGAAAAGAGACCAGTAACGTAAAATATTACCTGCATCCAAACTGTACGGTCTTCCAATCGGAACTTTACGCTTTATATAGAGCGTCTCAAATTGTGGCAGATAGCGAGGACGAAATAGTCAATATCCTAAGTGACTCCAGATCATCACTTGAACTCCTAAGGAACCCAAGCTCAGGCCACCCCCTAGCTATAGCAATTATTGAAAATGCAAGAAAGATCAGAGCACAAGGGAGGGAAATAAGACTTTTTTGGCTAAGGGCGCATGCGGGTACCGCAGGCAATGAACGCGCCGATGAGTTGGCAAAAGACGCAGCACTTTCAAACACTTCCCAAAGCTATGACTACGATAGAATTCCCCTGTCATATATTAAAAGATCAATAAGAGGAGAATCTGTCAACATATGGCAAGGCAGATATGAAACATCTCAGACGGGAACAGTCACCAAAAAATTTCTCCCAGACGTAGAAAAAGCTTATAAAATAGTCAGGACAACGCGATTTACCCCGTTACATGTTCAAATGTTGACAGGTCACGGAGGTATAGCAGAATATCTGCACAGGTTTAAGTTAAAGGACTCTTCCGCATGCGAATGCGACGATAACATAACTGAATCTGTATGGCACATACTACTGGAGTGCCCAAGGTTTGCTGCTGCCCGATTCGAACTCGAAGTGGAGATTGAGAGAAGTCTGACCGAAGATTATCTGCCAAATATTATGGCAGACACGAACTCTCGGAAAGCGCTACTCGACTACGCAGACAGGGTCTTTCGCATAGCATGTATTAGAAACAGCACTGGGAACATAGACCCGCGTGCACTTTACCCTCAGACAGTGCAACCATCGCATTCCAACACACATATGCCTACGCCTAATATAAAAGCTGCTACGTGCACATATAAACATTACCAAGATGCAAGTAGTCATACCATGGTCCAGTTCTTACAACACGCGGTTTTGGGCGAGCCGGGATTAACAACTAAAGGTGTGGCTCTGTTCATGGATGGCAGCTTTGAAAGGTTGGGTATAAGTTTCTGCACGGCAAGAAACAATAAATTTATTGCAGTTTCTCCCGGTATAGCCAGTCTATTGAATGGGAGCACGAAAAGAACAGCGGTGCGCCGTAAACTATATGAAGCGCTACCCACTAGGACTATAGGAGATATCACCTGCCGAATAGTAAGATCAAAGAACAAAATGATCTTACTACTCGATGGGGCTAGACGGTCGCCCTTCGAGCAGGTTCGAACTATGCTTACAACAATAAGCGAAATGGTTGGACAAGGTGCGCGTGTAATTAGTATTGATGCTATGGTAGTTAACTATAACAGAGCCGAGGTGGTAGATCGACTAGGATGCTTAAAAGCTTCAGAAAAACACGAAGTTTTAGTATATGAAGACAGAGGCGAAGACCTTAGCTACTTAAAACCTAAGAATTCTGGTATTCACACGGAAAAAGCACTCACTACTCTCACTACCACTGAAAGTGGGTCAGATCGCTTTCAAAGGAAGACGGCTGAAGCACAAGCTAAGACACAGCAAAAACGCTCATCTGCAAGAACTGTATGTAGCGCCTTAATATCGGTCGTGGGAAGTCTTTTAGAAAGGAGCAAAACACGTGATAAACAGGCGGCAGCGGTAGAGGAGTTCACGAGGAATCCTGCAAAAGATCTCCTTATTAAAGCCAGGCCCAAGTTAACAAGAGCGGCATTGAATCAAGTGAATTTTCCTGTCTTGGTCCCAATATCGGGCCCCAAAGATCATTATAGAAACGCATTTCTCGAATTCCTAGCAGTCCTAAAAGCTACCAAACAAGTGAAGCTCAGGACTTGCGAGGACATATTGCTAGCTTTTCAGCGCGGATACTCAATCCTGGATGTTAGACTTAAGGAAGCCGAAGCCGCCATTTATAACAACACTACCGCACAGACTCTCAGAGGTGACATAAAAGATAGTTATATGGCGGCGTACAATGCTACAGTCGGATTTGTAAAATTAAATAAAGAGGAAACCAGACGAACAGGCAACCTCAAATTCAACGCACCAAGCAGTGACCCTATAGTGGTCATCGCCAAGTGCACACGAGTGATGCTGGAAGATGGAATGCTGGAGAAATTGGAGAGCCTTGACCACACTTTAAGATCAACATCATCTAGGGAATGGGAGATACCTAGAATACAGTGGGTTAACGGGGTTCCCGGATGCGGTAAAACAACCTGGATCATTGAGCACTTTAACACGGATAGGGACTTTATTACTACCAACACAATAGAATCAGCCAATGAACTTCGGGAGAAGCTCTCGGTACGTATAGGAAATTTGGTAAATAATAAAATTCGTACTATGGCATCAATGCTGGTTAATGGGTTAGATACTTCAGAAACGTGTAAACGCCTAATTGTAGATGAAGCCCTGATGAATCACTTTGGAGCCATAGTGGGGGCTGCTAGAATCTCTGGAGCAGAAGAAATTCTACTGGTTGGAGATATAAACCAACTTCCCTATATTGACCGAGAAAATCTCTTCGATATGTTCTACCGTAGTCCATCACAAATTGTCGAAATCAACCAGGACCTATTGTGTACCCATAGAAGCCCCATGGACGTTGCCTATGCACTTCAAGAGATATACTTTGGTATATACTCTTCCAAAAAAGTGATACACTCCCTGCGAATAGAAAATTTAAGAACTACACCAGCGCCACGAGACCTCAGGGAAGCCCTCTACCTTACATTTACTCAAGAGGAGAAAAAATCTTTAATCCAGCAGGGATATGGAGTAAATATAGGTTCAAAAGTGTTGACTATTCATGAAGCCCAAGGCCTGTCAAATGCAACGGTTATAATAGTGAACACAAAGTCGACGAAATTGCAACTACATGACAGCGTTTCACACGCAATTGTAGCAATAACGCGTCACACAGACAGATGTTCCTACTACACCAGTGGTGACGACGACGCAATAAAAAGGCTTATTTGGAAGGCAACAGAAGCAACGACAAAAGGCATTGTGGAGTATAACTTAAAGATGGCCATAAAAGATAGAAACGAAGCGGTCATGTCCTCCATCTTGGCGGTAATGCCATCCACGTCCCACTTTCCCTAATCGTAACAATATTTGTAAGATTGTATAAAATTAATCTTTTAATTCATAATGAACATTTTATTTATTGTAATCAATTAAGTTAAATTTATTTATAATGTTTATTTTTATGCATGTAGATTTAGATTATAGTGTTAGATTATGTTAGTAAGTGGCAACTAAAATGAATAACTGGACTGTCTTAAGCAGATATTGTATAAATATAGAAATATATGTATGATAACAACATAAGTCTAGTTCTAGGTAATATCTATAGAAAAAAGTTTTAAAAGAAATGTAAAAATAACAAAAGGTACGGACCATAAGTCTGTAGTGTAAGAATTAAAATTAAAAAAAAAAAAAAAAAAAAAAAAGGTAGTTCGGTGATAATTGTAAATGTAATTTTTAAGTAAATGGTCAAAATGTGTCCCAAGTTGTGGAATGTCAAAAAATTTTGCGCAACACAGCTTTGCTCAGCTCCACCCACCGTGCACAGCATGGGGCAAATCCTAGTTAAAAATATATAGATACGACAAACTTAATTACTCGTTAGTTTTGATTATGAAACTCTTATGTATCTTAATATACCTTACACTAATATATGGTTTTGTTCACGCTGTAAGTATATAGCAGGGCAAGCAAAGGGAGTTCAGTGTTAAGACACTTCACTCTCCACGTTCCGCAAATACTTAGTTGGAAGCATTTCGTCTTAAGTGGCGGAACTCAGCTTTGGGTGAAGGACTTAAGACAGTTACCATAGAAATTAAAATTTAATTTAGTAACAACTGTAATAGTGAGTAATATGTAGCTTCCATAACAGGGATATGGAATTGTAAAAAATGTTACTAAAAATGAAAAATATAACTACCAATGTCAATTAAATATTGTAACAAAATTTATCTAAATAAATATACATTATATTAAGTATAAAATTCTCCTACATAAAATTCGCAGTAAAACACAAAGAACTTTTCCCTTACAATATTTGACTTTGTCAAAAATAATTGGGAGTTGGAAGCGGGATAAGAAATCGTTAACGTTGCTGCCATAGCAATAAGAATATAATTAAATTTCAATGTCAAACGCTAGCTAAAATATTTTTAGAATTTATATGCTACAAATGGAAAAAATGGCGGAAATATTTAATAAAATTTAAACAAGTTATGCATATGTATCGTATTTTTATTATTACACACATAAATTGTACCATATTTTGTTACAGGATAGAAATAAAAGAGTCATTATTAATGTTAGACTTATTACTTAGCGATTTCTTGCAAGTAAAAAAATTATAAATTTAAATCAGCTTCACGCTGTATCCCGCACTCAATAGGGTAGGCAGAGGGGACCTAGTGTTAAGACAATCCGTTCCCCACTTTCAGGCCAAGTTCTGGAGGCATGGCGTGTTCAGTGGCGGAACTTAACCGCGCTTTGAATCGACACCAGAGCAAAGAAATGAAAATATAAATGTAAATAAATATTTCATTTCCTCGAGTGTGGAATAAATCCACAACAATGAATTATTATTTATTATATTAATAATTTTACATATTCGCTTTGCCACCCAACACGCAATGCCTTAAGAAATCGGCGGAAAGTGGGGAATCTGTTGACCACGCCACCCGGAATCGTCTAATGAGGGTTCCGTTCCCATTTCGACAGCGGTATTGTAAGTCAACGACTAGTACAACTTATAAAAATTTACAAACTTAAATTTGCAGGCGTATGGATGCATTTTGTCCGACATGAACAAAAATTAGAAGTTTCTATTAGTTTTTATTTGTAGTTACTGTACTTCGAAAGAAGCGGCAGCGAAACGTGGATAATTTAGCTGCCGCATAACAGCGTCGGTACAAACACTGCATCGTGTATGGCGAAACGTGCAGCTGTGCTGACGTTTCGCCGTCTCATCAATGCAGCTAAGGCACCATTAAGCCTGTTAACAGCAGCAATACGCCTTTCCACATTCATCTCGTATCCATCTCTAATGAACATAACTTCCCAAATATACCACAAAATTAACTTGTTCTAACATTTTACCACTTACACTGATCTTGCATGCTATTGTTTCTTAATTTTTTTTTCAATTCCAGAATCTTTGTCTTATCTCGCTTCCAGGCTTAGACAATTATTTTCACATACTTCTTTCAGAGTACTACAGACTAATCTCTCGCCATCTGATGGTGCATTGACCACTGCATCATCTTCGTACCGCAGGCAATTCACATTTAAGTCACCTACTTTCACTCCCATGTCGCTTTGTTCCACTCTTTGGAGACAACTATCCAAATAATAATTGACCAACCAAGCTGTCATGGCGCATCCTTGTTTAACACCCGATTAGATGTCAAATCAGGGGGAAATGCCAGCTCCTTCTCGCACGCAAGGTGAGTGATCTCTGTAAAGAAACTTTACAACCTACAGTAAGGATCCGCTCACATTACAGCGGGGTAGTATCTCCCATAATTTGGTTCTCACAACTCTGTAAAATGCCTTTTCCAAGTTCACCAAAGTACAGAAAACTCGTTAGTTTGCATCCAAGAATTTTTCTGTGATCAAGCGGAGGGAAAAAGTCTGATCCATACACCCTCTTCCTTCTATGTCTCTTTGGGCCTCCCACAATAGCCTTTCGGCTATTTTGCTTGCATTATTAATAAAATTGTCTAATAAAACTATTTAAAGATAAACCTACAAATTTTCACTTTTCGATTTTTTCTTTATTTGTATTGTAAGTGCTTACGTGCAAAAATTTATTGAAAGTACTAAACGGCAAACTTTTTATAAAACACAGCAAACGCGATATGCATACGGCAAATTTTTGTTTTTTTTTATTATTATATGATAAATAGTTTTAACGGACGGACACACAACAAAGTGATCCTATAAAGGTTCCGTCTTTCCCTTTGAGGTACGGAAACCTAAAAATGAAGTCTCATTTTTTATATAATTTTTATAGCAGCTATATTCGTATAAAATACGTATTCGTGAAATATACTACCTAGACACGTGTGTTCACAATCTATGATTAAAATCTCGACTAGTTATGGTAATTGCAGACTTTTCGATTCTACTTCAGGATATACTAAAAAAAACAGCTTCACGCTGTACTTCCCACGCACAGCAGGGTAGGCAGAGGGAACCTAATGTTAAGACACTCCATTCCCCACTTTCTGCCGAATTCTGGAGGCATTGCGTGTTGAGTGGCAGAACTTACTTCGCACCTTGGAAACCTACTGCAATATGTGGTGTCATTATTTTTGGCCAATATTTTTTTTTGCCTAAATAAAGTGTATCTTAGTAAAACTCAAATTTTACTTACCACAATTACGATCCCTCTTTTCTCGTAATACAGCTAGTTTTGATAGGGAATTCTGTAAAAAATATGAACTATATAAAAAATATGTTTAATAACTATAAGCATCTCATTCTACACTAATTGAATTATTATTATTAATTCCTAAGATTTAATGGAGAATATAAAGACGTGTAGGCTGCAGCCCGGTAGGTAGATTATTGCTATAAAATTCCAATTTTATTTTTAATTTTTACATATACAATTTTGTAATAACTAATATCTTATTTAATTTCTTCAAGGTGTATTTTCAAATAAAACTTTAGCTTGACATAAAATAATCTTGATGAACAGAAATTAAGTTTATAAGTAAAACTAAATATGACAAATTATTAGTCGCGGTTGTGAAGAGCTAAATCGTATTTTAGAAAAAAATATAATTCTATTTATTGTTAACGGCTCGCAAACCAGTTGACCAAATAGCGCTTATAATAATACCAAATTCTATAACAATAGATACATACCACGTAGGACATTTTTGGCAATCGTCCTTCTACTTTATTTCCTTCATAAAATGAACGAATAGTTGTAACATCCATGCTTATTATTAACTATTTTTACTTGAGAGACTTAAAATAGTTTCCAGGTAAAAAAAGATTTTAAGACAATTAATGCTTTATTTTTATGACTACCTCCATAAATTATGATAATAAAAATAACTAATAACATATTAAAAAATATCTTTGCTAGATATATTAACTATTAAGTAAATAAACTCCTTGGTGATAAAATAACACATTAAAAGGTATTAATTTTAAATATTTGCAAGAGATTTGAAAATTATTGTGTGTAAGCCAATGTCGCCATCTTTGACATTAATGATAAACAAAATAAGAGTGAGGCATAAAACATTATCGCTATTGCTCAACAGATGGCGTCTAAAAATTATTGCAAAATTTACAATCTAAAAAAATATACTTGGATTATGTTCGTTGAATATGTATTGTAAGTACTATACGTTACATTATTAATTAATAAAATATATTTTATTTAAAGTATATTTTGTAATATTTACGGTAATATTTTATATCTGTATAATATAACTTTTTCTTTTTGTCGATTTACTACTTATACAGACAAGTATGTGTATAAGAGAAAACTCTTTTTTAAATTTTATACAAAAAAAATACAATAAAAAAAATATAGAGTTCGAATTTTTTAGTCATAGTCGACCATTTTTTTGTGGAATATGACTAATGATTGTCGCTTCGCTTGTGACTCTCGTTCTCGTAGAGAATAGTGGCGTGCGCCCGCGACTACCGAGTGACGACAGTAGAGCTATACCAATCGTAATCGTTACTTCGATGTAACCAAGTGCGGTCGTGTCTCTGCAGGGCTCATTGTAGTTCGAACGAAAGCCCTTAATAGTGCCTTTTCAAATGTAGTCCCTTTCGTGTGATCCATATTAAAAGCGTTTTGAACAACGAGTGGGTAATCCATGCGCAAGTAAGTATGTTTTTTTCATTAACTTGCTTATTGTAGTTGCACAACTTTCAACACAAGAGTTTTTCATGGAAATAAGGTCGATTTGTATAGATAATATTGTATATTGATATAATGAATGCTTCTCAGATTGGTTTTTTCTTATTCCCTTTCTCTACAATTTCGTTAATTTAACCAGTTAATTAAAATTGTCTCTACAACCATCAATGACTATTTAGAGTCAGTATATGAACTACATATTACCATTTCACTTTCAAATTATGTTTCAAATTATATGTGTAAGTTTTTCCTTATTGATATGGAACTTTATGTCAAAGAGTATACGTCATTTGACAGGTTTTTTTCTCTAGGAACTGTCTAGACGTGAGGCACTTGACCTCAATCGGTTTATGAACCGATGTCCCGAACAGTGTCCCCACGTACTATAAAAGAACACGTGGTAGTCATATTTAGAACAGTTGCGAGGCAATCGTTGCTAAGTCACTTTGATTACATTTTTTATATTTCCAATTAGAAATAATATTACAGATTATAGAGCTTATTTTAATTTAGAGTACAAACATATATGTACATCATATACAACGTACGCCTGTTCATTTACTTAAATAATTATCACTTTCTAACTTATATATATTTAACCATGATTTGTACAATTCAGGAAATTATTATCTTTTGTTGCCCGCCTTGAAATGTTGGATTTTTTTCAAATTGTACTGATGATGTTGGCGTCACTCATTACGTGTCATTCGCGTGTATATATAAATTGGTTCTAAAAATAATGTAACATGTCGCGTAGCGTACCAGAACTTGAAAAGATTTTGAGCTATCATTATTATCGCTTTATCTGGAACCATGCGTAAGATAAGATTTATGGTGTCATAAAACTATGGAAAATACCACATATAATTAAGGAAAACTTTACAATTAATGCGACAAAGTATTAAAGCATAGTCCACGCAAATGATTTGCGTTTATGTAAATCCATTTAATTACATACTATTATGGTCTTTGAGGCCAGTCATAGCGCAGCGGCACGAAGTGTGACTGTAAAACTGACTGGTTGTGGGTTCGATCCCCACTCGAGGAGATGAAATATTTACTTAAATTTATATTTTCATGTCTTCGCTCTGGTGTTGAGGCAAAAGTGCTGCGTTGAGTTCTGCCACTTTGTTCCCTCAGCCTACCCTGCTGTGTGCGGGATATAGCGTGAAGCTAATTTAATTTAATTTTTTTTATGGTATTTATATATCTACGTATAAAGAGTCTTACGACGAGCGAAATAATATTATTATATTCTGTAATACAGAGAGGTGTATTTAAAATACTTTAATATGAATTTACAAAATGTCTTCATTCCAAAATGATAAAGTGCTCGTGCAAGAGCAAGTAAACCAACAGGTTTTCATCTAGAGCAGGGGTTTCTAACCTTTTCTTGACCTAGGACCACTTTTATACCATTCTTGGTAGCAGGGACCACTATGCATGATGTAGGTATAATAAAAATTAACTGTGATAGTCAAACGGAAGCTTCTTTTCACAATCCCCAGTCATAAAATTAAAATCGTTCGGGGACCATATTTATTCTTCTGCGGACCACTGGTTGGGAACCAGTGATCTAGAGCGACCAACGATGTATCATTTCACCTTTTTCTAGGCTCTATTTTTCACAGTAAAGTACATAAAAGGAGAGCTCATTGATTTTTTGAAATTGAAAGTCAATAAAACTGACGTACAAACTGGTACAAACCGTGAGTCCTGTCTCAAACTCTAGGTTCTATAAGGTACCTGACAATTGTAAAAAGAGCACAAGAGATCTTTTAGTATCACCATATCTTTTACGTTCTGTTCTTTCATATGTCATAAGTGTAAAAAAAAATATTTTTTGTTCAAAATACTTTTTAGTTAGTATTTATGAGAGTTCTTGTATAATCTGTAAAATTTTGTGTGGTTTTAGTAGCCCATCTATTATAAAGAGTCCACACAGGAGGTCATAAACCTCCTTGCTTTTCGCCATTAAGTATAGAATTAACTATATTTATTTCAGACAACTTTAACAAATATTTAATTATTCAATATGGATTAAATAATTTAGTTGTTTGTTTATCAGCTTATGGATGAATATATTACATTTAATATGATATCTGTTGGCCTTATTTTTTAAATACGCTCATTATATAAAGAATAATATACTTTAATTTTATTCGATATTCAGAAATTTTAAGACATTATACTTGGTCACTGCAATACAGTTAATTTGATCTTATTATAGAAAACAATGAACTATAAAATTATTTCATTTCTTTATTATTTTATTGTAATAGTTGGAACGTTAAAGTTATCATTTGTTAAAAATCTTCACATTAAATAAAAAAAAAAACAAAAGAAAGTTTTAAAAGCGCATTGTCAAAATTTCTCGAAGATTAAAATATTATAAATAAAACAAAGCAATTCTTCTACAACTTTTATTTTTGTGTTTCATTATTAAGTAAAATGTAGAAATAAGAAGTTATCTCTTTTGATAATATTTTATTTAATTTTTGCATGAATACAAATACTCTTTTTTAAACCTCCGACACAAAAGAGCGATGTTATAAATAATATAAATAGTTGAAATAATATTTCTTAGTATTTTCTCGTTCTGTGCAAATATTAAAACTATTTATTGTGAGTAAAAAATACATTTTAATATGATGGTCGAAGAAAAAAATAATAATAATAGTGAGCCAATAATGAGTAAGTACTCATTTGCTGATAAATTCGAGGTAATAATGATTCACTTCGCCAACATAGATAGTTTATCAATTGCAAATGAATAATGTATGAAATAGATTGTCCATACCCTATTTGTCAGTTACAAGATTATACTTCCTACTTATACTATAAATGTGAAAGTTTGTGTGGATGGATGTTTGTTCCACTTTTAAGCAAAAACTACTAAACGGATGCACATCAGAATAACATATAGACAATTTATATTACTATTCTGTATAGCTTAAATATAATATAACAATAAGTTTAAGCGAACGAAGCCGCGGGTGGATCGCTAGTATAGAAATAAATTGATATAAATTGAAATAAAACATATCCTTTGAGTTTTTTATATCCTTTGAGTGATATTTAAATAAACATAAGAGAACATTGGGTATTATTTTCTTTGTGAGCAACTGCGTTGGTAAACCGGTAAGGAAATAACTTATTTTTATACCTAGTTTTAGTTATAGTTATGTTATGATAAAATTATGTATATATAATAACATCCATTGTTCGTGACATTTTAGCCCTTTTCTTATCAAAATAATATATGTTTTTCCTAATTATTATAACGGGTGCCTAGCTAGTCAAGCAAAATATATTTATTATTGAATCGACACGGCATGGCGTTGAGTTACGCGTTTGGACACGCAATGTCTCGAATATTGGGTGCGTGGGGGACGGTGGGTTCTAACACTTAACAGATGGTTGTCACAAATCTATGTAAGTTAATAAAATATTTGCAATTCTTATTTCGTACAGCTGATCGCTTCGATTTTGTATAATTATAATTTCAAATCACCATCATTATATTAGTGCGTGAAGGAAAGAAGGAAGCCATGTACTCCTTACGAAATAATAGGATAGATATCGATGGATAGGGAACGCATCGGCAACGGGTCTCCTTGTAAGTTATATATAAATTACTCAAACTTTTTTGGTAGCTCTCATATTGAAAACATTTGTTTTTGTAAATTCTGTAATCTATCTCAATTTGTCTGTGCTACTTCCCGCAATTAGTCTTTTATTGATATAAACAACGTACGAATTAGATAAATAAATACAAAAGAAGAAGTTACCAGACTTTGTTTTGTAAACTATTTTCTAGGAAATAATAATATATTATATGTTTTATCATGGTGCAATATAAGTATTTACACAATAATATACATGATATATGTATTTTTTTAACACATTTAAACATATTTAGAGCTTAAGTTGAGTACAATACCAAGCTCTGGATATACTATAAGTTATTTAAATATAACTAGCGGCCCATTTGCGGCTTCGCCCGCATACCACCTATAATACTTTTATTATGCTGTTATTACCAACAGACTGACATATTCAATCATGAAGAACTTGTTTCCATAATCTTGAGAACTGCTTGAGAGGCTGCCGATGATTTATCGGCGGCAAGGGCGCCCCCCGCGAGACTCGAGTCTAGGCTTACGGCCGTAAACAGAGTGTTGAATAATTTTTATTTTACAATTTCTTGTAAAGTATACGAACTAATTACATACTATAAAAGCCGAATATTATCTTCATTAAGATTGCTTGATCGGGAAATAACTTTTGCTTGTAAGAGTCCATATACATGTAAAATAAAAATCGATGAAATATCACCCTTACACTTTTCAATTATTTTTCAATTACTTGTTTATAGGAGATAGATATGTCCATCATATATTTAAGAGTTTTTGGCAATTCTTTGCAGCGCACGCGCTAATATGCGACAGCTTTCCTTATTATTGCTATTTCGTTACTTAAGGCTAACTAAGGTTCATGTCTCAACTATCATACAGACTTCATGATTGAATGTATCTATTTGTTGGCAAATGCAGCATAAGAAAAGTAAAGTATTATATGCGGGCGAAGCCGCGAGTGCGCCGCTAGTATTATATGTATTCATAAAATCTAAAAAAAATTAAAAATTAGCTTCACGCTATAGCCCGCACACAGAAGGGTAGGCAGAGGGACACCAGAGCGAAGAAATGAAAATATAAATTTAAGTAAATATTTTCATCTCTTCGAGTGGGGATCGAACCCACAACCAGTCGGTTTTACAGTCACACTTTGTACCACTGCGCCACGACTGGCCTCTTCATAAAATCTTTTAAGTTAAATTATTCTAAGGTCAAACGATATAGTGATTATGTTTTCCGTGACATATTTACTGAGCCAAAATGTCCTTAACAAGTATATTTTCTATAATAGTTAAATAGTCTCGACACTACAACTAATTTTATCTAGAGCTTCGCCCGTTTGTTTAAATGGAGCTAATAGTCTGATGTAGCTAGTTGTTTTTTAAGCAATAAAATGTATAGAATAATGTATTATTAGGATACACTAATATAACTTGACCCTATGGTCGCCCATACATTCAACTACTATTAGCAAAAAGTATCTGAAAACAACAACAACTATAATCAATACTTAGATACAGATAGGCACATTCTATCGGTAACATTTGCTTTGTAAATATGCGACGTTAATTTACTTTTGCGGTAATTTAGGTTAGTAAAGACTAATTTAATACATCATTTTTAAGATAATCTTAAAGTTTTCAATTTTAAGTATTAAGGTTAGTTTCATTTCATTAATTTTAGGTTATATATTTGTTTTTTTATATTTGATGTCAAATAAATCGATTTAAAATGTATGTATCATTATATATTATTGATATAGTTGCTATCACACTACAGTATACATTAGATGTTGTAATAATTATGCAATAGATAAGTGCTGGTAGACAAGTATTTTATATATTTTTTATCTTATTCTTACTGATTATAAATTGCAAGAAATCACTTAAGTTTTACAGTAAATTAAACAACAATAATTTTTCCAGAAAAAAAAATATATAAAATTTAATCTATGCATTTCGTTACCCTAACTTACTTATATTAATTTTAAAAACATATAAATTTACAAATAGATAAACGACAATCATAAAAAATTATCTATTAGCTATTTATAAAGATTTTTTTTGATAATTTTTATCCGAAGCTGAATGGATGGATAAATTTAAGTTATTCGACACTCTTGCCTTCCAACGCGTACAGTATTTGGGAACCTTGTTTTAAAATAAATATGACGTTGCTCCTATTTACCTAGTACATTTCTTGCAGATCAGTAGCGGTCTAGATCAATCGACCGTCAGCCACCGTCATCAGCAGTTTCATCCCGATGGGTTGAGAACGCCGACATTCAGTGTTTGTGGGACACACCACTGACGCTGTAAGTACTAAAAATTAATTTTATATATAATTTAGTTTCAATTCAGACGATTTTCAAGATTTACCTTAATAACGCATTCCGATGAAAACCAATTATTTTTAGGTAGCAATTACAGCCTAATTCTTAAATTGTGTATAGGCAGGTATCAAGAATGGATTAATAATTGGGTTGATTGTAAAATAAAAACTAAATAATATTTTATATAAATATATTATAGAATTTTCTATACAATATTAACTTTGATAAATAATTAATGATCATAATCTGACTATCAAAATATAGGCACTATTGTCGCCCGTTGCCGTGATGTGATGATGCCGTTATCTTGACTAGTATTAACTTCAAGATAATTTAAATAATATGGTACTTAACGTATTATTCACATAAAGTAAAATTTATATACTACGTATTATGTTTATTTTTTTTCTGTATTATTTCTAACTTGTTTTATCTGTGGTTTCGCCCGTTTGGCCAAATGGAGCTGAGATTTGTACATACTCTATTTAGCTCTCCCTTTTATATATATATTTTTTATGGTGTCACTTGCATTTTCCATTGCAACTCTGCGTTGATCGCAGTTTGACGTAATAAACCTTCCTTGTTAAATGGAAAATTTATTCAATTCAACAATATTTTTATTCGTTTAATAATTCTTGAAATTAGCGCATAATATTTTACGTAATAGAGAACCGTCAGCGGTAAGTAAATATTTTGAGCAATAGATATTATATGTGTTGTAAGTGTCATGTTACACTGTCACTAATTGTATGAGACTGAATATACTAGGTTCATTGAACTTTGATGGCGTTTCATTCACCGTTGGTGGCATTCACTGCATTGGATGCATACTTTCAAACGCATGCATGCAACGTTATAAATGACCGCATATCCATCACCCAAACTTACATAACTTATTAGTGGTTAATACAATTATTTGATTAGTTTTGGTCATTACGTCGTATTTAGGTTCTTTGTTCTACAGTAAATATCTATGATAATATAATAACCATAACTACGACTGTATGTATCTATATATATATATATATATATATATATATATATATATATATATATATATATATATATATATATATAGAAAAAATATTAATATATTTTATGTATATTTCTTTATCAAAGTTCAAAATAAGGTCTTTGGATATACTGTAGCCCAGATGATTTTTTATATTTTTCTTATTTGTGTTCAACTTTTTGTAAACACTATAGGGAGAAACTTTTGCAATAACTTGTCATTGACCACGATTTTTTATAAAAATGCGGCCAAACGCGTGCCTAGCGACCAGTTCAAGACTATGCGACGTGATATTTGTCGTCGTTAAATTAAAAAGTGAAACACGATTGTTTTACGTAATAAAATTGAATATAATATCTATACATATAACTTTAATAAAACTGTAACTCATCGCTGTTTATACATGACAGATATACTATGAGAATTTTTTTATTAAATTAATTAATTATTTAAATACAGTTTTCACTATTTTATTTTGGCAAACCCTTAACATTAAGTATGTGTTTTATTTCAATCGGTTTATAAATAGGCCAGCCGTGGCGCACGGGCACAAAGTGTGGCTGTATAGTCGACTGGTTGTGGGTTCGATCCCCACTCGAGGAAATAATATATTTATTTACATTTATATTTTCATTTCTTCGCTCTAGTGTCGAGGCAAAGCGCAGCGTTGAGTCCCACCACTTAACATGCAATGCTTCCAGAACTTGGCAGAAATTGGGGAGCAGAGTGTCTTAACACTAAGTTCCCTCTGCCTATCCTGCTGAATGCGGGATACAGCTGAAGCTGGTTCATAAATAAAAAAAGTTGTGTCAATATAAAAAAATATGCTGCACAAAATAAGTGTTTTATTTAATTGGCTAAAATTTTAACTACCAATTTAAATAATAAAAATAATGAAATCGTATTTAAAATGATAATGTTATTACATCATGAAAGTAATTCAGATGGGAAAATAAATAGTTGCTTAGTAAAATTCTCAAAATCTTTTTCATCGTGCAATAGCTCTAAAGATATAATAGATGAATTAAGGATAAGGGCTAAAAAATGTCGGAATGCGTTATTCAAAAAGTTACCTGGGTCCCTCGACGAATGCCAACCTTCTGATAAGTTTTTTTTAAATGAACCACATTTTTATCCATAAACATCAACCATGGTATTAAAATCAGTTATTATTGAGTTAGTGATGGTAAAATTGTTTTACCCATAAAATGTTGTTTATTTTATACATCACAAAGGAAATCTAATAAAAAAATATGTAAGATTGTTTCAAGAAGTAAAAGATTCATAACGCAGTAGCTCTCTCTCTCTCTCTCTCTCTCTCTCTCTCTCTCTCTGTGTGTGTGTGAGGCTATCATATATCTAAGTGATGAAACAAATGTCGTTGTGGCAAAATCACTGCTAAAGTTCAGATAGTGATATTATCTATACTCATAATATAAAATAGTAACGGATTGGAGTCTGTACACGAATGATATATAAGGAAAAATGTTAATGGTTAATTTTTTTGTCTATTTGTCTGTGCGTTTTATGACGATAATTGTATAATTGGTTTGGTTGAAACTTTACTTGTCAATATAGGTATAGATGTTGTTATTAATATGATATTATTATTAGAAAAAGAAAGTAATGTAGATTAGTAGTATTAATAATTATATAGTTGAAGCGGGCGAAGCCGCGCGCGGGTCGATAGTCTTTGTAACATATTAGAAATATTATTAGCGAGCGTGTGCAGTGCGCACTTCATTGATCCATAAGTACCTACAACAATCACTCCATATTGAATAGATCGCACAATATACAATGTTTTGATTGACGTAACAAGAGTTATATATTACAGCGGTTTTCCTTGTCATCATATATCATTATATATCACGTAAATTTTGTAAAGCTGAGTAGAGTTTTAGCTTATTTCAATATTTGTTCGTGTAAATATGTAATCGTTAATTGTGACGTCTTTATCAGCGTTTTTAGTTCTAGATTTTTTGTGTTTGTGTTTTTAGTTGACTGTAGAATGAAGTTAACTAAATATAAGGCACGCGGCGACACAATTTTGTGTTTTTAATTTTTTCTATACACATCTGTTAGATTAGAAAAGCGACATGTTAAAGTAAACGTGTTTGTATGATTATTTTATATAGACATTGCGCGGTAGATGGCGGAATCTACCGCTGCACTGTGACTGAATATTGAAATTATACAAAAGTATATGTTTATACTCCATATTTCTTGTTATTTATTAATACTACAACAGTCGGATTTAGAGCTACATTAGAAATTGTAGTTATGTACATTATTCTGTCCGATCTTTAAAGAAATAATATTTATTTTGATTTATATTCCACGTGGATGTCAATATTACGCCCGCTCATCGAACGTCAAACGCGCACTCTTCAAAAATATACATTACCATGAGAACATCATCATAAAATACGTAAAATCAAATGTATCTTCTGGCTTCAGTCGATATTGATTTACTTTAGAAATGTTTACGAAATCGACGGTCGTCTTTTGATTTTTCTTCTAAAAATTATTTAACTAAATATAAGTGTTTCCTCGTACTCTTTAATATGGTTTGGGCAAGTATCTTATCATATTTTTTTTTATTTATTTTTTATATTTGCATCATACAAATTGTACCTAAAAAGAGCGGCGCTGCGTTCCGTCACTCAAAAATTAGGCGGGCGGGCGGGTAACAGAGCACAGGAAACATAGTGTTATTACACTAGGTTTCCTGTTCTCTGCTATATCCTGCGAGATATCCTGCTATATGTGAGATACATTATGGCAAACCATACATTTTATTTATTTTAAAGCGATACCTTTTTCTTCAAAAGGTTACTGTCAACGTTATTTAGTTGCTCCTAGTATTTTAAGTAAAACAGATAAAATACTACTTTCTACTGTTGTGTACATCCGGCTTAATTTAATAGCTTTATTTTATCTAGCAGTGTAATAGGAAGTGTGCAATAGAAGACGCGACCTCGTTGCCATGGCGCCTCGTCTATGCGCCTTGTAAGTTTCAGATTGCATCGACTCAGTGAAAAATGCATTACAAGAATATTCGTACCCGTGTTTCTATAAGGAAAATTTTAGGTATTCGATCTTGTTTTTTATCTAGCTTTTTTGGGTTCCGTATTTTAAAAGGAAAAACGGAACCCTTATAGAATAATTTTGTTCATCCTCCGTCTGTCATTACCTTTTATTTATAAAACTAAGAGATCGCGTGGAGACATCAAACTGGAATTAATAGAAAGTTATGAAATGTGGCACGAAGTGAGAACTTTTAATTCAAATAAATAACAAAAATTCGAAAAGTTAATTTATACGTATTTAATAATTATAGTTCATTTAACGAGAAGCAAACTTGCGAAGCGAAACTTATAAGGTATTTCTCGTAGACTTACAATCATGAAATTTGGCAAGAATTGGGAACTTCCAATACGAATAATATAAAAAAAAATTAAAATATAAAATTATATTTTTATGACAGATAAAAACTATTTCGAGCATTACATTAATAGTTCGTTTTATACAAAATTAGCGAATACGCAACGCAAACTTACGTTTTTCTAGTTTTGTACTGCACGTCCCATTGATCTACAATCTTGGAATAAGTACGGAACTGTCTGTGGGTGAGTCCGTCTGGCACTTCACTGGTTTTTGATATTTATTTATAATTTTATATTTTCCTAAAACAGGGGATACGTAACTGGAATCAGTTTAAGAGATATTTACCACCATTTATTGGCTTAATTTAGTATCGTATAGGGAAAGTCTTAATATTCATGAAAAATTTCGCTTAACGATAACGTGATAGAGGACGACAAAACTGTAATTTTTTTGTAAAAAATGATCATACAGTCTTACATCTTGTATAACAGTTATCTATAATTTAAAACGTATATCAAATAAGTATAATTTTTTTTTATTTAAAAGAAAAATACTTTTATTCACTTATTCGAATTCAATTGTTAGAAGAGTTTTAATATTTATAGCTACAATAATTGTTAATAAATATGTATTAAATATAACTTGTCATTCCGTGCTACATTTTTTACTGTCAATAAGAAAAAAAAATAGAATGATATTATAAAAGGCGTCACCTTGTTACTTTATAAAATATTGATCGAATCATCAAAACGGTATTACGCAAGATTAATTTCTGTTTGCTCAGCATTATTATCCACAAAATTTATGCGAACAAATTTGGAATAACGGAAAAGTTCATCAGAATCACGTGACTATAATAGTGTTGTTAAATTTGCAGTTCATTTTATGGTCAAACCACAAATATGATATTGCTAACCAATAAGTAATACTTGGCACATTACCAAGGTTTAGTACTTACATCTGTTTATATTATAAATAAACTGAATCCTCTCAATTTATATCTATTTCTTGGTATAATATACACTTATAAGTAAGTTTTTAAATATCATCGTGGTAAAAATATTATATGTAATTTGTTGTAAGATATATTAATATTTTCTTAAGCAATTTTTAAACATGAGCTAAGTTCAATGATGGGCGATTCCAAGTAGGAAGAATTTAATTATTTTGTTATTTTAAGGTGAATTTCTGAATTACTAGATTTGATTAGTTCTAGAGTATTTGTTTAACGTATAATAATTTATTATTATGTAAATTAATTTATAATAGATATATAATGATTGTAATCATAATTAAGACTTATTAACGCATGATAATTTTTTAAAAGGCAATGGTGTCAGGTCAGCTACACGTGTAAAATAGTAGGTATAGTGGAGTGTAAAATTTCACCTTTGGGCCTTGCCTTTGCCGCTCGGATCTTTGAAAATGTACTTATGAATTTCAGTGCCTACGTACTACCTACTTACTTAATAAAAATTTTATATGGGACTGATACATTTTGAAAATATAATTATTATAGTAAATTAATTTGTGACACAGGAACGTGAATAGTAATTATAGTTGAAATAAAAATAAATCAGCTTGTCTCTGTATCCCGCACACAGCAGCGTAGGTAGAGACACATAGTGTTAAGACACTCCGGTCTCCACTTTCCTCCGAGTCCTGGAGGCATTGCGTTTTGAGTGGCGAAACTCAATGTCGTGTTTTGCCTCGACGCCAGAGCAAAGAAAATGAAAATTCAAATGTAATTAAATATTTCATGTCCTCGAAAGGAGATCAAACCCACAACCAGTTGATTTTACAGTCACACTATGTGCCCCTGCGCCACGACGAATTTAAATTTTGGCCAGTCGTGGCGCAGCGGCACGAAGTGTGACTGTAAAACCGACTGGTTGTGGGTTCGATCCCCACTCGAGAAGATGAAATATTTACTTAAATTTATATTTCCATTTTCTTCGCTCTGGTGTCGAGGTTAAGCGCGGCGTTGAGTTCTGCCACTCAACACGCAATGCCTCCAGAATTCGGCAGAAAGTGGGGAACGGAGTGTCTTAACACTAGGTTCCCTCTGCCTACCCTGCTGTGTGCGGGATACAGCGTGAAGCTGATTTTTATTTATTTACTTAGTAGTTAAAAATTGTATCTACGTGGGTACCGGGTACTATTCACTATATATCCTGGTGGGTTAGACAATGTGTCAAACAACAGTAACAATAGTGAATTCCTGTATTAATTATATTTAATAGATAAGAATCATGAGCGCAATCCTTAGAATATCTTTTATTGATACTATGATAAAATATCAGTCGGCTACTGATGTACGCGTTAGTTGAAACTGCGCGTACATACGAACAAAACATTCCCACATATGAATTATGTTGCTAAGACTTTATAACTTTGTGAATATTCAATAAATTTACTTTTTATATTGTTATACTTTAATTTGTAATATATTTTTGTTGAAGTATTTCAATTTTAACTAGAAGCTAAGCAAGTTGTCCCATCTAACGTAAGTTTTTTTTTTATAATTTTTGGCAAAAACCATAACAAAAATATTATATCATATTCCACGTATAAATATTTTAATATAATATAAATTAAGTGTAAAAAGAATTAAACATAGTCACTTCTAACCTAGTATTAATATGGTTTTAAATTTATAAAGATGAATGCTTATAAATGATACTGATAATAACAAGTGTTTATATAAAATAGTATCCCTTCACATAATCGTGTACAAATAGAATTGTGAAAATACAAACAGAGCTAGATATTGAGCAGCAAGTATATAGTTACAATAGAAAGTTTTTTTTTGTGTTAAGAATTTGAATTTTAAAGTCAACATACAGGGCGTCTCTCTCATCTCGTTAGGGCGTACTTTTTGGATACAATTACAAAATATTACGTTTTCAATATATACTAGATTATCAGAAATCGTGTTTTCAATTTTAAAGCACCTCTTTACTTATCCATCACTTTTTTCTCCAGTGTAGTTTCATACATTGTGCTTTGGGCGGCGAAACCACACTTGTCCACTCGGTCTAGGAAAAACTATACATAATAAATAAAACTAAAAGTCGGTCTGTGATATTAGAATAAACGAAATTTTCCCAAGTGCATATAGTTATTTATATGATACCAAAACATAAACAAATAATTTTTATTTCTTTGTCAATCTGTTTGCCCGAGCTAATATCCGGAGCGTAGAGAGTACAAAAAGTAAAGCTCATGCAGCTCATGATTACAAGCGAGTAATATACTTACTGTTTATTATCATATTTTTTTTGTGGCTACCGAATGTTTTATATATTTCGTCGTTCTACAATTTATATCTACTAATATATATTTTTATTTCTTTCAGGGTTGAAAGTAGCATAAATAGAGCCAAAATCAGGTGTAAGCATCCAGCATTAGAGTAAACTCCAATGCAGACTCCGTGGCCAACAGTCGGAGCGTCAAAAGAATCGTGAACACCGATCGAGAAAACATCTTTGATGGTCGCTTTGCTATTGGAAAAGATCATCTATACGCACTGTCACTTCATTATTATTAAATTTCTCAATATATTTTTCATTTTATAATTTCTACTTTCTATATTCTTTATAATATAAAGTAAAATGAGCAAAACTTTAAAAGTAGTAGGAGCCTCATGGGTCCAAACAAAAATTAGTTCTTACATCTTGGGGTTCTTAGGAATCTTGGCCATTTTAGCGCTCTTTGTGGGACAAATTGAAAGGTAATTTTTATTTTATTTCAATTTAAGATTCATCCTAAGACATCTATGATTTTTCTAGATGTCTTAAGATTAGGTTTTTTTGTTAGTTATAAGTTTCGTAATATTGGTAGAAGTATTAAAATCTTTATTGCATATATTCTAACAGTAAATATTTCATGATTTATTTTCGTTCCGTTTGAATATAATTTATGCATGTTATAATATTTAATACTTGTTTATGTTTTCACGAACATTTTAAAATACGTGATGATGACGGAATATTTTGATTCATAACGTTCAGTTTACTCATAAAAACGCTGTTGATTTAGTATAAACATTATAAAGTCTCAAAAATTGAAATATTCAAATAGTTATACAACAACTCGAATATGCATTTCAATGTAACACACTTATTTAAATCTAAAATAATTAAAACATTCAAGGAAATGTTATACATTTTAGAATCCAGGAAGACGGAAACTATGCTGCAACTGTGTTCTATTCAGAAAAAACCGGATATCGTATTGAGTACTGGGGTCAGAGCAACGATCTAAAGGATATCGCGAAAGGAGTGGCTCGTGCACACTTCAGAGGAGATGTCGATACTACAGGGTCAGTACATTACGTACCTACATGTGTGTAAATTTTCCTTATTTAAGTTTGTTTGACTAACTGTGTTTGCTTTTGTCTATAATATATATCTAATAATGCGAAGATAATGCATAACGTCTGTAAATGTCTTTACTTTATACGAGAGTTTGTTTTAATGTTACCATATATATAATTGTATATTGAATAATATTGTATAATAAAGTAGATATTATAATAACACGTAGGTGGTCGCTGCTTGAAATTGAAACCGATGGATCATATCCTGATGAAATACAAGCATATGCAGCAGGAATAGTTGAAGGTGCCCTAACTTGGTACTTAATACATACACATCTCGAAAATACAATAAGAGCTAAATGTGAGGATCAACCTTTGGAAAAACAATGCGATAAGTTAAGAGATGCGTTAGACAAATCAGCTAATATATGGAAAACATATGCTGCCGAGCGTAGCGCTAGCGATCCGTTTTGGCATCATGTAAGTAATAACAAATTCTACCATCAAATCACAAACATCATTTACCTCAAATATTATTATTTTATTTAAAAATAGAAATCAACAAATTTATATTCATGAAGTCAACGCCGCGTCTTGCCTCGACACCAGAGCAAAAAATATTAAATCTTAAATATTCAATTTTCTCGAGTGGAAATCGCACCCACACTATAACCATTTTACAACTTAAGCAAACTTGTTTAGAAACTGTTCCGTTGTAGAAATTCTAAATTAATGACTATAGATATAGATAGGTATAAGTGTATCACTTTTCGATGATTTTTTAAAATTAATAATGAGTTGTGTTAGTAAGTTGTCGGAAATATTTGTTTTCAAATTAACTCAACTTTGTATTAAGAATTAAAAAGTACTTCCCCTTATTATTTTAACGTACCCTGCTGTGTGCGGGATACAGCGAGGTTGATTTGTTTTTTTATCATATATTTATATCTAGAGGCAATAATTTTATTTAACATTAAAAATACTATAATTATACAGGTCTCATTATACTATACACAAATTGGAGGAATATATACTGGTTGGAAACATGGGGTAGAACGTAGTACCAATGAATATGAAACTGATATATCGGACTTATATTGGTTAAACTCAATCGCCGAAGTAACCGAGTTGCAGCACAAACTTAACATTTCAATAGAAAACACTCAACTAAATGATCTACCTGGTCTTTCGAGTGCCTTTTTGAGAATCGTCAATGAAACACTCGAAGACGGAACAAATGTGAAGAAGTTGTTCGTCGCACAGGATGTGGATGGGAGGTGAGTGCATAACAATAGAACAATAGGCATAACTTACTTTGTTTTATGTATGATATTGAAAGTAGTTACCTTTAAGTTAAAGCAAATATTTTGATTTTTTGCCTTATATGTACGTGTAGAATAAATCATTACCTTGTAATACCACTGTTTAACTAAAATTTATTTTTAAAATAGATAGAAATATTGTCATAGAAATTATAAGAAGACATTTTCGATTTCAGCTATTCCTCAATGACAAGAATTATGAAGAGGTATAAATTAAACTATCATCAAACATCAAAAGCTTCCACTGTAGTTTCCGGTTCATCAGTAGATTTTTCAAGCTATCCAGGTTCTATTACAAGTCAAGATGAATTTTACGTGATAAATGGTGACAATGTCCGGTTAGCTATCACAGGCACATCCATAAAAAATTATAATAACAAATTATGGAGAAATGTTAACATCACCACACAGGTAGGAATGTTAATCTTCAATTATTTATTTATTTATTTATTTACCTTCACGCTGTATCCCGCACACAGCAGGGTAGGCAGAGGGAACCTAGTGTTAAGACACTCCCGTTCCCCACTTTCTGCCGAATTTCGGAAGCATTGCGAGTTGAGTGGCAGAGCTCAACGCCGCGCTTTGCCTCGACACCAGAGCGAAGAAATGGAAATATAAATTTAAGTAAATATTTCATCTCCCCGAGTGGGGATCGAACCCACAACCAGTCGGTTTTACAGTCACACTTTGCGCCACTGCGCCACGACTGGCCTCATCTTCAATTAAAGTTGTTATATAACTAAAATTAAATTATTTTACACACTTTAAGTACCACAATATATTTAAAAGATGAATAAAAATACATACTCGTATTTTTAGGTTCCAATAGGACCTCGAATAACAGCAGCTAATCATCTAGCAACCAATATAAGCTCCTGGGGACACACTTTAGCTCGTAGTAACTCTGGCACCGGATGTAAACAATGGCTTGTAGTAGATTTCAATAAATTCAATCATTTAAATAATGCCACTGAAGATTCAGCTGCATCTAAAAGACCGAAAAAGGAATCCATAACAGAAAGTGTTGATAATGAGTAAGTACATTACATTTACCTACTTAAAACTATAAATAACCTATATGTTATGTAGATACGTTTTAATCAAATAGGAAATGTACATAAATGTATATGACAGCGTGAACATGTAAGTGGAAATTTCCAAGCGCTATTTATTGACTTCCTTTAAAGAAACACGTCAAGAAATTGCATACGCTATCTCATCAATCTTAATTATGTCTACCATTACATGGTGCAGATGACGTTCGTATGTCATAATAATTTCAAATACACAAACTAATTAAACATTATAAGTTAATGACACGCCTATTAGTATAATAATGTAACCATTAATATTTCACTATCTACAATTAAATACGAGATTTTTTATTTTTTTGAATTAGATATGGTTAATGTGATTTTATTTATGCGTTTCAGAGATATAAAACATACAATAGTCCACCGTGCAGGATCTGGACGAGCCAAAGGATTACTTTGGCTGATTGAACAGATTCCTGGAAGAACGCATTCAGCTGATTTATCCGATGCATTTTTAGAAAAAACCTATTGGGCCACCTATGGATTGCCATTCTTTGTGGTGAGCACTTGTATTTGTACTTATATTATAAAGAGTTGCTTTTAAGTGTTAATTATTTTAAAAAGGATATCTCGTTCGTTATTATTATTGAGTCTATTGACTGTCGTTATATAATCATTCAAAGTGATAACCATTTCAAAATTTTTTATACATCAAAAGTATTAAAGAATACGGTAATTTTATTGCAAAAATTTAATATACCTAACGACTAAAAATCATATCCTATATTTTTACATGGCGCAATTCTTTTTTTTTAAATTTGTGTTTGTAAATTAAGTATTTGTTCTTGCGTCTCTTACAGGATATTGCAAACGACACTCATGTACTTAAAATGGAAGAAAAATATGGGAAAATATTTTCTGAATCTACATCACCTAGAGCGCTTATGTTTCAAGAAGGATATAAAAACGCAACGACGCTAGAAGCCATTATAAAGTTAATGAGAAAAAATAATCTAACGTCTAATAACGGAACCAATGATAAAATTCATTGTGAAGATAATGAAAATTGCCTGTTTAAAAAACTTGAATATTGGTCAGTTCTGGGCGTTCGTGGAGATATAGCAGAAGCACATAAAAAACCTTATGGGATTATTGACATTAAAGTTGTTAGTGGTAAGAATTAATATTTTATTCAATTTTAAAATTAATTGTAGTTCATATACTTAAGTAACTTTATATCAGCTATTTTAATACTGAGCCTGCCATTCCTTCCATTCCAGTTAGCTGCTTCATAATTTGAAACATTTTAGCATGAATATGTAAGATCCCTGTTATAAATAGTTATGTAATTATATTTTATGACAGAATTGATTAATATTTTGCAGGCTCATCCAATACTACATCATTAGATTTTATAGCAGTATCCAGTCCACCGTTCACGGAAGTAACAAGCGTGACAGACATACAAATAAATAAGGGTAACGTCGCTACAATATACACGGACCAATTTGATGACGTCCCTACGATAAATGGCTTAGAAATTAGAGATCTTGTTAAACAACAACAAGAAGAAGCTATAAAAGAGACTTTGGAGCTGCTTAACAAAAATGCAATAAAACCCTTCCAATGGTCAGAAAGTGAATTTAAAGATGATCCTCATGAAGGCTTACCAGATTTATGGAATTTTGGCCCTTTTAGACCTAATTGGTCATGGTAATCAGAACGTTAATATTTTGTATATCTATATAGTTTCAATGTCAATGGTTGATTTAAAATGAATTTTAATACTTAAATGACTTTGTCCGTCCCTTGTGTAAGAACTTCTATGTTATTATTATAAAATCAATTTTTATTCTTTTTAAATCTCATTTATGTAATTTGTTTTATGTTTCGTAATGTCTATTTATTTTCTTTTTGTAGTCAATGTATGTTTTGTTGTCCCCTGTCCTATTGCTAAGTATTATAAATAATAAAGATAAACAAGATCAAGATCCAAGTGATAATATACTTAGCATAACATTTATAAAACAAACATGTTGAACGCATATGCATATATTTTTGATAATGTAATAAGAACAATCTTTTATTTGTAATCTAATAAAAATGAAGTGACAAAAAATGAAAAAAAAAAAGTTTTTCATTTTACTTTTGTAATAAATGTTCTACATAAATAATATATTCTTTTATTTCTACATTGACGACTTTCTCATGTTACATTTCACATACAATATATTCTGCTATTATTCAAGAGAATAATTTTACATTCTTAAATATAAATATAGATAAAAGATAAATTTTAAACTAAAAAATATTTTTCCGACGGCGGGACAAAGGTTCAGGTCATCGGTGTCTAGGCCTCTAGAGTCGCCCACTCTAGATCCCTAGACACCGATGACTTCATTACACATACTCTCTCAAATAATACAGGCAGTATTATCTGCATCCGGTTCTTATTCTAACAGCTGAGCGAAAACCTCTAAGATGTTGGTAGAGGCTTTTTGCTATTGGACAGTTAACTGAAACTAGTCTATTAAACACAATGGCAGTCGCATATGGCAGAAGTCTCAAAATCAAAATATTTATATAATTTATCTTTTTTTGCCCTCATGACATTATCATCACGTAAATTTTGCCAATGTTTAGTAATATTTTATTCATTATTACGGCGAATAAAGCATATACGTAGTTTATTTTTCCAAAGCTTATTAAGCTATACAAACAAAGTACTTGTGTTTTTAATTCAACATATCCAAAATAATTGATGACACTTTTGAAGGACTGAAGAACTGAAGGATATAGGAAATTGTCGTAATTGTATTAAAATTCATATTCTCAGCGAAATATTTCGATTTTACACCTACATTCCGGGAACCTACACGCCAAGATCACAAGCTGGTGATTACAGAAACGTAGGCCCCATTGAGGTCTATTGCGTTTATACAAACCGGTCGCTTCGAGTTATACGTTGTAGTAAATTAAAAAAAACCCTTCCAGCCTGCTCATCAACCAAAAAAAATCACATGAGCGTATATTTATATATATATAAAAAAATATATAAATAAATTATAAAAAAACAGTATATGGTTGTCTTAAATGACAGAATTATAATTCGGTACGGTTGCAACTATCAGCAAATCAGTTCAATTTAGTTCTTAGTTTATGGCGTTCCGATGGAATTGAGTACTAATCACTTCGCCATTGTCACGTTGTATGGAGAGCAAACGATGAAGACTGTACGGTAAAAAAAAGATATAATATGAGAATGCCTATCAAACAGGATCCAGTTAAAATACTGCCTTCACCTATTAAATAAAAATTAATATTTACAATATACCTTTACGTGATTATGGGTTAGTAATGAGTAATATTTTACAAATATGTGAGATTATAATACATTAAAAATTTACACAGGGGGTTAAATGCAAACATTAACAAACATTGAACCTTAAGGAGACGGGAATTTTATGATAAAGAAAATTACGCAGTGAGTGCTCCTGCCCCTGAATCCATATCTTATCTGTGATTTTTCATGACAGTGAAAATAAATTGTCAACTGTGCCTTGACATTTGACAGCACATTTGATTACAATGTAATTGGTATTACTCATATTACCTATTTACCATTGTTTTATTTTTATTAATAACATTTTACAATAAAGTTTATTATTATATCATTTTATTTCATTTATAATAGTAATTGATAAATATAAACATGAATTTCTTTAAAAAAGCACCTACGGTTAAAGGTAAATAGTTTTCCATTAAGTTCTTTAATATAATGGTATTGCAATACTAGATCATACAATTGATAGTTTATTTTTTACACTCTTAGAACAACAGCGGCAAAATGATCGTGAACTTCGCAAAGCTGGGAGAGATTTGGAGAGAGATAAGTTAGCTTTAGAAAGAGAAGAAAAAAAAATTGTATGTAAAACCAATTTGTCTATAAGAACCTATTTGAACTAAGAGTAATAAAATTGATTAAATAATATCATATTAACATTGTCAGGAAATGGAAATTAAGAAAATGGCTAAACAAGGAGATAATGAAGGATGTAAAATACTTGCGAAACAGCTAGTTCAGTTAAGAAACCAAAAAACTAGATTATATGCAGCTAACAGTAAGGTGAGATTTATAAATATCATTAACTTAATATTATTTTTACTTAAAACTTAAATTAATAAAAAAAATAAATAAAAATATGAGTTTTAAGTAATATTTTTATATAAGTTTACAACTTATTTATATTTCAAGCAGAAGATTTACAACATAAGTTGATCTAAACTTTATATCATAATATATAAGTTGATATAAAGTTTAGATCAACGTATGTTGTAAATCTTATTTAAATTCAAATTTTAATACATTTTCACAAATATTTCTCTATCCTTAGTTAAGAATAATATTTTATTTTAAAAATCTTTAAATTATGTTAATGTACATTAAATTTCTAGATTTCTAGTGTACAAATACATAATAAGGCAATGGGTGCTAACGTAGCTATTGCAAATGCAATGGGTACTACTGCTAAAACCATGGGTAGTATTAATAAAATTTTGAACCCTCACCAAATTTCAAAGGACATGGAAGCATTTAAATATGCAAGTGCAAAGATGGATATGACAGATGAAATGAGTAAGTTTTATAATTTTTTTTACATAGTGATAAGGCATCCTGTTCCCTATTTTCCATAAAAAAAGTAAAGTATTGCATGTTGAGTACAATGCACATCATCCTAAATTTAGGCTTAAAAAACCTTTGAAGCCCATACTTAGAGGAGGAACTTATGTTGGAATGAGTGTTGATACATGTTAAAATATTACATCCTAAAATTTCCTTCTCATTTGAATTATATGTCGCAGGCACTGCTCTAAGCTCCTACCCTGCAATTACACATAGTGTGTTAGTTTTGTAACACTTAAATATTTTAATTATAACATTTATAGTAGAAGCTGTTCTTGTAGTGCAGTGGCACATTGTCTGACTGACAGTGTGAATTATTTTCGTTTTCTGCCTGTAATAATGAGATAAAATGCAGCTTTGAGTTCCACACTTAATAATTTATAAAAATTGAGGCCAGTCGTGGCGCAGCGGCACGACGTGTGACTGTAAAACCGACTGGTTGTGGGTTTGATCCCCACTCGAGGAGATGAAATATTTACTTAAATTTATATTTCCATTTTCTTTGCTCTGGTGTCGAGGTTAAGCGTGGCGTTGAGTTCTGCCACTCCACACGCAATGCCTCCCGAATTCGACAGAAAGTGGAGAACGGAGTGTCTTAACACTAGGTTCCCTCTGCCTTCCCTGCTGTGTGCGGGATACAGCATGAAGCTGATTTATTTGATTTTAATTTATTATTATTGCCTCGGAAAAGGGACTGAAGATGACAGAAAATTATGTTTCATAGTGCTAGTTTACCCTCTGTATACTCTGCTTCATGTGGGTACAAAAATTCCATTTTAATTGGTTCTCTTAGTTTCAGATACTCTAGATGATATAATGACTGAGTCTGGGGATGAAGAAGAATCTGAAGGAATTGTAAACAAGGTTTTGGATGAGATAGGCATTGAAATAAGTGGAAAAGTAAGTAATTTTTCTTTGTTTTTTGTTATACTGTCTATTATAAAGAATAATGAGGCCAATCGTGACACAGGGGCACACAGTGTGACTGTCAAACCAATTAGTTGTGGGTTCGATCTCCACTTGAGGACATGAAATATTTACATTTATATTTGCAAAGCACGGTGTTCTGCCACTCAACATGTAATGCCTCTAAAATTCGGCAGAAAATTGGGAACGGAGTGTCTTAGCAATAGGTTTCCTCTGCTTACACTGCTGTGTGCAGGATACAGCGTGAAGCTGATATAAAGAAATATAATACAATAATATATCAAATATAACAATTCATTTAAAAGAATTAATTGATGTATCTGAATGAATTATATAAATTTAAGTTTATTATTTGAGGTCTTTATATATCTTATATCATTTTATGATTGTTTGCTCAATCTTATAGAAATGATTCAATTTCTCCTATTTACTTTTTCAGATGGCAAATGCACCTTCAGTGGCACGCAACAAAGTTGGTGCATCCACTTCTGATATTGACAAGGATCTAATGGCGCAATTAACGAAACTAAAATCATGAAAATATTGATTCCTTCCATTTACAACATGATATAAGATATAGATTATCTTATATTAAAGAAATAATAATGTATTTTGTTTTTGTTAAAATTATTACACATAAAAAAGACTGAATCTTCAGTTTTATTTAAACTATTTATAATTTTTATCATGTTTATATAATCTCTTATTAATCTTTAGTAGTTTTATTTTATAAAATTTATAACTACATATATTTATTGAGACTCACTTCTTGTATAAGATAAAGTTTTGTAAAAATCACTGAACTGTGCATAAAAAAATAGTAATGTTATAAAACATTTTTTTATAACATTTAAATAAATATATGTCGTTTTTTTTCATTTTAAATAGATCTTTTCATTTAGTATATATAAATTTTCAAGTTTTATGTAATGAAGCTACTGTTCTTTAAAGCATGTAAAATTCAGATACATTTATGTTCTTTATTTACAGTATTTTTACTTTATGAATTTTGAAACTGTGATATCTTCACTTAAATATTAAATTGAAATGATATCGGAAAGATTGTTGATATTTTTGAACCTTTAGTATATTCTATAGAAACAATTAAACATCAAACATCTATACTGGCATACTTTGGTAGGTCAGTTATTTAATTTAAGTATAAACTTCTAAGACATTAGAAAAGTATTATGCTTTTTGACATTTTTTATAGTTATTCACCATTTAAGAAAGAAAAACACATTATAGAAACACAAATTATATAAAATATATAAAAAATTGGACTATTGAAATGTTATTAACATCTCTGTAGGAAGACTTACCTTACCTATATTTTTATTTTTCACTTTGAATTGTGGTTTCTGACCAGCGTACTATGAGACCAATTGACGCGCTTTATACTGTATAACTCCAGCTCCATGCATAAGAATTTTATATTTGTTATTCGTTATATAATTGATGATGAAATAAGTCAGTCAAAATAAGTCAAAATAAGTCAGCGCCAGTCGTGGCGCAGCGGCACGAAGTGTGACTGTAAAATCGACTGCTTGTGGGTTCGATCCCCACTCGAGGAGATGAAATATTGACTTAAATTTGTATTTCCATTTCTTTGCTTTGGTGTCGAGACAAAGCCGCGTTGAGTTCTGCCACTCAACACACAATGCCTCCAGAATTCGGTGGAAAGTGGGGAATTGATTGTTATAACACTAGGTTCCCTGATTCCCTTGAAGCTGATTTTTTTATTTTTTTTATTATATAATTGAGCTGTATTAAGATATATTGACGGAATTTTTCGACATTTATGGCAAGTTCTGATGACATAGTTTGAATAATATAAAAAGTTTTAGTAATGCCTCTTCAATACCCGTTATTTCTGCAGAGCATTGGTAGTTCTGCAAAAAATCTAGCCGTGTTTCAATCCAGTATTATCTATATATATATATTCTTATTACCAGTATGTGTCGTGGTTTGTCTACATGCAATCCGAGATCCTCGCGAAAACGTTTCTGTACTAGCTTTTTTCCCTGCTAAGGAAGGGTTATGTTTTTCGCGCGTATCTTGTATGTATGTATGTATGTATATATTATTTTTTATTACCATATACATATCTCCAGAACCACTGAACGGATTTACATAATTGAGGTATCGTTATTTCGTCGTCGATTCAGATTAGCAGCCCAAGTATTCTTAGATAGGTGACGTTAAAAAAACATTCATGATGGCTGTGGAACGCCATTGGATTTAGTTAAAAAAAATTTTTCGTTTCGAATACCACAATATGGTTATCAAATCCAAGAGTTCAATACGGAGGATTTCAAAAAGGTATATCATGATTATCATTACCATAATGAGTCCTAACAAAAAACTTAAAAATAAAAAAAAAATTGTAAATACAAAAACCCCGACTGCAGAAAACTAAAAAGCCCAATAGTTTATTACGATTAACAGTCGAGACCTATAAGTAATTCTTCAATCAATAAAATCTTTACCAGGAACCCCGCAAAATTTAAAGAGGTCCAGACTGTTAATCCTAATAAACTATTGGGCTTGTTCAAATAAAAATTTCCGTCTGGGTACTAATAATGTCTTTAGCCATGCTCGTATTTGGGGCGTCGCCCCATGATATGAGGGTAGTGGCAGTGGCAGATCGAGGATGGAGATCACGGATCCGTATGCCCAAAAACAAAAATATACAACATATGTTAGTCAGGACACCCTCTGGATGATTTATATCTATGTCTATCAGTGTAATTTATTAAGATTTTATTTTGGCAAAATTACACCAAGCCAGGATAAATATAAACCAAATTAGAAGAAATAAAAAATATTTTTTTTATTGACATATCTCCGTGGGATCGTGCGAATGTAATTTCACACGTATATACAACAATTGGAATTGGAATTGGCTATTCACACAGACATACAACATAGTACAGTATGGATTCATTCCCTTATGAATAAACAAATGTATATACGCCCATGTTTACCAACGGCAATAACAGTCATTACCTAGTTTCATGCGAAGCATTAAAATTCAAAACCAGCGACCATCGTTTACGTTCAAATTTAATGAAATATGCCATAATATTTCACGCCTTGTTTACCAATTCGATAAAATCAGCCTATATAAGTTGAATAATTTGTTAGTTCAAGATGTTCTGTTTCAAATTTTGTAAGGGAACTTTGTGAACATGATACCTGACCATTTGTTCGAAGAACGTTTGAATTCTTCGTTATTAAGAAATGATATGAAACATATTCAATTAAATAGAGTAGTTTTTGAAAAATCACAGAAAGATTATGTGAGTATTCATTTATTAAATTATAAAATCGATTTAAGATTAGTAAAAATAACCAATATTTTTTTTTAAAGTCAAAATTAAAATGGTAAATTATTAAAGTTTCTTTAGAAAGCATTAGGTATTATTAATAGTGAAATTTCAAATAATAGCATTTATAGTCCACATGTATTTACATTAGTACTAATAAGTAATAGTAATAGTAAGAAATATAACTATACAAATAAACAGTTTCGTTGAAGGTTAGCTACCAATAAGTCAATAGGAAGTTATATTAAATCCACTAAGTGAAATTGCGCGCATTCTTTCTATGCAATCTAGAAATCGTTTAAACAGTTGATCAAGTTGATCTAACTTCAAGTAATTAAAATAGTGTTTACCGTGGAATATAATATTTATTTTATTCTATAAATGTAAACAGTAATTGCAAAATCGATTGGCTTAAAAATATTTGCATTTCTCCGCTCTAGCGTCGAGATAAACCGCGCCGTTGAGTTACGCCACTCAACACGCAATGCCTCCAGAATTCAAATTCCCCAAAAAAGAAATGGGGAACAGAGTGTTTTAATACTAGGTTCCCTGCCTACTCTACTATGTGCGGGATATAGCGTGAAGCTAAAGAAAAATAATATAAAAATATTTTCAGGAAAGAGAGCAACGTAATTTATTATCATCTCAAGATGGTGACACGTGCGAGATCCACGATCAGTTTTACAGAGATCATAAATTATTGCTTGTTTTATTTCGAGCGCTTGCTGTCATGCCAATAACGCGTTCTCGGCCAGGTATAGTTTTGTTCTTTTTTTTTAATTTTTTTATAAAAAAGTAGAGTATTTTCTTGTCAATTTTTTTCAAAAATTGTAAACTATATGTTATTCTGTTGTATTAGTTTCATCTAAACGGTTTCAGTATTTTTGATGTGAAAGTTGGAACAAATTTCCTCAAATATTCATAGGATATATATATATATACATAATATACATAGGATTTAAGATAATGACCCTAAGTTGGGAAATATATCTCTACGAATAATAGAAATAGGTTTGATGTTAACATGGGAAATATCTATGTTTACCTACTTAAAACTTTTCCCCCGGCCTTTTGTGCGCGTGAATGTAAAAAACATTTCTCTCCGCTGGGTCCACACAATTTAGACTATTTTAAAAGTTGGCTAACGCATTTCAAAAATGGTGTAAAATTAAATGAAGTCAATAATGAATGATGTTACAGTTTTTTTTAAACAAAAAAAAATACAATAACAAACAAAGTACTAGCTCTTTCGCTGGTACTTACTGTGCATATGCTGATCATAAATTTTTTTTCTAATATTTTTAAAATTTTAATTTAATTACGCAAATATTACTACGTACTTGCGTCGCACTTAAAACAAATTCTCTCAGACTCATATATTACAGACTTAAAAGCGCTTAGCATTTAGGAAACAAATTTACCTATAACAATCCATTTATTTAAGCAAATGGCAAAAATTTTAAAATAAACATTTTTATTTTAGGTACAATTACATTCAGTTGGAAATCCCGAGCTACGGCTTACGCTATATGTTTCTACGTGGTCACAACGGTAATTGTGCTAATCGTGGGTTATGAACGTATCATGATATTGCGCTCTATAAAAAAATTCGACGATTATATTTACTCTATACTTTTTGTTGCGTTCCTCGTCCCACACTTTTGGATACCGTTCGTCGGATGGGGCGTCGCACATCAAGTCGCCATTTATAAAACGAATTGGGGAAAGTTTCAAGTAAGGGCCAAAATTTTTTAACATTGTTAGCTCACTTCGTACTCGACTTACTTATCATGGAATACGTGACGACGTGACTTAACTTTATTGTAGCTGTTATTAGAACTAGTACGTGGTTGATTGCTTTTCTCTATATAACATTTTAAAGAATTTAATGTCGTGATGTAATAAACGGACTGCGATCGAAGGTTGGTGGGTGGTTTCGCGTTTCATTGGGAATTGTTTGTTCTTTTTTTTCAATGTCACCAAATAGTGGAGATAGATAGAAATTAATGAAATTAGAATGTATCACATATTCTAATATGATAATTTCTTTAACCTTGTCTGATAAAATACATGAAATAAGTGAATGATATAATTACCTATGTTATTTCATTTCACTAGTCTTTTATTTATTTTTACATAATAAGGCGTTATAGGAAAACATGGACTATTTTCCTAAGGTGGACTGGTCAATGATAATTTCATATTAAAGAAAATAGTACTTGCCGTACTTGTAAAGGTATGATAATACTGCACGCACAAGGGCACAAAGTGTGACTGTAAAATCGACTGGTTATGGGTTTTATCCCCACTCGAGGATATGAAATATTTATTTACATTTTTATTTTAATTTCTTCGCTCTTGTGTCGAGTAAAAGCGCGGCGCCGCGTTCCGGCATTCAACAAGCAATGCCTCTAGAACTCGGCGGAAAGTGGGGAACGGAATGTCCTTATCACCTCGTGCTTAGTGACCCTCGGCCTACCTTGCTGTATGCGGGATACAGCGTGAAACTGATTTTTTTTTCATTATTTATGGTAGATACCGTGAATTCCCATTCTTCACTTAAAGTTATTTAGCTTCAACTACGTCTACTTGGTATTTTTTTCAATGACAAATTAATATTCACTTTTTTGCAGGTACGATACTATCGTGTAACAGGACAGAATTTACAATTTCCTAATTTAAAAAAAACAATTGTCATTATAAGCTTTGGTTGTTTATTACTCGCCATTTGCTTTTTGCTCAGCCTCTGCGCCCTGTTGGATGGTTTTCTTCTACGTCATACTGCGGCCTACTATCATATTATTACAATGATTAATATGAACTGCGCCCTTTGGTATATCAACTGTAGAGGGATCAGAGTTGCGTCTCAGAGCCTGTCAGAATGTTTCCGCAGGGTAATACATATATACATACAAACATACGTATATAATACAATAAAATAGAAATAATATAGAATGATATCACAATTAAAAAGAGTTTAAATATAGACAACATCAGTGAAATAGCCGTAAAGTGGAAATAGAGTTTTTAATCTACTTCCGCTTTTCGATTATATAAGTAAACAAAATTAGTTCTTCCCTAAAAATATCTTACTTGTATAAAGCATGTTTATCAATTTAATTATTGATAGGAAACTTTTTTTAGGATGTAGATATAGAATGTACAGCCAATCTGATATCTAGCTATCGCTTTTTGTGGTTAAATCTATCCGAGCAACTTCAATTACTTGGCAATGCCTACGCCCGGACTTATTCAACATACTGTCTATTTATGTACGTATCTGTAATATAACATTACACAGTACAAACGCGGCTGGCTGTGGGCTCGATCCCCATTCGAGCAAATGAAATATTTACATATTTAAGTTTATATTTTCATTTCTTCGTTTTGGTGTCGCGGTGGCATTGAGTTCTGCCACTTAACGGAGTGTCTTAACACAAGTTCCCTCTGTCCTACTGTATGGGGGATGCAGCGTGAAGCTCATTTATTTTTGTTTAATAAATATTTTAAAATATACTTGGAGTAAATACTATTAGTAAAATATATCTGATCAATATAAGATAATCTAATAATGTGACTCTTCGTTTCACATTCTCTGCTCTTCCTCTAAGTCTGTCCAAAAAATTGAATTTATTTCTATCAGTTTATTATTATTTTTAATTACAATAACGTAAAAACAAACGTTAAAGAACATAATATTAAATTTCATTAGATGTCAACATAAAAATAATATTTACAAGGGTTGCAAATATTTTTATGGATTTCAGGTATTTCAACATAACCATAGCTGTGTATGGGGCGCTGTCCGAAATTGTTGATCACGGCTTTGGATTCAGTTTTAAGGAGATGGGCTTGATCGTTGACACGCTCTACTGCTCTACACTCCTGTTTATTTTTGCAGATTGCTCTCATAAGTCCACTCTTAAAGTATGCTGCGTAATCATTTTTGCAATTTGTACATTTATTACATTTATACTTTTTTTATAGGTACACACTTTAGAGAGAGCTTAATGTTAAAACACTCCGCTCTAATCCTTTTTGCTCTTCGACACTATAAAAAGCTTTACATTACAGCTTAGATTTTTAGTATTTACTTAGTTGAGGTTCAATTCTTGAGTTCAATTATTTAGATTGAAAGGTTAAGGAAACGTATGGAAATTTGAACGTAGCGGGACTTGATACATCGTTGTAAAACCTTTTTTATAATTTTTCGAACAAGCAGCGGAATAAGCCCTATTTTTTTTCTTTTTTGTATTTTCAAATTTATTTAAAGTAAAATTTTATATAAAGGTCATAGGTAAAATAGGTAATATATTATTAAGATATGGATAATCTTAAAACAAGATGAAAAGTTCAACCTGCTTAAGTTTAGAAATATGCTCCGTTTTCGTTTCCGGGAATCAAATTAGAGAGTTTTCTTGAAAACTTATATCTGAATTATCTTATAATAAAACGTATAACGATCTAAACATAGTAATATTTATAAAATCACTGCATAATTTGTTAAAAGTAAACTAGAACCCATTTACTACATAAACTATAATTATCTCAGCCCGCACAATTTTTTTTAATTTTAAATAAATAAACGTATTTCTACATTTACTTAAAAACGATGTGGTCGTATATATCGCAAATAACGCGTATTTCGACACTACAAAGTGAATCAAATTTTATAATACCCGTGCCGCGCTTGTCTGGTTTTTTAATTGCTGGTAATAATAAATAAAATTAGCTTCACACTGTATCCCGTACACAGCAGGATAGGCAGAGAGAACCTAGTGTTAAGACACACCGTTTCCCACTTTGCGCCGAATTCTAGAGGCAACGACGCGCTTTGCGAACACCAGAGCGAAGAAATGAAAATATACATGTAAGTAAATATTTTATCTCCTCGAGTGGGGAACGAACTAACAACTAATTGATTTTACAGTCACACTCTGTGCCCCTGCGCCACGACTGGCCTCAATCAATAATTTATAATAATATAAACATCAACATCAACAACAAGAGGCCAGTCGTGGCGCAGTGGTACAAAGTGTGACTGTTGTGGCTGACTGGTTGTGGGTTCGATCCCCGCTCGAGGAGATGAAATATTTACTTAAATTTATATTTCCATTTCTTCGCTCTGGTGTCGAGGTAAAGCGCGGCGTTGAGTTCTGCCACTCAACACGCAATGCCTCCAATATTCGGCAGAAAGTGGGGGACGAAGTGTCTTAACACTAGGTTCCCTCTGCCTACCCTGCTGTGTGCGGGATAAAGCGTGAAGCAAAAAAAAAAACATAATTTATAATAGTAATGATTTAAACTTATTTTGATTAAATTAAAATTGATGTACCATAACGCATAATAAACTTAATTGCACAGGTGGCGGCTGGTGTACAAGATACCTTGTTTTCGATCGATGTTCTGTCTGTGGATCGCCCAACTCAGAAGGAGGTTCTATACGAACATATTACCAAATGATTTCTAAGATCTTGATTTGAACTTATAATCTGGTTTTCCTTTGCAGATTGATCATTTTATACAGGCCATAGAAATGAATCCAGCTGTTGTAAGTTTAAAAGGATATGCTCATGTCAATAGAGAGCTTTTAACATCAGTAAGTATATTTAACACACTAGCAGAAAATAATTAATAAAAATAGTCTTAAATCACCCACGTTCTGAAATATTTGTTAGATAATTTAACAGTTCTTTTTATTTTTTTTTAAATCTTATCTTATATGAGGCCAGTCGTGGCGCAGTGGTACAAGTGTGACTGTAAAACCGACTGGTTGTGGGTTCGATCCCCACTCGAGGAGATAAAATATTTACTTAAATTTATATTTTCATTTCTTCGCTCTGGTGTCGAGGCAAAGCGCGGCGTTGAGTTCTGCCACTCAACACGCAATGCCTCCAAAATTCGGCAGAAAATGGGGAACGAAGTGTCTTAACACTAGGTTCCCTCTGCCTACCCTGCTGAGTGCGGGATATAGCGTGAAGCTAATTTTTTTAATAATCTTATATGTTATCTATACCTAGAAAAGAAAAATACTTATTAAGAAAACGTAAATATTATTAAGAAAGCAGGATTACGCCCGCTAGGTTCAAATTTTTATACGTTTCCTTAAGCTCTAAAATCTTCTAAGGTCTCTCGTTTTCTACGTAAATTTTGCTTACATAGTTTATATATGTATAATAGTGTGATGTGGTGTCTAAAAATATTATAGGAGTAAAATATCGATAAACAGTAAATATATTCTCGTATCGTCGATTTTGTAAGACTTATTGATTATGCGACAAGTCACGGTATTGATTTCGAACATATTTCCCTTTTTTCGTCCTACATTATATGTGGAAGTTGAACCAGAATGAGAAAAATAACAAAAAGGTGATTCGTACAGGAATATAGTAAGCTCGTGAGATTTCCACCATGTTGAGTTAATGTCGATAAAAGTTTTAGGCTCACCTATTAGATGTTTTATCCGAAAAGTTTAAGTAAAGATACATTTTAACATTACATAGATAGATACATTTTAATTGCGCCGGTCGTGGCGCAGTGGTACAAAGTGTGACTGTAAAACTGACTGGTTGTGGGTTCGATCCCCACTCGAGGAGATGAAATATTTACTTAAATTTATATTTTCATTTCTTCGCTCTGGTGTCGAGGCAAAGCGCGGCGTTGAGTTCTGCCACTCTACACGCAATGCCTCTAAAATTCGGCAGAAAGTGGGGAACGGAGTGTTCACACTAGGTTCCCTCTGCCTACCCTGCTGTGTGCGGGATATAGCGTGAAGCTAATTTAATTTAATTTAATTTTTCTATTAGTGTAAAGTTTTAATCTAGAGTAGTCTAATTTTTTTGGGATGTAATAGGGGAAGAATTGTTGTAAAGGATACTTTTTATGCAATTGAGAATCGTAACAAACTAGCTAAAGACAACAATTTCATTTTCTTAATATATAATTTTTTTGTTAAATTTATACAGCCGAACTACGTGTTGATATAATGTTTTAATTATATTATTTGGTATTTGTTTTTATGTAATGTAAGTAACACACTCTGTAGTCAATGTGTAATTAAAAAAATGAGCACACATTATCCCGAATACAGCGGGGTAGGCAGAGGGAACCTAGTGTTAAGACACTCCGTTCCCCACTATATAATTCTCGTAATTAAATATATATTATAACAAAGATAGAAGGACTAAACGAATATTACACAGAGGTGATATAAACATTAATGGCGCTATAAAGAGGTGAAACTGAATACCTGAATTACTTTCCTTGACAACAAACTCCCTCTTGATAATTCAATTTAAAATGGTTTTGGCTAGTTTGACTCGAAACACTCAAAAAATAAATTAACATCGAATTTTCATAATCTTAAAAGCAAAATTGAGCATAATATAATCAGAACTTTTTATATAAGAATATTTTTATCTAAACGTCGAGTAATAAAAAAAACGAAGTGACTTGTTATTTATGAAAAAAAAAATAATAATAGGTTATCAAGTAGGACAAGAAGGTGAGGTGAGGTGGGTGATTCAATATGTTTTGTGGATTGTATATTTTTTTAAATTAGGATTTTCATTAAAATAAATTTTATTATTTGTTGCAGGCAATAAGCATGATTGCTATATATCTCATAGTATTGCTTCAATTTAAAATTTCCTTACCGAAAGATATACCAACTACTACTTAAAACGTAATAATATAAGTATTATAGGTATATAAAATCATAATAAGCTAAATGTAATTGTTATCATAAAAATGGGCTTTTTAATTACAAAAAAAATAATATTGTTGCAATATCACAGACTCAATTTGTTTATTTTTTTTTTGTTTAGTCTTCATTAAAATGGCATCTTTAAGCTGTTTTCTTTTTTAATTTAGATAAACAGGTAGGGAAAACACTAAAGTAATATATAATTTTTAATTATAAAAAGTATGTCGAACGGACGTCACGGAAAATTATTTAAATTTTCCATTTCGGATTAAAATCAAAGAAAAAGAGATCTATATCTATTTATATTATTTACACAACGTACAAGATGGACATAATACTATTTAAAATGGTGTATAGTTCTCAATGGCAAGACTATCATCTAATATGGCGCAGGCCACAAAGTATGCCTGTAAAAACTACTTTTGTGAGTTCAATTCCACGAGGAAATGAAATCTAATTTAAATTTAAATTTTATTTCTTCGCTCTAGTGTAGACGGCAAGCACGGCGTTGAGTTCCGCCGCCCAACTTAAATGCCTCCAGAATTGAGGAAATGGAGATTGGAGTGTCTTAACACTATGTTCCCTATGTCTACCCCGCTGTATGCGGGACCAACATTAGATAATATACAATGACATAGATACATTTTAAATTCGATTTTACTTAAACTTTTCGGATAAAACATCTTCACCCGAGAGAGTGTCGTTAACAGGCTTTTACTCGAACAGTAATTTCTTACTCTCTAAGTTTGTTATTAAAATTAATCTTAATATTAAAGTACTTTAAGAATATCTTGTTAGTTATAAAGTTTACTTCAAATAAGTTTAAGATGCTACGGCGGAGCGGCGGATGGGTTGTACAAAATATTATTATATAAAAATTTGCTTAAATTTAAGTCTCTAGTCTTTAGAGTAATAGTCGTGAAAATTTGTAAATATATTACGCATTAACAAAATGTTTTAAAAATAAATTTCAAAATTGTGAAGATGTCGAAGTTTTATTGACTTTTACGGTACTATAATAGTACAAGTATATTGTTATCCAAAAATATTTTCATTGCTAAAAAGGCTTTTTTTTATCACATGTCCTAACAGCACCATGAACTTGATTACAACTTTCTGTCGTGTTTAGGAGCATTGCCTGTTGGGTGATGGGTCTCAAACTTCGGAGTGCTTTATGTGCAGATCAGTTCAGAAAAATATCTTTATTATTTCGATATATTTTCAGCTTGGTCAAGAATGATGAAATTAGAAAAATATTATTAAATTAATACAATAGACGACCGTTGCTATTAGTATATTGCCGAGGCAATTTTGCTATCCGTAAAACAATTATACTTAATTTAAATATAGATTGAAGTAAAATAAACGATAATCCTGTTTATTTCTTAACCGTATTTTGCTATCACGCCTCGCCGATGCCTCGATCGCGTCGCCTACTATCCGTTGCAGGATTTTCTGACAACCGCAATGAGTATTCATTAATCAACTTTTCCAATTTTGAAGAGGCTTGCTCTTATCTGTGAATTATTAATATTCCAATTTCCACCGTAAACGTTTTAATTTTACGCAAATTTGAAGTTAGTAAAACAAAAAGAAATATTTAAAAAATTGGGTGAACGTAAATTAAAGGAAATTATTTAAAATTTTCTAGAAAATATATTTTTAGTTATGTAAATGTTTTGCACTATTGTCGTACAAAACACTTAACATATTTTTTAATATTAGTTAATGACGCTTTATATTATAGATTATATATTTTTTTTATAACCAAAAAAATATATACCTACGATATAAAATAAATTGAAGCTGATAAATTCAAAATTGAATAATATTAAGAAATAAAATACATCAAAACTAAATTTGATCATTACAGTCCAATACACATAAATAAGATTCTATCGTCAACAGATTATTGCTACGACACATCGTAGCAAATAATAAAACGTAGCTACGACGTACTTTTATACATGCGATACGATTATAAAACTCTTATTGATTGAGAATGACATCTTCTCACTGATATTGCTTATATTAACTTCTCTGTTTATGTTTTATTTACTTAATATATAAAACACAGCAATTTATTTCTCTACCTTTTAAGATAGCTTTTAGGCATAGTATGGGAAAAAAAGGTGTCGACCCAGCCACAAATACGACATTATTGTTTTTTTTTTATAATAAAATCTTAATTTATTATATCTTCATTATTTAATAATATCTTCATTTAATTAAGATAAGATTAAAAACAAATCGGTTTCGGTTCTACTTGCCTCGATCATGCAATACTAAAGACGTCGTATTCCGCGAAGGCATTAGTGCTAGAGACTACGGTCACAGACCACTACGCTATCCTACTTGCTCCCTTTTTGAGTAACAATACAACTTCGCTTCCACGATTTTACAATAAACTTGATGAAGGCAAGCTTTCTCTCGATTTAGCGAATCTTAATCTTGACTCAATATTCGACATAAATGACCCTAACTTAGCTACGAAGTATTTAACCGATCGTATTCGTCAGTTGATCTCAAATAATTCTAAAACTATTTATATACCCCGAAGACGGAGACTCATTAAGCCTTGGATAACCACTGGCATTTTACGATGTATGAGAAACAGGGACAATCTTCATAAAAAGTTTAAGAAGGATCCTCAAAACCAGGTCTTAAAAATTTCATATAAAAGATACCGTAATTTTTGCACTACTTTACTAAGAAAGGCTAAAATCGACTATGAAAAACTCGAATTCACAAAAGCTGGAAAAAATCCTAAAAAAGTCTGGAACGTTGTTAAAAATATCGCCAACATTGGGAAACCTCAAAGTTCTGCTAATTATCTATTAGAACTAAAGGAAGACAAATCTAAATCCATTGACACTATTAATTATTATTTTGCTAACATAGGTAGACATCTGTCGGAGAAAATACTCTCCTATTGTGTCCTCCCAAAATCATTTTCATCCACTTCCCCAGTGGATTCATTTGCTCTACTCGAGACGAATGAATCCGAAATTGAGAATATTATTTTATCATTAAAGAACGACAGTGCTGCTGGATGGGACGGTTTAACAAGTAACTTTCTAAAAAAATATAAAAATATTTTTATACCTATCCTAACTTATATAGTAAACCTCAGTTTAAATACTGGTACCTTTCCTCAGCTATACAAAAAAGCTCTGATACACCCGATTTTTAAATCCGGTGATCGTTATAGTGTTGAATGTTATAGACCCATCGCTATTCTCCCCGCTATGTCTAAAGTTCTTGAAAGAATAATACATTCCAGGCTTGTTGCATATTTGGAATCCCGTAGTCTCCTATCAAAAAATCAATTTGGCTTTAGGAAAAATTGGTCTACAAACGACGCTGTTCATAGTTTGACTTCCAAGATCGTTAACTACTTAGACAAAGGTCAGAAATGTGTGGCGATATTTCTGGACCTCGCTAAAGCATTTGATACAGTTTCAGTTCTCATATTACTTTCGAAGCTTGAAGCCATTGGCATCAGAGGAATTCAACTCTCATTATTTAAAAGTTATCTCACTGATCGGGTGCAGCAAGTTAAGATAGACTCTTTAATTAGTTCCGACTTATACACTGAATACGGTGTGCCCCAGGGCAGCATCCTTGGACCAATTCTATTTCTAATATACATAAATGATTTATGTAACTTAAATCTTCAAAATGGTACAATCTTTTCGTATGCAGATGACACCGTCCTTTTATTCTCCTCAAGTACTTGGGAGGAAACTTATCGTTTGGCTCAAATAGGCTTCGACTCTGTTAGAAGCTGGTTAAATAGCAATTTGCTCAGTTTAAATATTAGCAAAACTAAACTGATAAACTTTTCTATTCGTAATCAAAAATCTATATCTGCTGATACCTATAGTATAACTTACGCAGATAATAATTTAACGAATTATAAAGTAGAAAGTGTTAACTCTATCCGTTATCTTGGCGTAACAATAGATAGCGACCTCAGTTTTAAGAAACATATTTTAGATCTCTCTAGTCGTGTGCGCAAACTTATGTTTATCTTTAAGCAATTACGTCAATCATCTACTTCCGACATTATTAAAACAGTTTACAAGGCGCTGTGCGAGTCTATACTTAATTATTGTATCTCCACTTGGGGAGGTGCTTCTAAAACTAACCTACTGTTTATTGAAAGATCGCAGAGAGCTCTACTCAAAGTCTGCTACTACAAGCCTCGTCTATATCCTACAACTAAAATATACGAACTTAGCCAAGTTTTGACGGTAAGACAGCTCTTTGTTTTAGCCATCACAAGTAAACAGCATTCTTCTACTATTTTTACACCCGACGTATGTCGCAGAAATTGTAATATTGTTCCAACAACATTGTGCAAAACTTTCTTCAGTCATAGGTTTTTTGTCTTCCTAGGACCACATATATACAATCATCTTAATAAATTGCTTTCTTTATATAAATTAAATAAAAATACCTTAAAAACAATTGTTACTAATTGGTTACTAAAACAATCTTATACTAGTGTAGAAAAACTCCTGGAAATCCCAAGGTAGCGTAAACAGTAACAGTGGCATACACTGGGTGTGTACAAACACACACACACACACACACACACACACACACACACACACACACACACACACACACACACACACACACACACACACACACACACACACACACACACACACACACACACACACACACACACGCGCGCATGCACTCCTGCATTTGAATTTGTTTCTTTTTATTTAATTCTGTATTGTGATAATAATTTGTAGCCTTGCCTATTTAAATTGATGCTGAGGTGGAGACCTGGTGACCTGTAACACGGGTTTCGTACCTATCACAGGCACCAGCAACTCACAACATGTTAATGTTCAAACGGCTTCATTTATTGTACTTTTTTTTTTCCTAATGTTGTGGTTGAAATAATAAATAAATAAATAAATAAATAAATAAATAAATATAATTTTAGTACGATATTGACATTCACTTATCAATTTTAATTTTTTTTTATTAAAAAAATCAGTTTTGGGTACAAACACGAATAAGTAATAAAATTATTATTGGTAGTTTGGGTATTAATATGTAAAAAAACATATTTATCATCATCATCACTTAAATTGAGGCCAGTCGTGGAGCAGGGGTACAAAGTGTGACTGTAAATCGACTGGTTGTGGGTTCGATCCCCACTCGAAGAGATGAAATATTTACTTACATTTATATTTCCATTTCTTCGCTCTGGTGTCCCAGGCAAAGCGCGGTGTAGAGTTCTGCCACTCAACACGCAATGCCTCCAGAATTCGGCAGAAATTGGGGAACGGAGTGTCTTAACATTAGGTTCCCTCTGCCTCCCCTTCTGTGTGCATCCCGCACAGCGTGAACCTGTTAAAAAAGCACTTAAATTTCAATTAATTATGAAAATAATTAGTTACAATATAATCGCAAAAGAAAATCTCAATGATAGAGCACAATAGACAGAAAACAATGAGAGCTTTAAGCGGAATCTGAACATGTTAAATGAGATTGGGAAAGTTATATTCAATGTCAACCACATTGTACAGGGTTTTAGATCTCTTCAATGTTTAAATGAACTTTATCTTTTAGATGCTAGAAGTTTTGAACGTATAGGAGTCAGTTAAATATTTTGTGTTTTGCATCAATCAAAACTTAGTAATAATACAGAGGATTTTGGTGTTATTTTTTTTATTAAGATAATTTTTATTTATATTGCATTCATGTGAATAGATTTCTTTCATATATATTTTGTTGCTTTACGCTATATTTTTTCTCTTTCTTTTCTGGACATCATATTTTCTTTATAATTTTATTTTTACTTTAATTTAGCTGTGAATAAAGACTTTTAAGAAGAATATATTAACAATTTCATTAATTTTTATTTTATAATTAATTTTACCTCTTAAACAGTGAAAATCTTTAAATTTTACATATATACAAAAGTATGTCTACGTTGTTTTCGCAAATATAAGTTTCAATCATGTCCTAGTTCCGCTACGACTGCTTCTTTTGTACTTCTTATATTAAATACAAAATCGATATAGGATGTTTTTAGTTTCACGGTGTATCCTGCACATAGTCCTTAGATACTACTACTTTTTTGGAGGCATTGTGTGTTGAGTGAGAAAATATTAAATATTTCATTTTCTCGGGTGGAAATCGAACCCACAACCTGTCGCGTTTACAGTCATACCTCTTTTGCATCTTCACCACGACGGCCTCTATTCAAATAAGATACATTTATAAGTACATTCAATAAAAAAACAAAAAAACAAAACCAGACCTAATAATATTCATACAAGTATCTAATTTCGAGCAGGCATTCGGTTTTTTCTAATAGCACTATTTCTCTTTACTACGGGCTATATTGTAATCCATCTAAGAGGTCAGTATTTCAACCAACTTTTTGTAATATATAAGTTTTGAAATATATGTATATATATATATATATATATATATATTAATGGAACTACCTCTTGACGCAATATCGTCCATGACATCATTCGGCAACATGCGATAGCCGCCAGTATAGTAGCAATGGAATACAGATTTGTATCGCACTTCGTGTCAAGTGCGGTTATTAAATCTCAAGAGCACTCTAGATAATGGAATTAACTGGACTTTTGAAGCAAAATCAAACGCACCTTTTTTATATTTTTTTGATACTAGTCGCTTTTAGCATTTTTGTATTATTTCAAACATCAATTTTATGCAAACTGAAAATATATTTACTATTTTTTTTAATAGAAAGAGAAATGTTAAATAGGTTATCGCCTATACTATGAGTACTATAACAAATAACAAAAATAGCTTGTACACTCAATTTCATTTTTTAAAAATTATGATTATATTAGAAACAAGAAAAATTCTATTTGAAAATATGTAATATATAGTCGTGAGAATTCTTCTTTGACATGTAAAAATCAATGATCTGGAACATCTGTTGTGAATTGTATGTAATACTAAAGTTAATAGCTCAGCTTTTACATGCTAATAATATAAATGGAACCTTGAAAAACCGACCAAATGTAGTTGGACTCGCATAGCGAGGGCTAAATTGACAATTTGCGGACGTGTCATTTTGTATGGAGCGAACTACAATTATATGTTTGTAGTGATATTCTTCTGAAATATTTTAATATTTTTGTGGGAAGTAAGTTTTGTCTTGCCAAATTTTAGAACTGCAGGTGCACTGTAAGTAGTCTGTAGGTTTTTATTACGGTGAATTTCATACAAAATGCAGCAAAACGACTCATAACCGCTCGTATCCTTTGATTGCCTTGACTCGTAGACATTTGATATTAATTTCAGCTTGATACCTCCACGCGATCTTATAACTTATAAATATATATCTACCTAATATTGAGGTACGGAACCCTAAAAATAAGAGTGTTCAGTGTAATAAACATTTTCTTATTTGGAATATTGATAGCATTTTCATATTATACATTGCCTCAGGGCATAGTAAAGGCAGAAAGTAATAGAAATTTTGGAGTACAATAGTTGAAAAATATAAATGAATAATAATGGCAAGCGTCATAAAATGTACGCTAACGAACTTCCAATGTCGAGTAGGGTTTTAGGAAATTCATTCCCGCATCGCGAAAAGAAGATTTCCAGATATTTCTTGGATAACGGGAAAATTGGTTTACAGTTTCCACTATTTACAATGAATGCTACAGAAGATAGAGAAAAAATAATAAATAAAGAGGCATAACTTAAGTCCATGTCGGCAAGATTGTAAGATCAGATCAACCGGTATTTCAATCATATTTCTTCGAGTTAATAAACTAACACAAAAGCATACTTTTAGTGTTACAAATTATCTTGCATGTGTTTAAAAATAATAAAAAAAACACTTTTTAAAATTTAGTAGGTATAGGAAATTTCATTTAAAAGTAAAATTTATCGCTTTTAATATCTCATGAATATCTATAATAAGATGTCGAAAAGGACCCCATCATACAAATGTATGCAAATGCATGAGCCGTTCGCTAACTTTATTCACATATGGTAACAAATGAAATCAATTTGGCCTCATTCTACGAAGATTCGTGCGACCCATCTTAAGTCTGTGTATCATGTATGTGACAACAATTTAATATTTCATAATAATACTGTATTCAAAAAAACATATTAAACACAAAATTATTCATAAGTGTCATAGTTCATCATATTAAAATATATATATATATATATATATATATATATAAATAAGCATAAAACTAACCATCACGGCGCAGTAAGACAGTTTCTAACTAAACGAGATAGTTGAGGGTTTCACCCCCACCCTCTAAACAAATATGTACTTAACAAGCAGTGTTTATATGCGGGATAACGCGTGAAGCTGAAAAAAGCATAATTTAAAATTATATATAGAATAATTATATTATTCTCATATATTTAGCTATCAATACAAAACGTTTCTTAAAAGAGACCATCCGCAAGTTGAATTAGCATGTGACGTTCTAACAAATGCCATAGAAATTAAGAAAATAACATAAAGAAGATTATGTTAATTGTGCCTTATCTTATTATTATTTTCTTTAAATATCAAACCTGAAGGGTTAAAGAAAAATATTAATTATCCATAGATTTATAAGGTAGCTGGTAAATCTATGAAAAGAGTACAAAAATATGGCCTAAATTCTCATTGTAATTTTGAGATTTAATAAACTTACTAACAACCCTGTAATTGAACACTTCCCATCGTTGTAATTTATTAGGGTATCTCTTATACATGTAATATATATATGTATTTCCGTCTGTAATGGATAACCTCCTAATTTTATCATTTTTAAGCACGAACAAATAACGAGACAATTGACACCACTTAGTATGACAACTAATTGGACATTGGAAATAATTATATGATTCTAGTATTAATCGTAGGTTCACATAAAATTGTTATAAAGCTATTAATTATCAGGAATAATAAATAAGAAAATGAGCCCTCGTGGCGCAGTGGAACAGCATTTGGTTGTAAACGCACCGGTTGTGGGTTACAACCTCACTAGGGGTTAACTAAATAATAAATAAATACTAGATAACTAATCATTTTCCGTCTCTGGCAAGACTGAATGATGATGATAAATGATGATGATATTTGCCTCTCAACACACGATGTTACCAATTCAGGTGGAAAGTGGTTATAAGTTAGATGTTAAGTTTTGTTCTGTACCTAAATATATAAATAGCGGCCCTCGCCTGCTTTATCTATACCTACTATTTTTTATTTTATATTACTTTAGTACATTTAGGGAGAATTTATTGATTATTTTAGTATGGTTATCGATATTGTTAAACATTTAATAAATCTTAAATAAAATCTTTTGGGATTTTATTTGATCTTGCTACAAATTCCTCTATTTTTATACGTTTCCTAAAAAGTAAAAAAAAATAGTGTCATCTAAAATTGATTTTAAATTAAATTAAATTAAATTAGCTTCACGCTGTATCCCGCACACAGTAGGGTAGGCAGAGGGAACCTAGTGTTAAGACACTCCGTTCCCCACTTTCTGCCGAATTTTGGAGGCATTGCGTGTTGAGTGGCAGAACTCAACGCCGCGCTTTGCCTCGACACCAGAGCGAAGAAATGAAAATATAAATTTAAGTAAATATTTCATCTCCTCGAGTGGGGATCGAATCCACAACCAGTCGGTTTTACAGTCACACTTTGTACCACTGCGCCACGACGGGCCTCTGATTCGGAAAATTGATTTAAATTCTCTATAATATAAAGTAAAGTAAAAACTATTTATGTATATATATTTTATACTTTTGTATGTACATAATGTACAAACAAAAAATGAATTTAGCATGCTTACACTCTAAGCCGACGATTTCATTATGTATACGACGAGATCTAATTAAAAATGTGATACTATTTAGGTCCCGAGATTGTGTACTTAGAAACATAATATCAGATGTATAATCACAGCTGCATGTGTACGACAGTAGGCTAATCTAACCTGTATAATGCAGTGAATGTGCCACGAAATCTCGTATGACTACTTTATAATTCTGTGTGATACCCTCAAATTGGCGGACTTTGAAGTGAACACGTTAATGTGGTAAAGATGAGTTCAAGACAATCGTGTATATTTTCATTTCAGATTGTTAGTGTATGGAAATTATCTTAAAATTATATATTTCCTTTTCTTAATTATGAGTGTCTAAATGTCTTCTTCTCTGTCTCTCTTTTATATGATTTTTTTCTGTTGCATGAAACAATTGAAACTACTGAGCGTGGCAAGAGAAGAAAAAAGTGAGCAAACACAAAGTAAAAATGTAATGCATTCAGCATTACCGGAAAAAATGAAATATTCAAGAATATAAAGAGTGCACTCGAAATGCATTTTACGTTCTTAGAAAATAGATTTTAGAAATCTTAATGCATTTTATCAACACAGAGCGTGCAATATAAAGCGCAATCTGATTATGAGAAAGCAAGACGATTTTTACTACAACTAAAATTTCAGACGACGACGTTCCACTAAGCATCTGTAAAATAACTGTTTTATTGGATTGACTGAAAGTTTACTTTTCTAAAGATTTTGTATTTAATATGATCATTTTGTTAGAACAAGAAAATAAGTAAAAAATATTGTGTATAAAGTGAAGGTGAAACCGAGAGAGGGTCGCTAGTACTTCAATATATTTTAGTTTTATGTTTGAGTATTACACCTCCATATTTCAAAACTTAAATACGTTTTAAAAAAATATTATCGAGGCCAGTCGTGGCGAAGTGGCACAAAGTGTGACTGTAAACCGACTGGTTGTGGGTTCGATCCCCACTTGAGGAGATGTAATATTTACTTAAATTTATATTTCCATTTCTTCGCTCCGGTGTCGAGGCTAAGCGCCGCGTTGAGTTCTGCCACTCAACACGCAATGCCTCCAGAATTCGGCAGAAAGTGGGGAACGGAGTGTCTAAAAAACACTAGGTTCCCTCTGCCTACCCTGCTGTGTGCGGGATACAGCGTGAAGCTGATGATTATTAATTATTAAAAAATATTATTTGATATTATAATTATTAAGATTTATACATAATAAATGAGTGAAATAATTAAAAGCGAGTTATATAAAAGACTAGAGTGTAATGATCTTTAATGGTCGCTCATCAAAAGCTCGTACAATCAAGAGGCGTGTGACACAAGTATTAAAGTATCTAAGCATAATAATAAAAACGACGTTTTCGTGTTTCGCATAAATTACGTTCTAAACACTTTTGAATTCTGATAAACAAGTTGACCGTTTCGTTGAAAATTCGGAAAATAAATGACGAAATTGAGTTACTGTTTAGCAAGACAAATAAGCAGTCAAAATATTAACAAACAGCTACAGTTAGTCCGTAAATATTTAGTATGTTTTGTAAATGTTCAAAAATATAGCTCATTAAAAAGTAAAATTTTTAATTAACTAAGTATTTGAATATTTTAAGAAGTTTTTAATGATGAAGTTGTAATTATCCGTTATGGTGCTTGTTTGAAACAAACATAATGAATGGCCCGAATGTTCTCGTGCCAATAAATATATTGCAAAATGATTGCGCTTTTTAATAAAAGCGTGTTAAGGCGAGTTGAGCTGTCGGTAGCTATATAATTTCTTTCTTTTTTTTCAGCGTCACACTCGTCGATTTTTCCCTCACTTTGTAATTATTATTTTTATTAATTAATATTAACTGACAAGCTTTAAAAAAAATCTTATACCCTATTCACGAAATAAATAAAAACTGATAAAAAGGGTTATTTTATAGGTCAGGATTGATGGATGTTTTTAATATAGTATTTGATTAAAAATAAATCAAATATATAGGTTTTAATATTTATATTTAAGTAAAAACAAACGAATATAGTAACAAAATATAAAGATATAATAAGAAGAGAAGAAGTCAGGAACATTGTAAAAATAAAATAATATCCTAAAAATGTTTCCATTCACCTCATTTTATCATAAATGCCATAGACTATTTGCTTAATTCTCATAATAATGTTTGAATACTTGATATGTAAAAATACCCAAAAGCCAACTTGGTGATAAAAATAAACTATTATAATTAATTATTATAAAAAATTGAGGCCAGTCGTGGCTTAGGTGCACAAAGTGTGACTGTAAAACCGACTGGTTGTGTTCCGCCACTCAACACGGTATGCCTCCAGAATTCGGCAAAAAGTGGACAACGTAGTGTCTTAACACTATGTTCCCTCTGCCTACCCTGCTGTGCGCGGGATACAGCGTGAATCTGAACTGTTTTATTTTTGTTTAAATTTTGTCTCATGCAAAGTGAATAGGGTAAAACTATTTTAAATGCTGTAGCAGAACAGAACATATATTTACACTTATACTACTTTTTATAAACTTATTAAAAACCAAAAGTAATAATAACAAACCAACTAACCAATGAAGTGAACTCGCAGAAAATAAATCACATTTTGTGCATAAATAAGAACGTACATACTGTTGATCTATACATGTCGTAAACTCTACATATTCAATTCTATAATATATTTATTATATAAGAAACACAAATCTCTCTATACCCAAAATCATGTTACACCATAAACTAAACGCGAAACGAACATATAATAAAGAAAAATATTTGATAAACTTAAGCCACTGTACGTTTTACGCACAATTTTGTTAAAACGTGTCGAAGCCGTAATACTTTTTTAAATAATATATCTTCTATTATCTTCTATTATAATCTTTTTTAAATAAGATATCAAAGTTATAATATGGCAGTAAAATATATTAATTTTCCTATATTAAATCAGATTCACGTGTATCCCGCACATACTAGGGTAGGCAGGGGGAACCTAGTGTTAAGACACACGGTTCCCACTTTCTGCCGAATTCTGAAGGTATTACGTGGTGAGTGGCAGAACTCAACGCCGCATTTTGCCTCGACACGAGAGCGAAAAGATGGAAATTTAATATAATTTTAGTAAATATTTCATCTCCTCGAGTGGGGATCGAACCCACAACCAGTCGATTTTACAGTCACACTTCGTGCCACTGCGCAATGACTGGCCTCGATTCCTATAATATATTTTTTTATTAAAGCAACATCATTTTGCAAATACGACGCTATGAACTCATAATATGAAAATATAACTACGATATGCAATATAGCAGGCAAGAATGTTAAATTGCGAATGGACGCATACCTTTATTGAAAATGTTTCACACTATTTTATTCTCTCGAGTGGTTATTATGAATGGTTTCAATCCTATAAACTAAGTACTTTTAATAATATGCAGTATATAACTGGAAATTTCCTAATGAATAGATCAAGATTGCTAAATTTATTATTTTAATCATGTATGACATGAATACATGATTATGGTTTTTGAATACATTTATTATATCTATATGAGGCCAGTCATAGCGCAGCGGCACGAAGTGTGACTGTAAAAGTGACTGGTTGTGGGTTCGATCCCCACTCGAGGAGATGAAATATTTACTTAAATTTATATTTTCATTTCTTCGCTCTATTGTCGAGGCAAAAGTGCGGCGTTGAGTTCTGCCACTCAACACGCAATGCCTCCAAAATTCGGCAGAAAGTGGGGAACGGAGTGTCTTAACTTTAGGTTCCCTCTGCCTACCCTGCTGTGTGCGTAAAGCTAATTTAATTTTAATTTTTTATATGTATATATATATAATAAATCGTCATTTTATATTGTGATTTTAGGTAAGAAATAAGTAGTATAATGAAAATGAACTTGTATGATAACAAACATTATCCTAAAACAGAAATGTAGAATTTTATTTTAATATATAACACACATATTGGCGGATTATTTTTTTATAGGAGGAATGAGGAGTGTAAAAAAGGGAAAAAAGTGATTTATCAATAATATGTAGGGATCAGAAAGGCCAGTCGTGGCGCAGGGGTACAAGCGTGTGACTGTAAATGCGAAAGGTTGTGGGTTTGATCCCCACTCGAGGAAATTAAATATTCAGTATTTTAATTTCTTAGCGAGTGTAATTGAGTTGCGCGACCTAAAAAAATAGGTAGCGAAGTGACTTAATAGTAGGCTCCTTTTTCTGCTACATGAGTGACACAACGTGAAGTTGACAAAGAAAAAAAATGTAGAGATAGTGTCTATCTGCGGGATAACCTTTTATAACCATTGCAATTAATATATATGTTGTTCAACTTGCCGTGTAAATATCTTTTTTCTTTTACTTTTCTTCAAACTAAAAAGTCTATTGTCTATTTTTTAAGTGTTTGTAATATGTATAACGTTATATGCATGCATGTAAAATGATGTTGCTATGCTTTCTTTTACATTATAAAATCTTTAAATGATAAAATAGATACAAACAAAACTAACTAAATGGTTTGCTTGTCTGTGAAAATTTATAAAAATGCCTGATGGGATGTGTCCAATTATTGCCGCCCTTATTCCATGTTAGTAGAAAGTCAAGTAATTGTGATACTAATTCAATTTTTTCAGTACTTCAGAATTTTTATATTTAAAACTTCTTCTATTATTAAATAAAAATCAGACAAGGGCGAGTCGGGTTCGCCCACAGAGGGTTCCGTAAAAATTAGAGATCTTGATCTTTTTTCTGAAATTCAGCCCTTTCATTTGATACCTCACTTGAAATAGCGGCTTTTATATCAAATTTTGCCCCCTATGTAAGGGTATTATTTTTAGGATTTAACCACAAATGTAGTTTTCATTTTTTTCTGAACAGGAATATGAATTTTGATTCCCTTGATAGTGTCGAAATGCGAGTTTTTTGCAATGTAAACTACTATATATTTTTTCTATCTAAGTAAATATAGAAAAAAGTTAAAAATAGTTTTATCAGGAAATCATGGGGCCGTATATTTGAGTATATAGTTTGAATTTCAACTCGATATCTTCAAGCGTTCCTGAGATAAACGGTCTTGACAGATAGACAGATAGGCGGATAGAGCATTTTCATTTAGATATTTTTTATACATAAAAATCAAATCGGAATGGGAAAGGGAACATAGTGTTGATACACTTCGTTCCCCACTTTCCGCCGTTCTGAAGGCATTGTTTGTTGAGTGGCGTAACTCAACGCCGTGCTTTGCCTCGACCCACAACCAGTTGCGTTTACAGTCACACTTTGTGACCCTGCGCTACGACTGGCCTTTCTGATCTCTACATGATATTGATATATCACTTTTTTCCTTTTTTCCTCATTGCAAAAAAAGTAATAAGATCAACAAATATATGCGGAAGATGGATATTACGTAGACCATGAATTTTTCTATTTTTTTTTCTCTATTTGAACATTTGTGATACGAAATATTTAATGATTGGTAACATACGATGATAGACTAATCATAGTACGTGAACGATGCAGGATTGCAGGCTAACAAGGCGGGAGGCGGGACCGCCCGCCCAGAGTATATAAGACGACAAGCCTTCGTCAAGCCTCATTCCAACTACCGCTTCGACCGCCCTAGCACTACCGCCTAAGCCACAACAGGTTAGTCCGTTTTTATTTATATGAATTTCATGTACAAAAAAATTAATATATTTTTCCATCATTTTAAACAAATATTCAAAGATGTAAAAAGACATATATGTTGTTTTTTTTTTAAAAGAAAAAAATATATAGGACATTTATTTTAATTATAATATTATTCAGCTAGGACAATTTTTGTGAAACACAATAAACATAAATAGTACAAAAAAACGTAACACAAAAAGTGTTTAGTTATGTAAATTTACGCTAAAAAAAGAAATGTAACGTATAAACTTTCTGGAACATATTAAAATTAACAACACCGATATAAATTAGTAATATATTTTTTTTTTAATTGTTCTCGTTATTTGTTAGTGTATATTATAATATATTTTTTCTTTGCTTAATATAAAAGCACTCATCTATTTTATTTGATTAAAAAAATAGCCTAGTATTTTTTTTAAGGTACTTATATGAATTACGTTACCTAATACAGATTATTTTTATTAATATTATACTTTATAATATTTTCTTCATAAAAATACATTTCTCGTTTAAATATCCATCCCACTGATATGTAAATACTATGAAAATAAACAAAACAATTATCTATTATGAGAAATAAATTTCGTTCAAGACATACTTTCTTCTATATTTAGATAAAAAATTACGTGTAATCACACGAGCACTTGCACGTGTACGACATCAATAAAACGTGGAGGAAACAAATCTATAATAAATATGTTTCTGAAATGTGGTTGTCTCGTTGTAAAATCAGCCAGCATATTTTCTATACAGACTATATAAAAGAAAATTGTAGACAAAACTACAGCTTTATAAAGTTTTAGTCATTCTAGATGTGACGAGTTAAGAACGTATAATAAATAACTAAAATAAAAATAAAATTGAAACAAAAACGTTAAATTCCTATAGAATTACTTGATTTTAAGTTAAATATATCAGGATACTGTCTATGTGACATAAGAACTTTGTATACCTATACAATACCTCACTAATTGGACCCTCAATTATGTTGCAACGACTTCAGAATAGCTTACTAAATAAAAACTAAGAAGTTATTTAATTTTATTACGTAAAGGATACTGTAACTTACTATAGCTTCGTTTCTTAAATTTATAAAATTATTTAATAATTATTATTTAAATAAAATAATATTTTATATGATGTAACTATTAATATAGTCTAATAACCAAGTAACTTAATTTTAATCCAATTTTATTTTTGCGAGGAGACAAAATTTAATTAATTTACAGGTATTTTTTTTTTCTTTTATTTTGTATACGTAAGTAAGAAATAAAATAAAATAATCAAATTAAACGTGTGCGATTCAGACGGGTAAAATTTGATTATAAAACCGAGATGAAACACGCCCATGACGCATACGGTAGCTGTAACTTAATAACCAATGCAAATTTTTAATTCCAATTTTCATTTCACACTTTGATATACATTCAGTATATTATTATAGGAAATGTTCCATTTCAATTCAACTCAAAATAATTTGGATAAACGGTTGATAGTAATAATGAAGATTTGTACAATTTTTTTTTATAAAATATTAACTTTGGTTCGTTATTGCATATTTCTTATATTTTTATATGATTGCCGTTCACATATGTGGAATGTAGTGTTATAACGTAATAATTGAGTGGCGGAACTCAGCGCCGCCGTGCCTTGTCTTGTTACTCACACATTTCCTCGAGCGGGATTGAACCCATATACATTCGCGCTTATTGTCGCACGTTGGTACCTCTGCGCCACGATTGGCTCCAATCACCACTACCAATACTTTCTCAAGAGAAATAGCATTAGAAAACGAAATGAATCAACTAATTTAGTTCAAATCAGTCTACAAACGATCGCCTTAACAGTAATTATTGAACACGATACTTTTCTCGATATAATCTCATACGCCAACAAAGCAACAAGCAGATAAAAGAGGATAGAATATCATATATATTAATGATAAAGCCAAGTAATAATAAGTAAAATAAGTATTAACATTTTAAATATAAAACAGGTCTAATGATGGGAACCGCATGTGCATTGGCTGTGGCCGTTGCCACTCTACTTGTTTGTTGCAACGCCGATCTTCATCAGGTAATTAGAATTAATTTATTAAAAAATCAGGTTCACGCTGTAATCCCGCACACAGCAGGGTAGGCAGAGGGAACCTAGTGTTAACCGACTGCGTTCCCCACTTACCACCGAATTTTGGAGGCGCGTTGAGTGGCGGAACTCTTTATTTAATTTATTTATTGTATTACCAATTACATAAATGTTATTTGGTTCTTTATATCTAAGTATATACAAAAATCTATTTATGATAAAAGTTACAGTATTCTATAATGTCAGTTTACTTTACTACTTCTATATACGTATAAAACCTTATAGGACAAATAAACTATTTTTTTAAGCTTCATGTTGTATTCCGTCAATAGCAGGGCACGCAGAGAGAACCTAGTGTTAAGTTGAAAATATTTATTAATTTCAACATAACGCTAGGTTCCTTTTTTTTATTCATTCCTCCGAGTGGGAATCGGACCCACAACCGTCGCGGTACAGCCACACTCTTGTGTTCCTGCGCCATGGCCTCATTTAAAAAATATTTAATTTAATTTCACTTTAACACGAACAATCGACCTAAGGTTATTAAACAAGTAAGCTTCCTATCAGATACTAATCACAGTGCTCGAGAAATGGAAATTCTTGTGTAAATAATAAAATGATTGTAAGAAAATTTAATAAAGCTCCAAAGCTTATATGGGCTTAGTCGTTTCAATTAGTTCAATTCAGTCACTGAAATATTGTAATTGTTAAAGGGATAAAGATTTCATTGAAAATTGATATTTAAATAATTTAAACAGTTAATATATTTTTTATTAATATAAAAAAAACAGCTTAACGCTGTAAACTCCACACAGCAGGGTAGGCAGAGGGAACCTAGTTATAAGATACACCGTAAATGTAAGTAAATATTTCATTTCTTCAAGTGGGGAACGAACTCACAACCAGTCGGTTTTATTGTCACACTTTGTGTCCCTGTGCCACGACTGGCATCTTTATTTATATCATATATATTTATTTTTATAAAATAAATAAATATTATTTTTCTGATTTTATACAGGATCAAGATGTTAGAGTGGGAGACCATCGTGGTAGCTACGATTCCAGTGGTAAGATACAAAGACACTTCTCGGGTATTTTAACTCTTATATTTACACAAAATCCCGTACGACCATTTGCACTCCAGAATTACGTCCTACGTTTAGTTCTTAAGCACTTATCAATCACATAAAATTGTTGGTAAATTATATTTCACAAGCACCTAAAACGTTATAAATTGAATGAGTCACTATTATCTAATGAAATATTATATAATTAATAATTTACAGCACAATATTCGCACAAATATATAATTATTAAAAGTATGCACTTTACAAAGTTTCCCTTTCACGTTTTACTCACGGTGATGGATTACTGCACAGAGTTTTTCCTCCGCACAAAATAATCAACTGCACTGCAAAATCTTTTTCGAGCACTTATTTCTTACCTGGTGAGTATAATGTGACATGAGTAGTTCAGTTTCATTTGACCGTTTTTTACTTGTATGTTTCATATTTTTTTTATTACAGATTACATACAAAAGGAAGAATTGGAAAACTTTTTGAGATATCTCATAAGATATGAAAATACAATGAACAATAGAAATTGGGGTGGAATCGGAGGAAGCTCTATATTAGGAAGGAACGCCAACAACGAAGGTGATTCGTTTGGAAGAGCAAACGGTATTGGTGGTACTACACTAGTGGGAAGAAACTTAGCATATGCAAATGGACTCGGAGGAACAACACTTTTGGGAAGAAATGTGGATGATAAGGCGCAGTATGCTAGATTTTTGGATCCTTTGGGTGGTAGTAACTTCGTCCGAAATCTTGACCCCATTGGAGGAGGAAACTTAGTAAGAAACTTGGACTCCATCGGCGGAAGTAACTTCGTGAAAAAAAACCTTGATCAAATTGGAGGTCCAAATTTAGTGAAAAGAACCTTAGATTCTTTGGGTGGTGGAAACCTTGTTCGAAATTTGGATTCCATTGGTGGAAACAATTTCGTTCGACATGTTGACCCCCTCGGAGGAGGAAATTTTGTTTAAGCTAAATGATTATTAACATATTCCGATTTGTTTCTTCAAATGTTGTAAATGTGATATATTTAAATTGGTTTTAATACTTTTGAGTGTTGTTTATTATTAAAAAAAATGTCAATATAATGTGAAATAAATATCATGCAAACCATACACCATTTTGAAATTATTTTTAATTCTAGTATACAATAACCTTATCCTTTTAAAGTGTTACGGTGCATTAATGCACTATTAATAATCTATCTCGCATGGATGCTTAAAGCATTAGCTCGGTATGTTCATGAAACACGTTGAATAAAGCTCAAGGAAGTTTTAAAGGTAAGACTTTTAAGTGTTTGTGTAATTACGTATAATATACATATATTATTTTATTATATTAGGAATATTTATTATGTAGGTCACAAGCCTCGTAATTTGGATCCTCTTGGCGGTGCCCAGTTAGTTCGCCAGGTACGAGAGTTAAGAGCCAACTACTTCCCTTACTTCTTGGGCCGGAGATTCGAATATGGCAGGTAATTTTGAATAGTTTATGCAACATTAATGAGATATATTATTTTCTAAATTAAGCGTATTAACAGCGTTTTAAAAGCATCAATTTTTTTAATATAAAATATTTTTTTAGTAATAACATTTTCTTGTGTTATCTATTTTTATTTTTATATTCTTACTGAAATAATACTAATGTATTCTCGCCTGTAAAGCTGCAAATCGGTCTTACAACGATATATTATTCAAGAAAGAAAGACGAAGCCGTCGGCACTGCAGAGTACGCATTTGTAGTTTCAAAACAATCCATCGGGAAAATTCTTTTGTAGCTTATACATTCGCATCCGTAATATACTAGCTACGTTTATCAAAAACAAACAGGAAATTGAAAAAAAGAAATATTAAAAAAGAAACACAAAGAAGTTAAATAGACTACGTACACAAATATATTTTCTAATGGCTGACTCTACATTTATCCGTAGTCTATTATTATTAAAACGGAAAATTACTATTTATAAAACAATCTCTTAAGCTTGTTTATAGCACTTTGTACGGCTTAATAGGAATTGGTAAAAGTATTTGTTTTCTTGTAGCGCATACGGACGAAAGCACGACTCGTGGCCCCAAGGTTCACCTATCGAGTACGGATATTACGGAGAGGGACTACCTAAACGTAATTTCGATGAGATCGACCGGTAAGTGATATGCAACATCAGCGCACTGATCTACATACTGATCTAGTACAAATATACTCGAGTATACTTTGTAAAGAGGACAAACACAACGAATTTATGATGTAGAATTCTTTTTGCTCGTTTCTTCGATTCGTCTTCTGTGATGCTATTTTAAGCGCCAGTCGTGGCGCAGGGGTACAAAATGTGACTGTAAAAACGATTGGTTGTGGGTTCGGTCCCCACTCCAGGTAATTAAATATTTATTTACATTTATATTTTCATTTGTTCGCTCAGGCGTAGAGGCGAAGCGCGGCTTTGAGTTCCGCCACTCAATATGCAATGCCTTCAGAACTCGGCGGAAAGTGGTGAACGGTGTGTTTTAACACTACGTTCCCTCTGCCTACCCTGCTCTGTGTGGGATACGGCGAGAGGCTGATTATTTTAAGAAACTAATTTGCAGCTTCACGCTGTATCCCGCATAGATCAGCTGTATCCCAGTAAGCCTTTTGCAAACACATTCCACTCTCCACTTTTCACCAAATTTTCGAAACTTAAATCTTTTTAAAATACTCATAATATTTTATTTTTCATTTTAATATTGCATTTAGCTCACATATTTATCATAATATACATTATTATTTTTTTTATTTAAAGCCAGTCATAGCGCAGAGGCACAAGTGTGTAACTAACTGTAAACGCGACTGATCGTGAGTTTGATCCGTACTACTAATACTACTACTACTACTTGCTTCTCGTTTTATCCCCAGTGGGGTAGTGAAAGAGAGAACGAAGTGCCAAGCGCTACGCTACGTCTCTACATACCGCGTTTGGCTCGTCCACTGTCATCAACTTCTTCAGACATGTCCTCAGAAGTGTCCTCATGCTGTTTACGTGGCCTTCCTCCAGTATCTCCCCCTACCTCTCTTACCGAATCAGTGCCTTAATATTAGGTTCCCTCTGCCTGTAGGTGTATCACACCATATGTGCGAGATACACCTTAAAGTTGATAAAAAAAACAATTATTCCTGTATACTTACGTAAACATTAATAGCATAATTTTGCAGCTAACGTTACATTACTGTCAGAAAGTTGCACCCGAAATATATGTATAATTATTATTAATGTTCTGTGTACTCTCGAATTTTAAGCGAAGATTTCGCCACAGTCTGTTTGTCACTGAAGAGTTATTTTTTTTTTATTTTTTTTAAGAAAATAAAAGGTAACCAGCAATGACGGATAAACTTGAACAGCTAACTTCTTTTTAATAACTTACTTTTTCGTTCGTTTCCAAGCGATGTGGATTTCGTAGATTCCTCATCTTCTTTCTTTCATCCATCATCAACCTACAAGTCCTAACGATCCGTCAAACTGTGACTATGAATGTTAAATGTTACCTTACCCTAGCCAGACGACCATCGAGGGAAATTTACATGCCGTCAACAAACACTTCAATTTTACAAGACTTACCTACTTAATATTTAGCACCTAGAAGTTATAGTTATAGTCGAAATAAAATTTAAATAAGTACGAACTGCTGACAATCTTATATTTAAAAAGTATAAATATCCGCCCGGCGAACATATGAGTAGTTTTTTTATATATTTTATTACATCTTCTATTTGTAAAAGTACATAAATACTAAGTTGTACTTTTTACGACATACTTTATAACAATATTAAGTAAATAATAAAAAAAAAATTAAAAAGGAAATTCTCGAACTTAGACCAAAAACAAGCAGATGCAACGCAGCTCCAAGATCCTCCACCCTCTCGCTAATATCAAAATTTGTTAATTACTCCCAAGGTTCCCCATTCGGCTCACTATAACGCTAATGTATTACAAGGATAACATTTTGACTCAGTGTTTATACTCGGTTTACATATTATGTAACTTTCTCGTTTCGCCAGAGGGAGTTAGTTGTAATTTCAAACTGAAAGTTTATGTGGAGTGTAGATGAGGAGCTGTTTGCCTCTCGAATTGTGTTTTGTTATTATTCAAAAGTAAAACTTAGTCATAAATAACTTTGTACAAGTCCTAAGATCTTAGATCAAGCTACGTTATTTACCTTTTTTATTTTTTTAGTTTTTTGACCGCACGTTTTAATTACGAATGTTATGCCACCTTTTTACTATTTACTTGGATAGCATACCTATCCCTATTTTATTGACCTATAATTACTTTCAGATCGAACCTGGACAGCTTCGTAAAGAAACGCAACTTTGATGAAATCGACCAAACTTCCATGCCTTTTCCTTTCAAGAGGTTTTATAACCTTTACGGGGCTAATAATTTGGATACTCCTGTGTAATTTTTTTACTTTAATTTAGATAAATTAATAATTACAAATAATAATTCTAAATCTAAATTTATAAAAAAAAATAATAAACTTTTTATATGTAAAAATTACTACTTATTATTAATTATTTTTTTTATTTAGTTTTTAATAGATTAAATTTTTATTTAATAGTTTTACTAAATACTTTGTTACAGGTCTAGTTTGGACAAGAAAAGATACAGGCCAGACTATCCCATGGATGAAATCGACCTGTCACAGTTTCCTATCGGTTCGAAACGCTCATCTAATTTTCCCGCCTCGCATCCACTTCGATAAATATCCAAAATAGAAACTCAATATACGTATAACGGCATCATCTTATTATATTTAAGAAAAGACACCTGAACTTTTAAATATGTATATAAATTAATTTATAAATAATATTTGCTGACTTAATTTACTAATTACTTTTATCAATATTTAAAATATTCTTAAACGAATTCTTTTCAAATCTCAATTTTGGTTTTAGTAAAAAGATTCTGTATAATGTCAGATATTTTAAATTTATATAGTTATTTCAAATTATTTATAATTAAAAAATATAATGAATGTAAATGTATCAATATTACTATAAGTAGATACTTATCGTAGATAAAATTAGTTTATTGATTAATAATAAGACATTGAAAATGTTATATTAAATACAAATAATCAGATTTTAAATTGAATAATTAAAAAATATTTTTGTTGAAATTTATAGAAATTGCATGATATTAAAACTTATTGGAAATATTTTTAATATAAATTAAAGTACTGTAAAGGAAAACATTTCTTTTATTTTCCTATATAATTATTTATTTCTTAAAAAAGAAAACGTGTGAGTTTACTATTATTATATACTAGCAACCCGCTCGCGGCTTCGTCTGCTTAAGCTACAGAATTATTTACTTAATACACAGAATTACGTTATTATTTTAATATATCAATAATGTATGTTTGCGAAACACTTAAGATTTCCAATGTGAAAATTATTAAGCCCGTAGGTTGCATTTTTTTCGTTATTCCCATAAGAATATTCAATTGAATTTATTAAAAAAACACAATTTGACACACACACACACACACACACTCACACACACAGCACATGGAAGATATATTAGAAATAATGTTATTGTATGTTTGTCTTCGAGTTTGTTCGCGATAATCTCAGAAATGGCTTAACCGATTTAAGTGGTGTTTTTGTATTTTTTTTATTATAATCGGTTTATAAAATTAAAACCAGATTCACGCTGTATCCCGCCTATAGCAAGGTAGGCAGAGAGAACCTAGTGTTAAGACAGTCCGTGCCCCACTTATTCCGAATTCTATAGGCATTGTGTGCTGAGTAGCGGAACTCGATGCCGCGCTTTGTCTCGAGCGAAAAAATGGAAACATACATTAAAATAAATCTTTCATTTCTTCGATTGGGGATCGAACCCACATCAAGTTTATAGTCTCACTTTGAGCCCTGCGCCACGATTGACCTTAATTTACTTTCATCTTTTAAGTTGTGGTTAAATAAAATGGGCAGATAAGTAATTAATTCATTAATATTTTTTATTAAAATTATTTAATTTAGCTTTACTTGCGAGTAATCAACGTAATTTGATTGTGTTAGATTTTTGTTAACTGACTTCTGTAAACATAGAGGATTATCAGTTCAATAGTATTTTTTTTTGGTTTGTTATTTCAGAACCTATGACTGAGTGAACCGATTTCGATGATTCTTTTTTATTTGAAAGCTAGTGCATCATCTAGTGTAATCCTATTTTAATTTGATCCATTTCTGACAATGGTATCTATGAGGAAATCACATAAGTCTCAAATTTGCATTAAGTATGCACATACTACAACAAATACACGAGTAGCTCAATATCAACCCAACTGATTGCGATTTTATTTTTATTGGAAAAAGTTGGAAAGTTTAGTTAAGTTCTGATTATGACATCGGGTTAAAATTGAAGAGGTCATTTTTTGTTGTCTAAAATATAGTTATGTTATTTTTCCTACTAAAATTACTATATACTCTATGATGAAAATTATCCTATAAATTGTTTTAGGTATTGAACAATCATGCTAAAATTTATGTATTTCGGTTTCTTATTTTTCAATTCTGTCTGGTGGATTTTGCGTGATTGGCGAACAAATAAACAAACAGACAGACAAGAATTCTGCAGAAAGCTTTTTTTTAGGTTCTATAATCGATATTAACCGACCTAATTTTAATAAGGGTTCCGTACGTTTTAAGGAAAAAAGGCAACCTTATAAGATCACTTCGTCGTCAGGTCTGCGGGCCCATGATGTCTTGAAAAAATATATATATTTACTTAAAAAAAAGATGTGGCCGTTTATGTCGCAAAGCACGCGTGTATCGCCACTATTAATTGAATCAAAATTCATAGAGTGGCAGAACTCAACGCCGCGCTTTGTCAAGACACTAGAGCGAAGAAATGGAAATAAATATAAATTTAAGTAAATATTTCATTTCCTCGAGTGGAGATCCAACCCACAACCAGTCGATGGGGACGCGCCACGACTGGTCAGTATATATATGTTATATATAAAAAGACCAAAACCAATTAATAGTCTTCAAAACTATCAGTTTCCCTCCAACAAATACCCATATTTATTTTTAGTTCATCGACATGGCGTCACATAAGTGAAATTGTTTTGCCTAATAAAAAATTAGAAAAATAATAAGAAGAAATCATATAATTTGAATTTATTAGGTTAAGGAATCAGATGTATCAAGATTTCCAATAAGCCAATAATCATGCGATTCATTTAACAATCCAATGTCTTGCTCTACAAACAACTAATATCCGCTTAGTAACTTTTACAAGATGTTCACTATACATGTTTTATAGAAAACTAACGAATTGTATGATTGAGGCAGCGGCACGAAGTGTGACTGTAAAACCGACTGGTTGAGGGTTCGATCCCCACTCGAAGAGATGAAATATTTACTTAAATTTATATTTTCATTTCTTCGCTCTGGTGTCGAGGCAAACGTCCGGCGTTGAGTTCTGCCACTCAACACGCAATGCCTCCAAAATTCGGCGAAAAAGTGGGAACGGAGTGCCTTAACACTAGGTTCCCTCTGCCTACCCTGCTGTGTGCGGGATATAGCGTGAAGCTAATTTAATTTTAATTTTTAATTATTTTTTGACAGTTTAAGACAACCATGTTGTATCATATTTTTTTTATCTATATGTTTCTTGAGAAAATATGTAATAGAATACATATATCAAGAAATACAAGATATTCAGTAGAAATTTATATAAATATTTTTCTTGTATTCACGATTTATTCCGAGGAGAGGGAAGTTGAAAGAACAGGGCGACAAACGCTACGGTCTACGTAGCTTTTCGTAGCTCCTTCACTGCCCGCCTTCTCGGAAATCGGCAGGTCGGGTGACGGCCCCCGACAATGTTATTTCTTTCATTTTCTGCTGCTAATTTCATTACTTGATAGCGAAAATTTAAAATATACATAAATTGTGTACATGAATCTACAGTGTGTTTTTGTCTTATCAACTTTTAATGAAAGCACTAACTAACAGCACTAACTTTTTAACTACTCTATAAAAGCCTTATACATATATATATATATATATATATATATATATATATATATATATATATATATATATATATATATATATATATATATATATATATATATATATATATATATATATATATATAAATGTTTTCGAAAACATACCAGAACAAGAAAGGAATATGTCTAAGTTATACAGTATGGATATAAATCATACAATTAACATAACACTCCTACGTCTAGGCTGTTGACAAATCTTAATAGATTTTTTTAGATATGGAATTGAAATATTTTACCCTATATGCTGCTTCCGTAAGAGGATCGCGCCTCCATCCTATATACAATTTGTGTTTCAAATTGATAAACGATAAACCCTTACTACATATCATATCTCTGTAAATGTCAAATGTAATATTTACTAAGGCACAATAATTTGTAATGTCTGAAACATAATTAATTTAAAGTCGTGACGTTCACTAACCGTAATTTAATTACGCATGATCCTTACTTACCGCATAAGGAGATACGTATACGTTAAATATAAACTGGTTATGTACTTATTACCTTTGCCAATATTATATATAGACGTGAGTTGAGAAATTAATTCAATTATCTATATGTACATTGGTTTAGCCATGTTATGGCTGATCCTCGAAATGAGGTCCTAATGCAGTTTGGAAATGGGCAAAGTAAATTAATAATTATTTCATTTTGTCTTATTTTTACAAAAAAATATAAAATATTATAAATATTTTATACTTCAGAGAGAAGAAGAAACTGAATACTGCATACATATATGGCCAAGATGATAGATTAAGCTTTGTATTTCATTCCATTCATAATAAAAAAGCACATTCTATTGTAGCGGATGCACTATTGATATGGGTAGTATACAAAAGAGATCTTCGTTCTTACAATTTTACATTCAAATTTGTAGATATAAAAAATGGCGACTACTTTTTTTATGTTACTAGTATTCAGATTAGTGTCTATATAAGATAATATAGTGAAGAGCTTATTTCGTTGAAATGCGGTAAAAAAATAAACAATAAAAATAAATTTCTTATGTGTAATACACAACCCTTAATTATTTCCTTTTGACCACGCAGGTAGGTAAAAGCTCCACTCTTAATATATATTTTTTAAATTCGACAAATTGAATTCCAAAGGACAAAATACAAATTGAGGCAAGTCGTAGCGCAGGGACTACATATAACAGTAAACGCGACGGGTTGTGGGTTTGATTTCCACTCGAAGTCATAAAATATTTATTATTTTAATTTTTTGGATCGGTTGTCGAAGCAAAGTGCGGCGTGGTGATTTGCCACTCAACACGCAATGCCTCCAGGATTCAGCGAAAAATGAGGGACAGTAGTGTCTTAACGGAAAGGTCTTTCTTACACTGGGTTCCTAGGCTACCTATATCTAGGCCTACTCTAATATGCACGGGATACAAACTAAAAGTAAATACAAAACGCTTATGGATAAACGTTCAATATAGTAGAATATAAATATATCGCGTACATGTTAAAAATGCGAGAAACTTCAATTTCATTACGTTACTTATTGCTTGTAAAAAGAAACGGGAAAATGTTTCAGAGAAGCTGATGAAATATATTGATACAATTACAACGTTCCTGAATTTTATTCGCCTTTCCTTTAAATTGAGGCTTTTATAGGAGTGGTATATTAAATAAAAAATACTAAGGAACCACATTTTATTTTATTAAGTACTTTTTTTAATATCATTTTGGACTCAAAGAGTACTCGAGTGAAATTTGTAGTGTTAATAATTATCTATTGCCAGATTTAAACAACGAACAATATTCGACATCTGTATCTTATTTTTGATGTTGTGCTGGTTGATGAACTTTAAGATGTTATAATTGTGAGATTTTTGAAAATGAAGTAAGCGCACTCTAGACGCGCTAACACAAAAAATGTAAATGGCCTACCACCATCCACGCTCACCTATGTTAAAGTACAAACGCTCGTATTAAAATAAGTTTTTAAGAATAATGTAAAAATAATATATTTATTGTTATCAGGGCAGTGTTCTGAGAATAATGAGTGGATACTAAAAGAAATGGCACCGAAAATAATATATATGTGATATTTAGGCTTGCTAGTTCAACGTAGTTTGCATCAATTTTAAACAACCTTTAGGACGTCTGGCGGGAGTAAAGGTCCACGTAAAAGGTCTGGTAATATTAAATCTATACACATACACATATATATAAAAAAGTAGCACTGCGTGAGACTGTAAGCGCGACGGATTTGGGTTCGATTTCCACTCAGAGTAATTATTTATTTAATATTTTCATTTCCCTGAGCTAAAAAAAATATTATAAATAATATACTCCGTCGTGTAAATAGTAAAGCGTTTGACTGTTATTTTAATAATTATGAATTTGATATACCTAGAAAATATTAATTTTAAAGCAAGTTTTTATTTCTAAACTTCCGTACAATAAAGCGTGGTTAATTTGCAATAACTAATAGTAACTCAAATTTTGGTTGGAAATTGAGCGCAGAGTACTACTAGGGTTTCTTTGTCTGTTACTTGCTGCTAGTTTATGGAAACTTCTATATACATATTATGTATATGTATATAGAAGTTTCCATAAACTTCCATTTTCCACCCACTACTGTAATGGTACAGTAGTGGGTGGAAAATGGAAGTAACATGGAAATGAAAGTTTCAGGTTTTCTTAATGCGTAATAAGTACATATTTTTTTTACAAATATAAAATATTTTAAAAAGTAAATTCAATTTATCTGACAATTAAACTAAATCTATCTAACTTTTCCTCTCGACAAAGTTCGCAATGTCATGATGCAAAAGGTAGTTCTCTAGATAATTAAAATAGCGCTGTAACGGAGTGCTATCGAGTGGAAGCGATGGACTCCACTCAAATATTACCTTGCTCTACTAATAAAAGTCTCAAGAACTTTCTCTACTGAGTTCTACGATACATTAATACTGTAATTTGATTTGTGTTAATATAAACTATATAAAGTGTTAAAGATATTACAAAAACAATATAATAATTAAGTGTATGCAAATGCATTTTAATGACATAAATAAATTAAAAAATAAATCAGTGTCACGTTAATTTACACTGGGGAAACAGCAGGTTAGGTAAAGGGAACCTAGTGTTAAGACACTTCGTTCCCTACTTCCACCAAATTCTGAAGGCACTCAAAACAAGTGGTAGAAATCAATGCTACGATTTGCGTCGACACTAGAGGGAAAAAATTAAAATATAAAAGTTAATAAATATTTCATTTCCTTAAATGAGGATCTAACCCACAACCAGTCCCGTTTACAGTTCATTCAGCAGAAACGGAGTGTCTTAACACTAGGTTCCCTCTGCCTACCCTGCTGTGTGCGGGACACAGCGTGAAGCCGATAAGAAAAACAAACTTAACTTACGGTTGAAAAAAATACCTTTAAAATTTTACTCTTCTAGTCAAGTAAATTCAAATTACAACTCTTGCCTGATATTAAATTGAACCAATAAATATATATTTTTAAATATTAAATTGTAGCAATAACTTCAAGTATTGCATCACGATAACAACTGCATTGAAAATGTCGACTGCAGGTTCTCGGCTCTAGATATAAAACATCGGAAGAGTTTCAAATGAAAGTATGTATCATACGACGTACACGTAATAAAAAGTATTTGAATTTCTCGGCTGCACGATATTTGGTCTCGCAACCTGAAATTGGATTGTAGATTACTTTATCGTGCTACTTACAAGCATTACGTTGTTTTTGAACATCACTTATTTTCTCATCACGACAGATAATCTAATTTATTTATATTAGAGATCATTATTAAATCTTTGTATCCACTGGGCACTATAGTTTTATTAGTAGGTTGTTATATCATTTTGAGCAAAAATACAGTGTGCTACGCTCGAAGATCGAAAATTCATTGAAGAAAAGGAAGCTCACAAAGTATTGTGGTCGTTGTAAAATATCCATATCGAGAAATTTATATTATTGTTTTAATAATAAGTTAAGGCTAAGTGGCACAGCGGCACGAAGTGTGACTGTAAAACCGACTGGTTGTGGGTTCGATCCCCACTCGAGGAGATGCGATATTTACTTAAATTTATACTTCCATTTCTTCGCTCAGAACTCAACGCCATGCTTAGCCTTGAGGCTAAGCATGGCGTTGAGTTCTGCCACTCAACACGCAATGCCTCCAGAATTCGGCAGAAAGTGCGGAACGGAGTGTCTTAACACTAGGTTCCCTTTGCCTACCCTGCTGTGTGCGAGATACAGCGTGAAGCTGATTTATTTATTTTATTTAATAAATTAATAACTTACTATATAGTACATAATGCATATAATTCCGTAAAATGTTCGTATTATAAAAGTATAATTTGAAATAGATTTGAATTGTACATAACATTTCTATTTTTTATTATATTCAAAGCACTAACTAGCCAACCCTATATCTAGTAACCTATCCGACAAGTCCAGATATGTTGACATATTTTTCTGGCTACAATTATTTATTGTATTTCCAGTAGTCCCTAGGGTATTACCTACGTAATATTTAATTTACATTTGCGTCATTCTAATGTGAGCTTGAGTACTAAAATATTGAAAAATTGCACGTTTTTACATCAACTCGATTACGATTAAAGTATTTTTAATTACCCGCATCTTCTGTGCGAGATTCAAAGATGTAGAATAAAAAATGTGTTGAATACATAAATAATATTTCTGGTGAGTTAGTAAACACACCTAGCAATAGCGAAGGTTTATCATGTAAATACATATTTATTTTTTGTATGAAATTAATTATACTTATAAGTTTATAATGATTTTTATCTTTAACATAAATAATTTATTTGCTTTTCTGGTATTTATATTACAAGTTTTCACTTGTTCAATTTCATAATCTTAGATCTTCGGGTAATACTCTATAGGTAGGTATTGATTACACGGCGTATAAAGTTGACAAAATTAACTTTAAAAGCATTTGTCCTCATTTTGTATGAAATGAACTACTGAAGTACGTATATTCGTAGATAAGTTTGTAATATTTTTTCCATATAGTATCTACCTATATTTTTCTTAGTTGGAATTTTTCTTTATATTTATCTCATTCGTAAATGTAGGTTCACGGAAAGTAACCGACAGGTTTTGATTACGCGGCGAATTTTATACAAAATGGAGAAAACAACTATAAATAGTTGTAGTTATAAATAATAGGTCGTATTTTTTCTATGTTTCCAGGGACAATAGACCTGGAAATTTGATATTAATTTCGGCTTGATACCTCCACACCATCACTAGGTATAACTTTAGATGATATATGTCTCAGAAAAAAACTTGAAACAATATAAAAATATAAGCGACTATAAATATTAAAAGTGAACGATAAGTTAATAACATTTTATAAAAGGGTTCATGGCTCATGGGCTTTTTATTTCAAAGAGATTCAAAGAGGCGAAATTTAATTTAATTAGATTCGTTAGCCTTTTCTCACTTATCCCTTGGCTTCTGATCCTTTTATGTTTAACACGTGTGTTGGTTACTTGAATAAAGCGATCCGTCAATAGCAGAATTATACTTTTCTTTTTTACATTTTTGCGTTTTTATGGATTGAAACGGTGTGCATAAACTATCAAGTTTTATAGGGAAACTATTAGAAATTCTAGTTATACTTATTTCATATTGACATTTTTTTTAAATATGTTTATTATTTTAGAGACTCATCGTACTTAGAAATATATTTGCTTTTTGATTTGTATACACTTCACTAATAATGTTCTGCTGAAAAAAATGCTGCATGGAAGGTTGCGTAATAGTAGTAGAATTGTTGGTTAACGGGAAGTATCTACAACGTATTAAAATTGACAAACTTAAGTTTGCGCGCTTATGCACACGTTTTGTATGATATGAAGTACAATCACAAATTTTTAATACTTTTTATCAGTAACATAAATATAAATTTTCTTTTTCAAATTTACCCTATTTGTACTGCAAATTCTCACTTCGTGCCTAATTTCATAACTGTAGGTCTACGGGAAGTATCCTGTACTATATGTTATGATTACGCGGCGAATTTCAAACAATATGCAGCACAAACGCTCGTATTTTTTGATTCTTTGACTCAGAAGCTTGATTTTCAATCATTTTTTTATTCTAACTGTTTTGCTGTTAAATAATGATTTTATCATATTAAATACACACAGAAAACTATTTAAAGATGAAATCATCTTTATTTTTCAAGTGAAATAATGTATCCATGATATTGATTCTTTGCTTTGTCTGTTTTCTAAATAATAATACCAATTATCATTTTAAAACGACTAAATTATCTAACTAAATAAATATTTACAAATATCAAACTACTATAATGTATTAATTACATAATGTTTCCTTAATATAAAGAAGGGTGACAATTATTATGTATATTTTTTTTATTAATTAAGAAAATATGGAAAATTACATTTTAATAAACTCTCTCTCTCTCTCTCTCATCGTATTGCATGCGTTTGCTTTGACAACGCAATCTTGTTTTTTCTCACGCAACTAAGAATTTGCATAGGAAAGAAATATATATAACAAAATTATTAAAATTTTATCAAATCACGCTACATACATACACATCCCATACTACTAGTTCCATTTACATCCTCACGATATTCCTTTAAATACTTATATCGAAAGAAGGAGAATTTACTGGTAGTTCATCAATGAAAAACTATTATGAACTACTAAACATTGCTGGTATTTCATTTTAGAATGAGTAATTTAGAATTTTTATTATTAAAATTAACTGAAATAAAGCGTAGTTTCATTTAAATACCACCTTCTTTTTTATATGTTAAGGTCAACATCGGTATGTTTGATGTTGTCCTTTCAGCATAGTTTGGGTGTCTATAGGAACTCTATTTTGTGTTTTATCCTTTCAAAACCAGTTTTTGTAACTTTCTATATATTTTCTATTTACTTTATTTTATGGAAAATTATAAGCAATTGTCATTTCCTATTTGGCATTAACAGTAGTGCATACAGCGAAATGCAAATGAATATTTAAAATTTTTATAACTTGTCACATTTACGTAATGTCAATGAAAATCTTCCCATGTTACGTTTATACGCTTGCCAGTGCTTGACAAGCGACACAAACTCCACAATCTTCACAAATGCTTGAATGCCATTTATGTTTTACACGGTCCCGACTGCGAGTGCGTTAATATATTTCTGACAGTTTTAAATTATAAAACATAACTTAACATGAGTAAAAAAAGGGCATTAAAAAAGCAATACGTAAATATTGTTAAATACATGAAATTACTTTAATTTACAACTTGATTTTTTTTTTAATTTGAAAAAGCTTTGAGTCTTGATTTATTTTTAATGAACAAGAAATTAATACACTAAAAACAATGTTTCAAATATTTTAAAAATTTACTACACTCCAGGGCTCGGCGAAAAATTCGAGTGTCTTAAGCTCCCTCTGCCTACCCTATTGTGTGCGGGATAGTGTGCAGGTGATTCTGGATTCTACTAATTGGTATCTTTTATTGTTTTTTGTTACTTTTTGAAATGAACCAGTGGGTAGTGCAATTCTATTCTATACATTTTTTTCTGTACATTTTCTTGTAAATTATTATTTGATGAGATATGAGATTTTACACTGAATACGTGTCAACGTGTAAACGTCCCCTTGATCCGTTTTCATAAACTGTTATTGGTCCGGATCGGCAATAAAACAAACTCTCTCACAATTCACACTTCAAAACTCAAGACGTTCACATGCTTGCGTGTTTATGACGCTTGTCAAGTGTAAAAACGCAACATTATATAATAATGTATTTTATAATTGTAATTTTACATTTCTAAACTTTTCTGTTGGCAAAGTTATTCGACATAATTATTTGAAATGTTATCAATACAAGTCATAGGCCTACACAATTAGCACAATAGCGCCCTCTTACAACAAAAAATATATTTTAACTTAACGGCATAATAGCAAATGGCATCGTTTTAAGTCAAGCGAAGTGACAATCTATCGAGTGTCTACTGTCAAACTCATTACTTAAGCTATTTTTACTGGACTAAAATTGTCGTACATAAAACCATTAAATGTTTAATTTATTTATAAAAATGTATATGTAAAAAGTAATTTTGTAAATTTTGTTTACATATAATAAAATAAAAATAAAAAACTGGAACTTAAGGGAAGTATTGATTAAAACGTTGTGTTATCAATTTTGTGTTTGTTGTTAAATTAGATAAAGTAGTTATAAAAATGACGGATAGTAAAGCTTTAGTCATGGCTTCTACAAATGGGCTACTGGATAAATCTAAAGAGCTCCAAAAAGAAATCCTCATGGAAAAACTAAGATCTAAAACGTCACAGTACAAAAATTTAAGTGAAACTTCCAAAGCTGTTCGAATGGCCATGCTGGTAAGCTTTTTATACCATAGCAAAAATGTAAATTTTATCTAAAATTACTATAGTAAATGTGCACATAAAACTCATTATGTATATGATAAAATAAATTAATAAATTTGTAAATAACATTAAAGTATTTTTTAGTACTATTAATTTTCATTTATCTTTTATTACATAGGACAATAGATGGGCTGTTGACAGTGCTGATCGTATGATCCTACAAAAATGCCTTGACAGCCTTCAGCATTGCATTAAAGTTAGCTCATTACAGAGTCTCTTTGAAAGGCTAGAATGTCTTTCCAGGCAGCTTGGGTATGTTTGAAAAGTTAATAATATTTATAATGATAAATTGAGTGACTTTTTACAAAATTATTTTACATTTCAGACTAAAATTTGTGGTGGGCACCTCTGGTGTGAATTTATTTATCTCTTCAGATATGTTTTATTTGGAAATATTATTTGAATCTTCAGGGTCAGTCAAAGATGTCAAAATTCATCACGAGGGAAAGGTTGGTAGAGTTCTTCTTTTGTAATTGTTTAAATTTATTTGTTTAATTATGATCAATATAATAATCCTATGAATAATAAAGAAATCTACATAAAAATATATTTAAAATAGATTTTTTGTGTTATTATGTATCTTGTGTAAATTTCAATTTCTTTAAAATACAATATTATTATAATCATAGATTGAACAACAAAGTTGTGAAGAGCTTGTTCAATGTATATCACGTGGAGATTTCGCTGACTTCACAGCCCAATTAGAGGGACTCACAGCTGTGTATCAATTAAATGCTGAAAAGAAAGTGAGTATTGCTTGAATCTTTCATACTGCAAAATTTATATTTTGTTAAACTAATTTTTAATTATGGAACAGTATACAAACAGTAAATATTTTCACTATTAATATTTTGACTTCATCAGTGAAGAATGTCTTATAATCAAGAACTACTGTTTTAAATAACACAAAAAACAATTTGTTATGTTAGGTAAAAACTTTGCCAGTACACTTCAGAGTATTCTCACTTTTTAAATTTCTCTAATTTTAGTACTTCTATTAGAATTTAAAAAATAGCTCTGATTCATTATCACATATGATATTTTTATATTTATAGCCCATATAATTCCTTTAAAATATACAATGTTGATTAAAATTGTAAAAGCCTAGTAATGAAATGAAATAAATTATATTGTAGCTTAAAATGTATACATGATTTACTTTTATCATTCTTTATTAGAAAGCAATTTATAAATATCCAAAATGCAAAGATAAATAATATAAATAATTTGAAGTATAAGTGATTACTAATTTTTACAACTATTTCTTTAGGTAAAATGTAAAGCATTTAGTGCACTTCAAAGTTTAGAAGAAGATCTGTGTACATTACGACAATTGCAAAGTATGATTAAGGATCCTTGGGCTCAAGTACACAAAAGTCCTATAGGATTTTTGCAAAAAAGAAGGGGAGGTATGTAAAGCCAATAACTTCATATTTTTAACATTTTTATAATGTTTTTTCACTCTTAGGAATTCTCTTACAAAAAAAACAGTAATCCAAACATTCTTATAATATGAAACCCTCTGGTCATTTGTACCAGATTAGTGACATTCTGCATACATTTTCTTACCTTATATTATATAAAATTAGCATATGTAGCATTAATATAAAATAATTTCAGGTCACGCTATGCGCCTTACATATTTTGTTTCACCATATGAGCTATTAGACAAAGACAAAGGCTTGCAACCACTGACAGTAGAGCTACTGACTATGGGGAAACCTTCTGTATCCAGTGGACTCGCTTCCTTAGTAGCGCCCACTCACGCACCTATAGGGCATTCTGCCACTGTGCTTCTAGAAGGATCTACAGCAAATAAATTGCAATTATCACCAATTATATCTGGACAGCGTAGTGCAAAAGGGTATGTAGTTGCTTAGTACATTGTAATATGACTGGTGCCAGTTATACAACATCTTTTCTTAAATTGTGTGTTGTTCTAATGTATAAGGTATATTATTGTAAAGTTTCTAGGGCCTTTTAGTAGTTTTTGCGTGAAAGTGAAACCAACATCCACTCTCACAATTTTTTTTTATTAATAGTTTATTCATAATATTAGTGGGATTTTTATGTAGGTAGTTTATTTTAAATAATATTTTTATTTATTTTTGTATAAAATGGTCATGTCAAATCACCAAGGTATTTGAATAATAGACAGATTATTAAAAAAAAAAAACAAATTGTGTACCCTAAATTTGCAAAGCAAAAGTTTTCTAAAAGCAAAATTTACCAAACCTTCCTGGTATTTTAGTAAATGTTGCGTTATTATTATATTATTATATGGTTATTACTTACAGTACAGCCAACAAGCTGTGGCCATCCTGTAGATTGCTGCCTAATTTTGATTTTACAATTTTTCTCTTCTTGAGTGAACAATTCGCTAAAGTTCAAGGAGCCTAACTTCCGGGTGTAGCTGTAACTTATAAAATAGATAAAAGGTGTGAAATGTTACTTAACACATTACTTTGTTCCAGAAGTGGTCCAATATATGCCAAGCTTGTACCTCAGAACAGTGCAATGTTGCCAGCTTGCTTTACACTAAAGCTTTCTCAGCCAACTCCACTTTGCGCTGGACTTGCGAAACTAATTCATGCCACAACTGAGGTAAGGCTAAGATTTTTTTATACCCCTATATAGGAGGTACAGCCGTAGGTAGTATGGTAGCCAAAGGGAACCTAGTATTCCTTGCCCCACTTTCAGCTGAATTTTCAAGACATTGCTTATAGAGTAGTGGAATTCTATGCCGTATTGTTTTCTTACCAGAGCGAGGAAATCAAAATATTTTATGTATTTATATGGGAATTTTTTTTTTTAAATATGGGAATCGAACCACACAACCCCGTCGTTGCGTTGTACTTACACTTATACTAACTAGGGTTACAAGGCAATTGTAAATGTGACTGTTGCGGATTCGCTTCCCGCTCTGGTAATAAGACAAATCGCGGTATTGAGTTCGACCACTCAATACGCAATGCCCGAAGAAAGTGGGGAATGAAAGTGTCTTAACGAGAAATGGAATATCTTAACACTAAGATTGCAAGTTAGAAAAAAACAAATAATATTAAAATAGTTGCTTAGTAAACATTTTTCTCGTTGTAAATACCTAAAATTTATTTTCACTTTAATGTTAATTGTAGTTTTCATTGATGATTTTTAAAAATATTCTTTAAACAATATTATTTTATAGGTGGAGATAGCAGGGGACTGGGCAAATGCTAAACCGATGCTAGGTTTAGTGGCGCAACAAGCTTATAACAAACTAGAGCCCGGCAAGACAATCGAGCTGAATCTCAGCAAAGGACTTTTTGTGGTAATTTTGTTTTAGATTCACGCTGTATCGCGCATAAAGCTTTGTAGGCAGAGGGAACCTAGTGTTGAGACACTCCGTTTCCTAATTTCTACCGCATTTATGAGGAGTGACCTCATCAAGCAATCGTGAAGTGACGGAACTCAATACCGTGTTTTTCCTAGTTACCAAAGCAAGGAAATGAAAATATTAAATAATTCATTTTCCTCGTCGTGAAACGGACCCACAACCGCCGCATTTACAGTCACACGCTTGTGCTTGTATTCAGTATTGGTGGTAATTATTAGTCAATTTTATTTTATGAATTAGTGTTTAGACAATTTAAGGTATTTTAAATATTGAATATAATAAAAAAGATAATAATAAATCTACTACTCACTAGTAACCTTTGGCGCTCCGTTCTCTTTGACTACCCCGCTAGGGATACAGCGCAAAGCTAAGTTAAAGTATTTTCATGTAGATCTACGTAAAGTTACATTAGATATTAGAAAATGTATCTTAAAAAAAGAAACATGTAATTTTGTTATTTTAAATAAGCACACTTTGTCTTTGATGAACGTTCTAGAACCTGCCGTCGCAGTGGCAGTGCTACTTCCTGTGCGAGACGCGCGGGCTGGACGGCTGCGTGGTGAGCAGCGTGCCCTTCACGCACTCGTCGCACGTGCCGCCGCTGCTCGCCGCGCTGCGCCAGCAGGCGCTCTTCAACGAGCTCGTCGCCAGCTGCGTGAGGCTGCAGTCCAAGCAGGGTACGGAACCTGGAAACATAGTATTAAGACACTTCCCTTCTTCACTTTCAGCAGAATTCTTAGGGTATTGCGCGTTGAGTTACGAAAATTTGCCATATTACCAGAACGCGAAGATGAAACTATTAAAATATAGAAGTATAGTAGTAGTTCTCCTAAGTAACAATTGAAATCAAAACCAACGCGTTTACATTCGCACACTTGTACCCATCGACGACGGGCTCTTTTGTTAGTTATCGGAATTCATTTAGATTTTTAGCATTGTCAAATATTATACTTGCAAATATTTTTTTATAATATGTTAGTTTAACAAAGAATTCAGAACTTCGTTTTCAATAATCACAAAACGACACACATTGTCCACAGTAATGGAGCTAGAGAACGTGCTGATGTTCGAAGTGAGCGCGTTGTCATGGCAACACATCTCCATCTTCCTGGAGTACCCCCTCGACGAGAGCATGGCCACGGTGGAACTGGAGCTGGCGGACCCGGCCGCGCCGCGCGCCTCTGTGTACACGCTCAACACGCCGCCGCGCGAACACGTCGACGATTACATCACTAAAGTACTGCAGAAGAGCCATTCTATACCTATTACGCTCAGGTATCTTTGTCACTCACTTGTCTTTGCTCCTCCGAATTCTGGAGGCATTTCGTGGCGGATCTCAACGCCGCGCCTTGCCTCGAGACCACAATGAAGCAATAAAAATATAAATTTAAATAAAAAAATTTTCGAGTTCGAACGATCCCGAGATCAAACCACACACAACCAGTGGCATTTACCGGTGCCACGGCTGGCCTCAAATATTAAAAAAAAATTAGCTTCACGCTGTATCCCGCACATAGGAGGGTAGACAGAGGGAACCTAGTGTTAAGACACTTCGTTCCTCACTTTCTGCCGAATTCTGGAAGCATTGCGTGTTGAGTGGCAGAACTCAACCTCGCTCTTATCCTCGACACCAGAGCGAAGAAATGGAAATATAAAATTAAGTAAATATTAAATCTCCTCGAGTGGGGATCGAACCCACAACCAGTTGATTTTACAGTCACACATCGCGCCGCTGCGCCACGACTCGCCTCAAGCAAATATACAATAACAACAAAACTTCTAGGTCTCTAGTAAAAATCTGGGAACGTGAAAAAAAGCAAATAAACGGTAGCTACTCGGCTCTGGAGTCAAATTTTAGCTGTGGCCTGGGGGGCATCGACCCCGGGGGCGACGTGAAGCACGAGCCGCACGGCCGCCTGTACCCCGCCAACGTCAGCCACCCGCATCAGGGGGGTAAGTTACTTTTGTTTAGGGTAGGGAAAGGGAGTCTAGTGTTAAGACACTGTTACCCATCGACCGCCTAATTTCCAAGACATCATTCGGTTCAATATAGGAATTGAACGCCATGCTTTGTCATCTTACCAAAGAGGTAATGAAAATATTTAATTCTGGTGCCACTATATGCACAAAAAATCTTTACTCTTAATCTTTGCGTTACAAACTCATGTCATTGAATGTCTTAAGACATTTTTGAGTATTTTTAAATTATAAATTTTATGCAATTATATATATATATATATAATTTCTATTATAAAATAACATACCTTTATATTATCATAATATTTATAACAAATTGATTATGACATTTTGAATTCTACGCATACATCAAAAATGCATCTCTTATCTATATCTAGACCGCGGTATAAAAATATATTTCGTTAATATAGTATTTATATTGATTTTTAAAATTGGCGCAGGTACATATCTGTCTGAACAGCAGCATCATTTGTCAATGATGTGTCAAGATTCCAACACAAGTGAGTCGAAGCCACAAATCGAGGAAAGAAAATCAAAAAAGCGCAAAGCGGAAACTTCATTATGGCCGACCAACCAGAAGAAGGGCAAGCCGGGCATGAATGATTTGATGGACTCCGACAGTGAGAGTGACAACTCAGAAGGTTATGGCAATGATGAAAACACAATGAATAGTAATTCTACTAATGATGATATAGAAGGTCGAGAGTCGTCAGTGTCACAGAATGAATTTGCTTCGGACTTAGAACTTTCTGGAATGGACGCAACAGACGCTCTCGGTGGACAGGATAACAGAACATCATCTGATATGGATAACTCTAACGATGGAGATGTAGAAGAAATGATCAGGTATGTACAGGTATCAGGTTATAAACATATAATGTCAGTTACTTACTAAAGTTTTACTATTATTAAAATATATATATTAGTTTCACCTTCATTTTGTGTCCCGCATAAAGTTATAGACCCTAGTGTTACAATCCTTAGTTCTTATTATTTACATAATATATATGAAATATCAATTTAAAATATTCTTTAACATTATTACAGGAATCCTTTTCACAAGTCTGAGCACAAAAGGCAAAAACTGAAAAGTAAAGATGAATCACGTAGTAGAAGTACATCGTCATTGTTACTGGATCTCACAGATGGGAAGTCATACATGCCATCGTCGGTGAGCATTACACCTATAGGCACAACTTCTGGTGCACCCAGTTCCGGTTCTGGCTCTAATATTTCATCTATGATATGCCTCGATCGAAGACCCGGGATAGAAATTATACCAATAACGGCGGCTACACCAGCTGCATTACCTAGTTCGATAACAATAACTCCTATAACGTCGTCACAAATAAAATCCATGGACGATCGTATTAGGTCCGATAAAAAATCTAGTAAATCGGGTGAAGAGCGCAGTAAAGAGAAAAAGAAAAAACGTCGTAGAGATGATTCTATGGGCCCCCCAGAGAAAATTCCACCCAAACAAGACCCACTAACTAAGCCTGTATCAGTGAGCATCAAACCTACAGACGGATCTCCAATGCGCCCTACTTCCCCAAACTCCATATTACGAAAATTTAGTCCAAGTCCAACCCATGGTCGATCAGTGTCGATAACTAAATCACCTAGTCCTAGCAGTGTGAAGGGCATAGGAAAGGCTTCAGGTACTTCAAGCCATCACAGTAGTCCGAGGCACTCGCCAGTACAAAATAGCCCAAAACACTTACCTGGATATTCTAGTCCAAAAAACCACAGTATTTCTTCCCCGAAACATAGTTCTTCCGGTTCGGGGAAGCCGAGCATGTCCACTCTGAAATCGGCAACGAGTGGTTCCCCATCCGGCAAGTCAGGCACGACAGGGTATGATTTAACAAAAAAAATTTCAAAGGAAAGCTACAGTTCTAGTTCTATGACATCTAGGGATAAAGAAAAGAAACATTCCAGTTTATCTTTTTCTAGTTCAGATAGAAGTAGTCCTAAATTAAAAAACCCAATGAAACTTAAACAGTTAGAAATTACCCCAGTCTCGTGCGATAGTCCCATGACTGAACCTTTAATATCACCACCTAATGTCGAAGTCAACAAATCTAATGCTCCCAGTCAAGCTCGAAATAGAAAAGGTTCTCTCAGTGCTGTCATAGATAAACTCAAGTCCGCTCAACACTGTGGCACTGATTCTGAAATCACAGTAAAACCCAGCTCCTCCAGTAGTTCTAAATTTTCAGAGCCTAAAAGTAGTGGTACTAGTAGTAGTATGAAGCTTAGTGAAAGTAACAACCAGGAATACATGGTCAAACCTAGTTCAGATGGCATGAAAATAACAATTAACAAAACTAGGTCCAAAGAGTCATCGAGCAGTAGTTCTAAATTAAACTACTCTGGTTCCAGTTCCGGCAAGCAATCGTCACCTCAACTTACCCCACCGAGCCAAGGCTCACCCAAGACTCATACTGGCTTGAAACCAGGAGTTATAAGTGGGCCGGCTTCTAAAAAAACCCAAGTACTGCAGTCATCAAAGACAGCGAGTCTTTCGTCAAGTTCAACCCCTCCCAAAGCAAATATGAGCCCCTCAGACCAATCTAATTCTAGTGGTAGCGGCAGTGCTACAAAAGTGCCTTATTCTAAGTCCAGTAGTAGCTCTACTGGTATTAACTTGTCTAAATCCGCCTCTAAGTCTAGTTCAGGATCTCCTAAAAGCAGTAGTGCCGATCTTGCCAAAATTATAAGAGACCGTGATCGTGAAAAAGCTAGGACGAAGCTAATGAGCAGTTCAGAAAAGTCTATTTTTTCATCTAAATCTGAAAGACACTCAAGTCCTAGTAGCTCCAGAGATGACGTAGATGGAGATCGCTTTAAAAATGCATCTAAAGACGCAAATTTTCTTGTCGAAGGATTGATCAAGCCACTTGACACCAGCAGGTTTCAAATTCCTAAAAAAAAGAATCAAAACACTCCTGATAAAAATAGTCCAGTGTCACAATATGATAGTCGCTCTATGGTTAACGATTTCGCCCGTTCTATGGATCAGAGTAAATATGGATTTCCTCATTTTGATAGTCAAAATCGCAGCGTAGATTCTATGCAAAAATCCGCGTACCCGTTAAACGTACCAAAGCCTTTATTGAACATGGGTGGATTGAGCCCCAAAACGGTAGCTCCAAACAAGTCGGACCAGTCGGAATATTCTAAAACACTTTCAGATAGTATTTCGAAGGGGGAAAGTCCCCAACGAAGCAAGGACGACTCAAAAGAAGGATACTCGGGCTCGTACCCCATGATGCCGATAGATTATAAAACGGATATGGCGAAGGGGTTTCCCGCACCTAAGGGAAGTTCAGAAGATAGGAAAGGAGCGGACTCTTGCATGAAACCCCCCGCAAGTGGCACCGTCGCGAGGAGTGGAGCCACAACACCGCAAGAAGCTGCTGAAATGCTGTTAGATTTTTCATCTTCATCAGGAAGTAAAGTATCTGGGATGGTAGCTGTCCGACCGGTGTACCCGGCGTCGCCAGCTCTCTTGCAATTGGCGAAAAGTCCAGCCCCTTCTCCTCTCGTAGCGCCCTCACCCCACTCTAATTCACCATGTATTACTGACGACGAGCTCATGGACGAGGCTCTAGTGGGGCCCGGGAAATGAATCTTATCACTATTTTCGTTTAAATTAAAAGACTACAAATTCTTATTTTATTATTTATGAATGCTCTGAAACTTAAGTGCTTATTTATTTAGTAATATTTAAAATACATAAGCTTATAAGTTTAAAATATTTAGCTTGGGATGAGATAAACACCAAAGTACTGGGATATCAGTTAAGACTAACTACCAATTTTTAAAGAAAGTGGATGTGTTTCATTTGATATTAAGTATCTTCATATACATGACATTATAACCAAAATAAATAAATGTATTAAAAGTAACTCAATTTGAAAATATATTCTTTACGAAACAAAATATAAACCCCTCTCAATATATTTGTAAATTCACCCTCTTAATATATTTGTAATTTATTTACGTTGAAAAGTTAAATTATTTAAATTGTATACAATATGTCGTGATAGGTGTAAGCAGATTGAACTTTGAACGTGAAAATGTTAATTACGTAACAGTGTAGTTCGTTGTATATTATGCTGATGCTATTTATACTATGCATAATAAAACTTGTTTAATTATACTTTTATAGTAATAATTGTTCATTTTCCACTAATTTTTTTGTTATGATTGTGGTAACCGTTCAAAGAAATGTTAATTATTAAAAAACAAAAATTATATTTTATTATGATTTTCTTTAAACATATATAAATATAATTTAAAAAGAAAACATTAAATACAAATGCAGTCCAAAATATAGATAATAAAGTAACTAGTTTAAAAAAAAACGAAAATTGACCAATTGCCATGAAAATACAAACATACAAACTAAACTGTATGTTAAATGTTTAAGGTGTAAATAGATTGTATTCTTATTATCAATTGCGAAATCCATAAATCAATCAGGCATACATAAATTTACATGCTATTTATATTTAAGAAAAGTTTAACAATAAATAATATAATGAAAACCACTCTGTTTTTTTATTTCATTTATTTATTATACTATATGTATATAAACTGACGTTTACATTATTATAAAATTTAAACAGTAAAGTATAATTAAAATCTTAATATTTCTATTTATACGTCTCAATAATATCTTAGAGAGCTTGGATAATATCCATAGTACGGGTAGAAGTAATAGTATCTTCTGTAGGCATATGGTCTTTTAAAATATCTTCTAGATACATACGGTTTTTGAGGCTTACGAGATTTATGCTTTTTTCGGAATATTGGAATTGGAACAAACCCAGCTGCTGTATCCATAATTTCGCTTGGATCCCTGTTTATCAAGTCGTTATAATAATAATCGTCATCTCTCATCGGTACAATTTCATTGTCAAAACTAAGTACATTGTTATCTGGCAATATATTTATGTTATCCGTTGCTGGTTCTACTTCCAAAATTTTATCTGGATTGTTTTCTTCTATAATGATATTTACATCTTCCTCAAACTTTGGTAAATCTTGAAAGGATTCCACTGTTGCTGTTTCTTCGTCGCGTTCTTGTTCCGTATCACTAATGTTAGAAAGTGTTAAATCATTGCCTCTTGAAGTATTTTCTATCAATATCACATTTTTATCGGTCACTGCTTGTGTCAAACTTTGACTTATAATGGAAATACTAAGCCCCACCGCTATCCAGAAGACTGGAATTGTTTTCATTTTACTGTAATAAAAGGTGAGATGTGAGAACTGGGCACAAATGTTGTGTGTTTGCCAGTAACAAAACCTTATATTATGAATTTTCCAGGTCAAAGAAAGGCGACTGCGCTTAAATATTTAAATAAATAATTAGACCCTAAACGCTAATATCGAAATCTAGTTCATAAAATAATGTCACTATAATGTTATTACTTCTATACGTATAGGGACTTTGTATAGTAAATATTATGTAATATTATCTTTTAATAAATAGGATTTTCTGTTATATAAAAAATCTATAGAAAAACTGACTATCGTGGCGCAATTGGAAGTGCTTACTGTACAGAGTAGGAATATAGCTATACACTACGTGATGTTTGAAGGTTCGATACCCTTTCACAGAAATCTTTATATTTAAATATTCAATTTTATTAAGTGACGAATTGTGGCGTTAGGTTACTCTGTAATATGATGTCTGTATATAGAGGCCGTAGTGGATTATGTTTCCACCATTTCATATTTTTTACCAAACTGAAACCTCATTTATTTCAGAAAACGCGATAAAAAGTACACTAAGAAATCGGGTTAATTAGAAAATTATATTAGACTTTCAGATTGTAACAGGGGATCTACAGAGTAAGGATTAGCTGAATTATAAATGACTCCCATGTAATGTCCCAATAATTTAAATTACAAAATATTTTAAAATATATTTAAGTAAATATTTAATATATTATTTTAATTAAATGTATAATTTTATATTTTATTATAGATATATTTTTATATATAGGGCGCAGTGGCACGAAGTTTGACTGTAAAACAGACTGGTTGTGTGTTCGATCCCCAATCGAGGAGATGAAATATTAACTTAAGTTTATATTTCCATTTCTTCGCTCTGGTGTCGAGGCTAGGCGCGGTATTAGGCAGAGAGCGGGGAACGGTTCCCTCTGCCTACCCTGCCGTGTGCGGGGTACAGCGTGAAACTGATTTTATATAATTTTATAAGTACGTAAGTACTTACTGGTTTTAGCATCTAACTCTATCGTCGTACTGCCCCTGCCACGATTGACCCCGATAGTTTCTTCTTTGTGCTCGTGCCTGTTCCCGTCTCTCTTTTAATCTCTTCATGGCAAACCGAGGCAAGAAAGGATGAGATTCAGCCGTTTCCATGATTTCATCTTCAGTGACTAATGCGTCATTTTCCTCTCCTGTTGGTTTCGCTTCATTTTTAACTACAAATAATAAGAAAGCGGCCGCAAACAAACAAATTACTTTTAAAGACATTTTAATATATTTTAAAATGTTAATTAATCCCGATTATTGTTGTAGTGTGTACGAAGCTGGCTAATCCCATTGTAATCTCTGAGGTCTCGATCGGTGGTTATATAGGAGTTTTGACACGGATGACACATTAAACACATTTGTTTACAATTTAAATGTGTTTTAGGAAATATAACGGATCATATCATCACTTCCAATTACTGTGTACTCGTTCTTAGCTATAGTATTGTACATTATTTCATAAAATGCTGTGATTTTCAAAAAGTAGTATGCTATATAGCAAATCGTTGCATTTCTCTATAAATACTATTATAGTATAGGAAGGCTATCCTCACTATACCCTTACTTATGCAAAAATCACTGTTTAATATAAATTTGTAGGTATATAACTTTAACTTTGTTTAAAAGTTTCAATCTGTTTTCTAGAAAGTTCTATGAAATTGTAGTATGTATTAACTTTCATTATTTGATTTTTTTTATTAATTTTGTAAATATGTAGTAGGTATATATTGTAGATGTAGACTCAAGTGAATCTTTTCTTTTTACATGGAATCTAATCTTGTGTTCTAATTTACTATTTTTCTGCATTTCGTGTGATTTCCATTTAACATAACATTGGCGAAGTCATTTGATACAATAAAATGGTTATAATTGTGAGTGTAAAAGGAAATATAATGAAAATATATTTAGAAACATTAAATCTACCTAACTATGAATAGAACTGTTCAGACTACAGCTGTAACTGTACAGCAGTGATTCATATACGATAAATCCGTAATTAAAGACATGTGAAATCATAAATAAACTTGAACTTCCTTGAAAATAACGCAAATATCCATAGACCTAACAATCACATTGAGGAAGTGCACAACGAGTCTGGCTTTGCATGTTATGCTACGTCGAAATGCTTTTATGCTTGGTATAACTTATTTATGTTTCGAGCACACTGTAGGGAGATTTTTACAAATTTTCGCTAACCAAAGACAATTACTTAGTATTAAATATTTTTTTTACATTTTCCGTTGTAAGTTTTTAGAAAACATAAAAATTTGAACGTAGCCGGATTTGAAAAAAGAATTTCGACGTAGCCCGATGAGTATGGCTTAGTCGGCCAGAGAGCTAGGACGGTTTCCAAGAGGCGCGGGTTCAAATCCTGCTATATTCACACTTATATATGTTTTCTAAAAAGTATTTTTCTTTCCTTAGTGTGGAACAACACTTTAAAAGTAGAAAAAATGAATTAAGTAGAAAAAATTGATTATATTACAACACAACAAATGAGAATGACAATGATGAGAGGCTCTAAATTTTGTCATCACATAGGCAAATGAAAAACTGAAAAGCTCAGTTTAGGCCTCTAGGCCTCTAAGTATTGCAAGTAATTTGCATTCTTGTTATAAAACTATTTTTGTCTCGCCTATTATATTTATAATTTAACTAACAATACATTCTCAGAACTAAGCGCCATGCTTCTTTTAATCTACAAAAACGACTTATTAGATTTCACGTTAGAAAACCGAGAAGACTCGCGTAACTTCACGTCTTATAGTTACGATTAATAGATCTAAATAGAACGTGTATCGGAACTCAACTCCGCGCTTTGTGTTCTTACTAGAGAAAGGAAATCAAATGATTAAATAATTTATTCTTCTGAGTTTGAATCAGGCTCACAATCATAGCGACTCACTTTTCTTTCACACGCTGTGCCACTGCGCCTCATATACATTAATCTATCCGTAAATTGTGTAGCCTAATTGTGTTTTGTTGTATGAGCTATAGATATAACAGTAAATATCAATCTAAACACTTCCAGTACTTTTTGGTTGAAAGTAGAAAAAACCTCTATCCTCACGAACTTTCACATTTATCAGATCAGTACTTTTATTACCACGTTTCGACAGTACTAGTTGAGCACAAAAACACATTTACGAGTTTAATATTAGTCAAATTCATTACAAAGATTTATTAATTCTCGTATGATATAAGTAGAAATGATTATCTGTATTATTTTACACTCGCTTTTTTCAGACATCAATCAGATAATTTAAGTAATATGTTTTTTTTTTAAATCCAAGTAAAATTATATATAATGTTTAATGTAAATGGATTCTTGGAATGGACTTTACGTTTTAAGCTATCTATAATAAGAAAAAAAAGCAACGTAAGTATTTCAACGATCCTGACTTTTAAAATATCATCTATTCGCATACCTAATTAGTACATTGAAATATTGCTACGGCATAAACATTTATAATTTTATGTTAATCTATATTATAATAGAATTTGGGGTCGTCATGGCGCAGGGGCACAAGGGCGTAACTGTAACGTGGCGGTTGTGAGTTCGATCTCCACTCGAGGAAATAAAATTATTTAAATTTATATTTTTATTTCTTCGCTCTGGTGTCGAGGCAAAGTGCAGGATTGAGTTCTGCCACTCAACACGCAATGCCTCCTGAATTCGGCGGAAAGTTGGGAACGAAGTGTAGTGTATTACTTTATAAGAGTTTTAATGAAATGTACCGTGCGGAATGTAGGATATTTTTTACAAATTCAAAGTGTTATTCCATTTAGGATAGAAAAAAAAATAATAGCATTCTCTTACCAACTAATTCTAAGTCTTTTTCTTATTATCTTTGGGTAGAGGAAATTTGTAAAAATCCCGAAATCCAGCAGCAAAAATAAGTTATAACAAGCATAAAAAAATTGATGAGAAAGTATAGCTTAGTTGGTCAGACCTTTTGGATGGTTTCCAAGCGACGCCAGTTCCAATCCCGCTATGTTCAAATCTTAATGTTTTCTAATATATAAATCAGCTACATAAAGGTAGGTAGAGGGAATCTAGTGTTAAGACACTCTGTTCTCCACTTTCCGCAGTATTGTGGAAGCATTGCGTGTTGAGTGACGGAACTTAACGCCGTGCCTTGCCCTGACACCAGAGCAAATGAAAACATGAATTTATGAATATTACTTATTTAAATATTACATTGCCTCGGGCGGGGATCGAATCCACAACAAGCCGATTTTACTGTTTCTTGACACTACGTTCTGCTTTGGCTTCTAGCCGCAAGTTTTAATCACTATAGGTGGTAAATGTAAGTAGCGTGACAAAAGTCATAAAGTCAGCGCAAACGAAGTTGAGGACGGCCACTAGTTTAAAAAATAAATTGGTTGCATACTAATGATTATTCAACGTTGCCATTGACTAGTCACTCAGGATATATTTCATTTGGTAGTTGGTTAGTTGGGATATAGCTTATGTGACGATCTTAGAGTTTAAATTTATTTAACAGTCAATCCGTCTATCTGTATTAATATAAAGTTACTGTAAATATTTAAAATGTACCTAAAGAAATAATTTATTATATTTACCGATTTACCTACTGTAAACTGGTAGTAATATAGAGTCTTTAGTAGATTCCGTACATTATATGCGATATAAATATTAATTTAGACTTTAACTTTTTTTTTGTATATTCTGATAGCTAAACTATGACTGTGATATTTTTACATTTGATAATTTAAAGTAAACTTGTTGTTTTCTGAAACTTTGTTTTTATGGACTAATAACCCTACATCCATTATACTACCAGAGCCAATGGTCTAACCACCGAGGACGCTAAAGACCGTGCAAAGTGAAGTAGGTTGAGAAGGAAGGCAGACCCTGGCAAATAGCCGGGATTAATGCAGGAAGAAGAAGATCCATTATAGTACCAGCTTTTGTGCTAACTAGAGCCAAAAGAAAAAATGATATCAGAGCATGAGCAGAGATCGGGTGGCCCGTGTCCACTCCATCCTTAAAACTATATGGTACCCTATAAAAACTGCTAAAAACAACATCTACACGTTTAAATATGTATATACATATAAATAAATTATAAATATTTATTCGACATATTTAAATAAAGAAAATTATAAAAATTCTAAGTTTAACAATTTTTACATTTTTATTTATATTTCATGTACAACAGAACACGTTTCATATGCGATATTGTAGATAGATATGATAAAATAGACGTCTTTACATCACGTTTTTACTTTAACAATGTTTATAGGATTTCAATAAAAAAAAATATTCTTTTATATCTATGTAACGTATTTACTTTACAAATTAGTTACTTTATTAAAAACTTACTTCTTGAAATGTTTAGCCAGCAGAAAATCAGTCAACTTCGCATACATTACTTTGAAGTTTGAACTGAATATTTTTTTAATAAATTGATTATATTTTGTAAACTCTACATGCTATATACTCTACTTTATAATATCTCTATTTATTATATAATTCTTCTTCTTCTTCTTCAGCTTCACGCTGTATCCTGCACACAGCAGGGTAGGCAGAGGAAATCTAGTGTTAAGAGACTCCGTTCCCCGTTTTCTGCTGAATTCTGGAGGCATTGCGTGTTGAGTGGCAAAACTCAACGCCGTGCTTAGCCTCGACACCAGAGCGAAGAAATGGAAATATAAATTTAAGTAAATATTTCATCTCGTCGAGTGGGAACCAAACCACAACCGCCACGACTGGCCTCAAATATTATATAATTATATATAACAAAATAAAAATATATATTCAAATGAGTAATAGCTTCCAATGACAAATAAGACAAAGCTACTAAAAATATGAAAGTAAATAATAGATAATTAAAGTAACGACACTAAAAATATCTGCTTAAGTGTAGCTTCTGCACATTGCGACATACTGTACGCGTTTCTTTAAATATCTCACATTACATATCAACTGTCACTCTTGTATACCTACGCCTTATAATAATTATTGTAGGTATATGGCGGTTTTCACGTGATATCTTGGAATACTACTGAGTACTATAAAATAATTTTCATATTTAAGTTAGTTAAAATAAATCAAATCACCTTTCTATACGCTTTATCTCGTACACAGCAGGGTAGGCAGAGAGAACCCAGTGTTATAAGTCACTCCGTTCCTCACTTCGACACCGAAGCGAGAAATGGAAATATAAATTTAAGTAAATATTTCATCTCCTCGAGTAGGGATCGAACCAACAACCAGTCGGTTTTACAGTCACACTTTGTGCCACTCCGCCACAACTGACCACAATATAAATAAAAATATACACCATCAATAACAACACAATTAAAATGAACTTGGGCATACCGATTCCGTTTGTAAGCCTATCTGTAAACAAAACATTATTGTCGTTGTTCTAAGAAATATAAACATTATATCTGTTTATACAGGTACGAATCGTTTTACTACATATTTTGCAATGATATAACTATTTCAATTAACATAACCGGTACAAATTTGAAAACACTGCCATGTTTACCAATACCTTCTCAGATAGGTAAAACTTCTGTGTTTTTCGTTTCTGGAAAAAAAAAACAGAACCCTTGTAAGATCATTTTGTTATGCGTATATCTGTCCGTCTGCCAAGATCATTTATAAATATAAGAGAACGAGATCGTGTCGGAACTTGATAACTTCAAGCTGAAATTAATATCAAATATCCACGGTCCTTACAGTACAAAAAGAATAGAGAAAAGAGAAGAGACCTAACTCAGTTGTACTACGGGGGCACAAGCGTGTGACTGTAAACGCAACAGGTTGTAGTTTCGATTTCCACTCAAGAAAATAAAACATTTAAATTTTAATTTTTTCTGGTGTTGAGGCAAAGCGCGGCGTTAAGTCCCGCCACTCAACACACAATACCTCCTGAATTCGGTACCCTACCCAGCTATACGCAAGATACAATGTGAAGTTGAAAACAAAATGTAATTTTACCACCAACAGTAAGTGTGTTTACATAGAAATAAAGCATTGCTTATTATCTTCTTTTGATATAAAAATGAATGATAACTCGTAAGTCTCTCAACCAAACGAGCTGGAACCTATTCTAATTTGTAATATTTTACACCTATAGATCTGTATACATCGTAATAATCGAATATTTATTCCTCTTATACTTAAGTTCTTCTAGACTTTTTGTGAAATTATCTCTCTTGTCTGCTTTTCCTGCAACAAGACAGATAAGGTCTCTGGTGTACACCAGAGGAGCTTCAGGTGCGTTGCCGGCCGTAAAGGTGGGTTGGGCGCCGGAGCCCGGCTTTACCTTGCCCGGCAGTAACATAAAGCCACTACTTAACGCCGGTTTTAAATGCCGGGGGTGGTAATGATCCGGTCAAGTCTGTTCATGTGTGTTGCCATTGCTGGCGACGTGACTCTACCACACGTACTTTAGTTGTCTCTTACGACACCACCAGTACCAGGATGATCCTGTTTGAGGCCGGGATCACACGGCAGAAAATAATAAACACATCACAAATAATAAATACATTAATAAGCAGCTAAATATCTTAAATAGTTTTAATCTTTTACTGGCAGTGGATGGTACTGGTGGATGCCAAATAAGCAAATCTAAACCCTATCAAGGCTGTCAGCCAAAAACTGTGTTTGCCTTAACGAAAGTATGTTATTTAAGGATATTAACTATTCACATTAAAAAAGATCGGCCGATAAATGTATAATTACTAGTACAGGTACCCCTTTGTTTCTCAAAATCCTAAGAAAAGAACTTGAACCAATCTAATCAATACAAAATATATTATTCATTTTGTTATTTATTTACGTAATTGTAACAAAAATATTCAATTAAGCTCAATAATTCACAATCTTATTGTATGTTTATTACCAATAAACTGGATCCTAGGGCCCCCAGGCCTACGTTATTTAAGCAAAACTAAACTTTTGAGGATTATAAGGAGATTATAGTTACTATGGGATGTTACAAAAATAATAAAAATAATTTTTTTGGAAATTCTTACTTCTATACTACTCTTAATCCTACTAATATTTTATTTTTTTTTAATAGATTAAATCAAAATTAATATTATAATAGATACTATAATATATTTTAATGGATAAGATTATTAAACGTACGTGGCCATCGTGGCGACGTGAGTGAGGGTCTCATTTTATTTTTCCGGTCCAGTATGAACAACTACTGCGTTGAGTTCCATCATTTAAAACACAACGCCCCGATTCGGGCAAAAAACGGAGCTTCTTGGTGTGTTCTTGATTGCCGCTCCTAATATGTGAGAAAAAAATTGTTTTTTTTAAATTTGGTGATAATTTTCAACTCCAACTTTGTTATATTATAATAATTAAAAAAATGCATCTACTCTATATGTTTTATAAAACACGTGTATCTAGAAATAAAATGCAAAATTTAATTAGTTTACATCATTATTAAGCAACATATTATAAATATGTCGCAACAATATAAAACAATACTATTAATAAAACTCTACTCCTAGGGAAAACAGGAAAATACGGATATGCTCACACAAATATATCGGTAAACTATTAATAGTCAAAAGTCAAAACATCAAATGAATATTTGTTCGAGTGTTTACGAAAACAACGAGTGGAAATAGAATGTGAGAATTTTTGGCTGATATTCATGTATTTATATCGTGTTATTTCGAAATTCGTTTTGACCTTTTTGAATTGATACAATACAATATAAACTATTTAACAGTTAACGGGTACTCTAGTTCTAAATTTGATACAGAACATGAGACCTATTAACATATATATTTATTGTCATATGTATTGTAAATCGTTACTACAATTACTACTAAATTAGTATGTAAACGGCAATTTTCGATAATTGGACGATTCAGTGCTCTTATTTCAGCCTTAGTGTATGGGCTTAGTTGTGTTTTGTATGTTGAACACAGAATATACCCTATAAAAAAAGACTGAAATTAAAATTTTCAATGAGTCATATAAACAATTGAAATTCACTTTTGCTACAAAGAACTCTACAGCGAAATACTTAAAGCTTTGGTAAAAATATATATATTTGAGTGTATGTAAAACAAATCCTAAATTGATAACAAATTACGTTCAAATCAAAATTGTTGTATATTCACATTTAACTCTATATATGGATGATGCAAAATCGATCAGACACCAATACCGTGTTATTAAATGTCATTATCATGTTATCAGTTGCGTGACCTTATACATCATTTGGACTTTTATATAAAAAGTTCAGTACCGCTGTGACGTCAGGCGAACTCGTGTTTTAACCGCCTCGGCCCTGACAGCCGGCCAGTCGCAGATCTAACAGAACATTTTCTAAGTTCCCATAGCCGCAGTCGGTCGGCGCTTCGAACGCCAGACGCCGTCGCAATCGGTACGGTCCATCGATCGCGTATATTCACCATGTTTTGACGGCCCACAGTGTATATTTGAACCAAACATCTATTTATTAGCTACTAAATAGTATATAATAAAAATTTAAAACAATTTAGCACGTTTATTTATTATAGTAGATATAACGTTTGGAAAGAATGCGGGACACGAACACACGGTGAGTTATTCGTTCTTTTTTTTTTAATATTACTTTTCTACGTTCACGTGAAATATTAGAAATATTAGAATGGAGAACATACGTTTATATATGCTACATAAAATATGGACTAGCTACGTAACATGACAAAGATATTTTTCGTATATTAAAAAAACTGTATTTATAATCAAATGTAAATAAAACATATACAAATGCTTGTAATAATATTACTAAGTAATATGACACTTAAGTATGTTCTCGCTATATAAAATTATTATTAGAGTAATTCTATACAAACACCACAAAGTAACCTCCAATTCAGTAACTTTAGGTGGCCGCTCGAATAGACCATTATTATTCTTCTTTCATAAAATTAAATTAAGTGTAGTTTTACATGCTTGACCAGGCTGCGTTCAAGTACGTGGCTTTATATCATACAAAAATTATTAAACATTTAAACTTATTTTATCAATACTACTTCACACTTTACGCTTTACGCTGTATTTTGTACACAGCACAGTAGACAGAGAGAACTTAGTGTTAAGATACTCCGTTCTCCACATCCCACCGAATTCTGAAAGCATTTCGTGACATTAGAACGAAGAAATAAAAATATATATTTAAATAAATATTTCTTTTCCTGTAATGGAGATCGAACCACACTACATTCACATTTTGTGCCCCTGTCCCACAACTGGTCTCTATATTATACATGTACTCTAAAGGCGAAAATGCGATTATTAATGATTTAATTATTAAATTAAATAATAACAACACGTTGGATCGACAACGATTAAAACACTATTGAATATTTATTGTGCATAATGTTTTTAAATATACCTTTACAAGTTTACCAGCTTTCATCATTTCCGCATATGAAAATAAAGAAAGAGAATTATTTTGCACCAACCTATCCGCCCCTTGCGTGCGTGCTGCAGGAATGAACTTAGTGTCACTTGGATACAATCAATGCCTCGAGCCAGAGTCGAATGTTGCTTTTGTGTCAAGTACTAACTACCTTATTGTCTAACACGATAGCGATGAGGTGTTCGCAGTTCGATATTTAAATTATAATTAGTCATTATTATGTATATTATTATATTTTGTATTGGTACATTTTATTTATTTAAATGTCGCTACTTTAATAACTAAAAAATCTGTAGTTACAATTTTTTATATATAGTATATTTGTTTCCCATTAACACACTTCCGTCCTCCACTTTACGCAGATTTTTTGAGGTATTGTGTGTATTAAGTAACGGAAATTAACGCCGCGCTTTGACTCGGTACCAGAGCGTGGAAATGAAAACATTTTTTCCCACTAGAAGGAAATTATTATTAATATAATATTAGTTCTTTGTGCCCCTGTGCCAAGACGGCCTCACCACAATAAATATGGTATTTTGAATTTAATATTATTATAATACATTTATGCCGATATACTTAAGTAAAATTATTTTACACACCGACTCCGACGCCATCTATCGGGTCCAATTAAAGTGATTGATTTTGAAATATAATATTTTCATATTACTCATTGGAATACTTTGATAGATACAGAATTTAATCAAAATCAGTCCATTCGCTTAGACGGATTAGAGTCATCAAAAGACATAAAGACGTAAATCAACCTAATATTTAGGTACATAATTATATTATTAGTATGTGTTTGTGACAAGATAATTACTATATAGGAGGTATTTTTTTATACAGAAATGAAATAAGCAATACCACTTAACATCACACTATATACTATTTTTAGTAAAATTTTTTTTTAGTAAAAAGAAAAATAAAGCCTAAATCAGTATGTATTAACAAAAAATGGAAGGTCGTGTGATCAAGTCATAAATATGAATAGAAATTGTTCATATACGAAGAAGACTTTAATATCATGTCATTATTCTAGTATCGAGAGAGGTCGCAATGCCATTTAGAAAATTGCTTAGCAGAAAACTATATGACATTGGAAGCGAAAAATAATTTGTTGTTAAAAAACCTTAGCATAAAAACTAAAATTAAAACATTAAAAAAAAGTACTAGAAATCTAAAATTGTCATCTATTAAGGATCATAAATAATCGTAGGTATGACCTAGTCATATAATTGTAATACATACGAATGGCTCCTTGAATTTTATTTTAAATTCTTGATTAAAAATTATGCAACTAAAGATTTTTTTACAGGACATGGGACCCTAGCGTTAAGACACTCCATTCCCATTAAGCCACTTCCGTTCTCCACTTTTCGAGCTAAGAAATGCAAAATATTAAATGTTTCATTTCCTCGGACGGGAATCGTACCCGCAACCTGACCCTCTGCGCCACGACTGACGTCATAACTTTAAATATAAAACAATTTAAAAAATCTAAGCAAACCAAGTCAATATCGTGTCTATATACTTTAATCTTATCACTTCCGTAAAACTCTATTGACGACCACTTGGCTAATTTGCGTCATCTTTGTTTTGAAAAGAGCCAAGCTTCAATAATTTTCGCTCGACGCTATTAAATAGTAGAGTTGCAGTCAATCAGGAAATTAGGCTTTTTATTTGTAGGCACTTTTTAATACTATCAGTTTGGCTAGAGGTTAAAATATTACATCAAACATTTTCTCATTTTTGTCAGAAACAGACATATACGTTTATGTTATTTGTTACATGATATTTAAGAGTTTTTAATATTCATCATTAGCTGATTCTTAAATTTGCCTAATATTTACTTTAAATATATACATATTTTTTATTTAATTTACATAAGTCAACATTTAATTTTCATAAAAGAATTTTGTTGATCAAAATTTATCTCTATATTTGCTAGAAATGTAAGATTTTGAAATAATTTTGCTATTGCGGCAAATCCATACAAAATAAGTAGACGTAATTTGTATACCACAAATCTTCATCACAAATTTATCTAAACAATCCGTGTTACTACAATACTTATCAAGTCCTAATATCGTTATTTTTCAAGTGTATTATCAATATATCATGTTAATGTATGATAAAAAATAAGTTTTATGCGCTTGATTTTATTAGTGTTTACATATATTTTGACCACATTATAATCTGTTTCGTATACAAATAATCTAACCCTGGCCTTGTCAGTGTTTATTCGATAAGTGGTAGACGAGCTGAGTACGAGACATCTTGACAATATGATAAAGTTTTTGGGATATAGATAATTTGCAACCAATAATATCTTTACTGTCTATCTAAAAATAGTTTATATTGCGTATTTGATAAAATACTTATGTAATTTAAAGGAACATAACAGCACCATGGTGCCACTCCCACCTACTCGGGAGAACTAATTATTTTCAATTTCCCACCTCCGGCAGACAAAGAGCATCACTTTTGACGTGCATCATTTTAGCGATTATAAAATAAATATTTTTGTAATTACTATTTTATGATAAGAAATAGTGAAGTAGTAGGGAAGCGTGCTGTGTGTGACATTGTAAATAAATGTGCATTGTGCAATGTGTGCCAAAAAGAGTAAACTTAAAAAGTAGGAAAATGGGTTAACGGTTTTAAAAGATGTATTTTAATACGCTAAAACTGCAATATTGCGTAATCATATACAGTAACAGGAACACTCTTCTCAGGAATAGAAATTGCCAAGATTTGTCGTTAATATATCGTACAAAATAATTCTTTAGCCAAAATAATAAAATATTCTTAAACATACCTACACAATTAAATTGCGCAACTATTTGATGTTTGACTTTAATTTTATCTTAAATGTATCTTAAGATGATGCGGACCAATAACTCAATATCAACCCAAATATTGCAATTATTCTTTTTTTATTGGATTTATTTAAAAGGGTGCACATCAAGGATTTTGAATAAAAGTTTAGTTTAGTTCTGGTTTTGGTCTGGAGGTTGAAATTGAAGAAATCGGTCGTTATTGTTAAAAATTATAATAATGTTATTTTTCCTACTAAAATTGCTTCTATGATCAAAACTATCCTATAAGTTGCATTAGTCTTTGAACTATTATCATGCTAAAAGTTATTCTCTATCATCCAATAATAATCGATATTTGAAATAATTTGAATATTTAGATTTTTAATTTTTTTAAGAAAACTATAATGAAAACCAGGATGAAACTCAACAAGAATGTACCTCCAGACCACAGGCTGAAAAATTATTAATTTCAAACAATACCTGTCTGTTTATTTATAAATTAACAAACAGACAGGTAGACAGACAAGAATTCCGATGAGTGGTTTTTTGGTTTGTATAATCGACAGCTACACTAACCTAGTGCGTGCGTGCGTTTGTGCTAGAATCTAATGTGAGACACGCCGTTCCCCACTTTTTGCCGAATTTTTCAGGACATTGAGCGGAACTCAACTCAACTCTCAAAATAATAATAATTCATTTCCCAAGTAAGAACTACACAACGGTATTGCGCTTTAACTTTTTTAATTCTCATATATCAATTCACGTTACACGCGTAAAATTAGCAACACGATTCTTTAAGTGTTTTAAATAATGCAATATGATGTGTCGTTTTAAAACATTTTTAACCTACTTCTGTAAGAAAGGAGGTTGTCAATTAGGCTGTATTTTTTAATATTTGTTACCCCGGAAGCTAGCCCTTGCCTTGTGGTCTCATTTTAATTTTGGCCCATATCTGACAATAGTATCTGTGAGAAAATCAAATAAGTTTTATTTTTTATTGCATTAGGTCTGTGCGCGACAAATGACGTATAACTCAATATCACGCCAACCGATTCCGATGATCATTTTCTTACGCCCAATATTAATAATCTATCACCTACGTCAATCTGCGTTCCATATATCTATCCAATTTCTAGATTAGATAGATATATGGAATAATCTAAGATGGTGGTGGATGGTGTTACGGGAAAGGATACACTTTAAGGATAGTTTGGTGAAAGTTTGGTATGGTTCTAATTGTGGGGTCCGGTTGAAAATTTAACAAGTTGGTTTATTTAGTAAAAAAATATAATTATATTGTAATAGTTACAAGGAACAGTGTTAAAATTGGCTAACCCCGTTTTATTTTTCGTCAGAAGTGGGTTCCTCATCGTTGCATTTCCTTTCAACCAGTCATTTTCAACTGACTTAAAAAGGGAGAGGTTCCTAATTCGCCCGAATATTTTTTTGTATGTTCACGTCAATATGCCAAAATGTTAGTTTGCACAAAAATAATACGTATATAAGATTGAAGTTTTACATAAGAACTACTCGTTTGAGAAGCATCTTTTTCAAGGCGGGAGGCCTTCGTCAATCACTTAAAATCGTAAAATAATTCGTCAACATCATAAAATAATGTAAAAAGTAAAAAATAATTTTACTTTACATAAACTAAAACGTGAAGTACGTTAAGATTTAATAATTTTGAAATGGATGCCAGGTAAAACACATAGGCTTAGTAATTTGATATGAAACATGTAACACCTTATTACATAAGATTGTTGTAGCATTAGCTTGACAATGACTTCAAAATTATATTTTTTTCTTTAATTATTTTTGTTTAACAAAATCAAAGTACGTTTTACTTTATGTTCAATAATTTATTCTTTACTTTTTAGTTTATTTTTTGAGGTAGGTTCTTTTTAATAGTTCAATTAAGCAGTATGAACTAAGCATTATGTTAACTGTACCTATGTATAATATTATTACCATATGGTAATAAAACGACATCGTCTAGTAGATATGTCAAAACCTTAAAATATTTTTTATAGTAAATTCGAAAAAAAATTAGGTATATTAAAAAACCACACACGATTAAAATCGACACATTAGAAATGTTACGGAAGGCCTTTGGTGATCAAATATAAAAAGACGTTTATAAGTGGTATAACGAGTTGTACATACAACAAAGCTCGCTCTGGACGACCATCAACGTCTACCGACGAGAGGCACTTCCAAAAAACCAAAAATTTGGTGCCTGAAAATCGTCGATCGACAATTAGAGATCTCGCTGATAGTGTTGGAATATCATTTCGATCAGGTTAAAACATTTTGACATGTTTTGTGTCTCAAACGCGTCCTACTGCATTGATTCTTTCCGACTTTTTTGCCAATAACTCGTCTCGCATCGTTTCGCAATTACCGTATTTGCCTGAATTGGTTCCGTGCGCCTGTATTGACTCCGACGCCGTTTTGACACGATTAAGGAGATAAAAACCGAATGGAAGCAGGTCTAGAAGGCGTGAGGGACTGAAAATAGCGTTCGAAAAATGCATCTTATCGGACGGGGATTACATTGAAGGGGATGAAATTGACTTGAAAGAAATTTAAATTAAATTTTACATAACCCATTATTTAAAATGTCACGTGATAGTTGGTGATCAAATTTAACTCTAGATTTCATTTAATCAGAGTAAAAATGCCTACATATTAAAAATATGATATTGACAAAAAAATATCCTGTCAAATTAAATTAGAACACGACTGTGGAGAGAGTGCGAACTACAGTTACGGACTGCAGTTCGCACGTATGTGATTTTTACCACTTTAAACATGCTTTTGAAAACTGCATTGTTATTTTGGAGAATTGTATGTAAACCAGGTTACAACGAAAACAGGATGTTCGGTAGCGTTTGACACCTAAATACGTACCAGTGATTCGCCATCTCTGACGACAATTCGACTTGATATAAGTATGAGGCCAGTCGTCTCGTAGGAACGCACAAACGCGACTGGTTGTGGGTTCGATCCGCACTCGAGGAAATGAAATATTCATTTAAATTTATATTTTCATTTCTTCGCTCTGATATCCAGGCAAAGCGCGGCGTAGAGTTCCGCTACTCAACACGCATTGCCTCCAAAATTCGTCGGTAAGGGTAAACTTTTGGCAGACTAATTTTTATTTGTGCGCTATTGAATTCAAATTTAAAAGGTACACAGTAAATTGTGAATCTCCAAAATTTCAAAATTTTATTAAATTGTCCAACAATCCATATTGTAGTCAATTTATATAAATATCACATAATGAAGACCATCAACTTATATTTACCAAGAGACACTGAGTGACATATTAGAAATAGCTCATAAAAGATGATAAATGACGTTGAATCATTTTTATTAGGAATGGACTTTCCATGCATAGAGCATTGAAAGAAGTAAAAGTTCGCTATTTTAAAGTGTTATTATTGGAAAAGTACCTGAAGTGGTAAAGTTGACCTCAATTGATTGATATTATAATTTTATATAACTATATAACATAAATAAATACACATAATTTGATTTTACATCATAGTTTTAATTGACTATTATACTCCCGAGCCACTGCGTACTGATAGAGTCACTATACACTACAGGGTCAAGTCACTTTACACAGTGGCTCATTTCCCATTTTTAAAAATCGTAAACAGACAACTTCACTATTGATTTCATTGGAAGAATGATAATGCAGCTAGAAAGATTAATAACTAAGGTATCTTGTGTGTAATTTTAAATCAAATTAAATTTCAGTTCATTATTTTACCTTTTTCTTCATAATTTGGTTATCTGACTTTACATCTTTAACTTAACTAATGTCGGGAAATGCTTGAGCAATCTCTGTGGCTCACATTATTACTAAACATAATATGTATCTTTTGACTGTATATTAAAGAGAGCGCTATCAAATATATTTATACATCCATCTGTCATCAGGGAAAGTACTTAAAAGCATTAAGTACTCGATAATAAAGTTGACAACAGGTTCAGCCATTAAATTAACGCATTATATTTTTTCAAATAAATTGGAAACAAGAAGTAGTTCAAATTAGCAATATTTCCTTATATTGATACTGGCTATATACGACGGTGAAACTAATAGAAGCTTATAGAAATAACACTAACATACATATGTGTTATGCAGTTGTATACTGAATATGATATGTTATTTAATGAATTTAGTTAATTTTGTTAAGTCACGCTAACGCTAAAAAAATATTTTATATTATGTGCTTAATAACTAATTGACGCAAGATGCATATTTTTCAATTATAGTTTTTCCCAGCCTTACGCTGTATCCCACAGACGGCAGGACAGGCGAAGAGAGAACCTAGTGTTAATAGACTCTGTTCCCCACTTTCGGTCGAATTCTGGAGGCAATGTGTGACGAGTGGCGTAACTCAACGCTACGCTTTGCCTGGAAACAAGAGCGAAGAAATGAAAATATAAAATTTTATACATATTTAATTTGCATTAGTGGTGCCTTTTGCATTACGCCACGACTGGCCTATATACTTCTCTTTTTAAACATAATAAAATTAACACACCTAATAAGAAGATTATAATTTTAATCATATATTTTTTGTTTAAAAATATAAAACTTAAAATAAACATTTTATTATACGACATTCGACCATACGATACCATTTAATACAATATTCCGATAAGATATATTATAAAAGTATACAAACTGAAAATGGCTACAATTAGTAATTTAATATTTAAATAAAAGTCACGCCATACAATTGAAATAATAAATTAGCACTACGTAAATTATGTTATTCTACTGTTTTTGTTCCTATATAATGCATTTCTTATGAAAATAAATAATAATCATTGTAAATACATTCAATTGTGACGTCGTATCGCCTCCGTGTTTACGCCCTGATGGTGTCGTCACCACGTACAAGATAAAATATTATTAACTATATATATTACAAAAAGATCTTCGTTTTTTTTAACTGTATTAATCGCGTTTATTTAAATGAAAAGTAATATTACTTTATGGTCGGTAGGCGTATACAAACTTAATTGTAACTGTGGCTTATTATACATACAGCTTCTCGCTGTATCCCGCACACAGCAGGGTAGGCAGAGAGAACCTAGAGTTAAGACACTCCGTTCCGCACTTTCTACTGGATTCTGGAGGTATTACGTGTTGAGTAAGGGTTAAGGTTTAAGGAAGACATCAAAGAATGAGCATGTATCGAAGTCAGCTGTGTGTGAGCATACTGCGGATAAACCCAGCGATTACGTCAAGTTTGATAAACTTCACATCCTCGCTAAGGAAAATCTATATATTTCTAGTTCTAGAATGATTCGCAGAGCTATTGAAATACAAAAAAGTCGTATTTTCAATAGAATAGACGATTGGAAACTTTCTAACATCAGGGAACCACTCATAAAATTTTTAAAGTACCACCACATCACAGGATTTTTCACACAGACACTTTTAGTTAGCTCATTCTGTAAAAATCCAGGGCAGTACGCGAGACAATTAAGAAATCGTTGGCTGTAGCTTTATATGATAATTATGTCTAACTGACACGAATGCCACCTCAGTCTACCCGTGACCACGAACTATTGCAAAATGTACGAAATGTCGGGTTTCCAAAAATGTATTACACTAAATATAAGTACGCGATTAATCCTGTTAAATAATTTCATTTAAAAGAGATGCTTATGTTAAGTATATTTTTTTATATAATTACATTTATAACTAAAATATAATGTAAAGTTAAGGCATTTAAAATTACAAACCTTTGATTTATTTATATAGCGTGTATTCATCGCTAAAATAGGTAGGTATTACAAAATAATATGAAACGTAATAGTAAACCGTTGTTGATACGAGCATTATCAGCATTTTTGATTGTTTTGCTCGGTATTTTCTCGACTGCGTAACAATTAAAATGTTTATTTCTTTAACATGTTTCATAAAATGTAATTATAAATATTAAGTTCATGTTATGTATATATTATATATTATGTATTATATGTTCACCGTTATACCATATGCGACGTGGTCAATGGTGTTATTTCCTCTCTCACGGAATTAATAAAAAAAAAAGAAAAAACAAAAAAAAAATTTTTTTTTTATTTTATATACCTCTAGCAAATTACTTCGTTAGATTTGACAACGTACAAAGTCTCTCACTAGGATAAAAAATAAAGAAAGAAAATTAACATAAAGTTCTCACTGACTATTTTGCTATAGGTATCGCCAGTTCCGTGAAGATCATAATCTTTCCATAAATGGAAAACTGCAACTATAAGGAACCAGTTTTTGACATTTGTTAAGTCTTATATTTAGATATATATTGACATATACTAAATTATAATACCAATGATATTAATTTAATTTACCCCTCTGGACTATAAAATTTTATTTCAAGAATTAATAATATTTTATTTAGTTATAATATTGTAGATGCATAAATTAACAACTAAAACCTCCCCACTACTAGTGTTATATACAATAAACATAACAAATAGATAAATATGATATAAAAAAAAAAAAAAAAATCAGCTTCACGCTGTATCCCGCACACAGCAGGGTAGGCAGAGGGAACCTAGTGGTTTTAGACACTCCGTTCCCCACTTTCTGCCGAATTCTGGAGGCATTGCGTATTGAGTGGCAGAACTCAACGCCGCGCTTAGCCTCGACACCAGAGCGAAGAAATGGAAATATAAATTTAAGTAAATATTTCATCTCCTCGAGCGGGGATCGAACCCACAACCAGTCGGTTTACAGTCACACTTGGTGCCACTGCTGCACGATTGGCCTCAATATGATATAGCTTTAAGGAAACTGAATAAAATCTCCCACATAAGAACAATTCGATTACAGATAGGTAATATATATATATATATATATATATAATATATATTATATATATATATATATATATATATATATATATATATATATATATTTGAACTTTGAATTTATTTACATTTTTTTTATTTTTACGTGTAGTAGTGTAGTATACACGTAAAAAGCAGATTTTTGTTTCAACACAGTTTTTTTTTTCAGCAACAGGATAGCAAGAGTGAACCGTTGTTTAAGCCACTCTGTTCTCTACTTTCCACTAATGCTATGAATAGAAACACAATGCAATCTCTCTTATCACATCAAGGATTTCAAAATATACTTTTATAAGCATCGTTTCCGATTTACATTAGAAAATATTTTTATTTGAGACACCAATGAATTTAAAAATATTATGAAACCAAAAAGATTACTAAAAAGTCAAGTACAATAAGACATTGAAGTGTACACAAAGTAAGGGATTTTCTATTATGATTTGTTGAAGTGCTTGTAGCTAACCAATTTAACGATTTGTTCGTCGATTTACAAACCGCGTCGTCAGTTTATAAACACTTAAATCTGCGCATTGCAAAGTATGTATATAGGTAACCCCTGCATTATTTCGTGAAGTATTTATTTAGATTTCAAAAATATTACATATGGATAAGTATTTAATAATTGGTAACGAATTATATGCATAATTTATTATTCTATAATAAAAGGAGTATCATATCAAAAGTAAGATAGGATAAGATAAGATATTTTGTCACAGACATTTTACGTTACGAGATTTGTACCCGCGCCTCTTGAAAACCGTGCGACCATCACTAACCAATCAAGCCATACGTTATTATCAAGCTATGTCAAAATTCTAATGACTCTTATTAACACTATAGCTTTACTGGTTATAACGTAAGCAACTCTAGTTTTTTATGCGCATAAAAGTGACAACTAAAAAAATAAGTAAGCGAGAAAATAAAGTACGTACTACACTATTTTTCCGATGCGATGTGTACTTTGTTGCTAATATTACAAGTATCATATATAGATATAAAAAACCGGACAAGTGCGAGTCAGGCTCGCCCACCGAGGACTGCGTACAAAAAATGGAAATTTCATCACTTCATCTAGCGGCTTCAATATCAAATTTCCCGCCCTTTTAAGTCTATAATTTTTTAAGATTTAACTCCAAATGTATAGTTTTCAGATATTTTTCTAAGCCTGTACTACATGTATATGCTAGATACCATAACTGTAGGTTAGGCGTTTCTAAGATAGAGGCTCTTGACAGACAGACAACAAGTGATCTTATAATCTTGGTTAGGTTATCCTTAGTCCTTAAAAGGTATGGAACCCTAAAAACATAATAATTTGAGTTAATAGTGATGTCTTCTACGAGTGACGTGTTGGTATGTAGGTGACATTTTGTAGTACTTTGCTGAAAATATAGTTGTTATTCATTTTATAATTAATAAATATTTTTGCACAATTACTGCATGACCCGCCTATGGTATGAATGGTCTGACCGACTTATAGTTCATTGACGTACTTTCAAACTAATATAGCTGTAGTATCTAGCGGATAGAGCCCGACTCGCGCTTGTCTGTTTTTTTTTTATTATCCAAACTTTTCATTATCAGCAATGAAAAACGATAGCCTAGTATTTATATGGAATATAAATACTAAATACAGCAATATTGTGTGGTTTCATAAATATAAAAAAAAACAGTGTACGGTTAAGACACTCCGGAAATTCGGAGACATTGGAATTCTGGAGACATTGCGCGTGGAAATCAAACATATAACATGTCGCGTCTACAGTCACACTCTGTGCCCCGGCGCCACGACGGGCCTCGAAAGTTTTGTGTACTTGTATTATAAGAAAAATATAAACCAACGTAAAAATGTTATTATACACGCATATATAAGAAAATATAAGTGCCTAATGGTTGTAGGAAGCATTGACTACCTCTTTGTCGATATAATTTATATCTTCACATAAAAAAAACATTAGCTATAGTAAATATTACACTTAAGTACAATATAATACAATACAATGTGCATTAAGGAGAATGAAGGTTAAGGGTTACTTTGATAACGAAGTCAGCCAATTTAGTCTCGTATTTATTTCTGCCGGGAAGGACGTAGGGTCCTTTCACCCTTTACAAAAGATACATTAATATTTTTTTAAATGTTGGTGTTATGCGGATACGCTTGTTACTATCGTAGCCGATTGAAAATAATAAAAATACAGAGGTAAGCTTAATTACGACTTTATAACTCACTTTATTACAATTTAAAAATAATTGAAAAATATATTTTGAAATGAAATCCTAGTTTAGTTCTGATACTCAAGTGCCAGATTTAGTATAACTAGTCTTTATTATGAAATATAGTTGAAAAATACGTTTTCAAATGTAATCTGCAAGTCTAGTTCAGGTCTAATACTGTGTAACTAAGTAGTCCTTATTTGAAATTAAGTACATCGTCATTTCAAAAAATGCTTTAGTCCTGTCTGATTGTTAACGCGACGGTTGAGATGTCTATTTCTATTCGAAGAAATTAACTGTTTTTATATTCTCACTCTGGTTAACAAGACAAAGCACGGCTCTGTGTTTCCCCACGCTTGTGTCTTAAAAATTGGGAAACTTAACACTTAACACTCCCTAGTATCCCTCTACCTACCCTTCTATATGCAAGGTACGGCGTGAAAAAAAATACCTTTTAATAAATTTAAAATCATATTACAAATCATATTGAAACCTAGCATATACCACAACAAAATATCTTATGAGGTAAACAAATAACGGGTCATTAGAAACAAGGACGCCGTATCTACACACTGTATTACTTGTTTTAGTTAATCATTAACGTCTCAAAGCATGCCTGTTTGTGCAAGAGTACTTTGATTAGGTTTGACTCCTTTCCAGAACTGCATAAACGAACATTCAACAATATTATAAGTTGTGATAATTTATTACTTTTATCTACATATCATATACGAATATTCTAATCTCTATATAATTAATTATAGTACAATCAATTATACATATCTCCAAGTGTTTACTTATCTTATATTTAATTACTTAAATTAGCTTCACGCTATATCCCGCACACAGCAGGGTAGGCAGAGGGAACCTAGTGTTAAGACACTCCGTTCCCCACGTTCTGCCGAATTCTGGAGGCATTGCGTGTTGAGTGGCAGAATTCAACGCCGCGCTTTGCCTCGACACCAGAGCGAAGAAATGAAAATATAAATTTAAGTAAATATTTCATCTCCTCGAGTGGGGATCGAACCCACACCCAGTCGGTTTTACACACACTTTGTACCACTGCGCCACGAATGGCCTAATTTAATTTATTTATTTAATTACTTAAAATATAAAAGTTTAATAACAAGAAAGTATACAAGTAGGTACATGTATACATATTCTATATTACAAAGGTTAGTATATGAAAAAAAACGAAGAATGAACGGAATGTTGTGGAAAGACGTGTTGTGGTGGCGTATGCTGCCCATGGGCGCAAGAAAAGGGAGACCGGGTAGTCCGTGCCCATCCCAGAATAGTCTGGTGTCCACCCTAGAAATTTTACTAACAAAAAAAAACATCTTACAACAATAATTAAAACTTAACTATCATTAATTAAAAATAAAAATAATAAACACTGATTTGAAGGAGTAATTAAATTTTAAGAAATATATTATTTCTGTTGGAAAAAAATAATATGGAATCTACTTTTAGGTGATAGTTACCAATAGTGCCATTACGAATATACACGAGTCAATATAGTTATGCAGCTATAATTATAATAATAGGTATGTTAAAAGATGGTGGTAGCGAGAGATGTCGTTTTCCTCTAATAAAGGTATTGAAAGAGCAAAAGATGGACGTTCTGTGAATATAATCATTACAATTTCCTTAAATCACTTTAAAATAAGTACAACAAAAATATAAAATATTTATAATCTATAATATACTGAATAAACACTAAAAACACTGAGTAACAGCCTAGATTTGCAAGTTAAAATAATAAAAAAAATACTACAATAAAATAAAACAAAAAAAAACAAATACTACTATGTAAAAAAAAAACAAATACAATATGAGTGGTTTAATTATTATATTTAATGAAAGTAACTTAATGTAAAAATTTAATCAAATCAAGAGACTTAACATGAGTATAATAATACTCGCATAAGTTTCGACTTCATTATCATAACAGAATGCAAACTTAAAACTCGCGCGCAGTTGTTTTTTTTTTATTGCTTAGTAGTGACCCATAGTAAATGAAATAATTCAATTTATGTACAACATATACCGCTATATGTTGTACATATATGCGTTTATCTGATGAACTTTATTATTTAAAAAGACCTTGTCCTAAATATTTTCATAATAATATGCAATCATCAATATTTTTATTTTTAATATTCCGTTGGTCGTGGCTTGGTCTTTAAAATCGATTATTTTATTGGTAATAGAAAGAAAATAATTTATTTATTGTTAATAGGGAAAAAATACAATAATGAAATATATGTATTTGATAGATACGTACATTATACAGCATATATACATCTAAATATTTTTCTCTTAATATTTACATATATTAAGCTTCACACTGTCACCCGCATACTGTCAAGACACTCCACTCCCCACCTTCTCACTCCACTCCCCCATTTTCTGTCCGCAAGTGGGATCGAACCTACAACCTGTCGCTATTATAGTCACCCACTTGTCTCTCTGTGCCACAGGTATTTGCCCTTCGACTTTTTATGTCTTATTAGACAATTTCAATTTACTAATTCATTCAAAATATTTCAGTGATGGAGCTCATGAAATTATGCTGGCGAATGGGCGGAAGCCAAAAGTGGTTAGCAAAGAGGTTAAAACGCAAGAGGAGTACGAAGCGCTTCAAAATTTTCTTAGAAGTATCAGTTCCACTGCAACTCTACCTCCGTACGTGAAGGGTGAAAGCTATTCGTCTTGCCGTGGTGTATTTAATCAGGTAATTTAAATTAATGGAATTATAATAATACTAGTGCGGGTTCAAATTCAATTGCATAATTAATTTAATACTTTTCTGAAATATTTTTCTTAACCTTATTGTGTCAAATATAATATAAAAATATTCATCGAACAAGGAATAATACTGTAGTGTTGAAAATGAATTTATCCCTTTTTTCTTTAAACATAAAAATGGTTACTGTGGGCTGTCCTTAAGAGATATTATGTGCTATAGGCTAAATAATGCTACGGTGTATTTCTTTAGCCTTGCACAATCAAATAATGTACACCATCGAACCGTAGGCGCTGCAGAAATAGTAAAATATATACAAGTACATCGTACTACAAAAATATTCAAGTAATAAGTTCTTTGATTTTCACGATTATTATACATTTTAAGTGAAACTATTTTAATCGGATTAATCGCGTATATTTTGTATTTTTATACATTTTTGGAAACCCGACGTTTCGAACACTTTACAATAGTCCGAGGTCACGGGTAGACTGAGGTGGCATTCGTCTGGTTTGGTTTGGTTTGGTTTCTTTTAATATGGCGTTCCTGGCGTTCGTCTGTCAGGAATTCGAGGAATATATCTGTTTTCCTTAGCGAGGATGAGGGGTTTATCAAACCTTATGTAATGGCTGGGTTTATCCACAGTGTGCTCACATACAGCTGACTTTGATACATGCCCATTCTTTATATCGGAGATGTGTTCCTTCACCCTAACAACGATGCTTCTCTTTGTTTGACCAATGTATGACAAGCCACAGTCACAATCTAGTTTGTATACACCTGCACACTGTTGAAATTTCAAACATTAGGGCGTAAAAACATATTATACATATGTAATGAAATAAACATTTTGAAAGCCTTAAAATTGATTATAGATTTTATAATCTATACCATATTCGTTTATTTGTACTTAGCCTATAAGCTGTGAATAGTTTAACTTAGGTAAATAAATCAATCTTAAATATTTATATTTAATTACTTTTGGGTAGGTCTATTTAATATTTTATAAGTAGTACAAAGCAGCCTAACTGGTTTTAATAAATTAACATGGTTGTTGTTTTTATATATAAAGTAAATACTTTTAAATAACTTAATTTTTTTTGATCATTCTCAAAAAAATATTACACGTCTTTCTCTGGAATACGGGCGACGATAATAAAAAATCACCTTATTATTATTATTATTATTATTTACTAGTAAGATATAAGCACGATATGAATGAGAACAAAAACAAACAAAAACTTCATCTGCGGAATATTTCTTTGTTCAGATAAACATATTACCTACATGTATTCTATACTTATAATATTTAATTTTTCCCTATTTATATATTGTATCCCCATGTATTGAAATCTCATAAGATTAGAATTTTAACATACTATATAAGGATATATTTAATTTTTTTATTCTTCAAAGCCTAAATATAAGAACTACGTTGGAAGCATTAAAATACAAAAATATCATACATCCTTGTGGTATTGATGAACAGCGGTAGCGGTATGTGAACCTGTTTGATATCGATCGACTAAATGAATAAAAAACATTGGACAAAATAAGACGTAAATAAAAATGTATTTTTATAAAACAATTTTATATTATATTTGCTTTGCTATTTGATTGTTTTATTTGTGTCATACAAATGCCGAGCAGGCGTAATTTTATAATTAAATATAATTTTAGCAGATTGCACTCTCGTAAAAACGACTGTGCATTGTCAATTATTTTTGATAATGTTATTTGAAATATTTTTATTTTAAGTGCGTAGGAAACTTATGTAGAAAAGTAGGTGTTAAACAGTTTGATTGAAAAACTAACGAACGTAACAAGATTTTCCTTGTTTATAACATGGATTGATATAACTAAGCATTCTTTTCAACTAAGTTATTTAATAATAAAATAATGTAATTGCAAAAATTCTTAGCATTTTCTGGACAACAATCTGCCATAATTGACCCAGAATTTTATGCGATTTCTTTCAGAAAACTTTGGATAGTTAACTGCTAAAAAAATATAACAATGAATCAAATTAAAATGGATATCTTTTTCGAGGATTAACGTAATTTATTGCATATATATGAATAAGTTTTAAAAGAGTTAATTACCTTGAACAGCACGTTCTAACGTTGCAACTAACTACAGATACATTCACATTTCGTCAGCCGGTTAAAACTTCGTTCAAATATTTTAACTAATTATTTAAAAAAAAGTTACATTTTTAAAAATCTCACAAGCCAAAGATTTTGTAATTTAAATATATTGAGAGTTACACAATTACGTGATACTATGTTATTTTAGTTATCTATAAAATGATAAATATGCTCCATTTAATAAGCAAATCAGTTACATGAAACAAAATGTATGTGTATTAATCTATATATTTAAAACTCTTTTGTGACTGACAGACAAAAAAAATAAAAGTAATGGACTGAAATTTGCGGCAAAAATTTTAACGTTTAGTTAAGTTAGCACACTAAAAAAGAGTTTCTCGAAGATTCTACAGGAACCGGAATTGACAGGATCTTTCATTTTACATCTCAAAGTCCATGGAAACAAAGTTGCAAAATGACGCCTAGTTAAATATATTTTTGATTTCAGAAAAACTGTTAGGTATACTTAATAGGAAACATAAAAAGTAACTGTATTTGAACCGCCGTCTGTTGGAAAACTTCAAGTGCCGTGACCACTAAGCCATACGTTCTCATCAAGCTACATCGAAATTCTTATACGCTTGTTACAACTCATTTGTTTTGTGAGCAAATAAATGTGGAACATCGTTTAAATTTGTAAAAAAACTCCATAGTTTTTTATATTAATAATATTATATACCTCAAAATTTTATCACAAGTTATATTATTACGTAAAGTATATATATATTTTTTTATTTATTTTAGTGTTTAATAACCTGCGCAGTTCTTATATTGGCGGCGGGTGCAGGCCATCCCATAGGATTTTCGGCAGTCGCCTTGCCTCAGCTACGGACGGAAAATTCTTCTTTAAGAATTGACGATGAAATGGGATCCTGGATAGGTAAATAAAATATATTACATAAAAATTCAACAACACTTTAAGCTGCTTTTTATTTAAATAGGAAAATACAACTAAAATAAAGAATATTTTTAATTACCAATTTAAAAATAATTTAAGTTAACATAAGTTCACGATTTTGTTTTTAGAATGACTTAGTAAATCATTCTAAAAAACATCGTCTTGTGGACGCTTGGACGCATATTATATTTATGTATGGGCTGTGTGCACGTTTTCTATTTGTTATTATATAAGATATAATTTATATTGAAAGTGATCTATTATTTAAGATTATTGCGAACAACCGTATTACCTACACGCTCATAAAAATATGTAAGTTCTCTAGAATTTCAAACATTGCAATATACCTTTAAAATAATGTCATATTGAGCTATGCTCCCTAGCTATATATATCCTATCATTATATCGCAATTCCCAGCTCAGGAGTAAAGCAGGAAATAACAAAAAAAACAATTTTCAAACTAAATTAGCAGCAACATTCCACGTGTTCCAGTATCAAGTACATATTTCAATTAAAGTATACAAATTATGTTTCAATTAGAACACGCCTTCAACTACTCTATTAATATTAATGATCGTTCTAACAAAACACTTGTGATAATTAAAACTCAACTGCTATAAGTTTTTTGGCCAAACAATTTGATTAGGTCAATAAATACCGTTTGAAATTTTTTGTAGAGACCAATCGTGGAGCACAAGCGTGCGACGTAATGGTAATAGCGACAGGTTGTGGGTTCGATTCCCACTCGAGAAACTAAAAATAATAATATGTCCAATTTTTCGCTGTGGTATAACGAGTCAAAGCGCTGCGTTGAGTTTCTCTATTCAACACGTAATGCCTTCAGCGGAAAGTGAGGAACGGAAGTGTCTTAATGGGAAAAAAGGAAAATAGAGTCTTATCACTTGCTTCTCAGAATCCCTTTCCCTACGCAGCGTGAAGCTGAAAAAAACTCCTTCAAAAGAGAGGCCATAATGTAATACTAATAAATTTAGTGTATCAACTTTCGCTCAGTACCCTTTCAGCTTTTAGTTACAAAATTGGATAAAAATATATATATTAAATAAGTAATAGTTTAGCTTAATATAAGTCTCTATGATAATAATTTTGTCCAAAGCCAGTATACACTCAGCGGCAACGCCGTTAGGATCAATGCTATCGGGTCCCATAATGGAGGCCGTAGGACGGCGAAGAACTCTACAATTGTCCACTTTACCACTAATAGTGGGTTGGATACTGATAGGAACAGCCACGCACCACGCCTTATTACTGTTGGGTAGGATTGTATGCGGCTTTGCCGTCGGCATACTTGCTGCACCGTCACAAGTAAGTATCATTCATTTTCTTCACTTATGTATAATATTATTTTTAGCTTCACACTGTATACCGCACACAGCAGGATAAGCAGAGGGAACCCAGTGTTGAGACACTCCGTTCTCAATTTTTCGTCAAATTATGGAGGCATGCATTATGCGTGTCGAGTGACGTAACTCACCACGTTTTGCCTCGACACCAGATCGAAGAATTTAAAATATTATATATTTAATTTACTCGAGTGGGAATCGAAACCAAAGCCTGTCGCGTGTACAGTCACAAGCAAGACTACATATTATTACATTTTAGTACGTATGTAATATAAGTATATGTAATATTATACGTCTCTCAAGAATGTGATAGCCATGACATTAAATTATATATTATTATTGTTCATGCCGCTTTTTACTCATTTAGCTACACGTAAAACACAATTGCGTTTTTTGTTATACAATACCTATTCATCAAATTGACGATATTAGACATTAGGTACAATTTACAACACGCTAACTAAATAAAAAATATTAGGAAATATACTAATATTTTGTAATAAACATATTATTCTGATTTAATTACTTTATAATAATTACAATGCTAAATATATTTTTATAAGAATATTTTTATTGAACATGTCTTAGGTCCCAATTTTTTTTTAAATTCGGGCATAAGGACTTGTGACTCGCGACAGAAGACCAATTATGTAACAACTTTAAAGAAGATAGAATAGTATGACGCAATCCAATTTTGTAGGTAGTGTCATCTAAATCGTTTGTAAATAGTTCTTTTCACCACAAAATTTGCGCGTGATTTAGCTATGAATATATGTATAGATCAAATAAACCTATCATATCTATACTTATTTAGAAAACGTATAAAAAATTGAACGTAGCGGGACACGAACCCGCGCCTCCTGGAAACCGACCAGGGCTCCGGCCACTAAGCCATACGTTCTCTAGAACGGTTTCCAGGAGGCGCGGGTTTGAGTCCCGCTACGTTCAAATTATTACACGTCTTCTAAATAAGTATTTTTCTTTCCTAAGTGTGGAATAGCACTATACAAATGTAAAAAATATTATATCTATAGTAACAATATATCTATTTAAATTGTGTATACAAAATGTATTCTTTTAACAGGTGTACCTAGGGGAGATATCAGAGCCAAGACTAAGAGGACTGTTAAATGGCACTCCTTTCGTAGCTTACTCGTTGGGAGTGCTCTATGTATACGCACTTGGCGGTTCACTCTCATGGCGGTGGGTGGCATTTTTATCGATAGTACTGCCGTCTCTTGCGTTCGCTGCTTTATGTTTTTCGCCGGAAAGCCCAACTTGGCTTGTTCGACGCGGAAGATTCCACGACGCAATGGCGGCTATGGCAAGGCTGCGAGGGGATCATGACACCGTGAGTACAGATACCTAATTGCAGATTAATTATAAGCGTTTATCATATTTGAATGCACTGTGCATATGCTTAATAATATAGTCTAGTAAGAATACTTTACGAGTTGCTAGTATATAGTAGAATATAGAACCGTCTATGTCTTTAAACGTACCTAAGTAATCAATAAGAGAATGGGATATTCCCTAATATTTTTATCACTCAATCGACATACAAATAGACCTAAACTATTTTGTTTTTAATATGCGGCTCTACTGGAACATTCATATTTATTCCACCAATGGTCATTAATGAGCTCAATAAGAACGCACTTGACAATTGATGTTGTGCTTCTCGAATATGTCCACAAATTCAACGGACTACCCTACTTTTTTAAACCGCTTCAAGTTTGATTAGTTCGAGAAAGTAAAGTTATAACTTTTCTGTTATTTAACGATATAATTATGGAGAGACTCCAACTGTGAGTAACGCATTACTGTGGACAAGTATGAATAAATAAACAGGAACTGAATATGTAGCGTTTTTTGCTATTGTAGTTCCAGTAACTGACTCTATTTCATTTATTAGAATTGTTCTTGACAAAAAATTATAATCATATAGTCGACTAGTTATTTATGTATATAGGATTATTTTATATTTTTATTGTGTTTTAAATTAGTAAATAATACAAGCACCTATGTCCGCACATATGTCCTTGACTGTCATATAGCAAAAATAATGTTTTTTTTTTACTTTTAGCATAAAACATTATTTCACTAGATTTGACCTCTCTTAATAGAAATTAATGTAATCGTTTAAAAACTATGTAAATGCTAAACCTACAATTAAGCAATCGAACTCTACCTTTACCTATACGTGTGTAGATTACCAACAAATAATAAATAAGTAAGAAATGAAATCTTAGGTGAACCGTTTTTTTTTCTTTTGCTAACAGGCACAACGTGAACTCCATGAATTAATATCAGCACGGGAGAAAGAAAAGGCTAGGGGAGAGGAAAATATACGTTTCTTCGCCACAGTACGTCGGCCGTCCGTACTGAAACCACTGATCTTAATAAATGCTTTCAATATGTTGCAAATATTATCGGGTAGTTACATCGTTATATTCTATGCAGTTGATATTGTTAGAGATGCTGGAGGATCGCTCAGTCCACATGTAAGTACTTTAATTTTTAATAGAAGTCTATGAAATCTTTATATTGCCATGTTGAGGTCAATCGTGGCGCGACACGACAGATTATGGGTTCGATTTCCACGCGTGGAAATGAAATATTTAATATTTTCATTTATTTACTCCGGTATTGGTAAAGGTAAAGCGCGATATTGAGATTCGCCACTTAACGCGTAGTGCGTCAGGAATTTGGCGGAAAGTGGGGAGCGGAGTGTCTTAACACTATAGACTCCCTCTGCCTATTCTGCCACAAGCGTGTGGAATACAACATAAACTGAAGTTGAAAAAAAATATTGTCATGTCTGACAAATGTATTGTTTCTTGGTTTGTTTGCTTCTACTATGGAAAATATATACCAATAGTTGCTTGCAGGAAATTTCTTTGTTCGGTTAGAACAAGTACGATATTGTTTTATTTAGGAGAAGGTTTAAAATGCAGTTACTACCTAAACCAAAATTCTTATTATTATTTCTTATAGTTACTACTTAAATTGTTAACGCTGATCCTGTAAATAATAAAATTCCAAATAAAATATTTATTGAAAACATTCACTCCTAATCTTATAATTTTTTTTTCATAATAAGCTCTCGTCACATAATAATATCGAAAAAATATTGCATCTAAATATTTTTTATAATAGTTATTAAAGATGACCAGCATATTTTAAAATATGGCAACAAGAATTATCTTAGTAATAATATGTTGCTCTATAAAAAATACGATAATGTACGCAATGCCTTTCCATAATTACAATCAATAATTATATATACATGCTATCAGGTTTCTTGAAGTAAGCGTTGGGCACGCGACGACGCTATGATTTTTAGTGATAATGAATACTCTTTGACATAAATTTTAAAAAATAGTTGATAGTTAAGCGGAGCTGGTGCCAGAGCGAAGTAATGGAAATATTAATAAATATATAAATAAATATATAATAATATTAATAAATAAATCATTTCCTAAAGTGGGGATCGAACCCACAACCGTCGTGCACCACGAGATCCTCGAACAAAAATTTTAAGATGTACAATGTACATTTTTTTTGTCACACATTATACAAAAACACTATAATTAGAAAAAAATACTTAATAATTAAATACACATATATACCAAATATATTTTAATACTTTCCTACATAAATATATGTATAATAAATTTGTAAAAACACGTTTTAAGCAAAATCTTGCGAAATCATGTATATTTGGCTTATAGCCTCATGGACGCTGTCTTTCGAAACTCAAGTCACACTAAGTAAGCTTGACGTTATTCATTTTGTCAAGAATTTTTTGCTATAATATTTATCTACTAAATAAAAATTTACCAATACATCAAATAAATGAAATGTACAATAACTACACTCAATTGAGTTGTTTATGTATGTATAAATAGTTGTCCCGCAAGTTCTATATGCTATATGAAAAACTTGATTTCAAACCAGTTTCAAGAACGGCTTTCCAATTGAATTTTCGTTGCATTTCTTTTTATCTATTTATTTATTACCTTTACAAAATGATTTCCTTATATTTGAATTTTCGTCACATTTCTATTCTTTAATTACAGTAAGTTTAGAACCGACGAAAATACAAAGTAAATTCTTAAGTGCCCATATTTCTTGCTAGTTTTTTAAGAATAAGACCAAACGTAATCTAAGTAAATACCTAAGTAAGCAGGTAAATAGAATGGCCATGGCTATAAATCTTTAGAAAACAATTATGTACATATATTTTATATATAATTAACTCCACATTCAAATCTCCAATGTGTCAAAGAAAATACATAGATATAATAAATATAAGTATAGCTATGTTTTCATTAATTCCAGACGGCTGCTAACGCAAGTGCGTACGTGAGACTCGGTGTCACTATGGCTGCTTGCGTGCTACTATTGAAGGTGACTCGACGCTCCCTGGTCATGGTGTCTGGTATTGGTACAGCAGTTTGCGCTCTCAGCCTGGCGTTCCTTCTCAGCGATGGTCCAGGGACAGGAGTCACCCCACCAATCCTTATCCTTGGATATGTTGCGTTTAACACTCTTGGCTTTTTCCCTCTACCGGGTCTTATGATCGGTGAACTGCTCCCCACGAAAGTACGTGGTCTTTGCGGTGGTTATATTTTCTGTCTGTTCAACACTTTGTTGTTCGGTTTAACCAAATTATACCCCATAATGAAGAATAATATTGGAATGTCGGGAGTGTTCGGGTTGTTTGGAGCATCGTCGTCCATCGCCACTGTCGTTATATTTTTATTACTCCCAGAAACAAAAGGCAAATCTCTCATCCAAATAGAACAGTATTATCAAAAATCTAATATATTATGGCTTACACGTAAGAAAGCAGTGACACAAAACGTATAAACTGAGTAAGTATTAAGCCTATTTTAGATAATTTATATGACTATGTATATATATTACTATGCATATTGTCCGTTGCGAGCATGCTGAAGGGAAATTACGTCAAAGGTAAATTAAAAAAGTGAGTTGTTTATGTTTTTACCGTCTTCAGGATATTAGACTAGTTAACGGCAATTTCCTACAAACCGTGCATACCTAAAGGTAATTAGCCAAGTGTATAATAGGGTAATACTGCGTATAATTTAAGAAGACGCATCTTTATTTATTTAGTTAGTACGTTATTACATATTAAATTAAAAAATATGTAACCAATTTGATGGAAAATATACAATAGAATTTGTATATTTTACAGTGTACTGCTTTGTTATGCAAAAATATTGGGTGTTATTGTTACAATACGTTCATGATTTATCTTGCCTTTATTCCAAATATACAATGTTATAAAATTTACAAAAATATTTTTATAAGTGCATTTTATCTGTGACCAATCGTAGATATATAATGTAGATTAAATTTAAGAAAAACCAAATATAAAAAGCTTGTAATATTTATTATGATAAACAAAATATATTATAGTGTATACGAGCGATTTATATATTTTTTTGTTTAATGATGAAACTATCTAGAAAAAAAAAATAGATATAAATAAATAATTATTCATAAATTTGTCAAAAATCAATCATAAGTTTAATTTTTAGTATATTTAATAACTTGTTTTGTAACAAATACCTTCTATAAAGTGTTAAACGCTTTTAAAGCTTTTCACGCTCGTATACACTTGGCCTTATCGCTATCAGTATAGTGATATAAAACTATGTTCCACAAAGCATGTGATATGAGATTTTTATCTGTGATTTATGAAATGACCGCGTAGCCATAATAAATACTAACAGCTGGGTGCTTTTTAAAACATTCTTTTATAGGGACAGTTATTTTTCTATAAATGAAAAGGACGTTGACGATAATGTGATAAAAATAAAAGCTCCAAGTATAACAATTACGACTTTTATTTCGATTAAGCAATACAAATACAAGAATTTCTTATAACTCATTGCATTCCATTAACACAACTATCCAACTGTTTTGGCACCAGCGCCAGCAGTCGTGGGATTGGCTCCGGCTATAATTAGGGGAACTTTTTTAATGAATATCAATATCAATTACAAATTTGTCTGATGCAATTGTCACAATTTAAATGATGATGAGAGAATGAAAAATGTTTCAATCGTTTCGTCATTGTGATGATGAATTCCCAAACGCATTTTTGTGTTAAGTCAAAGGACAGAATTGAAGAACGGGGTGTTCCAGGTTTCCTTTGCCAACTCTGCTAAATATTAAAAACATAAAAATTTGTATATGATTTTTTTGAGGCCTGTCGTAACGCAGGGGCACAAAGTGTGACTGTAAAATCGAGTGGTTGTAGGTTTGAAAAATATTTCATAAGTAAATAACTTAAATTTATATTTCCATTTCTTCTGAAATGAACGGTAAATAGAGAACAGCACGTATTAACAATTTTGTTCCTACCTATTAAGATAGGGTTAATGCTAAATATTATTAAAAGATAACAAATTTTCAGAAAGAGACCAATATGTAATATTAAAGATTAACTATTACACCTATCCTCGTGTCAAATCGTTCAACCGTCTTCACTTGATGCGCCAAAGGCAATGCCAATTAAAAAGGAAACAAAATTGCTATTTTCATATCCATATTTAGAAATACATCAGTAATTTATATGTGAGATTTTTTTTATTAAATTTCTTAAAATCAATTATATGCCATATAACTATAAATATAATATTAGGTACATAAAGATCTTGATCAAAAGCATAATTGTTAAGTGCTTGAAACCATTTTAAGGACGACTTAAATTATAAAACATTAAACCGATACTTAGAAAATACGCATCAATCAGTGATTGTATATATGTATATTTCACCTTAATATAACAAACTTCGTTATATTACAATATCTCCCGCGATATTGTATATATACTTTGTGAGTCGACATTTTCAAATGAAAAAAATCACCATAGAGTTCAAAAACCACTACAGGCTACAGGCTCAATAGATGTAAATAGTAAAGGATATTATTTAAGTACTAACGCCGCCGCAGCTACAGATTAGGTGATTTGAGATTTGAGTGCAGATTATGTTACAAACTTTTAAAAGTTTAAAAGTAACTAACCTAACCGAACCAGTGTACCTGCGGCAGTCTTGGTACATAAATACCAAATTCCCAGTGTATAGTCTTGATTCGTACTTCTTAATACGTTCATATTTTAAATTTCGAATATCTAAACAAAATATCCTCAATACAACATACTTTATATAACATATTAAATAAAGTTTCATTTTATTGACACATTCTTATTCTTAACTCTGTGGTCACAACGCATATTGGTTGGTTTTGCTGTAAGAGTGGCCAATCAGGGCCCGCGCTTAAAGACTTTACAATGTATCGATAGATTATAATATAGCGAAAAAAACTAAGAACTAGCGGTTTTTATAATCTTACGGTGACAAATACAATACAAATATAAGCTATTTATATAAAATTCACAATATATGACTGAAAACTGATACATTCCATCACAGCACATATACTAATTACAGTATTATTTCACAAAGTGTCGTGGGATAAAGAGTGAACAAAAAAATATAATTGACAAAAAAGTTCAAATTCAAAACGCAGATCCCGTAAAACGTTAACTTAATCCAATATTGATGGAAAATATACAATAGAAATGAGTGAAATGAAACTACCCGCGCACGTGTCACGAGGGCTCCGGCAGGCGCTGGTAGAGGTGCGGGCGCGAGGCGCAGCCGGGGCACACGTGCAGGGTGCTCGAGGTGACGCCCTCGCACTCCCAGCAGTAGAACTCGGTGCAACGCGCGCAACGATATATCTACAACAAAGTATGTTGGGCAGACCTTTTGGATTTGGATTTTCATACTCTAGTCTAAGCACTAGTTTGAAGATAAAATGGAATAACTTTAACAAAATGTATTCCATTTTCTTTGTTTGAGTGTCCAATATAATATGTTTTACACGAGGCATTAATAAAAATTAAGACACAGGACAGAAATGGAGGAGGCCTATGTCACAAGACCACCTGACCTGGTTGCATATAATGTGCAATGTAAATAATAAGCAAATAAGCTATATAGGTTTAGTAATATAATAAAATATAATATATAAAATATGCTGTAATTTGATATAAGAAACTTGGGTCAGAGAATAAAGGCTATTTTTGTTTTATTTTATTTAAGATCCATTCATAATAATGATCAACATAATATTTATAACCCATAGTAACGTATTCCGCGGCTTGGTAGTGTCTTATATACACAATACATTATATCTTTATTTAATGAGGTTACTAAGCCTAAATATTGGTGTCAACCGTCTTATAAGTACTACGCATTGACCTAAAATATACAAAAAAAAATAATGTTATCAAAATGTCGTCACCCTAAAGTGTAGTTTTAATTTTGTTATACAAAATAATTAGTACTCTTAATCTCAAAATATAATAAACTTATATTATACATCCATTTGACAAATAACAATATTAATAAATATAACAAAAAACAACGGCGTTAAAAGGGTAAATATCCTATTATAGAGTAACGACATTTAAATAAGTTAGTAACGGTGTGACTGACACATTTTCTTATTTATTCTGTCACAATCATACTGTTTCTTGTCTTGGTCTTTTTCCCGCTACTCACTTTTAATTATTTAAAAAAAACCTGTGTTTATTTTTCAATAATAAAAGTTGTTTCTCGATGGTTAGCTATTGATTTCGTTTCTTGTAACTTTGCAGTATGAGTGATTAACTTTTGCGTATTTTAAAATGTATGTCAATATTGTTTAAGTTGTAACAAGCGTATAAAAATTTTGACGTGGCTTGATGAGAACGTATGGCTCAGTGGTCAAAGCGCCTGGTCGTTTCCAGAAGGCGCGGGTTCGTTGTGGGTTTGATTTCTATTCGGAGGAATGTTTATTAAATTACGTATTACTATATTTTATTTATTTATACCACACTGTTAAGCTTTATAGAGTAAAAAGTAAGAAATAAATTATTTTTAAATGTTATTTTCTAGTTACTTAACATAACATTTAAAAAATCACTTTGCCAACATCATATTACAATCATTTCATCATATCATCATAGATTGAATATTTAGAGAAAAAATAATATAATATATTTATAAGCTGTAATGTTAATATATACATAAAAAAACTAACCTGTTTGTCGAGGTCAGTGAAAGATCTCAAGCATGCGAAGCAAAATTGTGCTTGGCCTTCATTGTTTAGCTCCTCGTAGGGGTCAACGGGAAACAGGTGATGATACGATCTATAAATATATATAAGTTAATATACAGTAATTCCTTACGATCGAAAAGTATAGGCTGCTTTGAAATTAAGGTTTTTGAACTTTTGCGCATTGTTCAATGGGGGAAGAAAAAAGGTAAGCAAAAATCAAATCAGCGAAACATAGCTAACATTAGGGCGGCCGCGACTTGTCAAACGTACTGCAGCCAGATATTAAAAATAATTTATACAAAACTAATTGAAGTAGTCAAGGACGCCAGTGCGTATGTAGAAAATATTTTTAAATAAAATAAAAAAGAAAAATAAAACAACAGGGTAGGCAGAAAAACACAGCAGGGTAGGCAAAGGGAACCTAGTGTTAAGACACTCCGTTCCCCACTTTCTGCCGAATTCTGGAGGCATTGCGTGTTGAGTGTCAGAACTCAACGCCGCGCTTTGCCTCGACACCAGAGCGAAGAAATGGAAATATAAATTTAAGTAAATATTTCATCTCCTCGAGTGGGGATCGAACCCACAACCAGTCGGTTTTACAGTCACACTTTGTGCCACTGCGCCACGACTGACTGGCTTTTTAGATAAACACATGAATGTGCTTCACTAAGCATATTGATTTTGATCCTCGGTCACTCTTGTGATTTTTTTACCTATCAAGTAAAAATTGTGAGAGAGAATAATAAAGAGACTTAAGCTTAAGACATAATAAAATTTGAAAGAGGGAGAAAATGAAATACTCATTATTCTATGCTATGTCATAATTGAAAATATATTAAATATTGATACTTAAATATCCGTCTGAAAAATCAGGCACGAGTCGAAGGACAGTCGTGTATATAACAATAGTGTAATATAATATTTGTGCCATATATGTGTAGTTGTCGGTACCTGGCGAGGTGCGGCGCGGACGCGAGCGTGAGGCCGCACGTGCGGCACTGCGCGGGCAGCGAGCAGTACTTGCTGCGGCACTGCGGGCACAGGTGGCCCTCGCCGCCGAGACCCTCGCCCTCCTCCAGGTGGCTGAGGGGAAACTCATTATTTTACCTTACTCTGTCTGTCCGTCTGTCACCAGCCTCTATCTAATTAGACTGTTGAAATTTTCACAGAGTCTGTAGTTCAACAAATACCAAAAAACAGAACAACATAAACATTTAAAAAATATGTTTATTGTATGGGAACTTGGAGATGATTTTTCTATCCTGTTGGATCCCGATAATGTATATCGTGGGTCATGGGTTCGATTTCCACTTGAAGAAATGTAATATTTCATATTTTCATTCTCTAGTGTCGCGGCGAAGTGCGACGTTGAGTTCCTCCACTCAAAACGCAATGCCTCGATAAATCGATGGAAAACGGGGGCTGAAAGTGTCTTAACACTAGGCTAACACGTTCTTTTTGTCCATTATGCTGTGTTATGAAGAAAAAAAATCACTCATTCGCGTATACATTTACTAGTATAAACAAACAAACACTATCTCAGTGTTTCGTAATTTTTACGAGAACTACCGGCGAATGTAGACGTGTTGCTAGTCTGTATTAAGGCTATGAGCCTCCAAAATAGATACTTAAGGTAAAATACCGACTACCTAAAAGCATACATACCACATACAAACAGTGATGGGAGGATCCGCATCTGGCTGTGTGACTTGCGGCGTGTGAGGGAAGCCCATCTTGACGAGGCCGGCGTCGAGCGCGCGCGCCCGCGCCGGCGGCGCCGTCTGCCCCAGCAGCAGCGAGCGGTAGTGGACGTCATCTAACACTACCTGGTTGTAACATTGATAAAATTATACCCACTCTTAAGGTCATACAGTCTAATTGGTCCAATTTTATATTTACATTAGTACAGGACGGCCAACAAGGCATGGCTCTAATAGTTATAAAATTATTCTATTGTTATTGAATGGTGTTAATCTTAATTATTATTTAAAAAAAATAGATAATAAAGCCGCACACGAGCGTGCGACTGTTAACGGGACGGTAGTAGGTTCTATTCCCATTACGGGGATTAAATATTTCACTGTAATTTCCTTGCGCGGCAAAGCGCTTTGGTAATAAAGGCAGAGCGCAGCGTTGAGTTCCGCCACCTAACATTTGTTAAAGCACTTGTTATAATGTCTTGAATATTATGCGAAAAGTGGGCCCTCTGTCTACCGAGATACAGCGAGAGGCTAAAAAAAGAAATTAGAGAATGTAAGTACTCCATAGTCTCCTCCAGTATCTTGACATAATTTCTTGCATATTCTCACTTCAGCTGCCAGTCCAATCACAGAGCATCTTATACCATCTGTTTTCAGTGTCTAAAACCAAATTTGAAAATAAAAGTTCAAAAAATCAAAGTTCACTAAAAAGCATTTATTCATTCATTTCGCTTCCAAACAACTTCACCAAATAAAATAATATCTTTTTTGTTTTGTTCGTGATTATCAAAAGAAGATTTGTAAAAAGTACAATAAAGCATATTTTTACAAAATGTAAAATTGAAATTTTCCCTCAAGGAATCACATAAGGGTTACCGTTTTTTATAACAAATAAGGCAGGCAATATAGGCAGAATTATAACTGCAGAACATTGATCCTTTGATCCTTTGGGATGTGCAATGTCTTCCACAAAATAAATAAATCACCATTGTTAACTAATATTTTTAATTTTGTATTACCTATATGTTTTTTAAAGTGCAATAAAAAATATAATAATACATTTGACTTATGTGAAAGTGTGGGCAACAACATGTTTATAATATTATTATGATATTACCTGTATAGTAGTATTAATATCTCCTGGATCACAAGTAGTGAGCGACCCAAATAATACTAAAAGTTCTCTTGATGCGTGACCAGGAAGAGGTTTTAATATTCTACCAGCCAGTTCTAGTGTGTTTTGCAACGAAGGCTCTCCTGTCAGTACTAAGTTGGATAAGCTGAAAGTTTATTGTAATTATTACTCTTAAAAAAAATTAAAAAATATATAAATATAAACTATATTCTTATATTACACAATATACTATATTCTCTTTTATTTTAAGTGTTTCTGAGTTTAGATTTATAAAGCCAAATGGGTAGGAAGAAAGAAACAATAAAGAAGCAAGTTTCTTTGTGATTTAGTTTTTTTCTAATGGTCAACTGAAGTTACGTCCGAAGTAAAGACCAAAGCCGTAGGTTTGGTTTCGGTTACAGTTTCGGCTGAAGACTTTTAGTTGTTCTGTTAAAATTTCACCGTCTATCGAAAGCACCCCTTACATTCTACAGGCTAACAAGCAACTCTCTGGCAACACTAACTTCTCGCCTGGAAAGCTTCCTGTTTTTCTTGAAGTTTGTACTGGGCGGACACTAGTTTTTTATTCTAATCTAATCTAGTTTCAGTCTGTATCCCTAGCAGGGTAGTTAGAAAAAGCGGAGCGCTTAGCGCTACAGCCTTTGCATACCTCGTTTGCCTCGTCTACTGTCATCAACCTTTTCATACATGCGCTCCGGTGGGTAATCATGCTTTTTACGTAACCTTCCTTCAGTGTGTTTTAGAAGGTCAACCAAGGTCTCTCCCTACCTCTCTGTCGCCCACCATATTTGATCATCTCTGCAGTAACTTCATCTGATCTCATAGCCTTACCACATGTCAGACTTTGTATTGCACTCTCAAGTACTTTTATATTGATTTCGCCATCAGCTACATCAAGACTCAGTGCTTCGCTGTTACTTGAGTCTGAAGAGTGACATTCATACATCTCCTTGTTAAATTCCGACCATCACTGCAAAACTTGAGGTTGTTCTGTTAAAATTTTACCGTCATTCAAAAGCACCCCTTACATTCTATAGGCTCTAGAAACACTAACTTCTCGCCTGAAAAGCTTCGTGTTTTTCTTGAAGTTGTTCGTTAACCTCTTATCGTCGTCGTCGTTCGTTTGCAGCTTATACTCTTTCTTTTTTTATGTCTTTCATACTTACCTGCGGCTTTATAATCCTGCCACGCTTTCTTATTTCTTTCTTCCTTTTCTTGCCACCATTCGTCGCACCATTCTGCTAAAGCCTCTTTTCCCATCACCACATACCTCTGTTGCTGCTTCCTTCATCAACCACTTAAGTTCCGCCAGCATACTTCAACCAGATTCACTGCTGTCTAGCTTCTGGGAAACTCTTTTTTGATTTCTCTCTAATCAGTACATTTTGAAAATTCCACCTTCTTATGCGGCAATTCGACTCCAAGTTTGGACACCTCGTGTAGCTGCATCAACCTGCAAATCCCTTATTCTAGCAACGACTAGATAGTGGTCTGTTCCCACCTCAGAAACACTCTCGTGTCAGCAATTGCGTTGTATTCTACCACTGCACTAACCAAGCGAGAGGACTATAATACACATCCCTGCTCGCTCTCTGATACGCCGCCCCAAAGAACAACCACGTTCCCCAGACAAATTGGGCGTGTCGTTGCCCTTTCGCTTGGTCTCAGTCACACAAATAGAAAACAACACAAAAACGTCCAAATCTCTGTCAGCCATTACATCTAATAATTCATTCACCTTCTGATCCATCCCTCCTCTTACACATAGCTATATGTAGACCTATCCTCCACCTCTCGCCATTCGTGAATGACATGTTGGGTGGTTGTCTCCATCACTGAATTTGTCAACACTTGACACACCAGTTGGTGCATCTGTTAACCACTTACCGTCAAATTCTGGAAGCATTGTGCGTTGAACGGTGGAACTCAACACCAGAGCAAAAAAAAATGAAAATATTAATTAATATAAATATTTTATTCAAGGGAATATGGGGATTGAACCCAAAATAAATCCCACTTACAGCCACACTTTTTGCCTCTGCACCATGACTGGCCTCTACAAAATTATATTGATAGATTAATATTATTTTGAAGTTACCCTTGTACTGATTTAATATGCTTCCTAACATTTCCTGAGAGTTCTGTAATTTTTTCAGCCCTTTTATTTTTTATGGCAAGTAGCCCTAACTGGCTTAATGGATTCTGATCAAAGAATTCTTCAACAAATTTTTCTAATAACTGTAACAAAAAATATTTCATATTTATGAAGTTCAAGTTATACATTTACTAAATAATACTAACTTAAATAATTGTGAATAATTTAACATTCAAGTTCTAAATATGTATGTATATTTTCTAGTTTTTCACTTTTTTTTGCATACCAGATTAAGCAACTTTCTGCCAAATTTTCAAACTCAAAGCAAAGTCAAGGGAGCAACTCATCTACTAGAGCAGCAAAATGAAAACTATCAATTCTCTCTAGTCTATCTATATAAATGTATATTATTAATAAATGTCATATAATGAGTGAATGTTAAGGGACACAACAAACCTTTAGAGTACATAAGAATCTTGTAGGTTTTAAATCTTGGCAATTCATAGGATCTGAACAATCAATAGCCACTAGCAAATGACGCATCATGCCGAGTCGAACAGGGCCTCGTCGAGCAGGAGCAGCGGCTTTTCGAGCAGCCTTCTGAGCGAATTCGGCAACCAATCCCTCAACCAAGCCATCTTCATCTTCTTTAATAGCCTCCCTAAAAGGAGTTTAAGTAATGGAATTTAATAAGAATGTCCTGACTTTTGATTTTTAAGTTATTCGTTTTTTAAGTTATGTAAACATACCAAGTTTTTTCATATCCAGTTTCCCACCGATATTCTTTAGGGTCCTGCTCGTCATCTGCCATTTTCAACTACACAATTTAATTAAAAAAGTTAACAATACTTTTTTACCTACTACAGACGTTGCCGGTTATTTACTATTTCTATTGACAATTATTATGAATTGTGACTTGTACCTTACTATGTTAACCTAATGTTTGAATTTAATGTCAATGTCAAACTTTCATTTTTTGACTTTGACAACTAGTAGTGCTGTATGAAAATGATGCTATGTTACCAGCATATATGTAAAGAAATGAAATTAAATACTTACTAAGCTTTACTCTGTATCCTTAGCGGGGTAGTCAGAGAGAAGGGAGTGCCAAACGCTACGATCTCGGCAAATCTCTTTCACCTCGTTCACTGTCATCAACCTATTTTCATACATGCCCGGGGGTTCTTCTACTCTTACCATTCACTTATCCTTTATAAATATTGTTTGCTATTTTTTCATTACTTATCTTTTCGCACGTTCTTCTACATTCTCACCGTGAAAAGTATGACTGACTTATTCCTAGTGGATCAGTGTATTTGAGGTCAAGTTATGGACACGCGAGTGCTAAGGGTACTGTCATGGGAACAGACGAATATGTTGTTAGTAGTTGCTAGAATAAGAGGTCTGTTATCAATTTGAAGAACACGCATGAGATGTCCATCCAAACCTCCATCCATCCTCCATCCAAAAATCCAAACACGTCTACTTTCTTTTCACCAGTATACCCATAAGGACGGCAACAGCATAGTCAAGCGGAAGCTTGTTAATAAGAATAAATCTATAGATTAATGGAATATATTGAACTACAAAAACAGTAACCTACGTGTAGATTTTATTGACAAAAAGATGACTTGATTCTTGATGATCTTGACATCCGTTGATGTTTGTTATGGATTCGCCTGTAGCTATAGTAGAGATTGCTTTTATCCCTGCACTAAGTCTATTTATGATAAATAAACGTTACGTTAATTATATTTTTAGTTTTACCTGCGGACAATACCTATATACTCCTAAAGTACCTCAATACTATGAATTATAATATTAATTACTATTTAATATAATAACACCAGTAGATACTTCAATAGGGAATCTTACTGATATCCTACACATTTATCTACCATTGGCAAACCTTAATTTCAAAGAGCTCACCAACTCTGCTACTTTGAACACCTAGGGGACAAGCTGTGAGAGGTGAAGAATGCCCTTCATCACAACAAGATGCCTGCTCCCCTCCAGTGTGTCTGAAAAGTTCCAGTAGAAAGACAACCGGCACATCTACCATATGTAAAAGGGGTTACAAACAAGATTGGCAACATCTTAATAAAAGTTTCCACTAAAATTACATTTAACTTTAACAAAAGAATTGGTTTACACCAATTCTTAAGACCAGTGAAACGTAATATTCCTTTGCAGAGTTCCTTTGCACCTAAAAAACTACATAGTAACTGTGGCTTAACATTGTTCCAAAAAAAAAAGAAGAATCGGTATTGCGGGAACGAACACATCTCTGATATCAAGAATGGACATATATCGAAGTCAGCTGTGTATGCGAAAAGAGCGGATGAACCCAACCGTTACATCAGATCTTATAAATCGCAAGCAAGGGATAGATTTGTGGCAACAGAGGATGAGGTGAAATACGCAGAGCAGGTGCTTTTGGTGCTGCGTTCTCTCTGACTACCTCGCTAAGGGTAATGCGAGATGTTAAAAAATAAGAATAATAAGGAATTACACAAAATACATACTGTATTTTTTTAATTCAATATACCTTTTAAATGTTAATCTCTCAAATATTTGTATAAACTATAGCAATGATTAAAAAGTAAAGTATATAATTAAATAAGCTTCACGCTATATCCCGCACACAGCAAGATAGGAAGGGGGAACCTAGTGGTAAGACACGAGTTCTGGAGGTATTGTGTGTTGGGTGGCGGAACTCAACTCCGCGCTTTACCTCGACATAAGAGCGAAGAAACTAAAATAGAAATGTAAGTTAACATTTTATCTCCTAGAGTGGGGATCGAACCCACAAACAGTCGATTTTACAGTCGCACTTATACAAGATATAGATATTTTCTGCTATATTTCTAGTGCATTCATATAAGACTTGTTTCAATGTTATATGCATATAACACACAGCTTTATTTTATTACTCAATTCAAAGTTGTGTATATTTTTTATTTTTACGTAAAAACCTACAGCTCAAACGGCTATACTATTTTCAGCACATGAGGTGCCGTTAAATTTTGTATAACATAGAAAAAAAAAGTTTCACGCTGTATTCCGCACACTACACGATAGGCAGAGAAAATCTAGTGTTAAGACACTCCGTTCCCCACTTTCTTACTTTTTCCCAGAATTCTAGAGGCATTGCGTTTTAAGTGGCAGATCGCAACGACGCGAGCCAGCGCGACGTCAGCCAGCGCGCGACGTCAGCTCCTCGAGAGGGGATCGAATCCATAACCAGTCGGTTTTACAGTCACACTTCGAGCCGCTGCGCCACGACTGGCCTCAAACATAGGCTATATAAATTTACAAAATTAAACTCAAAATGAAAATAAGGGAGCAATTGTCTATTCCTTACGGTAGCAATGTCCTAATAACTGAAAGCTACTTTACAATAATAAAATAGAATGATGACTCAGAGAAAGATTTATTTGTCTTTGCTTGTGACTCAGAGAAAGAAATCTGGTTAAGATAACCAAAAAAACATTAAAACAAGATTATTTTATTATATTTATTGTGGGTAAATCTAACATAAAGATACAAAAATAGATTAAATTAAAATGTAGTTTTCCATTCCACTGTCTCAAACATAATATAGATCCAATCGATCATAACTAGCTATCAAACTAATTAAAATTAACTGGAAAAGTTTACATAAGAGACTGTAATACTATCTAATGTTTTATAAGCGAGTATACACATTCAATTTTTCTTAAATTAAATAGATTTTGATCAGAGATTTCTAAGCACTTTTAATAAGTTAAAACCTATCACTTAACCTGTAATACAAATGCTCCATTATCTTTAATTGAACATAAGTGGTATTTTAATTAAGCAGTTTTTTAAAGTTTGTTTTGTTTGTTTACTATCTTTTATGACAATAGATTGTAAAAACTTACTTAAACCTAATCTTCTTGGTTGATCAACTCTGTAGCAAGACTGTTATTTAATTAATGATTTGTAACATGCCAATATAACTGTACACAAAATAAAATTGCCCTTTGCTACAAAGATGATCCCTACATTCACATTAATGTCAGGAATGTACTTTTTTACTCTGTTGCCGCCATAGCTCGTGCCTGCGCCCTGACTCTTTTGTCATACTCTAATCGATTTTGGCTGTAAATAAAAAGAAATAAGTTTAATGAACATAATTAGAAAATAGTCACAACTTTGTGTATTGTTTTTTAAATCTTTGTGAAAACAAGTGTTTAAGTAGACTAGATAAGGGATTTTGCTTTTTCTTTTCAGCTTAACAAATATGGCAGGATCAGCAATGGAAACCTACTGTTGAAACTCTCCATTCCTGCCAATTTTTTGAGAAATTGCAAGTTAAATTGTGGAACTCTACACTGACTTTGCACCATGACTGGCCTTCAAAATCCAACAGTTTCATATTAGATTCAGTTATAGTTATAGATATTTTTTTTTGTTTATATTGTAGGTGTAGAGAATCAGTCTATCTGATAGAATCCACAATGACAATTTACAGTGAATGACACAAAGAATGACAGGTACTGTCAGGGCAAGGATGTCACGGTGAGAATGAAGAGCATGCTCAGGTTTCAGCACTTCTAACAAATGAGTGTGAATGACAATGATGAAATGAGAAATTACAATGATGAAAGAATAAAATGAAAAAATATTTTTAAAGGAGAGGTAGGGAGAGATTTTGGTTGAGCTTGAAAACATACTATCAATAATACTGGATGAAGATTACATAAAAAGCATGAAGACCCTCCAGAGATTGATAGCAGTGGATGAGGCAAAAGAGGTGTGCAGAGATCATAATGTTTAGCATTCCATACTCTCTAGCTATATAGCCAGAGAGTATGGAAGTCAAGTCAAATGACTAGAGATACAGTTTAAAGATAAATAGTAGTTTTTAATTAAGGATATCCCATAAATTAAGTCATGTCAGTCAAAGTCATGGTCAGAATGTAAGAATGATTACAATATAAGCATCATACCAGTAAATTGTGTATGCTTCAGCTTGTGCGGGATCTTTTACGTTGGGTTCATTTAGCAGATCCTGAATACCAAGTAGAATTTGTTTAATAGTGATTGCTGGACGCCAATCTTTTTCTTCATCAAGTAGTGACAAGCATACTGTGCCAGATGGGTATACATTGGGATGGAATAGTGGTGGTTCAAACTTGCACTTTGGTGGGCTTGATGGGTAGTCATCTTTGAAAATCATTCTTAATTTGTAAAGACCACCTTCCCATGGCGTCTAAAAAAAATGTTTATTATTGCTATTGTCATATTAAAGTGAAATAATTAAAAGTAATACACTTGCTTGTTAAAATTGAAAGTTTTCAAAAGCATAAGCAGATTATTTTTGTTGTAATGTGTATCGAAATCAAAAAAAAATAATGTATTTTTTTTTCTTTTCACGTTTTTCAATAACTGAATAATATTTTTTATATACAAGCAATTTTTATCAGTACCGAATTAACAACATGTATTACTAAAAGTTCTAGAATAATAAAAGGCAAGTAATTGAACTTCATACTAACTCCTTTTTTGCCAGGAATCGCACATTCCCAAGTCATGAGATTTAATGATCCATCAGGATTTTTCATTGGTCTGGCAACGAAACCCTAAAAAAACGAATGTTTTATTTACTTGTAGAAATTAAATTTATTTTTCATAGCTATCATACGGCCACTTACAAAAGGATGGTCCTTCCGCCAGGCTTTTCTTTCTTCAGCTAAACGTGCACTTGCAATACCTGACATTGCCTGTAATAAAAAGGATAGGTAAATTTGTGTGAACGTAATATTTTTTAATATTAAAAAGATAACAACGTACTCTATATAATACAGTGAAACAAATACGAAAAATAAATTATACAGCGCGAATAAAAGCGTCCCACGATGCGTCAAGTAAAAAACCACAGATAATAACAGAATAACTATAGAACGACATTAGTATATAGTAGTTCATTTTATTATATAACTGATAAAAGAACCATTCTTTAAAACACGTTTATTTTTAACGTGACCAGACGTTGAGCAGACTTATATATATATATATAGCACCTTCACGCTGTATCCCGCAGAGAGGGTAGGCAGAAGGAACCTAGTGTTAAGTCACACTTTGTGCCACTACGCTACGACTGGCCTCTATATAACAATAAAAGTGATGTTATGGTAAAATAAGTTTTTCGCATAAAACAATAAGATAAAATTTATAAAAACATTTAAAACTAAAGCATTAAAAAAAAGCTACTTACCTAGCTGAAATGATTGTCCCAGGTATATACAACGGTCAAAAACTACGAGAGTAGTGTTTCCAATATTAACTTGAGCAGGTACAATATAATTATTCAACATGAACTTAGTCTTAATGTATATAAAAAAAATATTAATGAATATGAAACCTCCTCCTTCCTGAAGAGGAAAGTCACTTTGAAATAAATTTATTTTAATAATTAATTTGTCTATCATTGTGCAATATTATTCACATAAAATTATTCCCTTTAATTCGCGCTGAAATAAGTAATAAATATTTAAATACAAATACAAAGATTTTAATGTTTTTTTTTTTTCAAATAAAACACGCTAAATGAATATATGCAATTAATATATTAGACAGTAAAATAACAGGTGATTTAAAAATAGCGTATCGTTGTGTAACGTTTAAAAAAAAATATAGCCGTTGTAAACACACCTAAATAACATGTTATTTAATTTTTTTAAGAAATCGAAATTAGTTATAACAAAGCAACTTTATTTATTATTTTGACTAACTAGCTATAATAACTACTCATATCGTAATATGTTTGTTATAAAAAACACCATGTAATACCTATCTACATATTATTTTTAGTCTGTGGGTGGTCAAATTTACTTAGCACAAGCTATAGCTACGGATTAACAATACTGTAGTTATTGCTTAATAAAAAGTGATTAACTTATTAAGTGCCTTAATACTATAGCAATTAGGTTTATAAAATAATATAGTAAATTCCTTTTAAAAATGGAATTCTATCCAAACTAATTTATGTGCATTTAAGAAGAAATTGTAATTGAATGATTTTATAATATGATTTTACGTTTTATATAAATACTTATTCGAAATTTGTTACTTGAACTCATACATCAAAATTATTTGTCTCTTATCTACTAATCATCAACTTTTTGTTGTTAAATACATAGAAACACGATTGAAGGACACTATACTCTATAGAAGTAACGCCTCTTAAGTCTTAAAAGAAACATATATCCCAAGTTCAAGCTAATTTTAACTTTATATAATATATGTATTATCATTGGATATATTTATTAAATGAATTCATACTGTATTTATATTTCTTAGATTTTCTGTTATATACATATGCATAAATGAAAAGTCTTTGTAAAGCTATACAAATGGACAGTTATGAGGTAAAAAAATATTAGTGTAGTACTATAGGTTTTTGTATTACACTGAGCATAACAATTTTATAGAAATTACTTTAATATTTATATTATTTATTTTTATATTTAAGCATTTTTTTTTATTTTTCTAACTCTTACTGTTCTATTGTATCTTAAATTGAGTAACGATATGTAATAAAATCTAATACATACAAGCATGCGTACAGTACGAATTAAAATTAATATCTAATACTAGTTGTATGATTATATTCTTACAATAATATTAGGTCTAATAGAATGTAGATTTATTTTATTATATGGTCATATATATTATACGGAGAAATTAAGTTTTATCTCTAATAGTGTACTTGGTATGAATCTTAATTCAAAATTGCATTTCCATTATTTCATATTCCAAATTTGTTCCGCCAATGTATTAATTTAAATATAAATTATAAAACCTCTTTACACTACATTTTTAACGAATTTAGAAGTAACATTAATTTGTTGTTGAGTATTAATATATAAATTACATTTAAATGTTAGGAAAACCTATATAATCAAGCTTCTTATTGAACAACACATAATGTCGAATAAACATGTCGGCAAAAATATATTTTCGGCCAATTATGTCGTCATCACAACGACAGCAAGTCTGTTACGTTATGCCGTATAAATGATTTGTTCCTATTGGCTTGAACTATATCGTGGCCTCTCTGCTATTGGTGTATTTGATAAAAATTCGCAGCGAGAACGGACTATGTCGGTCTTTATCCGAGGGGCAGTGAGGTGATGTCGGCATATTTTTTTTTCATCATAAAGCGTTTGATGCTTGCTTTAGTTGTTCCGTTTTTCGTGTGCTTTAATGTGTAATTTTATAGAATAAAAAAAATATAATTTGACATTGTTTTGGTGAGTATATTACTAATATTAAAGAACATAACTTTAGTTGAATAGTAAATATTTGAAGCATATATTTATAAAATATATAAATTTATCACGGTGTAATAAGAGAAATGAAAGTCAATAAGCGTCGATTTGTGTTATGTGTCACATCGTTCAATAGATTACAACCAAAATATACGGTTTTTATATTAATAATTAAATACTGTGTAATTTATCCAATAACGCAACGATTATCGTGTAATAATTTACATAAAATGAATAAATCAAAAGAGAATAGTATTTTTAACTCGGTTTATAACTAATCGAAAGAGTTGGCGGGAACTTGATGTTTGTAAGGTTAAAAATTATTGCTTATTGATAATATGTAATATATTACGATTTTAGTAAAATATATTATCAAAACACACCAACACAAAAATGACAACAATGGAAGAAGGAGAATCTCCCACGGAGGAAATACCTACAGGGAATCCGGAGGAGTTAACGAAAAATCCTACTGCTTTAAAAGGTATTTTTTTTTAATTAAAAAAAACATTGCATCCTGCACACAGCAGGGTAGGCAGAGGGAACCTAGTGTTAAGTCACTCCGTTCCCCAATTTCCCCTGAATTCTAGAAGCATTGCGTGTTGAGTGGTGGAACTCAATGCCACCTCTTGCTTTGACACCAGAGCAAAGAAACATAAATATGTATTTAAATAAATATTTCATTTCCTCGAGTAGGGATCAAACACACAACCAGCTGCTTATAGTCTCACTTTGGGCCCTTTTGCCACAACTGGCTTCCTTTTTTAAGTTATTAGCAATTTCTTATAATTAAATTATAATATTTGTGTGAATCTTATGATAATATTTTTTACAGAAGCTCATGAAGAAATGGCTACTCTTGATGTACTTGTATGTGGCCAATGCCATTCAGCATTTCATTTTATTGAAGAATTTAAAGACCACAAAAATGCCAATAACTGTACTGGTAAATCTCCTGTTAGAGATAGTGTAAGTTTATATTTTATTTGAACACATACAAAGTGAACAAATTTAAGTGGTAAAATTATTCAATTATGACTATTTATCAATGGATTTTTTAAATAAAAATAGTATATAATAAAAATTAAAACAAGCAAATATTACCTTCATATCAACATAATGAATGTTATGTACTTATAACATTATTAATTTGGACAAGCACATATTTTCATATTTCACTCCTTTTTAGTAGTATATAAACAACAGAGTATATATATTTTTGGAGTTATGGTGTATTCCCCCTGCATAAGGTTATAGCATGGTATTTAGTTTTCAAACAATCCATTCCCCACTCAACTTGTTTTTACAATATTTGAGTCATTGCATGTTGAGTGGTAGAACTCAATGACAAGAAGACAAATTATCTTCTATATCAGAGTGATTAAATGAAAATAATTTATATCCCATCGAAATTAAACCTATTATCTTGCATTGACAGTCAGTATTTGTTGTGCTACTCAATGATGGCCTCAAATAATTTCGAATTTAAAGCTGAATTAATTTAAATTGTATTTAATATAATTACCTAACATTATCATAAAAACAAATATAAGAAAAATATTACATTTTATTACTTTCAGAATGAAAGTAAAGCACAGGTGTGGGCTTTCCTTCTATGGAAGTGTTCTTCTGTAAGAGATGGATCAACATCTAATGCAGATAACAGCTGGAAGTTATATCAACAGTGGTGCAGAATGCCGGAGGCCCAGAGGACTGCTTGGATTACAGCCGGGTCCAATGTACAGTCTTTGTCTAAGTTTGCACATGCTAAAGTAGTAAGTTTTATTTATTTTTAGCTTCATGCTGTATGTCGAATATAGCAGGGTAGGCAGGGAACCTAGTTCAGACACTCTATTCTCCACTTTCTGCCTAGTATTTGGGCTTTGCATGTTGAGAGGCTGAACTAGGTGGCACACTTTGTCTCTTGACCAAAGTGTAAACAACTCATCCCCCTGAGTGGGTATCAAACCCACAGTCATTGCGTTTTCTATTAGACACTTTGCCCAATGGCCTCAAGTAAGTTTGGTGATTTTTTAATAAAAAAATATTTAAAATTATTTTTAGAAAATGTTATAATGAACATCTTTTCCTATATAGATGGAGCTTAAAACTGAAGATCAGTTGGTGCCAGTACAAACAGCAGCACCTGAAGTTAAAAGAAGAGGTAGACCTAGAAAAGTTGCTAAAGTGGTAAATATAATTTAAATTATTTATACAAATGATGTAATTATAAACAAACATCTTTTTTTTTTATTTCAAAGTTATTAATATTTTTAGTATTATTTACTTAAAAGTAAAATGATGGCTGAATATGAAGTTGAAGTCTATAAAAAAAAATATCAAATAAATTATTACATTTTTTAATTTCATATGATCTTCTGATATTTTTTAAGTTTGGAAATGTATATGTACAAAAATATGTGATTGTAAATATTTATTACATTTAAAATGTGCCTTCAAGTATTTATCAAACTTAGATCGAAAAATTCTACTTTCTTAGATCGAAAAAAAATCGATTGAAGCTATGTTAATAATCTAATTTATTAACTTTTTTAATCTCTTCTTTTAGGAAGACAACGAAGCCCACCCTTCAGGTGAAGAAAGTGATGAAGTTAAAGCAAACTCTGCTCTAAAACTAGCTAATAAGCTATCAGCGAATGTAAGCAAAACCAGAGTAAGTAGTTTTTTATTTTATTAATCTGTATAATATTTTTAAAGTTGATTATTGCACATTACACTGTTATAGCTATATGTATATACAGCTTGGTAACATCTCACTGTAAATGTAATGGTCATTGCCTAGGAAAAGTTTCAGTTTTAGTTTTTTTTTATCTCCATTCTGGTACTGGTACAAAATACTGCATTGGTTGTGTCGTTCAGAACCCAGCGTCTCAATTTTTTTACGCTAGATTCTTTCTCCGTAACTAGAAGCGGAAAAATGTGACACTGGAACAGTACGGTTGACAAGTCAAGTCAAGCCACCCAAAAGTTAGTTATAGATAAAAAAATCGATTTATAGATTTCTCTTACTTTTGACTGAACAATGCTCAAAAATTAAGAAGACATAACTTTAGCACCGCCACGATTCACCGATCGTACTGTAAGGAAAATAATGATTCAAACAGGATCTGAGAGGCCAGTTGTGGCGCAGTGGCACAAAGTGTGACTGTATAACCGACTGGTTGTGGGTTCGATCCCCACTCGAGGAAATGAAATATTTCCTTAAATTTATATTTCCATTTCTTCGCTCTGGTGTCGAGTCAAAGCGCGGCGTTGAATTCTGCCACTTAACACGCAAAGTCGGCAGAAAGTGGGGAACGGAGTGTCTTAACATTTGGTTCCCTCTACCCTGCTGTGTGAGGGATACAGCGTAAAGCTAATTTAATTTGAATTAATTTTTTAATAGGATCTATCAGTGGAGTCGGTGCGAAACGCGCAGGAGCGCGTGCCGGCGGAGGAGCGAATCGCGCGGCGCTCGGAGCGCGAGGGCGGCGCCGGTGCGGAGGCGGGCGAGTACGTGGTGGAAAAGATACTGGCCAAACGATTCAACCCGCGGCGCAAACACTACGAGTACTTGCTCAAGTGGGAGGGCTATCCACAGTTAGTGTTGTTTTAAATTTTATATGCGTAGCTTTGATTTTTTTTTATTTTGGAAATTACTTAAAGATAATAGTCTAACTGCTTAATAAATGCGGCAGTCTATGGGTTTCCTCACTCGATAAAATGAAATATTTAATATTTACATCTCCTTGCTTTGTAGGAAGATTCAAAGTACAGCCTTGATTTCCGTCATTTACCACACAATATCTCCCGAATTCTTCGGAAAGTGGAAAATAGGATGTCTTATCGCTAGATTCCTCAGCATACCCTGTTATATGTGGGATACAATGTGAAACTAAATGAAAAAATATACAATTACAGCGAGCAAAATACGTGGGAGCCAGTGGAGAACATGGAAACTTGTAAGCATCTTCTAGAAGCGTTCGAGAAGCAATTGGCGCGGCAGAAGGAGCTCAAGGCACTTCGCGCGCAGCAACAGCAACAGCATCCAGTGCAGGTACAGATTTGATTTTACTATGTTCTTTTCTTTATTATCTTCTCGCTCTGACTCTAGTGGAATAGTTAAATAATTAAATTAAGTTGTGATTTTTTTTGTTTGCACGGAATATTTAGAGGGCATGTAAGTCCCATTAATCGCCCATTTCGTTGAACTTTGCATTTGTGTGAGTGTTTGCTGGTTTAAACTGGTTAATATTGCTTATTATCTACTGGCCTGAGGTGCGGCTCATCTTTTATTTGACGTAACAGCTTCTTGTACTTATAACAACGTTATATATTTAAATCTTAATATTTTATGTCTTTGTTCGTTTTATTAAAAATGAAAGAAAAATAATGATACGGACACAGTATAAGAATTGAAATATTTATATGTCCAATTGGTAAAAGAAGATGACAATATTATAATCACAATAATGTTATTGATGGTCACAACATATGAGAGAGAAAATTATAAGCATGCATGTCATGATTTTTTTTTCATCTACCGGATACGCGCAGCTTCGCCTGTTTATTTGCACCCATAGGGATTCACCCTTAATTAAAGTTGGTACCTAAATTGTACTAAACCATGAAAACACATGCTCAATTAAATATTTTAAAAAGTCTAATTTCAATTTATATAAAAATTAGTGCCAATTTTTTTTTTCCATACAATGTTTTAACTCTGAAATCACTCCCTCCTCCTCCCTTAGTGAGTTTGGACACATATTTTTTTCACAAATTATGAAAAAAAATATGTGTCCAAACTTAATGTTTCTACCATCAGCGGTTTCGACTGTGCCTGCGTCTATACCTCAGTCAGTGGGAACTTCTTTTATATATATATATATATATATTTATTTATATATATATATATATATATATATATATATATATATATATATATATATATATATATATATATATATAAATAAATTTATATAAATTATTTTTTATTTGAGACTAATAATAATTTTTATTTAAAAAAAAAAAAATTGTCTACTTTTGTGGACACTCAAACAAATGCCAAGATCTTCTTACTCCTCACTGGCTCTACCTTATTAAATAAAAGAGAAATAATACCTGTAATAATTTATAACAACAAAAAAATACGTTATCACATATTAATATATGAATTATGCTTTAGGTTAAACAAATGAGTACTCCAGTGCCACAAGTTGTAAAGCAAATGATAAAGAAGACTGAAAGCCCGGTATTAACACCAACTGGGTAAGCAACCAAATTATTTGTCTTATACTGAATACATTAAGACACAATCAAACATAATATAATTAATACTAGTATTTCATATTAGTCTTGCATTATTGTAATTAAATTATATTTAAATATCTAAAAAAAAAATTGTTTCTGATTATTATTGTGGTAATAATAATGCATTTTTAAAATACGATAGTTGTCGGTTCATTCCCTCTGCTTCTCAGTCAAGAGAATCAATTATTTTAATTTACTTTTTATGGTTAAACAAATCGTTGAAACACATTGAGTGAAGCAATGTCAGGACTAAGGCGGAAAGTGGAGAACGTAGTGTCTTTTCAGTCATTTCTCTTCATTCACTCTTAATTTTCTTATTGTATTAATAAACATTACAATGTATGAATAAAGATCCAGATCCTTCCATAGAACACATATTTGGTCCTTATTATTTATTTATTACTATATAAATAGTCGTCTACAACGCACGAGCAAAGCGCGCGCTCTGGACCAAGTGAAGGCGTGGTGCGGAGCCGACGACGAGCCCGGCGCTAAGCGCATCAAGCGCGAGTTGTCCAGCGACGACGACTTCTCCGATTCGGACTCCATGAGAGGTTTCACCATTTTATATGTAGCTTAGAACGCGACGATTGTGGATTTGATTCCTATGATGGCTAATGAATTATTTTCATTTACGCTTTGGTAGCATGAGAAAGCGCGGCATTGAGGAAACGGAGAGTCATTTACATTAGGTTTTCTCTCTACCTCTCTGCAGATATGGTTATTTTTTATTTACTTTGGTTGTGCAATGTGCGGATCAAATAATTGTGGAGTTTCATACTGTATATAAATAAAACTCAATAATTATAATTAAACTCTGGGACAGAGTACCCTCTTCCCTACCCACCCGGTGTCGCTGTAAAAGCCAATAGGGCTAACAGCATTAACCTCAGTTCGAAAAAAAAAATATATAATTAAATGAATTTCAGTTTTTTGAGATATTTATAAGTTAATTTTTTACTGATTTCTTATAGCTTCAAAAGCCAATTGTATGGATTATAAAATCATTACATTCTTCATTTTTTTTTAAATATTTTTTTGTCTATCGTATAGAACTAAACACAAGTTTATTTTGTTTTAAAAGTGATCTTAAAACATATATAAATTATAATATACAACCAAACTATTCTTATCTTAGCAGCCAGCAAAAGTGATTCATATGTATCTGAAGGTAAGTAATTTGCTTGAACTAGATCTTTTTAATTAAAGGCTGATTGAATTTAAATGAAAATAATAATATAAATATTTATTTATCAATTAAGTACGCAACTTTGCTAAGATTAGGTGTGAACTGTGAGGACTAACTATCCTGTAATTATCCAATATTAAATTATTCGATAAATAAATAAAATTTTAAATGTTTATGCACAAAAACATTTTTAATTATTGTTTTCAGAAAAGAAAATAATGAATGGACAAACTTCACCAAAGTCAAACATTGATCCTGAACTAGTGAAGTCGTTAGGACTAGGCGGCAAGGGCATGCCAAACATAAAGGGTGTTATTAAAGTTGATCCAAAACACATGCCTAATCTTACAACAGGTAAATAATTGAAATGCTAAGATATTTTTGTTTTATTTTAGCGTTGTGCTGGATCTTTTGTGAATATGTGAAGTACTATGTAAGCTAATAATTGTATAAAATTAAATATTCAATATAAACAAAAAATAATCAGGTCACATTGTACCCCGCAACCGGTGCCGGAACTCTACTCTCTCGCCACCAGAGCGAAGAAATGAACGAAGAAAATTTAAATTTAAATAAATAGTTCATTTCCTCGACTGGAGATCGAACACTCAACCAGTCACGTTCGTCCCCCTGCGCCATAACTGGTCTGAGTTTTCAAACATTTAATATGACTTATAATGAATGGTATTTTTATTTGTTGGTGTGTTTATTAAAAAGGTGTAATTTTTCCTTAATTTTTAAAATATTTATGAGTATGCTCATATTGTATGTTTTATTGTAGGTGTTTATATAATGTCAAAGAGCTCTGGAATTATGAAAATTGATTCTCCCGGAAAATTGGGTCCAGGCTTGAATATTGATCAAGAAGTCATTAGAAAACAAATAATGGCTGCTAAACAGGTAATATATATATATACATATTGAATAACATTATAGTAAAAAAACGTTGTGATATTGTAGTAGTTAACATTTATTTTGAATAAAAAATCAGCTTCACACTGTAATCCCGCACATAGCAGGGTAGGCAGAGGAAACCTAGTGTTAAGATACTCCGTTCCTCACTTTCTGCTGAATTCTGGAGACATTGCGTTCCGAGTGGCAGAACTCAACGCCGCATTTTGCCTTGACACCAGAGCCAAGAAATGGAAATATAATATTTCACCACCTAGAGTGGGGATCGAACCCTAGCCAGTCGATTTACAGTCACACTTTGTGCCCCTGCGCCACGACTGGTCTCAAATCTAATTTATATTTTATTTTAAATAATTTAAATAAAATAATAAAAATGTAATTTTTCTTTGTTAACAGAAAAAAATGGAAGAGGCCAAAAAGACTCCTACATCTGCTTCCTCACAAGTAAATACCATTATCTTATATATTTTTATAACATTTTTTTTACAACTTAATAACTAGGAGAAAAAAAGAAGAAGAAGAGATACTAATATGTTTTTTAAAACATTTTTTAACCTTAATAACCATTTTAAATTCATTTATTATTTAAATAGATAAGAAAAACATATGGTTCTGGTGGTCAACAAGTAACAGAGAAGACTATAATTACTCCTTCAGGCCAGAAGATAATACAACGCACTATACAACGACCCTACGGTGCCTCCGACGGGAAATCCCCTGTTACAATATTGAATAGGAAACTAGCGCAGGTAAATTAAAGGCTCTAAAGGTATTATTATGGTATTTCAATTTTTTATTTTGGGGCTTTTCCGCAAAGCAAGGTAGGCAAACTTTTATGTATAAACTCTATAGAATGATAAAATAAAAAAAACTTCCAACAATTAATATGCTAGTTGAAAAAATTGAGAAGAAAACAAAGTACTTACAGTCGCAGGGAGAGGCTCTCAGAAAATTGTTTGTAAGCTGCACATAATGTATAGCCTTAGAAACACCCTTTAAATGCACACCTTCGTTGTCCAAGCTACTCTATTTACCGAGTTTGGATTGTCTTCGACGAACATTGAAGACAAGTGGAGATCTTTTAAAAAAAGTGTTATTTCAACAGGGCGACAGTCTAGTACGCGGCGCGGGCAGTCCGCGCGGAAGCGGGCGCGGGCGCGGGCGCGGCTACTCCGTGTCCACCGCCGCCGGGAACATCGTGCGAATACGCGAGAAGCCCATAGCTCTTGAGTTTGATAAGGTGAGTCGACATATTAGTTTTTATGTTCTGTATGCGTGGCCGTTGTTGTGCAGCGGCACACCATATGACTATAAACGCGATAGTTGTAGGTTCGATTCCTGCTTGCGGAAAAGAATTATTTTCATTTTCCCGCTATAGTAATAGGACAAAGCTCCGCGTTGTCTTGAAAATTGTGATGCGTCTGTGCGTGCGCCTACCTTTTGCTATTCTATTCGCGAGAAATAAGTATTTAAACATATACACGCATATGTACGTATGTGGCAGTGGGAGGCGTCGTCGGAGTCGTCGGACGGCGTGGAGGACCCGTTCCCGCGCGAGCTGGGCCCGCTGCCGTCGCCCAGCCCCGAGCGCGAGCTCACGCTGTGCCCGCAGTCGGGGCGCCGCCTGGCGCGCGCCGAGGGCGAGCCCACTCCGCCGCCCACGCCGCCGCCGCCCGCCACGCCGCCGCCCGACAACACGCACGCCGCTATGCTCATGAAGGTACGCCCTATTTTATTTTTATTCTTAGGTACGATGCCACGCTAAAAAGTTGCTAGGATTTCTGAATATTCGCGCATAATGCATTTTGGAAGAAAACAATCAAAAGTCCTAAACTCAGATCAACTGTTATGTACTCTTTATTTTTTTTGTATCGTTGATTAGCGATGATCGTAGGCCGTTGTGCTCGTCGTATCGTGCTTAAAAGAATATGTTTATTCTGTTTTTTTTTTTCATAAAATCGATGTTCACGTTCGATGACACCCGACACGCCCACCTCTTTATGTTTCTTTCCTTACTTTTATTAGTGATAACCCTTTGGTCATACCTATGACGAACTAAACGTCCGCCGCCTGATAATATAGTAAAAGTAAGATACTCTTTATTGTACCAATTAATTGATTATAAAAATATCCGTAATTATGTGTAAGTAAAATACCACAGTAAGTATATTTTTTTTTTGAGCCTATATTAATAAATTGACCGTAGCGAATAATAATAATGCGTAATAATAAAAAAAATATATATGTACAGTATTTTTTGGGTATTATTTATAAATACATTGTTAATTTTAAAAAGTAAAAATGGAGATAAGTTTATAAAATAAATAGTATAATGCTTATGAAAACTAAATAAAGAAAAACAAATGTTAAAACTTGTAAATGCGTGCTATGATTTTGGATTAACTATTTTGTGTATTAAGGTAATATAGAGTAAATTGTCATTTTTATGTTTATCTTTTTATAATCTGTTTGTCTAAGGTTGAAATTTCCCCTGGGGGTACGACAGGCATGCTAGTGCAAGGAGATGGAGCACAACCCTCTCTACCAGTACTTACAGATGAAGATGGGGTAAGTTCTAACTATAATAAATTGTAATAATTACATATTGCTAATGAAAAGAAAGATTTTTTGTCCAATAACTATTTACGTTAAATTTTTTTGGTCTTCTTTAATTCACATGCTTTTTACCCGAATGTGCATGCTTTAGTCAGTAAAGTAATTAATATACGAACATGCGTGAATTATTCAAAATACTTTTTTGACTGAAACATGAATTTTAATTGTACTTATCGATTGAAAAAAAATGTAAATTTATAATGATTTATTAAGATTTTAGAGGATATAACTATTACATATTTTTCAAAATAAATGTGATACTATTTGAGTGTAAGTATAAAAAACATTATTCACAGACGGAAGTTAAAGTGGAGGCGAGTGCGGTGAAACAACTCCTGGAGGAGGGCGTGGGCGTGGACGAGGGGGAGGAGGTCGGCTTACTGCACGCCGCGCACCCACCCATCATGATACGGGGCGAGGATGGTGTGCTTTACCAAGTTAGTATATTATTTACTAAAAGCTGTTATGTTCATAAATTATAGTTAGTTTAGATTCACGATGTATTTTAAGTTTAGTATGACAGATAGGACCTGAGGGAATATTGTGTCTACTTATTTGTCCGCTTTTCTCAACACAACTTACTTCGTCGCCGTTAGTAGCTTCCTTTAGAACCCACATACTGATAATTTTCTGTAATTTGATCATTCTAAAGTGATTGTTGATGCCTAATTTAATATTTTTATTTAAACCAGGTGGCAGGTGAGAACGAAGCTGGCCAAACACTGCTAGTAGCAGCTGAGGGCGTGGAAGGCGCGGTGGAGGGTGTCGAGGGCACCGTGGAGGGGGAGAGCGAGGGTGTCATGTACGTCACCAGAGAGGATGGACAGGTGATTAATGTAGTTTCCTTCACGCTTTATTCCTTATGTAGCAGAGTAGGCACAGAAATCCTACACACCGTTAGGCATAACGTTTTGGCCCCAAGTGGGGAGCAAGCCCACAATCTATGAAGTTTACAATTAGAAATTGTCTCTATACGTCACAATAAATTGTCATACTAGATTTTTCACTCCCAGCCAGTATTTTCTTGAGTTCTCACAATAAAGATAGGGGACTAGTTAATAAAACATGATATTCGAGTGATATATTTTATGGATTACTCCCACTGATTAGATTTTTTTCAAGCATTAATCTTCAGCAGAGTTAGCAGAGGCACGAACGGAGTGCCTTAGCACTAAGTGCACTAAGTGCTGAGGCACTCCGTTCTCCCACTTTCCCGCCGAAATCTCGAAACATAGTGTTGATGCGTAGCGGAACTCAACGTTGCTCTTTGCGTTGTTACCGGAGCGCGGACTTGTGACAGTATTAAATTTTCTTTGCAGACATTACTAGTTGCCACGCAAGGTGTCGACGGCACTGTTCAGGGCGTGGAAGGAGCGGTCGAAGGAGAGGCTGAGGGAGTCACGTACGTCACGAGAGAAGACGGACAGGTATTTATCGCTCATTTAGTGCAACAATGACGTAATTTCACTATTTTAAATTAAAAAAGAAGCGTTGAAATTGGTTCACCCAGTTAAAAGTTGTCTGGTAACAAACTAAAAAAAACTGTTCAATTTATAACCCCCTTTTCGTAGAGAAGTCAGTTAAAAATGACTAGTTTCATAACAATCTATAGTCTATTTATCTTTTTTATATTTTTTCGTTTTGTATATAATAATTAGAGTGAATTTTGTTCCTGTAAAAGTAGTAACTATATGTAATAAGTGACATTTGATGTGTAATAAATACTATTATTATTGACAACAATTGCAGGACGTGCTAACAATAGACCCGGCGCAGCTCGCACAGCTGATGCCGGGCGGCGAGGCGGGCGGCCTGCAGCAGGTGGCCGTGCAGGTGGAGGGCGAGCCCGGAGAGGACGCCACGCAGGTCATCGCCCAACTGGTGCAGGCTGACTTACCATCACCAGGTAACGACGACCAAGGGTATCGGGTTAAAGGGTTACCAAAAGGCTATTTTGTGATAATTTTAAAAAAACAAATTTGTAATATATAAGATGTTAGAAATTTGTTTTTGTTAGAAAATAACATACAAACGTAATTCGCCCAATTAATCATTTATTAGAAACACTAAGGCCAGTCGTGGTGCAGGGGCACAGGTCTGTAATTGTAAATTCGATTGGTTGTGGGTTCATTCCTTACTTGAGGAAATGAAATATTTGTTTAAATTTATATTCTCATTTCTTCGCTTTGGTGACGAGCCAATTTCGTGGGGCGTTAAGTTTCGCGACTCCACATGGCAATGTCTTCTGAATTAGGTGGAAAATTATATATTCCCCCTGCCACCGTATGCTGTATGCGGTATACAGCGTGAAACTGAACTGATTCCCGATGCAACTATCGTGATGAAGTCTGACTTATGATAGTTGTGGGTCATTGCCCACTCAGGATTATTAATTATTTCATTTACCTCGCTCTGATAAGACATTGTGGTATTCATTTCAATTAATTCTCAATGTTTTATTCTCCATTATTTTATTTAAATAAGTAATCATGTTTAGGTGGTACTCGGCGCGTGGTGCTTCTATTACCAGATGGCAGCTTCACAATGACGGAACTTGACAAAGAACAATATGAATCAATCACAGAAGCCAGTAAAGCGCAAGAATGATCCAGTGAATGTGATGGTGCCCTAAAAGAACTGAATTTTTTGCAAGTGCTCTAAAGTGGTTATATAGTTAATTTTTATTATAAATCGACAAAAACTACATGGAAGAAAGTAATGTAATTTTTTTTAATTAAATAACCAATATTTTTTTATCTAGGTCCATTCAAGTATGCATGGACTCAGATGAGACCAGTTTTATTGATATTCCAAGGATCAAATAAATATATTAATTAAAAATTTATATTAAATAAAATTTCGTTTTATATATTTATATGTTATTCATAAAGGAACACTTCTTTGGAAATTCAATAAGTTAAAGTTACAAAGAATACTAAGCCATGGCTAAGCTTAGATAAATGGTTTCGTTGATGTTTCTTTTAAATATTACAGCTCATAAAATTCTAGAAATAATTTTAAGATTGTAAATAGTAATTAATTTCTTAGAATTAGACAAATTCACTTATTTGTAAGGTTGCCTTTTATAAAAACAATACAAATATATTAAGATTTAAGGTTCTATAAACATAGAATTCAGATTGAGACGTTACAAGGGGAAACAACGACGATGCTCCTTCTCCTGAGCTGAAAGCAAGTGATTATATCATTATATATATTCTAAATGTACTAAATATTTTTAAATATACTGACTGTAAACGCGGCGATCGTAGGTTCAATTTCTACTTGGGGGAATTAATTATTTTCATTTCTTCTCATATTATAACAAGACAGTGTTAGTATCAGAGCGAAGAAGCGCAGTATATGGTTATGCTGAAGTGTTTAAAACACACCGTTACCGATTTTCCGCAGAAACTATGTATTTGTCGTGTCACATGCCGAAACAAAATTTCAGCAAATTGGTATATTTTTTTTGTTAAATAACTATACTATTACTTTTTTTAGTAGGTTTTTTAAGTGGGGAGGAAGCAAATTTGCAGATATAATATAATTAAATGTGTGTCAATTTATTTGTTATTAATTTGTTTAATAACAAATAAATTGACTTGCACTTATTTGAAAAATATTTAAAATAGCTATTAAAATCATAAAATAAAATCGTGATAGTGGAGGATTGTTTTTTTTTAAATGTTCGACTGAAAACGCAACTGGTTGTGGGTTCGATCCTCACTCCAGGAAGTAAGATATTTATTTAAATTTGTATTTTCATTTATATCTTAAAAAATCTACAAAATACGTTATTACAAGAGATAATTTAATAATGTTAATTTCATAAGAAATTAAATAGCAAAAATGATTTGTCTCTAATTCTAATTCAATCTATTTCTTGTACTACAACGGTACTACAGTACCCTCTCAATGTACCTAAATTATATGATTTAAATGTAAGATAACAAAAATTTTAAACTCCTCTATTTATTTTAACGATGTAATTATTTTGAAGCTACCGTGGAACAGCGTGTCAGCAACTGCAAACGCGACGATTGTGAGAGACAGAATGTCTTGACAGTGAGTTCTCTCTGCCTATCCTGGAAAGAATGAAAACGAACGGGAATCAAACCGACAATCGTCGCATTTACAGTCAGAAACCTTGCGGCTGAGCTACGACGGCATATAATAGTTTTTTCTATTATTGTAAATATCCTCCACACATTAGACGTGCTCATTTATCATTGTATATAATCATTATTTCTCTTACAGACAGTGCATTCTGAACTTAACATGTTTAACGGTTTTTTTATTATGCCTAATTTATAATTTAAAGACTTATTTTATAAGAGTGATTTTTATTAAAATTAATTTACAATAAACAGTTTATTATATTACTTACGTGTTTTATTTAAAACTTGTATTAGCAGTTAAATTATTATATGATATTCGTTTGGGTCGTGATATGTCGATCTCATATCCATAAATCGTGTAGCTATTATCTCTCACTGAGACCATTGTGACGACTATATTATTAAACACTTCTAGGGTTAATTTTGTAATTATAGAAGTAATTTTTTCTTGTCGGTCTATTCGCCAAATGATAAACACTTTTCGTTGACATTAAAACGAAGGAATTGGAAATTCTAATGGAGAGAGGACCTACTCGAGCCGGCCTGCTAAACTCTCAAAGATATTAGCGCGAGTAATATATAAAATTTCACATAAATCTGTCCGGTAGTTTAGCTTGCAGATATTATTTACTTATCTATAGATAAAGAGACGAAGCAGGAAACGACTGACGTGATTCGGAATTTTAGGTTTATTATTAATTTTTTTTAACATTCTAATGGTGTTTTATATAAATAATATATTTTCGTAATAACAGACCTTCCTTGTTTTATTAACCAATAAAACACAAGGAATGTCGCTATTTATTTTATATGTCGGTAGTTTGTCGTATACATGTATACACATAGAACCATATTCCGTACTTCCCACTTGTACCAGTACTTGATGGCCTAATTATTTTTCATTACCAGTGCCCGCCGCGTGGCTTCGTCCGCTTGCAAACTTCGTCTTTTTTATTTGTTAGCCGATGAAATACACACTAAACTTGAAGCTTAGTGAAGCTTGGCAAAATCCAATAGGGACAATTTAAATCTGTTAAGCGCGTTTCTCATATTAACGTGAACAAACACACAAATTTTCAAAGCATTGTTTTGGGATCTGTTTCTGTAACATCAATAGAACCACAATTAATAACTATACATTTTTTCCTATGTCACTTATATAGATTGATTAAACGGTTTCCAATGTGTCGATATTTAAAGGGGGACGGCGCGTACGCAGTCCCCACTACCAAAAATTACGCGTCCGAGTTATCCACATTAGGGATAATCGCAGAGGTCAACCCGACCGCAGTGCAATGGAAGGGCCTCGCTCTGGGGGAACCGCCTTCTTGATCACGGTGTCCCCTACGCCAGGTAAGTATGCTTCATTTTCGGAATTTTTACGACGTCATGTTTCGCGAGAAAATCTTGCCAGCGCGATTCAGGAATTGCACTTATTGGTACAACGCCATCTATTGACACATGTGACTTAAGAAATATCAAATCATTTGACTTGTAAATGTCATGGTCACGTGGAATTAACGTCATCAATGTTTAACCAAATATATAATTAACTAAAGGTACAATTACTTCGTGAAAACGTCAATCTCATTTGACTAATCGTAGAATAATTTATTTTTTTTTTTGCTAATATTTTTTTATATGTCAACATGGTAGATGTTAATAACAATATAATATAAAGATTGGTAATTAATTTTCAAAAATCTAATACCATATTAAATTAGACAATCAGACTTCACATTTGATTTAGTAAACTTAAAGCAAAATTAATATCTTACAGTTGCAGTCGTCGTGATATTATGTTTGACACTGACGGTCGTATCAGCAATTTTGAATCTGTACTTGTCACTTTGTCTCTTTGGGTATATATGATCTGTGTATGTGTCTGTGCTTTTGCTATCGTTAAGTTGAAACGTTTGTAACTTAAAGACGAAAGTGTTTCTTTTCATGTTGCTTAATGACATGGTAGTTTTTGAATTTCTTTTGTATGAAAATTTAAATATACAATTGCAAAATATAATAAAACAGAAGTTATTTCAGTGGATGTTTTCTTTTGCAGATTCGTGACTTTTTTACAAATTGACAAACCTCTAAATATTTTAAAATATTTAACTAACATACTATTAGGCTAAAGTTACATTTTGACTTTCCAAAATATGTTTTTCGGTGAAAAACTATGAATCAGCCAATGAAAATTTTGTACATAAATGGCAGAATCAAAAGTTGTGTGTAAATTTTATTTTGAGAACATTTTACAAAATCGCAATATATTGTTTAAAAAAACTTTATTTTCTGCAAAAAATGGGAGAGTTTTGTATATACTACCAGAAGAGTTGAATGAATTGCCACAGTTGTCTCAAGATGTTAAACAGATTGACAGGCAATATATCAAAATGATTACTTTTATTTATGCACCTTCACTAAAATCACTCTTAGAAAGTCTTGTAACTCTACCAAATTGGCAACATATTCCATCTACAATAATTCTCGACAGTCTAACTGATTATTGCAACAGAGAAAAACTTTCAAATGCCTGTGCAATTATTGCTTTTTTAATTGATACAGTCAAAAGTTGCTCCAAAATTTTAAAATCAACTTGCAGTTTACATATTTCTGCACCAAAAGCAATATTAGGTGAAGATATGTGTACTTTATTGGAGGAAATATATGGTTAAAAAGTTTATTGAGAAAAAAAATAAGTTATGAAAATAAATTTATATAACCATTTAATGTTAAATATTTGTCAAGGATTATAAATAAGGTTTGATATTTTAATTATACAACTTAAGTTTCTTAATTATAGATCAATCATAGTCATATTGAAATATTATTAATTGGTATTGATGTTCTTGATGATTCCATGTTTTTATAACTGACGTAAAGTTCCCTCTGGCTACCCTCCTATATGTAGGATAAAGCATGAAGCAAAAAAATAAATAAATAAAATATTTGAGGTAAAATAATTAAATGAAATGAGAAAAAAGTGAATATGAGGGATTATCTAAAAAAGAAAGTTTACATTTTTTAGATATTTATACATTTTTAGTGAAATCACTGAAATATAGCAGTGCACAGAGATATAATTGATAATAACAAGATGCTGAATAATATTGCAGGCAATATGACATCACCCTGTTTGAATTTAATGGCTAAAAATTGTTAAAATAAAGTGTTTGAAGTAATGTGTTGTTTTCTTTTCAATTGCACAAATAATTACATCATTTTTAATAATACATTTAACCAATTGTTGACATATCAATTTGATAAACCCATGTCTTTGTAACAAAAAGTTAATGAATCTTATCTAAACTTTAATACAATATACAGCAGAAAAAACACAAATATTGAAAACAAAAATAGGTAAAAAATGTAATAGTTGTGATTTCCTTTGCCTAATTTAAGAACTCTTCCCATTGTTTTCCCAAGAAATCCTGAACTCCTATCAACGTCATCGTCTAATCCTCTTAATATCTGATCTTGAAGACGAACTTCATTTCCAATTTCTATCGACATATGTTTTAAAGTGCTAATTTTTCCACTAAGCTCCTCAGCCATTCGTTCATTTTCATGCTCTAAAACATCATCTGTAGGAGCCCTTGGTATGGGCTGATACTGATAACCTTCTCGAGCTCGTCTCATGTTGGTAATTCCTCGTCCCGCCGTGTTGACACGTAATTAGTTTGATAATATAAAATTTGCTTGGGAAGCCCAGAAATATCTTTCTTCACGACTTTATTATATTTGTAATTAATTATTTAATTTATTTCTTGTTATATGTTATGAACGTCTTGTAAACTTTGTATTCAATGTAAAACTTGCGTGATGGAGAAATAAACACATCAGCAGTCAGTTGCTAGTAAATGTCAGTTTTCATTGACAAATGACATCTATGACCACAGAACACATATATCCAAAGCGTAAAAGAACACGCATGCCCAAACGTATATCCAAATCCAAATAACACAATACATATACCCAGGGGTCTATGACGTTGATTATTGGCGGATCATTAATTTGTTACCATAATAAATAAAATATGTTAAAACATTTAAAGATATAAATTGACTGTATTTACAGTAATAACTCACACTTGACTTTTTTTGCAGAAATAACTCACCGTAAAATGAGATCAATAGAGACGTTAGTCTTTTTTTTACAATATATCAGACTAAATACAAAAATGATTTATATTGATGAATGAATTAAGACTTCAATATACACTAGTCAGTAAAAAGTTTTTAATTCCCACAATTTGTCGTAAAATATTAACCAAATTTTGTTAATCGCCAACATTATAAGCTCACCGATTAAAGGCGAAATGGATGCGTATCAAACATAACAAACAATAATATTTGTATGTGTTTGTAAGTTCAGTTTTACATGAGTTTACTATATTATCTATACTTTTTTTGTATTTATGTCAGTATTTTTTATATATTTTTTCAATATGATATAATAAAAATATTTTACATCATATTGAAATTTAATATGATAAGATAAAAATATATTTATCAAAATTTGTATTCTCTGATTTGGATCCAAGCAATAACATAGACTGGTGTTGATAACAGGTAAAATGTATGATATTAAGACGTTAAAATTTTATATATTTATTACTAGAATATGAATATGATCACGTATTTCAATAAAAGTACATTTCAAAAAAAAATTATATATATTTTATTAATATTATAATACAACTATGTACAGTATTAACTAAGGCAATTGACACCTGTCTTAAATAATTACATACTATACAGTCTGAACAATAAGCACATAGACTTTTCAAGTACAATCACCATAAAAGAAATACATGATGAAATTGAATATAATTAGTCTTACCATAAGTCAAATCTATTTAATTTTAAAAGTAAAGGGGATAGTTTACAGTCCTAGTACATAATATATAAAAAATAATTGCATTGATTTATCATTCATGTAGATTCATATTAATGTACGGATAGAAAAAGCGTGAACAATAAATACATACTAAATCTTTGGCTGCAAGGCCCACGGTAGTTCAAATAACGCTATTAGGAATGATGTACGGGGCCGCCCACATTAGGGAGATTCCAGTTGAAAAACATTAAAAAACATGAATATATACAAATGGTTGACACATGCTGTGTTCGACACTGACAAGAAGACCAGCTATTAACAAAAGTATAGTGATGCTACATAACTTTGATTTTAGCAAGAATTCGATATGTTATAATAAATATGTTATAATGCAAATGAAAACAGTGATAACGACTAAACATTCACTACAAGTACCATCCGGGATCCATATTATATCACTAGGCGGTTCAGTCTTATAAGCCGCGATACAACATCCCATTGCATGAGTTCCAAATTATTACACCAATGTAGCACTAATTAAATAAGAAAAGACAATATACAAATAGTTTTGTGGTTGTGATACATAACATTGTAATATGTTTTAAGTATTTCTATATGTTCAAATGAAACAGCATCGCGGCATCTACTAAGCGATTAGTTCGACGACGATATAATATTATATACATACATAATACAACATAGAACACAGTAGAGTGTCGATTATCCGAACTAGTTGCCGGATCGATGTTCGACATTTCACAAAGAAGTGAATATTTATATCTTTACTGACAAATAGGAATTAAATAGTAAGCATAAATGTAGTCTTGAAACAAAAAATATAACAGGTTGCTTAAAATTTATGTCAATTGGCCTATTTTTGTTCCCTTGATAACTTATACACGCTTATACTTTTTGTTTATTTTTCGCGGCAAAACTCACATAGGGTGCATGTGACACCATTTCAAAGCGAGGCGCGTGAAGGGGTAAGGACGTGTGACTTGGGCGGGCTCGGCAGTCGGATAAACGGCCGTCCCGTTAAACGACTTTCAGATAATCGACACTGTACAGTGGACAAAACAAGTCGTTGGAATTAAGCACGACTATGTTTCGAGCTCCTAGTTCCATATCGTCATATATGCACTGGTACGTGGAGAAGTAGTGCGTCCAGCTGGGGGAACTCCTGCGAGCACATGGCACACCTAAACGGCCCCTCGTCCTGGCCGGTGGGGGAGGGGGGAGTGGGTGAGGGAGGAGAGGGTGAGAAACTTGTGGGTGGAGTCTGTTGCGGAGGCGATGGCGAGCGGGGGCCGATAGCTCGGAGATCGTCTGCCGGCCGTCTCGGAGGTCTTCGACTTCGTACCTAAAACATCAACATTTTAAAGGTAAAATAAATAAAATGAATCAGCTTCAGGATGTATCCCGCATATGGCATGGTAGGTAGAGGGAACCTTTCCCTTTCCGTTAAGACACACTGTTTCCCACTTTTCGTCAATATCTAAAAGGAATGAAAATATATATTTTTTAATAAATATTTGATTTCCTCGAGTGAGTATCAAATCAAACCCACAACCAGTTGATTCTACAGTCACTCACTTTATATCCTGCGCCTTAAATAATATTAAGAGAATGACGTATAAATAATTATACAGCGCAACCTCAATTTATCTATACTGACAACGCTGCACACGCCTCATTCTCGAAATCGAGTCGTAAGTAATGGCGGCGATGTTGAATTGCAATAGAACGAGATTGTATGGTTTTTCGAGAATTTTAAAGCGGCAGAGGTCATCAACGTTAAGTAGTATTTTTGTAGTAGTAGGTGACTACATTATTGGTATATATTCGCATTGCTATTTATTTGCGATTTAAATGAGTAGTACCTTTAATAGTATGTGTTTACGTTATTGGTATCAATGTGTAACTGCGCACAGATTATCCATATAAACATCGTGAAATGAAAAAAAATCCTACGTCTAAACTGTTGAGGTATCTTGATGGAATGGAATGGAAGCGATTCCACCATGTATAGAGGTAAATTATACTTTTTTTTATATTTTGCAAGATTGAAAATTCGCTATAAATAGGTTTAGAACAAATGTATTCGTAAATTAAAAATATATTTTGTACTACCTCTTACAGGCACTCTTAGGGGATCTTTATATTGAGGGTTATAAGGTTACATTATATGTAGTTTTAAGTAGTTAAAAAGTAGCTATTTACTACTCGAATAGAGTATACCTTATACATTACATATTTTTGTAAACGAAATAATATATTTGAAACATGAGGCAAGTGATAATCAAGCATAGAAATAAAATAGAATAAAATCCTAATCGAGGTCATCATCATATTTACGAATTGCCAATGATTAACGCAAATGAGGTCAATACATGAAGTGAGTATTAATGTTACCTGTTTAGTCCTCGGCCTCGGCTCTTCCGTGTGTATCATCTTGGGGCGCGGCGCGGGCGGCGGCGCGCGGCGGCGGCGGCGCGTGGCGCGGCGCGCAGGCGCGGGGGAGGCGGGGGAGGCCGGCGGGGAGGGCGCGGGGGAGGGGGAGGGGGAGCGGGCGGGGGAGGGCGAGGGCGCCTCCCACTCGCGACGCGCCGGTGACTCTTCGGATTTTATTTTTCTTCGACGCTTATACTTCCGCGGCCCACTCTATATTGATATATTTTTTACAAATTCATTATGGACTGTGATTAATATGATAACATAGCATAATAAAATAAATAATAAAAATAATATATTTCAGTAAATATTTAAATAAATTATCTTTATGTAACTATAGATATACTACTATTCTATAATAGATTTTTATGAAAACAATATGAAAAATAAAACTTGGCAATGATTATGGAATCAGAATTATTAATACAAAATTTACCTGGGGTTGCCTTTTCAGGGCTGTGTTTTCATCACAATGCTGTATAAGATGTTGAACTAATTCTGCACTAGAGTGCGTAGGCCGCCCACAAACTACGCAGCAGTATTGATATCCACCTGAAATTAGAAAAAATGTTTTAAAATGTAGGTCATTGACAAAGTGTCTTGCAAACACTTTTTGAATTAAACATTTAAACATTTTATCCTTGAGTGGCTATCACAGTTTATAAGTTTTCTTGCGTTGCAGTCACACACTTTTGATGCTGCGCCACGACCGGCGCTCTTTTAACGACGCGCCAGTCGTGAGTACAAAGCGCTGAGTTGAGTTCTGCCACCTCAACACGAAATGCCTTGTGAAGCAATACGAAGGAAAAATATTTTTATTTTAAACTGCAAGTAATATCTTGAAAGTCCAAATACAATAATCAAATAATATAAACAATTTTCTTACTAAAAAATAATTTAAAAATATTTTTGAAATTTATAGAGGGGTAGTTTGCAACATTTATAGCTCGGAAAATTAAGCATAATGTATGTAATTTTTCAAAAGCTTTAGGCTATGCAGCCAAAGTTCAATAGATATAATTGAATATTATTATTTACAGTGCTTTCAGCGATTTTTTATAAAAAAATATTAACTCCATCAATTGTAACTTGCAAAGTAACTTTTTCTGATTTGTTTACCTTTTACCTCACGGCTCCTTGAATAGACTATAGTAACCTTCATATAAATAAAATTTTAAATTGATTTGATTTATTTATTTAAATTGATTCCTCCCATACCGTCTAATCTCAATCACGAGATATGTGGGGACTTCAGTGTCACCAATCAACAGACAGTGCTTTGTCTTGATACCAGAACAATGAAAAAAAAAAACGCATTCCCCCAAATAGGAATCGAACACACAAGCGCAACGGTTGTCAGTCAGCTGCGCCGCGACAATATTAATAATATAGAAAAAAAAAAACAATAATACCATTAGCACGTCGATCGGGCGCGGAGTGGTGGGAGCGCACGTGCTCGCGAAGCACCACGCGCTGGTTGAACGCGCGTGGGCATACTGCGCACGCGTACGGTTTTTCACCTGTTGAAATGTATGTAGGAATTAATTATACTATATAAGATATTTTAATATATTATTTTAATATTTTATTATAAAAGCAGTTTCACGATGTATACCACATATACAGTACGGTAGACAAAGGGGAGCTATTGTTAAGACAGGGTCTTTGTGTGTCGAGTGCCTCCTGCACTCGACACACAAAGACTCTGTCTTAACGCGACGGTTCTTCTTCGACAAAGTGAACGAGCAAAGCTAGAAAAATGAAAATAATTCCCCCCGAGTGAAAATCGAATGCACAACCCTCATTTGCAGTCCGACGCTGTTGTCCTCCTGCTGCGCCACGATGGCTTCAACTCAATTTGTAATTTAACGTGTAACTTTTTTGTATTTGCTTATTTAGGACTAGTCCAATACATCTAGTGTTTTAAAAAAGTAATCTTATGAGGGCTATATATCTGGAGAATAGACTATCTGTTGAGTTGTCCGTTAACCTAATCTACTACATACTAACGTATAAAACACATAAAGTTCCACTTACCCGTATGTATCCTTTCGTGTTTTCTCAACGTGCCGCCGTCGGCGAAGGCCTTCCAGCAAAAACGGCACGCGTAGGGGCGCTCCCCGGTGTGGATGCGGACGTGGATCTGTTGTGAACTACGCGAACCGAATACCTTGCCTGAAATCATATTATATAAATGAAATAGAAATAAATCAGCATCACGCTGTATCCAGCACACGGGACTGTCCTGGCAAAGGGAACCTAGTGTTAAGACACTCCCACTTTCTGCTGAATTCTGGAGGCATTGCATATTGAGTGACAGAAATCAACGCCGCGCTTTGCCTCGGCACAAGAGCGAGCGATGGAAATATCAAGTTAAATAAATATTTCATCTCTCTGAGAGAGGATAGAACCCACAACCAGTCGATTTTACAGTCACAGTTTGTGCCCCTGCACCACGATTGGCCTCAAATCGTATTATATTTTAGAGAATAATGACTTAAAGTACTTCTGCAGTGCCGACCGTACTGCAGAAGTACGCACAAGAAGTCACGCACAGTTTTGATCATTTTCTTCCAAGGAAACGGAAAAAGTTGAAGGAAGCCTAAGTGCAGGGTGGTCCGGACACTTAATAACTATAGTGAGTAAGGTCACTTCTTCGATTTTGACTGTGTCGGGACCCGCTGCTCTAGACTTACCATTCTATATCGCGATAAGGAACAATACCGATTTAAAATAATAAATCGTCGTTTAATTTGAAAATTATGAGTAGCACATTATTTAGTTATTGTCACTTATTGGGGCAGAGTCTGACTGTCAACGCGATGGTAATTGATTCAATCCCAATCGAATACGAATAATGATACTCAAATTATATTTATTTCGCCGCTTTGGTAGACAAAGCACGGCATTGTGTTGTGTTTGCAGCACAACGTCGTGCGTTGCGCGTTGAGGAATGGAGTGTCTCACACACCTATGCTGCTATAAGAGAAAATGCGTAAAGTTGTTTTTTTATATTACTTACCACACTCCCTACATGGAAACTGTCGAGAACTGTTTGATGTTGAGTTATTTTTACCACGACCCATTCTTTTTAGCCTGCAAAGATATAGATACTTATATACAGGTACATTGATGATTTTGAAATAGCTTAAAAGAAAATGGATTATTTTTAAGGTACTACAAGTAATATTATAAGAGGACGTGGTGTGCACCTGGAGGCGCGCGGGCGCTCGGCGTGCCGCTCGGCGTGCGCGAGCAGCTGCAGCGCGTCGGGGCAGGTCTCGCCGCACGCGTCGCACGTGTGCTCCTGCTCCCACGCGCTGCTCGTGCTGTCGTGCCGCTTGTAGCTGCAACGGAACACTCAACTTACGAAAGGTATACGTTCAAATTACATGCTATAAAGGCCAAAGATTATCTTCATTAAATTTCATTTATGATAGAATAACTTTTGCTCGTAAGTTTCAATATTTTTACCAAATAAAAAACATTGAGGCCAGTCGTGGCGCAGTGGTACAAAGTGTGACTGTAAAACTGACTGATTGTGGGTTTGATCCCCACTCGAGGGGATGAATTATTTACTTAAATTTATATTTTCATTTCTTCGCTCTCGTGTCGAGGCAAAGCGCGGCATTGAGTTCTGCCACTCAATGCCGCGAGTTCTGCCACACGCCAACACGCAATACCTCCAAAATTTCGGCAGAACACTTTCTGCGAACGGAGTGTCTTAACACTAGGTTCCCTCTGCCTACCCTGCTGTGTGCGGGATATAGCGTGAAGCTAATTTAATTTTGTTTTTTAAAAAACATTGAAATATCACCTTGCTATTTTGAATTATTTTTTGTTACACGGACACGGACTTTTTATCGAACTAATAAAATAGAGCATTTCTTAGATGATGTTCATTATAATTGTTGTTTCGTTATTTAAGGCTAACTAAGACTTACACCGTAATGTCATACAAAACAAAAAAAGTATTAATCCGACCAGTAATTCTAGAGATTTTAGCGTTAAAACAAATAAATAATCAACCTCCTCCGCGTCATTATATTATTTATCATATTATAAAAGCAAACAGATACACTAATTGTAGTACATAATATAGTTTTTTCTAAATCCATATCAAATATTTATTTACAAAATGAAAAAATGAGAAGTCGTCACCTATGCGCAGCAGCAACATGGCGACGCAACAAGTCAGCTCGTTGAAAAGCGACCCCGCAGTCCCCGCAGAACAGCTCGGGGCCGCGCACGTCGGCGCGGTCGGTGCGCTCCGCGCGCTCGCGCCCGCGCGCCCGCGCTTCGCCCTCGCCTTGCTCGCTCCCGCTGTTCGCGATCGGTGACAGCCGGTAGTCCATGTCGTCGCCTTTGCAAAAATACTTTTAGTAAGTTGCTAACAACAAATATAATCTGTCAGTCGTGGCGCAGGGGCACAAAGTGTGATTGTAAAACCGACTAGTTGTGGGTTCGATCCCCACTCGAGGAGATGAAATATTTATTTAAATTTATATTCCCATGTCTTCGCTCTGGTTTCGAGGCAAAGCGCGGCGTTGAGTACTGCCACTCAACACGCAATACCTCCAGAATTCAGCAGAAAGTAAGAAACGGAATTTCTTAATACTAGGTTCCCTCTGCCTACCCTGCTGTGCTCGGGATACAGCGTGAAGCTGATTTAGATTTTTTTTAAAAACAACGTATGGCTTACTAAGCCACAATCACAGTGCTTGGACTGCTTTGGTTTCCAAGGTTTGAAGAAGCGCGAGTTCAAGTCTTAATTATTTTTATAACCAAGAAAGTTTAACTTTTGTACCAAGCAAGTAGAGATGTGCATATTCGATTATTCAAAATTAAAAATCGAAATGATTTGTTGATCTCGTTTGCAAAAATGTGGTGTGTCTGTTAACTTTTCGTAATCATGTTTTTTCATTGTGTATTTTGAGGACATGCAAATAATTCATTCAATGGGGACCGAATTCACAACTGTGTACTGACTATTAAGCTACACAGTTGCAGCAGCCAATGTTTAGTTTCAGATCTGTAGCTATATATTAAGGATATTATTAAATATTATTATTATTATTACAGTATTATAACTGATAGGTCTCAGATGTAAAACATTTCAAATTATTCGTTAGTGTCGGATAATTTCGGTTACAGATAATTAGTTTTAAGAATAACAATGACAAGTTTTGTAATCCAATTATCTTTTTTTCCAAATCATACTAAATTAAAAAAAGATAAATCCAAATATATATTTTTTTGTTTTGTAAATTAATAATTATTTTTAAATTTAAATTCTTAGTGGCTATATTTTACAAGTAACAATGCGCCAATAAGAGATGTGGTACCGGAGTTGCAGTCGTCGTAGCTGGGCTCGCGCGCGGGCGCGGGCGCGGGCGCGCGCACGTGCGGGTGGCGCGCGGCCGCGTGCGCGCGCTGCCCCTCGCGCGACCAGCACAGCTCGCCGCACTCGCCGCACTCCACGGGGGAGTCGCCGCCGTGGACCTGGTCATCTTACATATGAGCATTTACCTAGGTAGGCCGGACTCGTGGTCCGATTTTAGAGCGTATATGTAAAATGAAATAATCAATTTCCCCGAGTGGATAAAACTTACAAACATCGCTTTAACAGTAGCACGCTGTGCATCAGCGTCAAGACAGCTCATTATGGTTATTTACAACTCGAAACAAATTCGCTTATTAAAATGTGTAGTAACTTATGCCATGCTGTCAATTAAACATAATAGGACAATAATGATAGGGGAGCCGAAGCGGGGATTTCGGGATTTACTAAACTTCCTAGTAGTTTAAACTTCCTTGTACTTGATTAAGTACTACCACCAAATATGAATCCCATATCACCGCGGTCGCTATGTTATATCATGTATATTCCACTATTCGGGTAATATGAGAGTGACGTAAAGAAAGGGGAGTGCTACGAAGTTGTAAAAAATACGTTATCTCGACATTCTCGACTTGTGGCTATTTTTTTTATTTTGAAGGGAATAAATAATTCAAGAATTACGAAAAATATATAATCTGACGAATTCCACAAGCTGAAGTAATAAAAATTGATCGCTAAAGTTTATTGCAGCTAGGGGTTGTCTATGTTCCTCTCTCCGTGTTTCTATTGGTCACTCAATTTTTCCCCTACTATCTATTACTTTGGCACTTATCGATGAAGGGGAAAATAAAAAAAATATAAATAAAAGTATTCTAGTTCAAATATACTCTTTTGTTTACATGCTATTTCCTGAGCATTTTTATTGGTTACAATCAATTATATTAAAAAATCAAAAAAATCTAAAAGGATTTTGCAATATTTTATTTATAACGAGATTGCCAAATCAAAAAAAGTTCTCGTTTGCCAAATCGGTTAGTAATACCTAATTAAACAAGGTACATATGTGAATATAAAGTATTTATTAAATCAAATTGGTACAAAATAACTCTTTTAATGAAGTGGCTCAAACTTTAGTTTTCAATGTATAGATATTTAGTCTTTCAATTTATAATAATATTGGAACGTGAAATAAATTCAAATTCTTAATAAGCTGGGAATACTGCAAGAGGATCTATAGTATATATACTATGAAAATATACACTTACCCTAGAGTGTGACTGAAGGGCCTTCTCTCTCGCAAAGCCAATCCCACAGTGACGGCACACGAAGGGGCGCGAGGGGTCGGCGGGGGGCGGCGGCGAGGGCGGGGAGGGCGGCGGCGGGGAGGGCGACAGCGAGGGGGAGGGCGGCGAGGGCGGCGTGGGCGGCGCCTTGGGCGGCGTGCGGGCCCGCCGCGACCACTGCTGCGTGCGCGCTGACGTCATGTGCTCCCATACACCGTTCTAAGCATATGAGAAAAATATCTTAAAAACTACAGTACCGTGACAAATTATAGATCAAAGGAACACAAGTTACAACCTATCTAATCATGTTTACATTATATTAGTAAAGAATTACCTATTTCTTTAATTATAGACGTTTCGGATTACTGGGAGCACTACATGGTGATAGTTAGTAGTAAACAATTTTAAACTATTACTTAAAGTTTTAAAGTTAAAGTTATAAAATTTAAAAAAACTGTAATTTTAAATATGAGTAAACACCAGGCAACATTATGAGGCATATGATTTTGTAAACAAAGGACAAACTGATCAACGCCATCTTTGTGTATATGTTATTACTAGCACTAGTGTATTATTTACAAGACAAACGGCACAACAGAGTAAAATGTCACCTAGGAAATTTAAAAATATAATATGTCAATGTATTTTTGTGGCGCTAATTAATTTTGCGGCACTCGGGGATAAAGAAATATTTAATATTTTCATTTCTTCGCTCTGGTGAAGGCAAAGCGCGATGTTGAGTTCTGCCATTCTGAAGAACTCAGAAATGGAGCTGTGTGTCTTAACATTAGGTTTCGTCTGCCTACTCTGCTGCATGCGAGATATAGAGTGACGCTAAAAAAATATTGGTTTATTTGAACCTTAGGATAGAATTGAAACACTCTTAAAAATAGAGGTGTTACTTTAATATTATTACAAAGCACATATATTTTGTCAGAAATGTTCATTTTTGGTGTTTAATTAAATTGATTATTTACCTCAACAGGTTCAGGATTCTTTTTCCGTCTACCTCGTTTTTTCTTTATTTTGACTATTGGACTGTGTGCTCGTTCATCTTCTGTAAATAAAAATAAATATTAACTTAGCACAACACCCAACCAAAGCTACAGGCTATAATTTGAAAAATATGTCGCCTGAAAAGTGTGGGTATTCAGAGAATATAAAAACAGGAAAAAAATCATGTGTGTATGGAACCCATCCTTAAATATTTTTTTATTATATTTTTTAAAAAATTAATCTCAGCTTCTGGCTGTATCACGCACACAGCAGGGTACGCAGGGGGAACCTAGTGATAAGACACTCCTGTAAACAGAGCGTTGAGTTACTTAAAATTTTACATTTTCTCGTAAAGTAGACATCTAAGTTACATGCTATATATAAAAGCCAAAGATAATCTTCAAAAAATGTCACCTTGCAATTTTTAATTATTTTTTGTCACAAAATGCCTTATAGTTATTTATTTATAAGAGATATACATATGGTGTACTTTTTTAAGAACTAATAAAATAGAATTACAATAGAATATTTTTGTCATGCTATGTACTGACATATATATATATATAAATATTTTTGCACGCGCTTAAAACAACTCTTTCGCTTTATTATATTAGTATACATAGATGTAAGTATTAAAATAGGAAATAAGCATGTGCAAAAGTTATTTTCAAATTTAACAAATGTGACCAGCATTGGCAAATATGGGGGAGGGGTTAAAAAAATATAAATAAATGAAATGATGTTATGTAATACTTGGGCAACAAACCTTGTTGGTAGTCACCGGGCTCGGGGTCCGGCACGTAGGCGTGCACCTTGAGGTGCGCCATGAGGTCGCACTTGCGCACGTAGCGCACGCCGCACAGGTTGCAGGCGTGCGGGCGGTCGTTCTGGTGCGCCACCATGTGATTCATGAGGGCCGCCTTCTTGCGGAACCTGCGCGAGCAGAAGTCGCACGGCCACGGCCGCATTGCCGTGTACTCGTCCTGGATTGCATGTAATAACAGATTTATCTCAACAATACTTATTTAGAACAGTATTTTTCTTTTCTAAGTATGGAATAACACTTTAAAAATGTTAAAAAATTATGGCAACAAATTATAATTTAGAGTATGGTCTACGAATTGTGGCCGCACTTAGGCTAAGCATAGAATTGTTTCACTTCATTGATACTAAAATATCTTAAACAATTATTATTAACTTTAAATCAAATATACAGCAGTTGCAGCACCATGATATAATCATTTTCGTAGGAAAATTTCGCATTGAATTATTTTATTTATAAGAAATTATGGGATTCATAGTGCATTTGCTTAATTAGTTTATTCCTTTAAAGTTGTTACTATTGACATTTTTAAGCAATTTGATAGTTTAAAAGCGCTTGAAATAGTCAACAATAATATTGTTGAATAACTGTGAACTTATATTTTTTTTTATTTATCTAGTTAATAACATAACTTAGTTCATTTTAAGATATTATTTATTACTTAGTAGTTAAATTGTTCTTAAAATAAGTTATTCTTACCTGATCAGTTGGTAAAGGAACATCAATATCATTTTCTTCTTTAATATCTTGAATGGGATTAGCTAAGTGTTCCATAGGCACCTCCACTCTAAAAGGAAAACTGCATGCAATCACTTATTATAAAAGTATACTTTTTTGAAATTTTGATATAAGAATTAAAATTTTATTTTTAATACCACACACATTTCCCAGAGTGTGAATTGAATCCACTATAATCGCTTATGTAGGCACATTCCGACCCATGGGCCAATACGTGGGAGGGATCCATTTCTGGGTAATAGGTAATTAATTGGCCAGTTAAAAATTAGGAATATTTAAAATTTTAAAATGTAAAGTTGGACTATAGAATTGTACTTGTATGGAGTTACCATCCTACTATCCAACTAATTTAAATAATGTTAAAAAAAATTGGGAATGGATGATTGTTTGTTCAACTTTCACATAAAAACTACTAAGCAATGTTGATTAAGCTTTACAATAATTTAGCTTACATCAGAATGATACATAGGCTACAATTTATGTAAAGAATTTATATAATTTGACTATAATAAACACTAAGTTAGGTTTAATATTACCTTTCCTGCCCACCAGAGATAACCCAGTCATCAGTTACAACTTCTTCAGTGACACACTCAACATTAGGATCTTCAGCTAATTCAGCACTCTCTGTATAACTGACTACATCTTGAGACAGGTAAACTAGATTTTCAGCAGCTATTTGATCAGTATCAGCTATTATTTCTTCTGTGGTCTGTATTTATATGAAGAAGTCAGTAAATAATAAATTTAATTATAAGCATTAGTAAAAAAATGTAATATTTTTATACTAAATGGCCCCAATTGGTTACCCAATCAAATTGTTTATTTAAAATAAAAGTAGAAAATTGCTCAGAACACCATAATTAAAGTACAGAACTGAAATTAAAGTTTAGGTTACTTAATAATACTTCCATTGCCCATATTTATACAAACATGTAAGTAAATAACAATTTTAATTATAAGCTACTATTACCACCACTAGTAAATATTATTATTCTTATCAAAGATCATTCCATTTAATAAACAGCCCTTAATAAGTTCTCACCTATAAAATTACTTGATAAATATTATTGAATTAAAATGTTATAGTTTATCTCATAAAATTTATTGGCACATATTGCAAGATAGCCTTGACTATGAATTGACTTTAGAACCCATTTTAATTTTTTACAATCTACCCAAGTATATAGTTTTCCTTTATTACAAAGTAATTAAATGTTTATTATAAACATTTCATTAAAATGGTTTATGAAATAATTCAACTTACAATATTTCCATACTCTTCATTGTGAACATTTTCAAGGCCACATATAACTTCTTCACTTGCCACTATGGTAGGCTGAAAAATATTGAACTAAAATTTATGTTAATTCTTTTGTAAAGAAGAGTCATTTTGTAGATAAAGAATAAAAGTGTAAGCTATTGTTATAAGTGAAATTTAATACCAATTTTATAATATGATTTGTACATCTGTACACAACCTAAAAAACTTTAATTTCTTGAAAACTGAGAATTCTTAGAAAATAAGTTTTGTTAATAGTAAAAAAATAGAGTATATTAAGTTAAGTAAATATGTTAATTTATAATAGAACTATTAAAAGAGTATTACTTGATATAACTTGTACTAACCTTTACATCTTCCCATTGAAGATGGAATTCCTCACCTTCCATCTTATCAGGTGTAAAGTTAATTCCATATAATAATTATTTCCATTGTAAACTGTCAATAGATATTCAATCCATAAAATTTAAGATAATTGCCACTTTTTAACTTTCACATATTTATTATTAAATGATAACATTTATTATTTTAAGAAAAACTATATATTGAAAATATTATAAATAACTATTTTAAATGTTTTATCTATTGCTTTTTTAAATAGAAGCAGATTTTTATCTGAAATTTAAGTTAATTATCATCAGTAAAGAATTTGTGTTAACAGAATGGAAGTTCTATCCCTGTCAACAATTTTATTATACATCTATCATCTGGAATCAAAACATCAACATAACCTTATAAAGCTAAATGTTAACAATTTTCCTTGGGTTTTGCTTAATGATGTAATAATCAGCTCTCCACAATAAACAAGAAAATTAAAAGATATTCTATTGAAATAAAGTTAAGCTAGAACAAAAATGGTGTCGAGTTTTGAGGCATTAAGACGTGAATACTGAATAGGTTATACTTGTCAAACATAAAGGTTAAGCCATATATACAAACTAGAACTTTGATGATAATTTATCAACAGGGTATAGAAATGTACATTTTCTGTAAAAAATCATATCGTCATAATGGAAATTGCTGATACTTTATATATATCTATACGTTTACATGACGCAATCAGTGAACTTATCAATAGTTAAATATGGATGAAAACACAATATAACCAAAACCGAAATAAAAATTAAGAAATTTAATCACTGTAAGTGTATTTATATAATAATAAATTTTGCGATTGGCCGTTCACTGTGATTTTAAACGTGATAATTGGTTATAAAGCAAATGGCTATCTTGAACTTTTCTTCCGTTTCCAAAATTTCAACCATTTAGCACAGATAGTTATATATTTTAAGCAATAACAGATTAATAAAATTTCACCGTCATGAATCCTAAAATATTATAAAATTTATTCCTTTTATGTACATGTTTCATAATTTACATATAACGTTTATATTTTATAAATTAAGTTAGAATTATGAGTTTCGGCTGCAATATTCAGAATTACTTTTTGTATAATATCTGTTTTAATACTAACTGTTGTCAACTTGACACTGACAGAAATGACGATTAAATTATTAGATGATATATTTGTAAGACAAATATTTTATTGTATTAGAATTTATTCAATTTTTCTCACAATTTCGAAAGAAAGCCCGAAGTTATAACTAAACACCTTTATCAAAGTAAATTTATTTAACAAAATTTTAATTACTGAATACGTTCTGAGATAGTTGAAATAAGATATTTTGTTTTGATACTTTGAAGGCTTTATATTAGATATGGCTCAAGAACTTAAGGACCTTTCTCAACTTTTATTCCCAGATTCAGCTGCAGGTATGTATATTTTATTCCTTTTATGTGTGTGTTGAAAAAAAAAATCTTTGTGAAGTTTGAATTACATATAATAAAAATGTCATTTTAATGACTATGTTTCAGAAAATGCAGAATATTTTAGTGATATAACAGATTACATAAAAAAATTAGGATCACAAAGTTGGGAACAAGTACAAAAGGAACCAGACAGACTAACTGAAGAAATGAAGCACCTAACAGAACAGACTCAAGATTTAGCTTTTACAAATTATAAAACTTTTGTTGAAACTGCTGATATTTCAAGGGCTATCATGAAAGATTTAGGCAAATCTAAAGATTCACTTACAAAAGTTATAGATACTATACCAGAATTTGTAGAGCAGTGTGAAAATTTTTCACAAATATCTGGGAGTATTATGCAAGAAAAAAGGTTTTTATTTTTTTTAACTAAGTTCATGTTACACTACCACTTAACTTACAAAGGGATTTGTGGCTGTTGTGGTGATCTGGTTGTGAATGCTTGGGTTGTAGGTTTGATTTACACTTAAGAATGAATTATTTTTATTTTCCTTACTCAGTTATCAAGACATATTGAGATTGGGCATTCAAAATACACATATACAAAATATATATCTGAAGATTTGTGTGTGATGAACAACGCATATTAAGATTAGCTCCCCTTTGTCTACCCTGCTATATGTAGAATCAATCACAAAGGTCCAATAAAATATTACAAATTAAATAATAAAACATATATTAAATATGTACATATTTATAAATATTTAAACATATTTTTATTTCATTTTAGAAGGTACAGCAGTATAAAAAATCAGAGTGAGAAATTACTGGAACTACTAGAACTCCCTTCATTGATGCGTGAAGCTTTGAATGCTGAAGACTATGAGAGTGCATTAGATATTTTTGCATTCATACGTAACCTGTCTAAGAGGTATTCAGAAATACCAGTTGTGCAGGTAGTTTGTTATGCAAAATTCAATTTATCTTATAATTAACAATTTGCAGTTGTGAGGCTAGTTGTGGTGCGTGTTGGAGAACAAAGTGTGACTGTTGTCAGATTTGTTGTGGGTTTGATCTTCTACTTGACAAAATGAAAAAAATAGTCCGCCACGGAACACACAATGCCTCCAAAATTCGGTGGAAATGGCGAAAGGAGTGTCTTAACACTAGGTTCCCTCCACCTACTCTGTTACTTGCAGTAAACAGTGTGAAACTGATTTAGTTAGCAGTTTTAGTGTATTTAGACCAGCATTTGACTGTAGTGGAAACTCAAGAATTTCCACTACAAAACTCAAGAGTTTCCACTACAGTCAAATGCAATGCCTCTAGAATTCAGCAGAAAGTGGGGAGTGTCTTATCACTAGGTTCCCTTTGCCTACCCCTGTTGTGTGTGGGATACAGCGCGAAGCTGATTTTAGATTTTTAAAATATACTATCTTAAAAATGAAACTCTTGAATATAATATATATTTGTATAAAAATAATTTTCTCTTTTCTTCTAGAGTACAACAACAGAAATCATGACACTTTGGTTCGAAACACTGTACTATCTCTTTAACCAACTGCATTATGATTTACCTTTGCCACAATGTTTGCAGGTAATTGATTGTTTTTGTTATATATTGTTTTTTCTTTATCTATATACATATATAAAACTCTTCTTATACTAAGTATTTTTTTATTATTTGAGGCCAGCCGTAGCGCAGCGGCACGAAGTGTGACTGTAAAACCGACTGGTTGTGGGTTCGATCCCCACTCGAGGAGATGAAATATTTACTTAAATTTATATTTTCATTTCTTCGCTCTGGTGTCGAGGCAAAAGTGTGGCGTTGAGTTCTGCCACTCAACACGCAATGCCTCCAAAATTCGGCAGAAAGTGGGGAACGGAGTGTCTTAACACTAGGTACCCTCTGCCTACACTGCTGTGTGCGGGATATAGCGTGAAGCTAATTTAATTTAATTTAATTTTAATTTTCTTATACTAAGTAACTTAAGGAGTCTTGGGGAACATAAGAACCTAGTTCTCATTATACTAACATTTTACTTGAACATGGATTACTCCATATTATTAGTAGCTAAAATACTTGTTATACTACTGCCCAAGTCATACACACTGTTCAATCAAAGTACACCGCCCACTGCGTTACTTTTGTAGTTCCTCACCAAATTTGAAATCAAGTGGAAGTTGCCCGAGGTGAACCAACGATACACAATATAACAGTTTCTGCATTTAATGCGCGTACTTTAACTAGTTTTTGTTTAATCAAAATCGTTTCAGGATTACCAAAGCTAGTCGTTTTTGAAAAGAGGAAAAAAATATAAACATTTTCTCGAGCTACCTATATTTTTTATATATGCTGATAACAAAAAACTTTAGTGTAACAATACTATATTACTGTTAAATGTCATCATAATCCGTTTGATAGTTTTTGTGTGAAAGTGGAACAAATATCCATCAAACTTAACTTTCTCATTTATAATATTATAGGCTAATACTACTAAATATATATACTACTAGATTTGTATTTAAATGTATTATTAGTGTGAGTTATTAGATTTTAGGATATTTACGCAGAGCCAATACAGTGTTCAAATCAACAGAAGATGACCAGAACAAATTGCAATCAATTGGAATCAAAACGAATAATATTAACTCTGATGGGTTACACTTACATTTTCTTAAAGCAAGAAATGCATGGTTTGAAAAAGCCTTGGAAGATGCTAAAACTACAGAAAGTAAGTTTCTTTTAATGTTTTTAGTACATCTTTTTAAAATCTAAAAGAATAAATATATTGACATCAAAATTAAAAGGCTAGTTATAAGATATTCAGTTTTTGAGTCTCTGCCCGAATTCGAGGCATTACATGTTGACTGTAGAAACTACAAGCCGTACTTACGATTAAAAAGAGTGGAGAAATGAAAGTAGTTGATTCCTTTAGTGGGGATGGAATCTGCAAATATTCTGTTTAAAGTCAGATGTTGCACCTCCTTCAAACCTCAACCTTGTTTGCAATAAGTTATAGATATAAGATTAAGATTTTAATAGTTAACAACTTTAAGTTATATTTATGGATTAACATTTTGTAGCACCCGAGAAACTACTAAGGAGGATGGTAGAGTTGCATAGAATTCATTTATTTAATGTTATAACTCAACACAAATCCATCTTTTTATCTGATGCACAAGAATCAAAAGTTAGAGATGATGAATTAAGTGGCACTAGTGCTCTATCATGCTGGTTAAAACAAAAGGTATTTATTATTTTACAATCTTTTTATGGGTGATTGAATATAAATATTCTCATAGATGTGTGGGTAAAATCAAATACTATGCAGGAGAATGTTTAATGGATATACTGTGTAAACTAACCTGACCAATGTCAGAAATTGCCAAAATCTGTGCATACATTAAGAAATCCTCATTTTATGTTTTGCATAAAGCTAAGTGGAATAAATATAGAATGAAATGTCTAAAAATGTTATTTATAATTTTTACACCTAGTTATGTATGTTTATTTTATACCTTTACTGATTACCACATTTAATGAAAAACATGTTGAAATACATGCCCTTAGTAAACTGTTCTCTGGAAATTGAGAGCCAAGTATTTCATCACCATTTATTTTGCATTATTTTGTCTTATTTTTTTAATTTTAGGTTGAAGGTCTTGCACATATGTTGAACCACGATCTTTGGAAAGAAGATGAATCAAACTTTGAATCATTGATGAACCAGTGTATGTATCTTTGTCTATCCTTTGGAAGAGTTGGTGCTGATTTGAGATGTGTACTCACACCACTCTTTCGAGATAATATATTGATGCAATTCAATTCTGGTGTAGACAAAGTTGACAATCAATTTGAGGGTCAGATGAAGTCATACAAAGTGCCTAGTATTAAAAATGTGCAGCGGCCGATCAATGAAAACATGGCGTCTGGACCTCCTGAAATCTTGCTAGACTATTATCCTTTGGCAGAGTATTGTAACGGATTGTTGACAGTATTAAATTCTCTTAGAGTAACTGCTCCATTAAATATTGTCAAAGATGTGTATAGAGGTTTTAAAAAGTCTTTTGATAAGGCAGTACAAATTTTGGTTGCATATTATCATAGGGAACAACAAGCGTTCACTGATATAGAAAAGCATAATTTTTTGTCTCTTTGTATATGTTTCATTGAGGATTTAGTGCCATACATATCTAAATGTCTGTCACAGTCATTCCCACCAAATCAGGTAGCAGAGTTGCTTGGAGTCACATTGACTGTATTACAAGAGAGTAAATTGTTATATTTAGATCAAGTTGAAATATGTAAACCATTAAGTTGTATTACTGGCCTTTAAATTAATTAAATTATTAAAACATAATATATCTGAAAATTCATATTTTATTTAGTAAGGAATTTGTAAATAAAATTAAAGGTTTTTTAATTGAATATATAAAGAACGTTTTATTTCTTAAACATATTTTACATCTTAAAAAATAACATATAAGGCACTTCAGCCTTCTTAACAATAGGAATAATAGCAACAAGTAAGGAATGACTTACAAATATATAAAAAAAACTTAGGTGAACCTAATTTTTTTGACTCTTGATTTACCTTCATCATTTCTAGACACTTCATAGTAGTGTGTAACTTTATCAATATTTCCTAACGACTCGATAAATTCTTTATCGTGTGTAATAATAATAAACATAAAGTTCTTTTGATTCATTCTCTCCTGCACTATTTCACCGAGGGCGGCACATAAGCTTTTGATGTTTTCGTGATCTAAATTTGTTGTAGGTTCATCTAACGCCAAAATTCCAAATCTGTAAAATGACACACATGTTCATAAAGATAAAACTATGTCGAAATAATATGGTGCTGACGGAAAACATTTCGAATCGAATTGTATTTATTGCATTATTGTTAACGACATTTTCAACTTAAGAACCATACTACTTATTGAATTGTATTTACTGACAATTGCAGTTCCAGTAACGTATCTTAATGTTCTAATCAACACCTACACGTTCCACAACAACAACTGTAGAACGATATATTTCTAAATGTTACCTCGAGCTAAATGTCTCCGCCAGAGCCAATCTTATGATAAGACAAGCTAAAACCTTCTGCCCGGCGCTGCACCGCCCCCTCATGTCGATCTCCACTCCATTTTTACATTGTACAACCCTAAAAATATATATATTTTTTAAATTTAATTTTTATATACATACATATTATTTATTACTTATGTTACACGCAGAATATTCCATTTGATGAAATCTTTATGCTTTTTCTTTTGTTTTTGTATCTAACAATATAAAAAAAATATTTTCATAAAATTAATAATGATGTACAATAATCATATTTTGCGGTTAATAATATTGAAGTTAAATACCTGTAATCATATTTTCGTCGTTCAGAATCAACAGTCATACTACCTTCAGTCTTAATTTCAATATAATCAATATCATTTCCTCTATATATTTTTCTCCACATTTCTCTATAAAGAAATAACATAAATTACATTACAAATTTATTTATAGTTTCCATGATTCTTATATGGTAGTGTGAAATTTACACTAATAATAAAATCGTCATGTATCGGCGGTGTCTGTACATAGAAGATAATCATATAAGAAAAAATGTTTTTGGTGATATTCAACAACATAATAGAACCAAAAAAAACTATTTTAAGGAATGTTGTTGGACACAATTGCTATAACTAACAGTTTTATTGAACTTTATTTGTCTCTTATATACATAGATATAGTTATAATAATATTTTTAAAAACTATATATATATATATATATAGTTTTTAAAAATATTATTATAAGAAAATGAAAGTAATGCAGCAGGTCAAAGAAAATAATGTTTTATGTCCTGATAAAAGCCATATAAATTTTTCAAAATGTTATATAATTTGGCGTTGTGGTTAATTTATGTAATATACGAGGTTGTTATACAAAAGGTAACTTAACTAAACACATACTTTGGAATATGATACCAGACACAACATACTTTTAAACAATATTTTTTAAATTTTTAGTATTCCTTTTTGAATATAATTTAAATATAATAATTTTTCTGGGTGGGGATCAAACCCAAATCGTGTTTACAATAACACTCTGTCTCACTGCGTCGCGACGGCCTTTAATATTTGAAAACAAACCTTATAATCAGATTGATATTTTCCATTTTCTCTCTGTGGAACTCCATCAAGCATTTTTCTAAGGCAACGGAATAATCTCTGACATCCTTGTCTATCGCTTTAGTGACGTGGAGTTCGAAAAATTTTTTTCTATAATTTGTTTCTACGTCTTTGTTCTGAGTTTTCTTGAGTTCTAATTTGTTTTGCTTTAAATTGTCCTGGTGATAGAAATAAATGCTCAATGTCAATCCTTAATAATTTTTTAGCATTTATATATAGCAGGGTAGGTAGAAGAAAACATTTAAGAAAGATTCTCCAGACCTTAGGTGTTGAGCGTAACGTAACTAAACGCCGCGCTTTGTCTATGAGAATGAAAAATAAATCCATTCCCCTGTGTGGAAGACCGAATCCACATTAACCGCACTTACACTAAGATACTGTGATGCGTTACTTCAAATTGCAATTAGAAAATTTATGTATACAGAAACTAAAATAATGTTACCTTTAACCCGCCAAGTTGACCTTCCGTTTGTGCTTTTTCGCGGAAAATTTGAGTTTGTTTAGTAATCAGAGGTTGTTTCTCAGATATCATGTCCATGTTGACGCCGCCGAGCCTCTCATTTATGTCGGAAAGATCTTTTTCGCCAGATTCTATTTCTTTTAGCGCTTTGCGTAACTTCAAATTATCTTCCAAGTTTCTTTTGTATAACTATAAAACGAAAATAGGAGTAATAAAACTTTTAGAATATAAAGAAAAAAAATAACGCTATAAATATGAAACAATAACATATTAAGTAATCATTGAAATGATTCTATTTTTATTTATTTTTATAGGCAGAGAGATCCTTTCACAACTTCTCACTTAATTTTGAGATATCGCTTGAGGAGTGGCGGAAATTAACGCCGCGCTATCTTACTCAAGTAATTATATGTATCATTTGTTAATAGAATCACTGAACACAAATTTAAAAAAATACCTCTTGCTTTGACAATTCATCTCTTAAGCTATCTATTCTCTTTGTCAACGTGTCTCGATCGTTCATGATTTGCTTTTGTCTAGCTAACAACTTTTCATTGGCGTCTTTAATTTTATCCATCTCGCGCTGTAAATTCCTTTCCTTGTGTTGTCTTATGTCCAAATCTATGGCCTTTAATTTATCGTAAGCATTTTCTATTTTGACTATTTCATTTTTCTTTATATCTATTTCGGCCCTGGGAATCAATGTATCCGTAAATACTAATTAAAAAGGAAAATAATTTATAGATTTTTTAAAATTATATTGTAATTTTGTGTATAAGGGGCCACGTAAGTATTACGTATCTTTATTATACTCAAGTATTACAAGCAATTTATAACGATGTTTGACCAGTATCACTATGCCATCATCTTTTTCTAGTACATCCCCTCTCTATATGTTTTGTAACAATAAGTGATCTTTGTAAGTCAATAATAATATTTTATATATAAGTATTTATGCACAGTATTAATTGTGACTCCCCAAAATTCCGAAAGTACCGAGAAAGGGAAGAGGATTAGGAAATAGGGTATTAATTGCTTAGTTTTATTATTTTAGTAAAACAATGTTATAATATTGAATAATTTGGTTTTTAGATAATATTTTAACCTGTATTTATATAAAATTGAATTTTAAAAAAGTTTATGCTTTTAATTATCAATATACCTGTTTTTCTTCACAGCTTCACTTTTGGTATTTTCCTTTTCCTTTAAATCTGTCTCTAATGCTGCTGTGCCATCTTGTAGCTCTTTTAGTTCCACTAGATACTTCTCCCTATTTGATTCCATTTGCTTTTTTGTTTCTTGTAAGTTGCATAGTTCTTGTACCTATAGTAAAATATTTTATATTCAACACAATTAACTGGATAAGTGGTATATATAATAAATGATAATTATATAGAAAAATAAAAATGTAACATACAACTAAATCTTAGTTAAAAGATTCTTATTTTTTGGTTAGTGCGGAAGACACGAATTCCACTTAATAATAAAAATAATTAATAATACTAAATAATAATAATAAGAAATACCTTTTTCTGCAAATTCAGCAACTCCTCTTTCAACTTAGTCTTAGCTTCCGCGGCTTTGTGCAATCTCCGGGTGTGGTCGTTGAGGCGGGTGCGCGCCGCCCGCACGCGCGCCCTGCTCGCCGTGACCCGCTGTCGCACTTCCGACTGGCGTGAGGTCGCGTCTCCCAGTGTTATGTCTGATATTATGTCGGTGCATTGTTCTTTAACGGCTTCTAGCTGTAAAAGATTAAACATCAAATCAAATCAGCTTCACGGTGTATCCAGCACACACCAGGATAGGCAGAGGGAACCTAGTGTTAAGACATACCATTCCTCACTTTCCGCCGAATTCGGCCACATTGCATGTTGAGTGGCGGAATTTAACTCCGCGCTTTACCCTGACATCAGAGCGAGTGGAGACATAACATTAAATAAATATTTCATCTCCTCGAGTTGGGTCGAACCCAAGACCAGTCGATTTTGTAGTCACACTGTGTGCCTCTGCGCTACGTCTGGCATTAATAATCTCTAATAATAATAATATCACAAACAATTTTGAGTATATATTGTAATGTCAATTTGTTGTGTGAAATAAAAAATATATATATATAATATAAAGATTCCTCATTGACATTTTTTATTCTATTCTTATACTAAGAAAATATTTAAAAATTGTTAAAATATTTAAGAATTGGAATTCTCTTATGATAATTAATACAGTATTATAATTATATTAAGTGACAAGCATATTACAATTTCGATGTTGTTTAATAAAAATGTATGGCTTAGTGATCCAAGCATTTGAACGGTTTTGAAGAGGCTCAGATACAAATCCTAATTTGTTTAAATTTCTATGTTTCTAAATGTTATTATATAAGCTTAGAAATATCATATTTAATTTTAAACTTACATTTTTAGTAGTAGCTTTAATTTCGTTAGTGAAGCGATCTATAAGCGGCATGTCACCTTGCAGAGACCTCGCATTTTGCAATTTTTGCTCTGGCTCCATTACAGTCATTGATAGTTCCTCCATTGATTCAGTCAAACTCGATATTTCCTAAAATAGCAAAATAAGTGTAAAACAAAATAGTTGACATAATAAGTACTTTTTTAATGTAAAATGCCAAATAAACATAAATTTTAATAACTGTCGAAGAGAAAAAATATAATATAATAGTTTAATATTTCTTTCGTAAGTGTATTCCACACTTTAAAAATGTAAACAATAGTTAAATTTTATTATTTAGTTTATATAGAAATTATTTCATGTACAATGAAAATAATGAATTATACAATAAAAGATTGAACTGTAGAATAATAAACAATTTTAGTACAACACGTTTTTTTAAGGTGTTATTAATTTATTTCATTACAATGTAAGACTGCAGTCCCCTAATATCTAAAATAATCCTTATGTCACAAAAGTATGACGAAGCTTATTTGGAAAAAAGGACAATGAAGGATTATGGGGGAGGGCTACGTTAAAGGAAACCTAATTAAAACTAGCTTTACTTATCCATACCTACTTTTTTATAGCAAAAGGACACCAAGAAAGGCAAATGAACGGTCGGGTCACCTGATTCCATTCTACAGTTCCGTGGCGCGTGGCAGGAAGTTTCTACTTTTAATAATTACTTTACCTTATCAACGTCACTCAAGCGTTTCTCAAGCTGTGGTATATCAGTTTCCTTCAAAGTAAGTATAGTTTCATTTAGAGACCTCATGCTTAACAAATCGTCTTTTTTGGCTGAAGCGCGTTGCAAATCTTCCGTTACTTTTTCCAATTTCGCTGGCACGTTTAGAACTTGAGTTGTTAGCTGAGATATTAAATCTGTAACCTAAAAAATTTGTTTATTACTATTTTGTGATATTTCCATGTCAGAGAATTTAATAGGAAGCAGAAAAGCCGAGTAGGGAGTGGGATCGTTCCCATAATTTCCGAGACTTTGAAAATAATTTAAATATATATTCAAATAATATAAATATATATTTAAAAGATAGTAAATAATGAAAATACAGTAATATTACCTCTGATTCGGAGTCGAAACCACGATTGCAGAGCGGACAGCAGCTATTGTCTTTTATTTGCCCTTTATACTTTGTTATAATAAACATTGATGACTGCAATATGTTTTGCTCATCCTAGAATGTTAAAGTTGCTTTTTAAATTATTTATTCTTTTGTTATTAACAAATTTATTTATCATTAATCAATCATCCTGTAAGTAATAAGTACACAGTACACATTCATCTAATAAATTTTGCGTTGTTAAACAAAAAATAATTAAATAAAATCATTGCTCTTGAATGGGGATTGAACCTACAACCTGTACATTATGTCACATCACATTACCGATTGTACTAAGACGATTTCACATACTAAATAGCATTACATTATATATTTTCTCAGTTTTACACTCTATCCCTTAAATAGCCAAGTCATGCAGAGAAAATCCATTGTCAAAACATTCTCTCCATTTTCCGCCCGAATTCGAGTAAGTAACTTATATCAAGATAACCTGTAATTTGTCAACTGCAGCAGTCGCCTTAGCGAGTGCCTGGTCGTAGGACATAGCACCGCACGCCTGGTACATGCGGTCCTCAGCGCGCGTCAGTTCCCCCCGCTTCCCGCTCAGTGCTTCACGCGCGTGGCGACGCTCTGTTTCCATTCGAGTTATCTGGAATTGTTTATAATTAATGAAGCATAAAACTTTTAATTTACTTACTATCTAAGTAGGTTCCCTCTGCCTACCCTGCTGTGTGCGGGATACAGCGTGGAGCTGATCTTTTTATTTAATATACCTTTTGAAGATGTATTGTGATAAAATATCACCGAACCAAGTATCTGCTTTATTTTCCTGGTGGCTGTCATTATGAGCTACTTTGTTAATAAAAACTCAATTAAAACTGCTAAAATATACAAAACAATACAAAACCTCATTTTGCTTATCTGTCATTTTCTTTTTAATCGACTCAACTTCTGTTCTTATTTCGCATTCAATTTTATTTATAGAAATGGCAAAGTCCTTCTCTGGCATGTTACCAAGTAAATCTGTAATGGCCGATTTGTGTTTGTTCTTCAGTACCATCATCTGTTTTTCTTTCTGCTTTAATGATTCTTCGATCATATCTTTTTCTTTTAATTTTGAACTTTGTTTTTGTAATTTGGAAACCTGCAATTTTTTTGAAATTATGCAACTCAAACAGTAAAAAGATTTTCTTTAATTTATACCATATAAATTGAATCTTTCGTAACTTATTTAAAAGGTGTATCAATTAATTACATTTTTTAAATTTTAAAATTTTCATTCCACAGAAGTAAGGAGAAAAAAATATTTATTAGAAAACATTTATGATAAGTTTCATGTTTATAACTTAAATTAAGGTAGCAACAAGCATCAAAGAATTTCGATGTGTAAAATGATACTACTGTTTGACAGTTCCCAAGGGCTTTTAGGGGATTTAGATTCTTGCTGTAGTAAAATTTTGATATTACTTGAAAAATAAATAAATTACCTTTTCACTGAGTTGTTCAAGCTCTTGTTCTTGTTCTTCTACAAGTTTTTCATCGGCATTTATTTCATTTTGACATTCCTCCGAGTTAAGTTCACTAGCGACTTTATCATAATTCCTATAAACATGATATAGCTTAACAAGGGCTGCATTACAAAAAAAAACGAAGTATGTAAAAAATATTTAATAGCACAAATAAGTATGGAAAAGTAGTTATAACAACATCGTAAACAGAAGCTATAACAACAAAGCAGCTTCATGCCTGTTCATGTTTATATAAGAAGGAAACTAGTAAAGGCTTTGCATTTGTTTCAGCAAAATTTTCGACATATTGCGTGTTGAAACGGTATTCAAGTTAAGCATTTGTTTCTAGCTTCACGTTGTATCGCATACAAAGCCGGGTAGGCAGAGGAAATCTTTTGAACCTGGGTCAAGACACTCCACTCTCATTAAGACAGTTTCTGACGAGTTCTGGAGACAATCTGCGTTGAGTGGCAGAACTCTACGCTGCGCTTTGTCTCGTTACTAGAGTGAGCAAATGAAAATATTAAATATTTAATTTCTTCGAGTGGAAATAAATCCCACAACATGTGCCATGCAACACGCCGCATGCTTGTGCTACTGCTTAATTTAAATACGTGAATTTGCCCCGAGTGGGGAGCAAGCCCAAAACCATCGCGTTTACATCAAGACAAGATTCCCTAGAAGTTATTACGAATTAGTAGTAAAGTTGTATCCCGCACACCGCAGAGTAGGCAGAAGGAACCTAGTGTTAAGATACTCTATTTCCTATTTATACAATAATTAGGGTTTCAGGGTCAAAAATACCACTATAAAAAATGGGCAGTGTTTGTGGATGGAGTACTTTACATAGTTCCCTCTGCTTACTATGCTTAATGCGGAGCTAAAATTAAGCTAAAAAAATAACATAACCGTAATAAAAACTACACTATACATACTCTTCAGCAGTCTTCAATTTTTGTTCTAAAACTTCCACTTTTTGCTTAGATTTATTTGCTTCATTTATTTGTTTTTCTATCTTAACTAGCTCTTTTTTGACATTTTGTATCTCAGACTCTTTGTTTGATATTTTTTGCTTATGACGAGACTATAAAAGTGTTAATAAATATAATTATTTATGATTTACGATTTTTTTAGCATTCAGGGCATCGTGTTAAGTGACGGAACTCAACGTCGACTTATCCTACCAGAAAATCAGGAAAATGTAAAAAAAAACATTCCCGTGAATGTAAATATATTACTTACACCATCGCGTTTACAGTCAAACACTGTCGCAAAGCGCCACAAATGTCTTATTGTTTATAATAGCTACTTTAACTAATATAAATATTTGTGTGTGTTATATGTTTAAGCGATAAAATTATATAAGTTATATTAAATGTAAAAATAATATTGAAGTGCTACTGTACTAAAGTAACTATGCCGTATGCGACGGTCGTGGGTTCGATTCCTACTCAGACGAATGAAATGTCTAACGAGGCAAAGCGCACCGTGGTGTGCCACCCTTTAACCTTCAATGCTTCGATAACTCAACGGAAAGTTGGTACAGTTTATAACAGGGTAGGCAGAGGAAACCAAGTGTCCAGTAGCTGTATTCCCATCCTGTTCCACATTGGGAACGGAAAAAGGAAATAAAAATAATTCATCCCCACAGTAGGAATTGAATTCACCACTGTCGTGTGTACAATCCACCTCTCACCGCGGTACAGAGGCTTATAACATGTAAGACATAATAATAATAGTTTTTTTTTAAACTTACAAGAGTGTCCCTGCACTCATCTATATATTTTTGTAACTCCTTTTCACGCTGATCACTAAATACTTTTTGTTCTTTTAACTTTTTCTGCAATTCTTCAATCTTATCTCTAATAGCATTTATACCACTCACTGCTTCCTCACTTGTTTCTATTTTTTCTAGTTCAAGGTCTGTAAAACAATATTTTACATTTAAGAATGTATTTTAGAAAATGTATAAGAATTTGATCGTAATAGTGCTCACATTAAAGTTTTTTAAGCTACGTTGAAATTTTAAGATAGATATTTGATAACATAAATAAATTGTAATAGAAAAATAAAACAATAAACCGTAAGAATGTCGACGTAGCGTGGTAAGAACGTATGGTTTAGTGGTTGCGGCCCTTGGACGTGTCCCGAGAGACACAGATTCGATCTTAAAACGTTTTTTATAAAAATATATACCAGTCCTGAGCCTGCACTGTCGTAGAATTATCTACTGTTACAATTTTTTTATATTCTCAGCTTTGCTCTAAAATGATGCCTATAAATTAAACTCTTTATTGCACTGTTTATTAGAGAAAGCCGTATTAACCCATTTAGACCCATACCTTAACTAGCAGTAAATAAAAGGTTTTTTAAGTAATAATTGGTGGACACCGATAAAATAAAATAAAAAACGTAAAAAAAAATATAATTTTATTTTATTTTAATATTAAAAAAAAGCCGTCCTCAAATGGGGCCACTGGGCGCAAGTGGTATAAAAACTTTCGGAACAATTTTTTTCGACGCAAAGTGATTTACGACACTTTTTGCATTGCCAACGTATGGGATGTATGGGATACTGCACATCTTATTCCTGGGAAAATTTTTGGGGGTAGTGGCCCACCCCATCATGCTGCAGACTTGGCACTGCAGAAGCTGCTGGGCATAAATATGCTGCTGTTTTTTTATCTCAAAAACTGACGAGCGCTGTAACGACGAAAATCAAGCTGATTTATCTTGTTTATATAGGTTAGTAGGTGTAGGCGCCATGAATTTCCAACCACGAGATCCAGCATGTATGTGAATAAAACCCACCAACATTTATTACTACGTACAGCAGTACGACACAGGGAAATAGACTGATCTGTCTGATCAACCCCGCCCATATCATTGTTATAGTTTTGAAAAACGTGCGAAATGCCAACGTCCACTTTCTTCTTTTCTACAGCACTCCATCTCTTTAATTTATCCAGAGCAAGAACGCTGCCAAAATTTGAGCCTATTTTGCAGACGCTGTTGTCCACCCACTGTACATATAAAATTTGGTCGGCTTGGTCAAAGCGGTAATCAAAATCGGTTTTTCTTTTTCTTATCCTTTACTGCTGTGAAAGGATACTTCGTAGTTCTACTCTCGCAAGCAGTATAGTTGCTCGATAATCAGTCTGTCTTAAATCTCGAAGCAGTGCGTAGCTGGTAAAGAAATTATCCAAGTGTACATGGTCGTTATCATTGGTATTCAGTTTGTTGAGTAGTAGTTTGACTACTCTTGTACGCAAAGGCTCTGTAGGCTCTGGCCCCTAAAGTTTTCCACATTACAAGTCGTAGGCGTATATATCATCCAATTTCTATACCCAAATCGTACTGGTTTGGATCTTAAAAATTGTTTGGAAGGGCGCCGACCAAAATATTTCGCCATAGATTCATCTATAGATAAATCTCGTCTCTTCGACGTCTTCTTCAATAATTACAGCTTCAATTGCTTCTTGAAGACCCTGGTAATTATTGCGGCCGCTAAGAGTACTACGTGTCATTATGAACTTAAGATAGATCTACCAATAAAAATATTTTCTTACTTCTGATGTGCCCATTGGCCCTAATTGGGGACAGCATAGTAAAAGCCAAATTTATTTTATTACCACTCTTCTTTTCTTATTAAAAGTAATTATATTATATAATATACTATGTAATTGAGTATGTTTTGTACCAAAACAAATGTAACTGGAAGAAAAAGTTAAAAATAAAAAATATTTACTTTTTGCCTCCACTAATTTATGCAACAGCTCCACAAAATGCACAAAATTGACAATTATAAATGTTTTTTAAATAACTTTTACGGTCTCAACATAAAGACACACTGTTTATCGACACAATTGTGGACATCAACTGCATAAACATAAAAATATAAAAAAAACGTGGGTACTTTTACAAATGTTCCCATTTGGGCACGGTGGGTCTATATGGGTTAAAATCCGTAGCGTGGCTCGAAAGATAAAAGCGAAGTGACTTTATTTCATACTATATAGAGCAGTGGTTCCCAATCAGTGGTCCGTTGATCAAGAAAAGGTTGGGAGCCCCTGATATAGAGAATAAAGAATGATACAAAAAGTCATTTAGATGTGCAAAATGAAAATTATAGAATGTTTTTAGCTTGTATTCCATTCCCCACGCACCGTCGCATTACGAACCGAACGAAAGTGGCGAAATTCGATGCCGCGCTTTATCTATTTACAAGCAGTGCAAAAATGGGAATAAAAATAATAAAAACCAGTATTATAAATATAATATTTATACATACCAGCAAGTTTAGCAGTTTCAACAATCATCACATTCCTCTTATCTATTTTATCTTGATTTTGACTCTCCAACAGAATAAGTTTGTTAAATTTAACTTCATTTAAAGTTTTTTCATTTGCGATCCTCTCTTCTTCTTTGTTGAATGAGAAATTCTTCTTGTATGAATCATCCAGTTCTGCTTGCTTTGTTTTAGCAGTAGCACCGTAGTTAGCTATAAACACACACCATATATCGCTTAGAAGAAATTCATAAATTATATTACACGTATTACATTAATCCCCCATCCTTGTCACAGTGGGTCACTTTTGTTAATACATTCAACTGTAAAATAGGGTCACGTAACGTCTTTTGCAACTCTACATCTAGAAGTTATTATTTTACAACAGCAGTTCAGAAATTACAATATATATTAAGATTGATTCACACTGTATCCCACACACAGCCGGATAGGCAGAGGGAACCTAGTGTTAGGACACTCCATTCGTCACTTTCCGCCGAGCTCTGGAGGCATTGCGTATCGAGTGGCGCAACTCAACGCCGCGCTTTGCCTCTACACCAGATCGAAGAAATGAAAATATAAATTAAAATAAATATTTTATTTTCTTGAGTGGAGATTGAACCTACAATTTCACAATTACATTTTTTTTCCCGGTCACACTTTGTCTATGCGCCCTTGCGTGGCCTCAAGATATATTTATGAAAATGATTATTTGGAATGTCTTATGTATTGCCATAGCAAGTATAGAACGACAGCGAAACTTCTTAGTTATTGTTATGTAATGAATACTTTATTAAAAAAAAAATAAAAAAAAACAATCTCATTGATTCTTACTATAAAGAAAAAGTTACAATTTTGATAAAAAAAATATTGTTATTTTTCATACCTATATTTTCCTGAAGCTCTTCTGTTGTTCCTTCATATATATTTTGGATAGATTTTTTTAAATCTTGTTCTTCATTTTTGCTGTGCTCTAATCTACAGTATCATATATTTTTTTATTTCAATCATTTGCTTTTATATGTAATTGTTAATGATAAAGAAAAATATAATAATAAACATTGTTTAATATAAAAAAAAAAGATTAGCATTATTTTTGCATCTTTCTTTGATTACCATCAGAATATTTTAAGTTAAATCATTATATGTACTTCTTACTTACAGAAGTCTGACTATTTACTATACTTTAGTCAATAAAAAAATTATTTCACTGTGTGAACTCCATAATTTTTTTATTTCCTTGCTTTGGAAATAAGACAAAGCGCAGAGTTGAGTTCTGTGTATTTATAATTTTTTTAAATAACAATGCGCACAATGCACATCTTGTTTAATTACTAAATCAGAAAAGCTTTTTTTTATCTTTAAATTTGATGTAATTAAAATATATTAGTAATTTGTTGGTTTTAAAAAATAACGCTAAAATTTTATTAAAATTTGTGTATCTACCTAGTCTTGATCTTTTCCCTCTTTGTTTCAAAATCTACTAAATTTTTCTGTAAAGTCTCAATAGCATTTAATTTCTCAGTTATTGGCTTCAATTCATGACTTAATTTCGCTATTTTAATTTCAGCTTCAGAAATTTGAGATTCAGTATTGACAAGGTCTAATTTTTTTTTATCCAAGTCTTGTTTCTTTTCCTTCAAAAATGATACTTCCTGATCTGCAATAGAATTTTCATGTTTCGATAGACTTGGTATGTATTTTAAGACAATTTTTTTAGATAAATATTATTATTTTAGAAGAAATATATATTTTTTTTATGTAGGGGACCTCAGGACCTCAAACTTACAACTTTTAAAAACAAAAGTCCAAGTCCACAATTTTTATACTCCTATTATAACATATTTACACAGATCCCACAACATAAGACAGTTTTATATATTTTATAAAATACATATCTTGGAATAATGATTTTTAAATCAGATCATCATTTTTTTAGTATTTGTACACAAGATACAATTATCGAAAATTTATGTTATGTACATATTATAAAATGCTTTACCCAAAAGTTTAATGTTAGTGGCATACTCTTTTCTAATCTTCCTTAGACGATCAAAGCAGTCACTATACTTATCAGCGTCAAAGATTTCATCAAATCTTTCTTTTACTTTTTTTCCTTCATCTAAAGGCCAACTGGAATCTTCTTGGTGGCAGAATATGACAGAATTTAATATTGCTTTGGACACTCCTTAAACAAAATTCAAAATAAGTTTGTAGCAAGTATGTTATGGAGTTCTGTGACTGTAACTATTGGATATCCAAACTAAAAATATGCAAAGATTTGTAAGCAAATCCACAATAAATGTATCACATAATTTTGGGAGTGTCAGCAAGTCTAAGTACAAAGAACTTTATTTACTAGAAAAAGATAACTAACAAAAATAACATGCAAAGAAACAGCTAATACCATTACATAAATGTAAAAGTTGTCAATAAAATATTCTTTAAAAATAAATTTTATTGAAATCCATCCAAGTGATTATCTGAAAGTAATGACATAAAATAATTTTACATCTATAAATGGAATGGAAAATTTGTAAAGAAGTTGTAAAATTTGTCCTTGCCTCACTGCCACTAAGTACACTAATACATAAGTAATATATAAGTTATGATGCAAAATAATAATCTCATTTTACATTTTATCCTTAAAATATATAATACAAGTTGTAGTCCACAACAAACTGTGATTTTATGACTCTTTCCACAACATTTCCATATACCGCTCACTACCAATATAAAGTTTGAGACCATTTGTTGTGAACAAATTGAGTTGTGAACAAATCCACAACCATCATATTTTCTGTTACACTCTACAACTTATATAATATAATGTTGGATTATAATCAGCCATAATTTTCTGTTTTTTTTTGTCAAGTAAAGCTATATATCACAAAGACCCTTTTTAATTAATCTTCCATTTAGAAAGGTTATATGGCTCTTAATCTGAATAACTTTGGATAACTTTATACCTACCTAATTCTTCATGCATTACAAAATCTAGATCTGCACATCTAGATGAAATATCTTTGGTTTTACCACTTTCATCTATGACAGACAGGAATGACTCCAATGTTTGAAATTTTGGCTTCTTGTTCAGATAAGCAGTGACTCTCATGGATCTAGATACTTCTAATTGTTTATCTTTAGCATTTACAATCTAAAATTTAAAAATACTTAGTATGTATTGCAGTATAAATATAAAAATAAATCAAATCATCATCACATAATGTTTTTTTTTATTAGAAACAATACAATGTATATTAATTTATAGTTGAATTGAAAAAATGTCTTCCTAATAAAATGTAGACTTATAATATTCATTGACCTTTAACTTTACTTGTCCGAGGACTTCGGTGGATCTATTTACTTTAGCATCGTGAACAAAACATTCATTTCTACTGCCCGGCGGCATTTGCCCCGTTATAGCATATCGTAAGCACTCTATGATAGTAGTTTTACCACATCCATTTTGTCCGAGGATTAATGTTAATGGTTTCTCAAAAGAAATGCGTTGTTCATCATTATCTTCTGGTCCAAAACTACGAATTCCCCTTACTGCTAAATATTTTATTCCCGCCATTTCAATGTAACTCAGGGATCTTAAGGATGATATAACAATTTCTTACTACCATTCATCAATATCATATATTCCTAGAAAATATTAAAACGAAGTAATACAAAACAAATAAGTAAGTAAAGAAAATTATTTAAACTTCATAAGCCGGATTCATATTGAAATTCTCATATAGTTAAATTTTGACATTTTAATCATAAAGTATCGTAATTACTTATATCATCTGTCTCAACAATTTTAACAGATTTTTAATTTATTTCGTTGTTTATGGCTACTAGTTCGATGTACGAGTTCTCAGACTTGTAATATTCATAAGACTCGGTATAAAATATGTGCAAATTGAATATAACTCAAGTTTCAGTACTATATTTAATAAATAACCTTATTTAATAATTAACAATTATGGAACAGAGGTATTTTCCTATAGCCTATATACAGCCTTTTGCTGACTATGTGATAAACCGCTGACTATAAATCAGAAGTTGACCTAAAATCTCCATTATATTAACTCAAAATATATTAACAAGAATTCTGTAAGGTCTTTGATATATTAATCACAAGACACACACAGAATATCGACACAAAAAATCGATTCTCTGTTCGATTCCATGAATCGCAAGCATAAAGCATCACTAAATCAGACTTGAGAGTTGAGATTTAAGAGTGAACTATATAGTTATGTTATTGTGTCAACTTAAGTCTAAAACATATCTTAATTTCATTGTATTGATTTTATTTGTTTCTGTTATTATATTATTTCTTTCAATGTAAAATATATTTATTGAAATAATTCCACGTAAGTTTTACACATTTTATAGTTAATATAAACCACATTAACAATGGAGTAATTTTTTAGTTATTACCATGTAAACAATTTTGTGATATATGTTTTACTTTAACGCGTATTGATGCCTTACAATATAAATAAATGATAATTTAACATGAGTAATGTAATATATTTCATTGTAATTTATTAAGTCGAGCTATTTTATATTAGTGACCTCGTATTTTATGCACTCCTTACTATGATTGAGATACATATTACATGTTATCTACTAGTCATTTTTTAATTTATCAGATTATAATAACATTTGTATAAAGGCCACGTGATCATATATAAAATAAATGTAACTTTGCTATAATTTTTTTATTAAATGCATTTGAATGACACATAATTTCAAGTTAATTCACAAATATTGTTATTGCTTGTAGGTAAAGATATACAATGATGGCTTCGACTACGATGATTGAGACAGTGACAATTACAAGGCCACTTAAAGTGAGTAGTATAAACTATTTATTTTTTATTTTTATTATAACTGTTATTGCCTTATTGATTTTAAAAAATGTTGAATATTTAAGGAATTCAGAGGCACTTATGTGTTTTGAGGTAACTCAATGTCTCAAAGTAATTAAAATTCATTATTTAAAAGATAGTGTGAGCTTATGAGAGGCTACTTGTGTGAAGGCATTTATTAAGTGCTTGCTTTGTCTTAAGTAAGTCATTGTCATATATATTTATAAATAAAAAAAATCAGCTTCATACTGTATCCTGTACACAGCAGGGTTGGTAAAGGGAACCTATTGTTAAGACACTCGGCTATTGTTAAGATGCACTGCTGGATTCTGAAGGCATTGCGTGTTGAGTGGCAGAACTCAATGCGACGGTTTGCCTCAACATTATATTTATAAAGGCTGATTACTTTGCTTCTGTTATGGAATATATAAAACTGTTCAATAATATTATTCTACAAATATTTTTTTTATTAAATAGGGCATTTTTACTATACTTTATAGCTTAGGTTAGCAGATAGAATCTAGTGTTAGTAATTCTTCTCCAATTTACTTGCAATAAATTGAGTGCTGAAGTCAGAAGACATCACCACTTCAATATCCATCAGACAAAGAACATGGAAATAATTTTCACTTCACACTTTAATTTATTTAAGAAAAACACAAGCATTTGACAATCAAAGTCTGTGTCATAACACAACTCATAAAAGAAATAAACTGGTTGTCTGTAAATTCAGTTTACAGATGATAATTTTACATGATAAGAAACATTGCCGAGGCCAATCGTGGCGTAGCAGCACGAAGTGTGAATGTAAAACCGACTGGTGGTGGGTTCGATGCCCAGTCCAGGAGATGAAATATTTACTTAAATTTATATTTCCATTTCCGTTGCTCTGCTGTTGAGGTTGAGTTCTGCCACTCAATATGCAATGCCTCCAGAATTTGGCAGAAAATGGGGAACGGGGTATCTTAATACTAGATTCCCTCTGCCTACCCTGCTGTGTGCGGTATACAGCGTAAAGCTGATTTTTTTTACAATTTTTTTTCAAAAAAATTAAATTTACTTGCAATCATTCATTTGCACTTTATTTGTACTCAATCATTCAAATATTTTTTTTATTTAAATTATGTAGATTAATTAGTAACAAGTAGCAATATGCCATTTAATAACAAGTAACAATGAATGTATAGATAGAGTCACAAGCAAAATCCAACATCAATTGTGTCTCTCCATCTTTGTTCAGCATTCTCGCTTGCATGCTTGGCTCAGGCAGAAAGTGAATGAATATTCACAGCATATCTTGTTATTACACCTACCCTACCTAAAATCACTTTGTTTCAAAGTAATGTGCTTAAGATACACTTACACAAGTGTTGTTATTATCATGTAAACAAATTTTCTTTTGTTAGTACCAAAAGAAAATTAAAAGCAATTCAACTCTTCTTCTGATTTTGTGAGACACTTGAAGGAAATAAAGCATATGAAAATAAACAATACTTTTTATATTATTATCAGACATACTGCATTGCATTTATATTAAGTTATCATTACAATTAAACGCATTTGTCGACAAAAAAATGTAATTAAATAAATCCCATATAGCATATAGCCCATTCAAATGAATGACTAAATGTATAATGAGAGATAATAATCAGAATTTAAACAATACCCAAGATTCAAGATAATTTAATTATCTCATTGCTTCTTTATCGTAGGTATAGAGATTCCAGTGCATAACTCCACTTTTTTACCCAACTTCTGTAAAAGGAGGAGGTTATCAATTCAAATGTTTTTAATGTTTATTACCTCAAAACTTTTGAATGGGTGAACCGATTGTGATGATTGTTTTTCATTAGTAAGCTGGTGATTCATGTGGTCCCATTTTAATTGGGTCCGTTTCTGATATTTCGCTTGAAGTAGTTTTTTTATTAAAAATTATATCTTTTTAGAAAGCTTATGTGTGGAGTAATAATAGAGAGCATTTTAACTCCGCACTCGTCTAAATGGACCTTTTAAGCAAAAATTTAAGTGAAAATGAAATCTACAGCTTTGCATTTTAGCAAATTTCCATAATTTTGCTTATTTAAATAATTAAAGTATTGAGGCCAGTCGTGGTGCAGCGGCACAAAGTGTGACTGTAAACCGACTGGTTGTGGGTTCGACCCCCACTCGACGAGATGTAATATTTACTTAAATTTATATTTCCATTTCTTCGCTCTGGTGTCGACGCTAAGCGCGGCGTTGAGTTCTGCCACTCAACACGCAATGCCTCCAGAATTCGGCAGAAAGTGGGGAACGGAGTGTCTAAAGACACTAGGTTCCCTCTGCCTACCCTGCTATGTGCGGGATACAGCGTGAAGCTGATTTTTTTTTTAAATAATTAAACATTTACCCAAACAATAAAAAAAAACCAAAGAATATGTAATTCTAAACTTTTTTTAAATGTACTAAAACAGCTTAGAAATTATAATTTTAACTTGGCTTGCGAGAGACTTCACTTAAATAAAATTGTTTAAAGTATAAGTACATTAATATAATAAATTTAAAAATAAAAAGACGGCGAACAAGGATATCTTAAAGGTATAAGACACTTGTAACTCTACACTACTATTGCAGTACTGCTATTATTATCTTAATTACAAGGATAAATTTAAACTTGACAATTTCTAATTTATATATCTTCTTTAAATAAAAAAAAAATTGTACACAATTTAACATTAAATGTTCCGTAAAGTTACTCATAATTAAATTAAGAAGCGAATGATTATAGGTGCACGTTTTTATCTGAGAATACTGTCAAGTGCGCAAAACCTTAGTATTGGATTAGCCCATATGCTTTGCACCGTTAGTGACCACTAGTATCGTGATGCAAACACACGGAAACTTAGCAGCGAGTTCTTTGTGGCAACCTACGGAACTTGCGAGACGTATGCTAGGAGAGCGACCGTCACCTGTACCTCCGACAAGGGAACTTTGGCCACCGCCAGAGCCTGTACTAAGTATTAGTACATTGCAACTGGCTTACCAACAAGATTTTCAAGATGAGGACTTGTCCCCGAGACGAGCGTCGACTCTTTCCTCCCAACCTTATGTTCCGACGACGGTACCAATAGACAGCGGTGATAGGCCACGCTATTGCACTGTTGGCACAAATACGGAACCTCCACAAACAATATTGAAGAAAATAAAGCGTCTTTTTCGAAGAGAAGATGAGTTTATTTCTTTCCCAACAATACAATTAAGTACGAGGAATATGGAATCCCAAATACAAAATTGCGACGAGAAACCAACAGTTCGTGCAGTAAATGGTATAAAAAAGGCAATATCAGGAGCTAAATATCGTGTTGCGCCAAACTCTGATGATATTGATAGTCCGAAGATAGTTTATGACACATCTAAACCCGGAGACCGCATGATTGCCACGTTTGGAGCGAGTAAATCATCAAAATGGTTTAAATTTCCGTCCAAGTTGGATTGTTCTCAGCAAATTAGAGCTCTTCAAAGCTTTTGTGGCCGACGACGTCGACAATCTTCCCAGCGCGAGCCTCCTCGTCCACCCTTACAAATTACTCAGGTGTGAACAGCGAGAAGATTTTTTAATAAAAAGAATTTATAATTTAAAAAAATTGGCATTCATTAACCGCTTTCTTAGATGCACGTCATACGTAATCGTAATGTGCTAAATAATGTTCTAAATTGTAGTAAAATAAAAATATACAAGTAGCAGTTTTGCTAATTAATATGTCTTTATAATTTGCGTTTCGTTGGAGCGCGGAAGGGTGGCTGAAGCAGATGTGGGGTGCAGGGGCGGCGGGCGGCAGTCTCGCGTCAGGCGTCGTGCCGCCCGGTCTTACCCAACAAATACACCTTGCTTTCGAATATAGTCATATTGCTTGTTTATTTTCTATACATTGTTTTAATTCCAGTATTTAATCTATTTGAAACAGCTATCAGTAATAATATTCAAAGGTGTGTCTTTTTTTAACAATTTACCTACATATAATCAAAACGGATTTTTGTGTAGAGCAAGCAAGTCGGCGCGTCTCAATGCGCAAAACTCACAACCAAAAAAAAAATTGGGCGAATTAATAGAATGTTTCATCTATTTATATGTATATATATATATTAAAATATTCTCTCAATTATTTTTGCAAATATACTTGATTATAATCACGATACTATGCAGAGCAGTCACATCAAAGTGGGTCTCTACCATACCAATTGTTACTTAAAACGTCACTGTTTGGCCTAATTTCGTGAACTGAATCCCATGACACAGATTTTCGAGAATTAGTACAAAATATATTATTTATATTTGCGCTGGATTTTTAAAAAGTAAAGATAAAGTTGTGGATAGATACATATACATATAAACATTTTGATATTTGAATGTTTCGATATAATTATTGTTATAATACGACATTAAAAACAACCCGCTTAATACAACGCTTATATACAACGTGTGTATATTTTTAAACTACTAAAATCATGACGTATATCATTCACGCGTATAACGCAATATATTTAAGTTTTGTCAATATGTCATGCTTGTTTATAATTTTATACTTTTGTGAAAAGCTCGAAGCTATGTAAGCTTGGACAAAAGATCGTATTTTAATATTCATGTCAATTGACGAAAACTTCATTGTTTCTGAGCGTTCCATTTTATTTATTTTGTCTTTTGCAAGCTTTTGTTTTGTACTGTTGTTGTGGTCTCTGATAGTTAATAAAATATTTGTCAATTGAGTGGTTTCTTTTGAATTTCGTTGGCTTACAATCCTTAAAATACAAATGATAACAATAGTCAAGAAAAAAATGTATTTTTTTTAACTAATATTTTTATTAAGTAGTTTTTATTTAACATGTTTTACTTTTTTTTTCAAATAATATATGGATTTGTTGTCCTGTGATCCTCCTGAAAAGAGTCCTCACATAGTTTTACTGTGATTTGAATATCGTATGTTGTTATGTATGTATGATAGAAAATTACAGACTGGTACTACTAATGTAGCTTACTTTTCTTAGATATATTTTTTATTTTTCTTATATCGTTACTTCCCTGGCTTCTTTGTTGTCACACAAACCCGTGTAAACACCTATTCCTTAAATTAATCTAAATGAAATGCTACATATATTTAATGTCCTTATCCACATTGATTCAATATAATTATATTACATTTAAACTTTCAAAATTAAGTTAAAAAACCTCAAAAATACATAATCTTATAATCATATAAACCAAATAGCGTCTAATCAAAACAATAAAAGTGACCGCAAATCGTATATTGTTAGATAAATAAGAATTGTCGTGAACAACACTAAATCACGTGACACGTGACGAGCAATGTGTTAAGAGTGCGTCACTTGTGGTCTTTGCGGTCCAGCGGAGCGTGCGCGCATGCAGGGGCGCGCGGGAGCTAGCCCGAGCGGGCTCCGCTCGCACCCGCGCGCCCTACCGCCCGTCCTGCCGCCGCCGCCGCAGTTTGCGACCGACCAAGACGAGATGCCGGCCAATCAGATTGCTCAGGTTGTTTTATCAGCTTTTTTTTTTGTATCTGTAAAAGTTAATTTAGGTCAATTCTCCTTGGTAGTATAAAAATATGCATATTTCTAATGGGATTTATTTTTAAACTTATGTTCTACATGAATAAAAGATATGTGATTTGTCTTTAGTTATCTGGAGGTTTTTGACATTCTATATCTTAAACATAAACGTGGACAAAAATTATGTCTATACACTACTTAGCTAATACGAATAATATCAACTATTAAATTTATACTAGTATTAACAATACTTTTAGTTAGTACCGTTACTGTCTCAACTTTTACTTATATACTTGAATAATGGAAATGAAAATAAATATCCAACTTACAAATTTTCACAAATATAGCAATAATTTAGCGACAACTTTTATAAATCCAATCCATTGGTACTTTCTATTAAAATTGACATTGCAATATTGCGTTATTCAATGAAAAAGCACGTTAAAGAGTTCAATATATCATATTGTAAAGCATGTATCTAAGTTTTGTGAAATGTATTTTTGGTTTAAGTTCAAAATAAATACCCTTATCATTTAGTCTAAATTAAAATATGTGACAATTGCAAAAACATCGGACGCTTATTAAGATTTTTGACGGAAACAAAAATTCATAGCTCATTTAGGCTAAAGGCATTAAAAGCTTGAAACTTTGTCTTTGAAATGCATGCTCATAGTTTACTGTTTCTTTTTACTTTTACGTTTACCACTTCAAGTGGCATACCATTTTAAATTCTTAACTCTTGAAGAAATGGTAAGAAACTATTTTTTTTATATAAAAATTCTGGCACGAAATGTTCCAATCGGTTAACCAATTATATAAATATTATTTTATAAAATGTATATGATAATATGTATGTATAATTATAAAACATAAGATAGATACTATAATATAGAATGAGACAATTTTGGCTACTGTCAGTAACAAATTATATATGTATACTACTAATATTATTCGATACTGAATATAATATTGACATTTGTAATATTATTTAGAAACTTGAAATCAAGAGGAATTATTAACAAGACTAGAATACGTTTTGTTCATGAGGATAAATCTGGGCTTTGCTCGTGTAAGTGATCAGAAATGTAGGGTCAGAAAAAAACTTTCGAAATCATGTTTATTATTTGAGATCAAAAAAAAAACAAAAATTCACTTTCACGTCGTATGTGTCGTTTGAGTTAATAATGTTCCGTTACATGATGAAGAACAGCTTAGTCACTTACAATTTTCCGTTTTTTGTGAAAGCGTCACTTATTTTTTACTTTTAATAAATTGAACACAAAAATAAAATATTATGCTTAACATATTTGAAGCCTTTGACGACCGACGCTATTACTATATGTAGGTAGGTATAAGCGAATGTCTTTAACACTTCAAATATTTTTTTAAGTATATAATATGTACGTGTAATATCATATAACTTTTAAACACTATTTAAATGAGACACACCAGTTTTTTTGAATATCGTTAAGATTATATTTTTATTATCTTCGCGAAATAAAAAAAAAACCTCCAACTTCTGTAAAGAATGTAAAAAATACAGTCCAATTGATAACCTCATTTTCTTACAGAAGTCGGTAAAAAAAATTGATTACGGAACCTTTGAATACATTTTTAATATGATATTAAAAATGTATTCAAATGTCCCGTAATGAACTGAACGTGATTTTAAAAATGTTAGAATACATGCAAGTTAGGATGCTGCGAATGTGCCCTTTTGTTACATTGAAATGACTAAAAACGTAAGTAAAGAATACGGACAACATAGAATATTTATATAATCGATAAAAACTATTACAAAAATATTATTATAGTTCATTTCATACAAAATGAGGACGTACGGCCGCAAACTTTAGTTTGTCAACTTTTATAAGTTGTACTTCCCGTTGACTTACAATCCAGAAAATTATATGAAACCCTCAGTGGGCGCGTCCTACTCAAATGGCTGGATTTTAAAAAAAAATACATTGATATTATATTCGAACTTCATATTATATTTGTAGATATCTGAGAGTAATTTCGTGTATGTGAGTTGTTCACCCTTCTGTTTACAAACTTTCACCGATTTTAAAACGTTGCCTTGTTCGCCAGTTGCCAGAGTGCTTCGCTTTGTTTTAAAGTATACATTGTTTCCATTGAGCCAAAAGTAAATTCCTTGGGACGTGACTTACTTTGATGAATCGATAAAAAAATGTTATAAACGTAAACGATGTTGTAACATATGCGTACAGTAGTATTAAAAATAAATTTGGTTTTTATCTTAATGCTTCTTGTGTATGTGTAGTTTGTTGTGTAGCATATTTTCGTTTCATAGATTTAATTGCGTACTAGTATTGAAAATTAAATGCTATCATTCTTCTCGAACTATTTAGTACTTTATTTCAAAATTCACTTTTTGAATTTAATAAAAAAATACTTTACTATGTTGTCATATAAACACGTAAAATTCTTATAGTTTTCTAAAGACATTTGATCCCACTAACAGCTGATATCAATCAAGTACCGAGCGCGCAGTCGCTCCCGATCGATGTGCCCCCACGGCCCCCGCTTCTCCTCGAGACACCCATGCGACATACCTCTCACTTTCACGTTTTTCTTAGCCCTTAGCGTACAATCCGTATAATATCTAGTTCCACTTTGGCTTATTGCGAGGCGCGAGCTTGATGGATGACGAACTACCTAAGTCTGACGGGGCGAGAAATGCTTTGTTTTCGATGCTGATTGTTGGAAACTTGTATATTGTTGTTGTTGTATACAAATAATATACATATTGTGTGGTAAAGTTAGATTAAATAAATCTAGAGCAGTATATTTAAATAGTTTAACCTTTTTTAGCTTCACGCTTTATCCGGTACATAGTAGGGTAGGCAAAGGGAACATGGGAACCTAGTGTTAGTGTTAGGATATAAAACACTTCCGTTCTCTACTTTCCGCCAAATTCTTTAGTTGCATTGTGTGTTGAGTGGTGAAGTGGTGAGGCAAAGTGCAGCGTTGAGTAGTAACTCAACGCTGCACTTTGCCTCGTCACAAGAGCGAGGAAATGAAAATATACTGACGCTTAAATATTTATTAACAAAGACTAGATAAACTATCAAGCTTCTTTTAAAATAAATCAGACATCAGAAATTTGCTTTCACACGTCACTTTTCATTAATAATCCACGTTATTTAATTATTTACTAAATTGAGATAATTGCGTTCTTTTGATTTCAACGCTGGTTTTGCAAAGCGATGCAATGCTTGTTTGAAAATATAATTTATTCACTGAAAAACTATGAGAACTGTCACGATTCATAACATAAAATAAATAGGTCTCACTAACGAGGAAGTAAAGTACCTACTCTGTAAGAAATCATCTTCTATGTCATGCTGGATTTCTGTGAAAAAGCATGGAGTATTTACCTTACCTACCTGTATTTACCTTCTACTTAGTAATGATTAAACATGAAATATATATATATCTCCCGTCTTTTATTATTATGATTATAGGATTTTGTTTTAATTCAGTGTTAAAGTGTTATTGGTGTATTGGATTGGATTGGACAAAGCAATAATCTATGTACTTTTGCTAACATTGGCAAGCAACCTTTTTTGTGCGTCGCAATCGAACTCGACTATAGTCTGTATCAATCATAATAGCTATTTTAATATATCTATATTTATGATTTTTTTATTAATTATTAAATACTATCCAGCACAGCAGCAGGTAAGGCGGAGGAAACCTAAAATTGCACAGCGCGTTAGACCGAAGCTAGTAGTAGATATAATTTATTAGGAATAAATTATCGTTCGCCCTCCCCAACTCACTTCGCTCTGTATAATGTAATAATAAAAAATATTAGTCTATTTGCAAACAGCTGACAGATGGCGCTGTACAGTTTCTCACCACTCGTGAATCGCGCTGGCAAGATTTTCTCGCGTAACATGACGACGTAAAAATTCCGAAAGCTGAGCATACTTACCTGGCGTAGGGGACACCGTGATCAAGAAGGCGGTTCCCCCAGAGCGAGGCCCTTCCATTGCACTGCGGTCGGGTTGACCTCTGCGATTATCCCTAATGTGGATAACTCGGACGCGTAATTTTTGGTAGTGGGGACTGCGTACGCGCCGTCCCCTATGATATTTGACATTAACATAATCCTAATTATTTAATTTTTTTGCTGAATGCTACCTATCAACCTGTCCTTATGCTTTAGATTGTATTGGATACAGTTTTCATCCGGTATAACTATTGTTATAACTTGCTGTCGCTCTTCATTGTTAGTCTTTATAAACCAGTGTCTCTATGCAGCAGTTCTATGTGTTTCGACATATATAAATTTTATTTTTTTCATCCTAAAAATATTTGAAGTTTGGTTTCGGTAACAATTATAGGATTTATTATTAGATTCCAACTGTGCTTCGTGTTGTCAGTCTAAAACAAAAAAAAATTAAAAAAAATCCTTATTATCAGGACTATTTTAGTTTATAAGAAGCTGTATCTAACTTATTATTGTATGTGGTTGTTCGAAAAATTTATTATCCACAATAAAATTTCTTAAATTACAGGTAATCGCGTTAATATGCGGTCTACTGGTAGTGATACTAATGGTGTTGGGGCTGGCGTCAGCCGACTGGCTGATGGCGGCGGGCTGGAGACAGGGACTGTTTATGCACTGCATAGACCCCGAGGCGCCGACGCCGCTCCCCTTCGACATTACGGCTCAACCTGGCTGTTACGCTGCGAGGCCTGCGCCATATATCAAGTAAGTTACCCATAAAAAATATGTCGGAAAAAGTTATATTCGTTCATTTTAACAAACTAAGCAATCATTGCAACCTATAAAATAATAAGGCTGTATTGACATTGTATTGTTATATGAAACCTAAAAACATAAAGGAAACTTGTAAAAAAAACTGTAAAATAATTTCTTCAAAAATTAAACGCAGCATCACGATGTTAGAAGAGCTCTTGCATTTTTTCACCTTACGTGATGTGCCTGTATAGCGGTTACGTGATCCAACATGGCTTTCGTCTTGACACTTAAGTCTTCTATGGTGCAAATTATACCTTGCTTCTTTACTAGAATTAGTAGGTAAAATGTGAAATATTAAGAAATAAATAAATGGGAAATCACCCAATTAAAGACATTATACTACAAACAATTGAAATAAATTGATTGACCTATGGTTAGACTCTAGCTAGAGAATATATGCATTTATAAAAAGAAATTGTTTTGGAGAAAAAAGAAAACTCAATTTTATTTTCTAAAGAAGTACTTAAAGTGAGAAACTACTTCCGCGAGCTCATTAAGTCGGTTAAGTGCAAAATGTTATTTAACTTAGTTATTATTTTTTAATAGAATATTTTTTCCTCTTTGTTATATGATTAATACTTGTAAAAATGCAGTTTATTAATAATACTTTATCATTACGATATGTGGGTCGAGATAAGAATTGCAAGGAGCTCTTTCCTGTTGTGTATAAAATATGATTAGAAAATACATATTCTACTAACATTTTTTTTTTAAATTGTAGTATATTTTTTAAATAAAATATCTTAATTAAAGTATCTCTGTATATAAAGCTTAAACTGATCGCTACCTGTACAAATGTATATGAGAAAACGTATTATTGGGACATCCTTCAATGTAATAGAAACCCAAACTAATGATTTTTATTTTTATTTGTCTGTTTGCCGGTTTGTCTGTACGTTTAATCTTGCCGTTTCTAATATCAGAAACGAACAGAAACAGTTTTCAATGCAATTTTCACTATTGTATTTTTGCAAACATTTAAATAAATCAGGTTTACGCGCTATATCCCGCACACAGCAGGTTAGGCAGAGGAGACCTAGTGTTACAAGTTCGGAAGGCAGGCATTGCGTGTTGAGTCGCGGAACTCAACGCCGCACTTTGCCTCGACACTAGAGCAAAGAAATTAAAATGTAAATGTAAATAAATCGAGTGGAGATAGAACACATCCAGTTGATTTTACAGTCATACTTCGTGCCCCTGCGCCACGACTGGTCTCAACATTTAATGCTTGGTTTTTTTTAATTTATATATTAAAAAATTATGTCAATATAAAATATTTTGTTCGGAAACTGTTCAGTAACCATTGTTTATTTTTTAAATTTCAATCATTAAAAAAATATATGCATAATTCAGGGCGGCGGCGGGACTGTGCGTGGCGACGCTGGCGGCTGACGTGTGCGGCGCGCTGCTCACGGGGCTCGGCCTGCGCTCCACTGACCATAGGACTAAGTTCCGCTACTACCGGTTCGCAGTGCTCGCCATGTCGCTAGCACGTATGTATATTATTGTTTATATTTATATTATTGTATATATTTATATTATTGTATATTATTATATATATTGAATTCCGTACTAAGCAGGGTTTTTTTCGTATTTCGTACCTCATTTTGCGCCTAATTTTGGAGGATTGAAGTGGTGCAACGAGTGAGAATTGAATCCACAATCTGTCGCGTTTACAGTCATATGCTTGTTATGTTACTAGTGTAATTGAAAGTTTCGTTCAAAGTGACTATTAGGTTACAGCATTGTTTGAAGTATCATATTTTTCTTGTTTTGTATCCAGCCTACCGAGTAGGCCAACCTCGTCACGTTTATTAACATGACCACACAATAATGTAACAATGTGTTAAACAAATACAAAACAGAAGTTAATTTAAATTGTGGACAGAATCATACCACAAGGTTCCCTCTGTCTACCCTACTGTGTGACGCTAAAGGCCTCAGACCGGTAGACAGAGAAAGCAGTATAAACCGGTTAAAACCAAGCAAGGGATTACATTAGTTGTAAATTAATTTAAATTAGTTATATAATTTTGTTGTGATATTAATAATGCATTCTTTCCATATTTATTTTCAGTGATGTGCATTTTAATAGCACTAGTAATATATCCGGTATGTTTCGCCGCAGAATTAAATTTAGGTAAGAATATACATATACATATATACTTTATTTTAATTTATTGTGCTTTTCTATAAGATCTACAACAACTGGGCATCATTGCAAACAACTATTTTTAAAGTAGCAGTTAAATGTATTTTGTATTGCTTATATTCTGTACCTGCGGCTTGTTATTTTACAAATTTAATTTGTGAATTTATTGCTTAAAAAGGTATATTTTGTTACATTTCTTAATATATTTATGTATAATGTTACAGGTAACAGGTCAGTATGGGAGTTTGGATGGGCGTATGGGGTGGGATGGGGCGCCGCCATCTTCTTGTTCGGCGCCGTTGTATTGCTCCTCTGCGATAAGGAGAGCGAGGAGCTTTACTATAAGGAACGAAAAGTGAGTAAAATATAATTGTATTAATGAGAAAAAAGTGTTTAGACACTAGGATTTTTCAGAGTACTTTGCTGCGGGTAAAATCGCAATGTTGTTAAAATAATATATACCAACCGGTCACATCACTAAAAATATATGTACCTAATTGGTATTCTGTATGTTATTACTGTATGAAAAATATTTGTTTTGCTACTTATATAAGATCTCATAATTGCTTATGGTTTTGTTGGTATATAAGAAAATATAATATATCAGTAATGATGTGTATAATGTTTGCAAATTATTTTGAGTTATCGTATGTGCCGTCAGTTTAAATCAGTAACAAGAAAGCTAAGTTCGTATACAAAATACGCATAATTGTGTTAAGTCTGTCGAGCTTCTTGAATTTTTCGTTATGCTGCTTTTAGTAAATAATTTAAAATTGATTCAAAACATATTTCTAAAGTAATCTGTGACTTAAACATTTTGAATATATCTAAAAACTACAGAAATGTTTTTAAATAAAAAAAAAGATCCGGGACGGTCCTAACAGGATAAGTATATGAAAACTGTACTAACTTCTGTTCAATCATGATTAAATAATTAATTAAAAATCCGTGAAGTGAGGTGTCTCATATGTTTATCCTATTAGAATCTTTGTCTAATAAGGTCAGCCTGCAACTACTAACGCTTTTGTGTGTGTTCGTCTACGCCAGGTGGTGAGCGGGGAAGGCGGCGGGCGCCCCTAGGGTCGCGGGCGCCTGCCCGACCTCGTGCCGTGAGCGCGCTAGCGGCCGCACTCACACACGCGCGCACACGCACACACGCGGACACGTACACGCACGCGGACGGACACGGCCGGCCGTGAGGGCTATGCGATGTGTTCCAATTTCGAATTTACTGATATGATATTCTGTATTTATCATTTTTTAAAGTGTTACTCTGCATTAAGAATGGAAAATTATTTTAGGAAAGGTATAAAATATTAATGTAGCGGGACTCGAACTTTTGCCTTTTGGAAACCATCCAACCGCAACATGGCAGATTTCCAAAAGGCGCGAGTTTGAGTGCCACTTTCTTAATTTTTTTATACGTTTGCTATAATATATTTTTTTAATATGATTTTTTGTTATGTGTAATAACATATTTTGGCTGTTTGCTTTTTATTTAAACTCTTTCATATAGATTTTCTGTTCATGATTATTCATTATTTTTTTTAATTAATATGACGTAATTGAATTATGTAATTATTATTATTTTCTTTTATAAACAAAACAAACAAATGTTCATATTGGTAGTTCGAAATGGTAAAATATTTTTGGATGAATTTGTAAGACTCTCGTATAGATTTAGCTGTTAGGCTTGTGCGGACATTGAAGTTTGCGTGTATTTGTGATCGGGCTTTCGGTGTGGACGTGTGCGTCGACAGGATGACGGTAGTTAGGCTCACGCTAAACACTTTTGTTTGTTTTCTTCTGCTGCTTTCGATACTTTCGTGTAATCGTTATTCATCATTTGTCTGTGTTCAATGTTAATATTAGTCGTGTAAATTAGTTTTTAATTTTTTTTAAAAGACGCAGTATTTAGTGTTTGTTACAGTACGCAGGTACAATATACAAGTGAGGACCGCCTCTCGGCCATATTTCCTTTAATTTTAGTTTTAAGGTTATATTACGGCGTCGTCGCTTCGTCCGGGACTCGGTCCCGCGAGGCGCAACGTTCCAAAGAGCGTCGCTTTTTATTTATTCACGCGTTAAGTTGTAATTAGTGAGTACGTTTAGTGATGTGCGACTGCGGTCGGGCGTGTGTGGCGCGGGGCGCGCGGCGGGCGCGGGCGGGGGGCGCGCGGGACTCTAGCAGTTACCCCTCTACTATGGCGCGTTGAGCGTCGCCGACGTTTATATTCATTCAAATTTTTGTCGTACTTTTACTGTTTTACATTAGGTACGATTTTACCCTTTGTTTCGATTCGGGTGATATTCTCTTTTGGAATTGAATGTTTCACAATAATCTCAATATTTTCTTAATGCTGTTTAAGGTGATAATTTATACATTGAATCTCTGTGAGCCGCCTCGGCGGTGTGGTGATTGCGATATTGATTAATGTTATATTAATATGTTTAGGATGACTAAGAAATTTCATTGATCAACGGTTTGGTTGAGTACTTGTGTGTATTCGATTAGGCTTTTGTGGTTCGTTTCCATTACTAGTTTATATTGTCTAAGTATTTGATGTTATGGCTTTAATTTCATACTAATCGATCTGTGTATTTATTATTTTATACTATTGTTAATGTATTTTTTTATTGGTTTATTTTTTATCATACTTTTATAGAGGCGTAAGAGAAGTTAATTAAGTATAAATTTTTGTATTTTTATTACGATTATCTCATAGTTTCTTAGCTCAAGAAATCAAAGAACGCGTGCTGCGATGCGCGTGCACCACTTGTAGGGTGAGGTTCTATTAATATGTTGGGTTGCGATATGTCGTCGTAGTGTCTTAACGTATTTTACGTACAGTACGACTAGTAGGTCGTGGCCGCCCTTAAGCTAGGCTCAATACTCAGAAAGAATATATTTAAAGCCAAGATAAATTCCTAAAATCAAATCTGCGTAGCTGATAAGGGTGGCCACGACTTGTTGATCGTTCTGTAAAATTTGTAATATGTCCTATCAGTACTATCAGTACCATTGGTAGCCAAACGAAGCGGGAGAAAGTGTTACAATAAAAAAAACATATTCATATCTACGAGTATATATATCGAAAATTAATTTAAGAAATGATACTGCGAGGACATGCGTACGTACCCTTTTGTGTACGTTTCATACAATGTTGACACGTTGCTACTGTGCGACGCGACACAACGTACTAGTAGGGCCTCTCTCTTAATATAATAGAATTTTAAACTTTTCATGAATTGCATTATACAGATAAATCGAGTTATAATTATTATAATAAATATTTTTAGAAATCACAATTTGTATTTGAATAAATGGAATGGATGCCTAGTTTTAATCAAGTTCTTTCTATCATATAAAATATACTCAATATTTTAGTAATTACAAGTGTTATTTAGCTGTACATAATAATTTATTTTTACTCTTTTTTCAGCTCCCCAGTTCGTACTCTAAGGTTTCTCATCAGTGATGTTATTGGTTATATTTATATTTCAACAGTATTAAACTCTATCTAGTAAACAGAAATCCATTATTTTAGCAAGAAGTGAAAGAGTTAATAATTAAATCTACTTATAATGTGATGTTGTATTGCAAACAGACAGCGAAATCTTTCTTGTTGTCTACCTTGGATCAGCAGGAGTTGATCATAGTTGTTTGTACATGGGAATTCGATAAGTATTTTTTTTTTTGATTTTACAAGTGCGGCACTCGCATATATTTTTTTTGTATTCAGCCTTATGTAAATATTTCAAGACATTTTTTCCTGAAATCCCTAGTTCCTGATTAATTGAAATAATGCTTCCATGACAGTCGGACTTGACTGTTGCTGACAAAAAAAATAATAAAAAGATTTCGTCCTGTGAAGTATTGTATTTCTATCGACAATTTGAATAATTTAGATGTTTGCAACTCTAGTTATTATATATACTAATAGCATCGCGTTAAATATAAAGGATTACGTTTTACTACACTTATTATGTGTAAGTACCTAAGTAACATCAGCAAAACACATTTTATTGGATTACCGCATAATCTTTTGTTTAGAGTAGTAATATTCGAACCTAGTAATATTTTATAGAGATTAAAATAATCTTTATATAGAATATATATTTCAGGGATTCTTATTAATTATTTAAGATTTTAATGAACTTACCAATGTTCAATTTATGTTCTGTAATTCATTCTTCACATATCCAGCATTTATAAAAAAAATCACTGCCAATGTTATGCAAAATTTTCGTTTGTATTTTTTTTGAACCTTGTGATCATTATCATGAGCTACTATAATCGTCACCTAACTGTAGTCGCTACCGTTAACGCGCAATTATATATATACCTACTTATAATTTACGCGACCTCTGTCGAGTTTCGCACGTGTTGGTAACTCATGATAGAGACACTCGATTTATTAAATTGTAATATTTATAAGTGTAAATTTTAAATTGTAATAGTACCCTCGTATGCTTTAGTCGTATTTTAAGGTTCTAGTTGATGTTTGTCTAACATGCTTTCGCAGATTCGCAGTATATTTTGTCAGAAATTAAAATTTTCGACATACATGTACTATATTGATGTTGAATATATTGTATTAAGCGCCTCGAAATTTAAGACTCAATTAAGATACCAGAAGTTTATTTCTTTAGCCAAATTAAAAGTCATATCAATGAGATTAATAATAAAGTACCTAAATAGTAATCGTGGTTTTATTTTATTTGACACTATCATGTTGTGATTTATAAAGTTTTTTAGAGACAGGTTTTTTTCATTGCACCACTTTGGTGAAACATAGCGCGATGTTGTGTTGCACCACTCACTTTTTTCGTTTTCATCCTATATGTATTACTTGAAAAAGTAATACATTAAATTAAATTTAATTTAACTTTGTGTTACTTTGTCAAGTGTGATGTGGATTTATACATGAGTCAGCTTCGCTTAGACGCGATAATTTAAGAGAATTGTTGTTAACCCTAGAATAGTTCTTGTTGAAATGGGCATAAACCGTACCGTGGTTATGGGTACCGTACCCTGGTATATGGTACCCATAACCGAACCCGTACCTGTACCCACCAGGTGTACTGTTATTGGATGAAACTTATTTTTAAGGAAATTCATTTTTTATTTTAAACAACAAATATGGATATTTAAACGAACTGAATATGTAAAAGGATTTAATTTATACAACGATAACAGACACTATTTAAGTGTAGAAATACATAAATATATATTTTACGTTTATTTCATGATTTTTTGATATACAGAGTAAATACTCCATACAAGATCCTGGGATACAATCTAAAATTTAATAAAATAAAAAACAATTATATAATCAAAATGTTTATTACAAATTAAAAACATGTATTATTTGGAATATTTTTCGAATCACAAATCTATAACGAGCATAGGTATCATAACATAATTTTAGAATTAAATATATATTTTTCTTTGCAGTTGATGAAAATACAATCATGATGAAATGCTATAATATTATAATAAGCCACTAACTTTTAGACGTGACATTATTACAAGAGAAACCAGTTCTTTTGTTAAAGCATAATTGTTTTTAATTAGTTAAATTTCGATTCCGCTCAGCGCTTTAATACTTTTGACGAGTTTTGAATTAGCATCTTTGTAGTCTACTGGCTGCGCGCTCATTACAGTAGTCTTCAAACGAGCTTCATCCTGGAAAAAATATCTTTTATATTTACCATATAAAAAACAAAAACATTTTAACATACATATATATATTTTAAGCTTTTAATATTTTATTAATATGTACAGGCAGTACTCGTTTTACAGATTTTACGTTTTATTTACCATTCCCCTTGAAGGTGTAAACGAAATTATTCAACCGGATTAGTCACGTTGCGTATATTTAGTACTATACATTTTTGGGAACCCGACGTTTTGAACATTTTATTATAGTTCGTGATCAATGTCATTTTAGTATAGCTATTGTACAGTATTGAAATAGTGTACGCTATTAATAATTTACTACGCAGTTGAGTTACGAAAAGATACTGAGAGCATGCACGAAGGCAAAAAATGGATTTAAATTTTTCTGACATAGTTAACTGATCTTCTAAACTGACAACTGAACCCTTCAATTTATATACATACAAACATTAATCTAAATCACTCTTTAAACAACAATTTACCAGTATTGTAGACACATGCTTTATGATAGCACGTGAATTTTCCATAACAGTAAATCCTGTGCAAATAATTGGTTTAGAAAATGTTTAACTCTTACCATGTTATAATAATTACAAAAATAATATTAAACTCACACTGTAAGTCTCCATCTTAGTCCTAAATCTAAACACAAAAGTTTTGAATTTGACTTCCTCAAACAGCTGTGCGTACGCATTCTTATCGTATTCTAACAATTGCCCGATTTCCGCCGCAGTTTTACCGAGCATTGCTTCGGCCGCTTCGTTAAACGCTGTTATACGCTCATCGCCCGTTGGGTCCGATACGTTAGCCTGGAAATTTACATATAATTATTTAGCTTCACGCTGTTTTCTAAAAATGCAAAGGGAATTTAATTTTAATACATTATATTTCATACACTCCGCTCAATTTTAAATATATTGCAAATTAATGTCATAAATACTAACACCAAGCAGCAGCCTGTGTTTATAATTGGGGTACTCTCGGTTACACTTTTCACATCGATACGATCCATTCTCCTGGTCAACAACTTTCTTATTGCAGGCGTCTTGAGGGCAAGCTTTGTAAATGGCGTTATCAGAAAACGTGAAAGTTAGAACTCCTAGCAGATTGTAATAGTCCCCTTTGTCGCCTCCACCCAGACGTTTTGCAGCTGCTTCGCTGAATGTCAGCCATTCACCGCCACCGCCCATGCCTCCATCACCCGAGCTAGAAAGAAAAATATGAAATAAGTAATCAAATCTATTTAAAAAAATAATAAATACTCAACTTAATAGAGTGGAAAAAGAAATTTATCGAAGTCAAACTGTATTTAATAGATTTCTATAAGCAACCACTAAGGGACCAGATATAGGGGAAGAAGGATGAAGTGTGACATGGCAAGGATACTAGATTTCTTTGACACCAAATACGAAGACACGAAGGCTCACAAAATTCTGTAAGACGTGTCGTCCCATTAAATAAGGAGAGAGGAGGTGATCTGAAAAATATAACCAGCTGTGACAAAGACCTATTCAGTGTCATCTCCGCGTTGAGGGGTTTGAGAAACATATCACCCAGTACCCACTTCCCTTACACTCGACACATCGCGTCGTGACACATCCGCCCGCCAGATATATGCCGACTTCTCAAGCATATTCTTCTTCCTTCCGTTTCCCCAGCCCCTCTGGACGCAACAACAGGCCCTTGGCCCACCCCAATGACGCGCCTAAACCCATGGGTGGAAAAAGACCACCAAGATTAGAGGGCAGCAAATATGGATGAATTGACATACCGTGCGGATATATTGGTGACGCTGGCCGTGGCGCCCGCGCGGTCGTACCAGCCGCGCAGGTGGTGCGCGTCGGGCAGGTCGGGCTGCACGCGCAGCAGCGACCCCGCCAGCAGCGACAGGGACTTGCTGCCATTGAACTCCGACACACGGACACCCTGTCAGTTTGTACGGGAATAATATTATGTTGCGCACCTATATTGTCAATGTAACACAGAAATAGTTCAGTGTCATTAGTTTTAGGTTCACAGTGTATCCTGCATAAATATGCTATGAGCAAGGAACCTAGTATGAAAACATTAGTTCCCTATTTTGGCGCTCAATTTTATAGACATTGCATTGACAAGGTAAAAAAATATACTTAAAAAGAAAAGATGCTTTAAAAATATTTATAATAGTCTATTTGAATAACAAAAATTTTGAATTTCACTTTAAGTGCCACAACTTAACGTTTTCGGTTTATCTTCTTACAAGGGCAGGGAAGTAAAAACAATTATATTATCGAGTTAGGATCAAACCCACAACCATAGCGTGAATGAGCCCCATGCCAGATGATACTCATCTATAATTTAAGGGACTATTTAAAAAACGAAAATAAGACTATCAAAAATATTAAATGAATAAACACACAAAAACAGTAACTTTGAATTTTATTATTTCATACAACATGATTATTTATGATAAAAATGTCTGATGGATTTATAATAGACAGGAAAAAAAAATATAATAAAATAGCATTAAATTTAAGTAATATATAAGTTACTTAAATAATTTAAATAATTTTATACCTTAACAGCAACAACAGGTGTACTGCTGCCATCGAAGCTCTCAGCATCACTGCCCCATAGTGTCAGTGTTACCTAAATTAATAATAAAAAAATAGTTTAATATGTCTTTAAAACACAACATAACAACATATTTTTAAAGTTTTACCTACATTTAACAAAGGGAAGTACTTTTTAGAATGGCCTAACTTAGATTCCAAGAGGTGTTTTAATTATTATATAATTTCTAAGAAAATATTTTTTTCTTTCCTAAGCAATTACAAATTTACTTGCAAAACTTCCATCTTATGGGCCTTCCGAGTTCCAAGTGCATCACCAACTTTCCCACTGGCTGCATTAATGTAGCAGTTTTTGCTCGTTACATACCTGGTGACCCCGAAGACTATGTGCTGTCCCCTACGCTGTTACGCTGAATTTTCTAACTGCACAGTACTTTACAAGCTAAAATACCATCCACACCACCAGGATATGTGGCACTCCACTACTGTGCGGTTTCGTAGAAGCTTCCTTCTACGCGCGGAACTGTTAAATGGACTACCTGCGTTAGTGTTCCCAGGTAGATATGACATGGGTACCTTCAAAAGCTCGTCTATCCTCATCTTTAAGGCCGGCAACGCACCTGTAGCTCACCTGGTGCTCACCGCGTGTTGCACGGGGCCGTGGACAACGGTAATCGCTTACCAACAGGTGACACGAATGCTTGTGTGCCTTGTCTTTTCCATAGAAACAAAAAAATATATATATATAAAATATACATACAGCTGCTCCAGATGAATCAACAAGTGTGATTTCCCTCTTCTTAAGCAACTTTCCAGTGCTTTTTGCAGTTAACTCTTGCACGTCAGATGCCATCTTGCACACTCCAATGACATCTGTAACAAAAATTCGATAAATATACATACTTAGAGAAAACAAGATATTTATATATATATATAGCGTTTAGATTTAGAATTTGGCGGATTGTGGGGAGTGGAGTGTCTTAACACTAGGTTCCCTCTGCCTACCCTGCTGTGCGCGGGATACAGCGTAAAGCTGATTTTTTTTTCATTATATCGGATCCAGTTACATAGTTCATATAGTTTCCAATATCCGGTGAGTTACTACGCTCCAGAGATGCTTGAAAAAATACTAAATAAAAAAAAACTAACCTAGCAAAGTGTTAGCAGGTTTATCAGCTATATCAGTAATGGGCACGAAGTCGTACTTCACGGTGGGCATAGAGGACGCGTCGTCCATACATTCCGCCACTAAAGTGTTGGCCGTAAAGGTCATTTCATAGTCATTCTTTAATGTGTTGAACTGCTTGTTCGCTGTCTTTAGTTGACAGCGACTTATGTAGTAAACTTTGTCTATCTGGTAATTAGAAAGAGATTGGATTCGTATTGTTAGTTTCACGCTGTTTCCCATACATAGCAGAGTAGGCAGAGGGAAACCCAGTCTTACGCTATTCCATTCCCTATTAAGCCTATTCTTCACCTATTTTCCTAGCCTACTTTTCACCGAATTTTTAAAATATTCCGTGTTGATTGGCGGTATTCAACGCCACATTTCGCCTCATTGTTAGAGCGAGGAAATGAAAATAATAAATATTTTATCCCCCCCGAGTGGGAAATCGAACCCACAACTGTGTGCCACAACAGCCTGAAATAACTAGTTATATATATGTATATAAACTGGTGAACTGTAATAACTATATATATTATTAGCCATAAAGATCATTTCATAGTTATTTTTCAATGTGGCACACAATATATTATTTTGCCGTCTTTAATTGACAGCGACTGATGTGAAGTGAAGATTAGAATTAGACAGCAACTTATATAGTAAACATAATTTATGTAATATTGTAAAAAAAATATTAGTAGGATATTGTTGATATTTTGTTGCTTTGATTTTAATAGTGCTGTTGTAGCACAACAAAAGCATGAGTAATTTTACATTTTATTTAGGGGATTGTTAGTGATCCAGGCAGCTACTTATTACATGTATTAGTACTTATATTTATCATAGTATGGAGGATTATTAGAGGATTGCTTTACTATAATTATGTCCATTTATGTCTGTTCTGTGTAACTTAACACTGTATTTTGTGTATAGAAATTAAAACAATTAATACTCAAAAAGAGGACTGAATCCACAGCTAATGTGTCTTATAGCGCGATTATTAAATCTATTAATGTCGAAACATATACATTATATTGTTATATTTTTAATTTAACCTAAATACACAGATCCACTTCCAAGGCTTAAAAAAACTAAATAGCTAACAAAAAGTAATACCTGAATCATATCATAGAACTTATTGCACTCATTTTTAAATGCGGTTGCTCTTATTTCACCACTATCATCACATAAGTCCATACTGAACAGTTTGCCTTCGCCCTTTGCATTGCTCCAAGTCCGTATCGCTGATTTATTCATCACTCGTGCCTTTATTACCCATCTAGAAAGAAAAACAAAAAATATTTATAATTTTTTTCAGCTTTACACAGTATGCCTGCATATGATACTTTACTAGTAATGGTTTATATTTTATTTAAATGAAGTTTATGCATTGGAACATTAAGAACATCACATTTATTTTACACAAAATTTAAAAGGTCGATCGAAAATAATAGTCGCCTTGAATTTTCAAAGGATCATAGATATTCCCCTAGGGCGTAGGGCCTTATACAAAAGTACAAAATAGTGATACAGTAAAAGCTCGAGCAAGCATGTATTTATGTATTTGCATCCACACAACAGGATAGGAACCTAGAGTAAAGACACTCCATTTCCTATTTTCCGCCGAATTCTGAAGTTATTGCTAGTTAAGTGGCGTAACCTAACGCCGCGCATTCAGGGCAAGCGCGGCGCGCACTAAAGCGAAGAAATGAAAATATTCATTTAAATAAGTACATCACGTTAATTACTTCAAAATGGGTTATGCTTAACATGAATTACTTTTACGTTACGTTACGTTACTTTCTTAAAATTGTATTAAGAAAATAATATTTAACTTCTGTATGGTTCTTAGAGTAATGTGGTTTTTTTATTTAGAAAATATATAAAAATTTTAGCAGGACTCGAACCCGCGCCTCCTGGATACCAACCAGGTGCTCTGACCACTAAGTCATATGTTCTCATCAATCATCACTATACATACTTATACCATATATATATAGCTTGATGATTTTATAATAATAATTTTTATATATTTTCTAAATAAGTATTTGTCTTTTCTAAGTGTGGAATAACTTTAAAAATGTTAAAAATGTCATAATAAAAAAAAGTGGGAGTTTCTGGTCACATTCATTATGCAGTACTGTAGTCAGTTATATCAGGCATACAGAATATGTCATATATCAGGCATACAGAATATGTCATATATCATACACACTTTTTGGGACATTTCCATTTTACGAAGGAGGTGATTAGGTGAAGCAGCAGTAAAAGGTAGAAGTCAAGGATTTATTAGTTTAATTTTAAACACAACCATAATAGCTAGCAACAACAATGACTTACTTGTTTTGATAAGGACTTAAACTTGCAATAGGGTGAGTCATTTGAGAGCTAAGAATACTTGAATCCAGATTGGCTCCCGTGCTATCCATAGGTTTTGGTGTATAAGTAGATGGTGCTGAACTTTTAGTTGGCTCAAGCTTAACAGGAGGTGGCGGTGCTGATGATGAAGAAGAATCTTCACTCAAAGTTTGAGGATTACCAATTTTCTTTCCTACAGCAGAGCCTGGTTCTACAATAGTTAATTCTAAAATAATCATAACACGTCTGAAAAAAAATCAAGGCTGTAAGAGTAATACATTAAAACGTATACATACATTTTTGTATATAATTAAGTCATACTTACTTTTCTTTGTTCCCAGCAGTTTTCAATACAGACGTAATATATTTATCAATTTTTATAACAGAGTAATCTGAAAGCTCTCCTGTAATAAGTTTATCGTTAAGCTGTGTGCCCAACATAGCAAAGCTATGAGAATGCTTTCCATCTGATACCAATAATCGAAACCTCTCATTGGCGCCACTGCCCTGAATCTTCTTACTACCGAGTACTTGCATTATTGGATTATCATAATTCCCACCTCTCATAATAACCTGCACAGACAATAAAAAACTAAAAAATAATTAAAAATATTAATAACTTAACACAAATATAAAACTATTACAGTTATCATTTAATCATTCTCATTAATGTTATTTTGCTATAGGGTTTTTCCTGTATAAATTTATGTAAATGCAACACATGCTGCATCGTTAAAATTGTTTTATATTTTACTTTTATTGAAGTAGTAAAATTTTGTAATCTCATTAACAGAAATACAAATTATTCAAGTATTTTTTTATAATAATATTAAATATATATAGAATTACTGTGCATGTGTTTGGACAATAAATAGGTATTTAAATTAATTTCTTTTACAAAATTGCATAGATATGTTATTCAATTTAAAATTAACTTTATTTAAACGTGTTGAAACATGTTCTTACCTCTAGAGAGCCTTCTGATAACTTGTTACTCATTTTGAAAAATGTAATGTAATCTAAATGGACAGAATAAAACCTACGATTTGTATAGCTACGTAAAATCAAATAAGAAAAATAAGATACACTTTAAGCAAATGAAAATTAAAGTATGTGTTTGACTGTTCAAAGTTGGAAAATAAATGTCAATAAACAAGGAACAAGATTTGAGTTTTGACGTTATAATTTTATCATTGTCAAATGTAAATAATGGCGGGAACTGAATATAGGGACGTATACCATAGATATTTTTTCTATCAAGGACAATTTACGCTCCAATCTTTCACAAGCGCTTGAATACCATTCTCACACTTGTGAATTTGTGACTATAAGTACGTTAGTTATAGTAATATTCCCGACAGGCAAGCACGACAGACGTGGGTGTCGAAGATATTTCAGCTCTTGCTTTAGGCTTTAAATATTTTTAAATTATAAAAAAACATAGGAAGTGGAAATTTCGGCCGAAAATCAATCAATGCCAGTTAAACATTAGTAAAAAAGGCACCAACGAAGTTAAACATAAATATTACCAAGAGGAATATAAGCAATATCAATAGCCAGCAGGTTTATTTAGGAGACCACCGATTGATTAATGACCAACAATATGGGTTCCGCCATTGTCGTTCAACTGGAGATCTTTTGGTTTACCTAATCAACCGCTATAGGCATAGGCTGCGGCTATTGAAAGCATGGGAGAGGGCCTGGCAGGTAGTTTTTAAGCTTCCATCCTATGGGCTTCCCGAGAATTTATGCAAATGGATCGCTAGCTTTCAAGGTCACTGTCGACGGTTTTTGCTCCAAACATATGCTCGTGAACGCTGGCGTTCCCCAAGGCTGCGTGCGGTCCCCTACGCAGTTTCTTCTGTATATCGATGACATGTTGGAGGATTCTAGCATTCATTGCTATGCTGATGATAGCACAGAGGACGCTGTTTGCTCTGGCCGCGCAAATTTTCTCGGGAAAACGTGGAACAGTGCCGAAATAAACTTGTGTCTTCTGTTGAGGCATCCCTCGAGAATGTCTCCTCATGGGGTGAAAGGAACTTAGTTCAAATTAAACACCTGAAGACACAAGTTTGCGCAATAACCTTTAAAAAAATCCCAAACCATACCCCTTACAGTCGCGCTTACAGTATCAAAATATTGGGCCTTAATGTTTCGAGTGACTGCCAGTATCACTATCATCTGGACAGCAAGGCATCGATGAAACTGGGGGTCATCAACAGAGCGAGGCGGTACTTCACGCCAAAACACCGATTGGTCTTATATAGGGCCCAGATTCGGCCTCATATGGAGAACTGTTCTCATCTCTGGGCTGGTGCACTCCAGTATCAGTTGGAGCCATTTGATCGCATACAACGTAGATTTATTCGAATCATTCGGGACCAAATGATCTGTGAAAGGCTTGATACTTTGGCTTTGCGTAGAGACGTCTCATCGCTGTGCCTTCTCTAACGTATTTATCATGGGGAGTGTTCTGAAGAACTGTTTGACATGTTACCAGACGAGGAATTTTCTAACCGCACAGTACGCGCCACGGAATTGTAGAATGGCCTACCCGCGGCAGGCAATAAAAAACAACAATAAATTTAATTAACATATTGAAATAAACTATTATATAAAATCAAAAAGTAAATTAGAGGCCAGTCGTGGCGCAGTGGTACAAAGTGTGACTGTAAACCGACTGGTTGTGGGTTCGATCCCCACTCGAGGAGATGAAATATTTACTTAAATTTATATTTCCATTTCTTCGCTCTGGTGTCGAGGCTAAGCGCGGCGTTGAGTTCTGCCACTCAACACGCAATGCTTCCAGAATTCGGCAGAAAGTGGGGAACGGAGTGTCTAAAACACTAGGTTCCCTTTGTCTACCCTGCTATGTGCGGGATACAGCGTGAAGCTGATTTTTTGTTTTTTTTTTTTTAAAAAGTAAATTAATTTAACGTAAAGTGATTTGAACCTGCGCCTCTTGGAAACCATGTAATCGCTCTGACCATTAAGTCACACAAAAAAAATTGATACGCTTTGTTAAAAATCCACGCTGATTCGGATTGGCATCAATCTCACAATTGTCACAAGTCAAACCAATCACTTTGTGCACATGCTAGTGTTCGTTGATGCTCTGCAAGCGTCATAGACAATACGCATAATATACTAGAGATACATGTGCTACTGATGAATCAGTATTTTCCTTCCTACCTATAGGTACCTATTTGTAGCTATAGACTTTTATTGTATCCATATATACATATACATATATATTTATATAATATTTTCCTTGAATGTATCGATTGAATATAGATTTGGGCATTACTTCGAAAAACAAACCTTAAGTTGATTTACATTCGAAGTAAGAGTTAGAACGGGTATTTTATAATATTTTTTATCGTTATGGCTAAATATCGTATCAGTCCTTAAACCAAAGCCGAAGCCAATCAGGAAGGTGCAATAGTCAAGTAATGAAGTAAAAGTAATGAGAGAAGCAGCACTATCAGTATCAAAGTCCGAACAGCACACTAGAGTCACAAGAGATAAGTTTACCGATAAAAGAGCAGAACACATACAACCGCAAAACACAATCACAAAAAGTTTCTAATTTCTAGACATTAACATTCAACAATAAAGTTTTACAGTGTTGCAATTGCAAAAACTTTCAAATACTTTACAACAAATATATAATTATAATTCTAATAATATATAATTAGGATTCAGAAGTGAAATGTAAAACACAAGACTAATATAACAAAATACAACTTTATGTATAGAAGCTTAAATGACTAAACAATAACATAAAACACCAATAACATTTGGCAACATATATAGGTATTTACTCAGTGTTAATTATAGCAGCACTTTTAATCAATTCACAATATTTATTAGTTATAAACATTTAAATTACTTAATAACTTGCTAATGATGAGCTAGTAACAACCTAATAACAAATCACATCGAATACAACTGCTAAACCTATGTTTGCGAGAGAAAATATGCCTTCTGGCTTAAATCAGTAACTCTTATAATAAATGAAAAAGGCGGGAGCCCAATGTTGACACTGACAGCTGTCACATTGCAGTACTATTTTGACAGTTGACATATTGTAGTACGGTAGTTTCCTAAATCGGCCATTTCTGACCCTGCGTCGTCCCCGACGTAGCTGAATTATTATCCAGTTGCTTGAACGCAGGCTGGTGGATCTCGATTTGACTCCAACTCATTAGAGTCGTTTCGTGGCTGTATCGATGAAAACTCTTCAGAAGAACCACATGAACATGACCATATCATGTGGTCGTGATGTTTCATCATCTAGAATTTAAACTTTATAAATGTTAAGATATAAACAGACAGGCAATCAAAATTTCTGTAAAAAGAAATATAAAAGTAAATAAAAATAAAAAGTTTTGAGAGCTCTCATTTTTAACCCAGTAAAATCTTCTTATCCAAGCATCTACAGTCCAGTGCACCAAACTCTGGAACCTGTGAACAGAACAGTCAGAAGGCGTCCCTTCCGTCTGCAAGGACCAAGCGTCCACCACATTGACCATGCGTCATTTGAGGCCAAGCGCCCTTCACAAAATCTCTCAGAGCCATGCGCTCATCAAGATATTTTCTAAGGCCAAGCGCCCTTCACAAAATCTCTCAGAGCCATGCGCTCATCAAGATATTTTCTAAGGCCAAGCGCCTTTTCAGACCAAGCGTCTACTGTAAACCATGTGTTTATCAGACCATGCGTCCAATATCCACAAAATGTGTCCAATGGGACCAAGCGTCCAATTGAACTCAATAAACAAACTGTCACCTGACACCAGTATTATAAATCTAAGCCCTGCCTTTGCTGTCAAATAATAATTAAAAATTAATTAGTAACAGGAATTGTGGAGGAAATGAAAATAAAATGTCAGTCTGTATGTATGTATGGATGTAATGATTTAGAAAGAAATTGTGCTAAACAACAAAGCAGGAATTAGTAGAATACTGTCAAAATCACTTGTCATCTAAAATTGCAGTACAAGTTTCCAGTCACTGTTTCCCATGCCATAGTCATCATCCTCAAGTGGTTCTACCATCCTCAAGTGGTTCTACCATATGAACCATTCAATAATTAATTGCCTCAGCCTTAGAGAGACTCGGCCTAACCAGACCTCTATTTATAATTCAACCTAAATATTCAATTTCTGTTGATGAAATAAACATTATTGAAGTTTTATGGACACATACACATACACTTGTCATCTAAAAAGTGCATTACAAGTTTCTGGTCACTGTTCCCAGTGCCATGGTACCTCAAGTGGTTTTACCATATGAACCATTCAATAATTAATTGCCTTAGCCTTAGAGAGACTCGGCCTAACCTGACCTCTATTTATAATTCAACCTAAATATTCAATTTCTGTTGATGAAATAAACATTATTGAAGTTTTATGGAAAAAATTCCTTTTGTTCCTGTTAAATAGATCATTTCAATAAATCTTCTTAGATATTGTTTATTCTTTGAACATATGTACATTGTACCATCTCAGTTAAGACCTATCTGTACCTACTATAATCGTATCAGTCATGCAAGAACAACTACAAAATCTTCTATGGCCACAATTAAGATTTGGTCAAATTCAATAGTTAAGGTAACAAAAAGTCTATAACTTAGTAATGCTATCTCTTATTCCTTTTGAGTGAGATAAATATTTAAGAATGTTCGATGATGTTAAAGGAACATTCAAAGCACCCCTATCACTTAAAACATCCATAGGAATACCCTGTATCACAGTTGTAGTTAAATCATTATCCCTAGATGCAAAAGTAGACCGTTCATCATATAAATTAACATTGTAGGTATTTTGAAAACTGGACCTATTTTTCTTACTAAAGCTGCAAGTTATACTGTTACTATTTGTAATTTGCTGAGAGACTGAACAATTTTTAGGTATCTTGTACATTACATAACTTATGTCCTGTCTGCACACAACTAAAGCATCTTGATTTAAAATAATTCTGTACTGGACGTTAAAATTACGAATTTCTTGCTCATTGCGGGCAGGCTTTACATCTATACTAATATAATAAAACGGAAGAGTCCGTTTGTGTGTTTAAACGCTAAGACTACTGGTCCGATTTATTTTCTTTTTGTTTTGTATGAAAGACATTCTTTAAAAGTGCTATATAACATCACGATGTAGGTCTTAGTTAAATAAGGAAATAACAATATTAAGGAACGTCATAGAATTGCTTTAAGTGCGTGCACATATAGCTTATTATATGCCTCTATGTAGTATGACACACGTATTCAATTTTGTTAGATCTAAAATAAACTTCGCGACGCCATATATCTATCTCTTATAAATGAGTGACAATAAGACATTTTGTGATTAAAACATTTAAAACTTGTGATGTGATTTCATCGATTTTTATTTTACATGTACATTGAAACTTACGAGCGAAAGTAATTTCATCATCAAGGAAATTTAATGAAGATAATCGGTTCGTTTTTATAGCATGTAATTTGGACGTATACTTTTCGAGAAAATGTAAAATTAAAATAATTCAACGCTCTGTTTACGACTACAAACTTAGACTTGAATATCTCTATATTGGGAGCGCCCTAGCCGCTGATGACGTCCCACCATACAACCATGTAGTGGTTATGGTTGAATGTATTAATCTGTTGGCAAACGCAGAATAATAAAAGTATTGAAGGTGGTATACGGGCGAAGCCACGAGTGGGCAGCTAGTATATTAATAAAAATGGAACCAGATCATCGCAAGTCAGATTGGTGTTTGCAGTCGCTACTCTAACCTGGGTCTGTGATACTACGTATAATTATTAGTACTCTTAATTCATAACTTAATCCTTTCACTATTTTTAGTCGCAATATAATCCTACTAGTGTACCCACTATAACAACAAAATTTGTCAGAATTAGCTTGCATTGCGTCAAACAAAATGTTAGCACAATCTAACTTTAGTGGGAATAATGGCAAAAACTCGATCACGTACGGTCATTTATAAATCTTTCATTTAACCAGAAATGCGCGTCACCCATAAGGCACTCCGAGACACGTGATAAACATTCTGAATCATTTCAGTTATAAGCACTTCTAGTACTTTCCTGACCATACGCCGTCATCGGCAGCGCTGATGCTCTGCTGGAGGGCTCCTCAGTAAGGCCTCTGATTGCTGTCTTCACTCGCAACACTCGAAGCAGCGCCACTAGGTGCATCTGAGGCTCCAGCATCGTCAAATTGTTGTAATTTTGATCTGTATGAGAAACAAGGCGTTAATTAATCACGTCAACGGACTCCTTTACCTATTCTGTCAGTCCTCACACAAACAAGACACTCATACAAAAACTTTTGCAACAGAGATAAAGTAAGCTTTGAAAAACGATCACTTATACGATACGACGATACATCGCCATACCAAAAACTTCACTCAAATTCTTACTTGAACCCTTAAGTTCTAAAAAGACAATAGTAAATAGCAAACAGTATTTAAAGAATATGACTATCGGGATACTCCCTGGCAGAATTATTCTTGACTTGAAGTAGCTTAGTCACGAGGCGCTATCGCCTCGCAGCACTGGTGATACGGCGGCAGTTCGAACACGTCGCACCAAAGCCATTTCATCGGGAGGTGAGCAGACACTGGCAGAGACGCGACTCGTATTGCTCGCAGACACGCGCAGAGACGTGTCGCGCATCGCGAGCAGACGCGTCGCACATGCGAGTAGAGACTCGCAGACGTGTCGCGCACCACGAGCCGAGGCACGTAGACACGCGCAGGGACGCGTCGCGCACCACGAGTATAGGCTCGCAGACGCGTCGCGCACCACGAGCAGAGGCTCGTAGACACGCGCAGAGACGCGTCGCGCACCACGAGCAGAGGCTCGTAGACACGCGCAGAGACGCGTCGCGCACCACGAGCAGGGACGCGTCGCGCACCACGAGCAGAGGCTCGTAGACACGCGCAGAGACGCGTCACGCACCACGAGTAGAGGCTCGCAGACGCGTTGCGCACCACGAGCAGAGGCTCGTAGACACGCGCAGAGACGCGTCGCGCACCACGAGCAGAGGCTCGTAGACACGCGCAGGGACGCGTCGCGCACCACGAGCAGAGGCTCGTAGACACGCGCAGGGACGCGTCGCGCACCACGAGCAGAGGCTCGTAGACGCGTCGCGCACCACGAGCAGAGGCTCGTAGACACGCGCAGAGACGCGTCGCGCACCACGAGCAGAGGCTCGTAGACACGCGCAGAGACGCGTCGCGCACCACGAGCAGAGGCTCGTAGACACGCGCATGGACGCGTCGCGCACCACGAGCAGAGGCTCGTAGACACGCGCAGAGACGCGTCACGCACCACGAGTAGAGGCTCGCAGACGCGTTGCGCACCACGAGCAGAGGCTCGCAGACGCGTCACACATCGCGAGCAAAGGTGCGCAGCACGCGCACATCGTGGGAGCGTAAGCGCCTCGTAGCGGCACGGCGGCGGCATGAACATCTCGCAACAGCACCATGAAGGCGCCAGCACGAGCGCCTAAGGTACCTTTAACGCTCGGGACCTATAACATGGCTTTCTAATGATCTTGACCTATCTCGCTACCCGCGACCATCGTGTCGACGTGATTTGTTTTGTGATTTACTTCGTGCATCACCCATATTTAACACTGTATTACTACTTTCTAAGCAATAAATAATGAGACTGGTGTTTTATTTGCACCCACAAAAATAACAAAATTATAAAGTACAAGGATTTGGCCTAATGGGCTTAGATAAGTATCCCACTTCTGAAATTAGGATTCAGAAGTGAAATGTAAAACACAAGACTAATATAACAAAATACAACTTTATGTATAGAAGCTTAAATGACTAAACAATAACATAAAACACCAATAACATTTGGCAACATATATAGGTATTTACTCAGTGTTAATTATAGCAGCACTTTTAATCAATTCACAATATTTATTAGTTATAAACATTTAAATTACTTAATAACTTGCTAATGATGAGCTAGTAACAACCTAATAACAAATCACATCGAATACAACTGCTAAACCTATGTTTGCGAGAGAAAATATGCCTTCTGGCTTAAATCAGTAACTCTTATAATAAATGAAAAAGGCGGGAGCCCAATGTTGACACTGACAGCTGTCACATTGCAGTACTATTTTGACAGTTGACATATTGTAGTACGGTAGTTTCCTAAATATATAATTACCTAATATATAATTTTTATATTTTAATTGAATTTCAAAATGTAATAAATAATTTATAAAATTATTTTAAGTTGATTGTTTCCTTCTTAATTTAATTTGAAGCATGAATATAAGAAAATGAAATATTGTGTTTTGTAATTTCATTTAATGTGTAAACATATCAACTCTGAATCCTTATTAAATAGCCTCAAGCGATAAATAGCACTAGTTTCCATTAGTAACCATTAGTGATATTACGTTCCGGTAAAAATAAGGATTATGTTCCAGCTGTTCCATTAGCTCCAGAACATGTTCCAATTTTCGTTCCGGTTCCGGCTGTTCTCTTTTAGGGTTTCGTACAGTTAAAAATGGAACCCTTAGAATCACTTTCTTGTCCATCTATCGAGACCATTTATCTCGAGTTCGGCTGGAGGTATGAGGCTAGAATGAATATCAAATAATATACAGATTATGGAGATTTTAGACCATAAAAAAAATCAAGCTTCTAAGTCAACGCAGTCAAAAGATTCGTGTGTTTATGCATCAATTTGTTACGTTTCATTTGAGTACGTTTCTTTTTAAGTTTTTAGCCTAGTTACGATCCAGCACTGTACGTACTCTAAGATATATAGATAACGTACGTTAAGATGAGTTATACAAGCCCAAAACTGGGAACTGTACCAAAACAGGCGTCTAGTGTTTTGTATTCCGGAACCATGTACCGACCAGAACAAAACATCATTACTACCTAACCACAAAGCGACAACATCGCACACGCCTTGTTCACTAAATCCAGTCGTAGGTAATGGCGGTGAAGTTGAACGTTGTTATGGTTTATTATAGAAAAAAGAAATAAAACTATTTAAAAAAAAAAACGACTTCCACCGGATCTCATAATCAGAAAATAACCAAATGTTCATTAAACTAACCTTGATGTGTATGTACTGTTTTCAATAAAAAAAGAATCATTGAAATAATTTGGTGCGATATTGCGTTATTCATCCAAATGGATGAATATCACGCGCGACAAATGTCGCACACATACTTATGCAAATTTAAGACTATGTGATTTTCTCATGGATAACATAGTCAGAAATGGACTAAATTAAAATGGGACCGAATAGCTTTTAAATAAAAAAGAATTATCAATCTCCTTCTCGGTCGGTTAAAAATTGGTTATTAAGTAAAATAGAACGTGGGATATCCCTTTCTCATTCTAGTATGTTTTACGAGAATTAAAAGTGGCAGTTGTCGATCGGCAACGGGTAGTAGTATTTTTGTAGTAGTAGATGTTTACGTTATTCGTAACTGCGTCACACGTAATACAGTGTATGGATAAAAATAACGAAATGTAAATAATAATCTCACGTCCAAACTATTGAGGAATGTTGATTATTTTTTTAAGGTATGAGTTTGAAATATTTTATATATTATTTACCTATTTGCTGCTCTCGTAAAAGAAGCGCAGTCGCTTCCACTCTGTGTATATTTAAAATAGCTTTACAATTTTTCAAATGTTGCCTTCATTAACTTATATAATTAACTTTAAACAAAATAACGAAATAAGAGGTCAGTCGTGGCGCAGGGGCACCAAGTTTGACTGTAAAACCGACTGGTTGTGGATTCGATCCCCACTCGAGGAGATGAAATATTTGCTTAAATTTATATTTCCATTTCTTGACTCTGGTGTCGAGGACAAGCGCGGCGTTGAGTTCTGCAACTCAACACGCAATGCCTCCAGAATTTGGCAGAAAGTGGGGAACGTAGTGTCTTAACACTAGGTTCCCTCTGCCTACCCTGCAGTGTGCGGGATACAGCGTGAAGCTGATTTATTTGAATTATTTTTTAAATGAAATAAAAAGACAAATTATGAATATCTAAATTTAATTTATAACTAAACAACAACACAAAATAACAATATTTACATCCAAAACAAAATAAAAACAAATTTATTAATACTTATATATTGACACTGCTTTGTATATTAACTAGCAACCCGCTCGTGGCTTCGCCCGCTCGTACTACACTATTATATATTTCTTTTATATTTTTCGTGATCTAAAATAATTTGAGATTAGCATAGACAAACCGACAAACAGACAAAAAATAAAAAATGGAGGATTTTATTACATTAATAAATAACAGATTTTCTTATATATTTTCCACGTACAAACAGCGATAAGTTAGCTTTAATATATGTATATATGAATATATGTATATATGCATATACAACACTGTGAACATTGCGTATGAAATGATTAAATTATAAACTAGTAGCGATAACTACCTATATTTATATATTCTAGTTGTCTCTACTATAATTTAGCTTATCATTTATATATTGCTTTCACTGTTTATTTTTCGTTATTACTGTCAAAAAAAAGGTGCTGGTGTAAACGAAGGTAGTTCGAATTTTTTTCAAAACATTGCAAAATCGTTAGTTTAAGTACTACGATGTTATGAAATAATATTTATTTTCCAGTTGCGTTCGTAGTTATACAATCTCATATGACATATGTATTACTCATATTTAAACGTACAATATAACGTGCCTTCTTGTTAACAGTATCATGCAAAAATACAAACTTTCAGCAATGTTCACAGCGGCAAAAAAAAATAGATCAGACCATTACCAAGATCACACGCTTTTTAAATCTATCTAAAATTTACATTAAGAAAAACTACTGTACTTCTTTTAAAATGGTGTTAAATAGTAAAAATGTAAGTATTATTTGTTACGAAACCAAAATTAGTTCTATCTTACGGGCCTGGGATTCGTATTATTACATTCCATATTAGAAACTATTACTCGGCTCTATTCGTAAATAACTTTACGTATGTTTCTTTACGACTCATTAGGTGTACTCGTATTTATGTTAAGAAATGGCAACTATATAAAATATTTAGTAGCGGCACAGTACTCCAGATTGAGAACAAAAAGCTTTCGTTTTAAATATATAACAGTAATAGTATGTGTGAGATCAAAATCCATCCACACTGCCGATTCTTCTTTTATCGGTATGAACAGATAAATCACCATTGCTATCACGTTTAGCGCCATTCATGGCCGCAAATCCTGCTGTGCGTCCACGTTCTGTAGTTGCGTGGCCTCTCGCTCTTAAAGAAGCCACCACTTTCTGAAAAAAACAATAAATAGATTACATATGTTTTTTGCATTGCATTCGAAATCTTAAGAAACTCCTTCCCATTTTCTGCTTTTTTTTCGTGAGAAATGAAACTAATTTATTCCTTTGGGTGGGAATAAGTAGTAGTTATTACAATATAACTATTAATAACGTTGCAGAGTAGGCAGAGGGAACCTAGTGATAAGACACTCCGCCACTCCCTCACTTTCCTTCAAATTTTGGAGGCATTGCGTGTTGAGTGGCGGAACTCAACGCCGCTCTTTGCCTTGACACCAGAGTGAAGAAATAGAAATATAAATTTAAATAAATATTATAATTTATTTTTATATCCAATCAACAAAATTCCTGTTGAGTCCCTAAACATAGTTGATAAACATAATTGATTTAAAAAAATAAGTCCCGCTGAGTTTCTTGCGCCGGTTCTTCTCAGGTCTGAGGCACTAATTTTAGTGAACTGGTGGTAAATTATTTGACGTATTTTTAATTATTCTTTATAAGTAATCACCACCACCTTATAAATGATTTTCAACTTTTTCCTTCCTTAGCATGGAATTTAAACACAGCGCAGTGCTCAATTTTCTTCAACATTTAGTTAAATTTTATATTTCTACCCTCAAATGGTATTACTATGGTACTAAGAATATACTAAGAATATACTATGGTACTAAGAATATACTAAGTGAATCATATCGATACCGAAAATACATTGAACATCCCTCGTATATTCGCATAATACTTACCGGATCAAAGTCACTTTCATATTCCACCTCCATGGGAACAAGTTGGTGATGTAACCTTGGGCGTTGTATAGCATCGTTGAGGTCATTACCTTCCAACATTGCGTGCATTGCGACCTTATTGAATAAAATAAAAATCGAATAATAATCATTTTAAAAATGAAATCTACTTATTTAACTGCCCTTAATAATTTAATGTGATTTTTGAATTACTTTATTATAAATATTTTTTTCATTTTCGCATTTAAATTCAAATAATAGTTATATTTTGAATATGATTTTTACAAAAAGACCTTTAATAAAATAAATATTAAATAAAATGACGAACCAAAGCGATTTGCGTTGTGATCTTAGTACCGCCAGCTGCGCCGATCACTAAGTCTGCAGTTTGATTCCTGTAGAGTACAACGCTTGGAACCATAGAACTTAAAGGCTGCATTCCTGGTGTTAGCATATTTGCTGGCGAGGGAGGCATTCCGTACGAGGATTCACGATGTGGTATTGCAAAATCATCCATTTCGTTGTTTAATATGAAACCGAGGTTTCTGGATCTTCGTTGTGAGCCCCAACTGAGGTTTTAATATTATATTTATGAGAGTATTATCTTTAATATTTTTTTAAACTATTAAATATATATAAAATTGTCTTCACGCTGTATCCCACATAGGGAATTAAACTATGAATTATTTGACTTCTAGAGTGGGAATCAGAACCACAAGCTGTCGCGTTTACAGTCGTGCACTTGGGCCCTTGCGCGCTTCGAAATTCTTGGTCTGCTAAACAGGGGATCAGTGCTTGACGAAGCACTACAGTCTTCCATAGTCACTGACCTCTTTATACAAAATCTTACCCACACAGTATCCCGCACACAGCAGGGTAGGTAGAGGGAACCTATTGTTAAGACACTCCGTTCCCTACTTTCTGCCGAATTCTGGAGGCATTGCGTGTTGAGTGGCAGAACTCAACGCCGCGCTTAACCTCGACACCAGAGCGAAGAAAATGGAAATATAAATTTAAGTAAATATTTCATCTCCTCTAGTGGGGATCGAACCCACAACCAGTCGGTTTTACAGTCACACTTCGTGCCGCTGCGCCACGACTGGCGCATATATTATTTTGCTACATATATTCATATATATATGGATATTATTTTATGAATATTAAAATTATTATTGTTACATGTAATTGATAGTGCTAGTAGCTGAAACGACGCTGCCATCAGGTGCGACGACCACCACATGGGCAGTTCCGTGATCATCAGCGCCTTCAAACAGAGCTCCATAATGTCTCCAGTCGGAAAACGTGCGTGTATCATCTATGAGATCTCGAAACGATTGTGCCCACGCGGCATCACTTAAATTTCGTTCTAACTAAAAATAAACAACAAGAGTAAAAGCACTGCAATATTCCGATTAAACATGGTTAACATAATGATTGGATGGTTGGTTTGGACAACTTCAACATCTACTAAAATATATATTATTTATAAATAGTTAATTGAGGCCGTCGTGGTTCAGGGGCACAAGGATGTGACTGTAACGCGACGGTTGTGGGTTTGAACCTAACTCGAGGGAATAAATGATTATTTATTCATATTTTCATTTCGTCGCTCTGGCACAAAGACAGAGGCCGGCGTTGCGTTCCGCCATTCAACACGGTTCTTTCCTATGGCTGCGTTCACTCTGCCTACCCTGCTGTATGCGGAATAAAGCGTAAAGCTGATTTATTTTTAAATTTGTTTTTAATAGTAAATTCTCGGTGCAGTCTTTTAAAAATACTTATTTAATATTTTTCGTACCATTTTCAAATAACTCTATTATTACTTAGTCCTAATGTGTTTATTTCTGCTAACCTCTTTAATATTATATGGTACATTAGAGTGTGAAGGGTCGCCGAGGCCTGTGCGTTTTGCGTAAGCGAATTTGAATGTTTCTACGACGCGGTGCCAATAGAGGTCGGACCCTAGAGTTACGTTCGTTCCGGCGCCGATCCAGTCCCTCATCACGTTGAGCATGAACGCTAGGACGGACCCTGAGCCGGGGAGGGGCACCGAGTAGAGCGTGTGATCGCTCGACAGTTGAACTGCGATGGGATCTTGCCATTCTGGTCTAAAATAAATATGATATTAAAATGTCACATTTTAGTCATTATTTTTATTTTGTTATTTTTCATATTTTTGGCCATAGTTTCGAATGTTAGCAGTGTCAAGATTCAGTGTAAGTTCATAACTTTTTTAGTTACCACCATATTTTTTTAGTAATAATAGTTTGTGACTGAATTAGGATTCATCTCGTCTCTTTGTTTAGTTACAGGAAGTATGTATTTAATATTCATATTTTTAATATTCCACTCACTGGTAATCCCTGAGGTCTTGCTCTGTAATGATGCCGCCGTAGTTCTGTATTTCTCGCACGAGCGTTGCGGTTAAGGAACCATTGTGTATCGCCTCCGGGCCCTCCTCTGCGATCACTTCCAGCGTGCGCGCCAATGTGGGCTCGCGAATCAGGTCGCCTTCGTTCCACACCTCGCCTGTTTCTGGGTTCACGTAAACTTCCCTATAAAATTAAAAATAAATCCTTTAATGTTTCACATATTCTTATTTCAATATTATACCGTTGAATAAAGTTTAATCTAGATTTAATTTATCAGGTTATCTTGGGAATTATATATATATATATATATATATATATATATATATATATATAACTAAGATATCTTAACTATACAGAGATGATTGTAGAGTAGTTATTTAAGGTATCTTTTTACATAATGTATGTAGTATGTAAGAAATACCTATTAAGAAAGGGTTCTTAAATTTTGAATTTCATGTATTCTAAGTATATGCTTATATATTTTAGTATATTTTGTTGTTTCAAAGGCGGATCTAGAAATGAGCAGTGCAATGCAGTGTCCAATGTACACTAACTAATAGTCTATTGTCACCTCATAGATGGTTCGTCTTGGATTCTGCTGCTGTACGATTTGAGAACGCGTCCCATATATTCGCTGACGCGGTGTCCTTTGCGGCAAAGTTCTGCTGTTGGTCGCACGAGATCTGCCCACGGTAGGTGTCCATACTCCCGATAGAGGGCGCCATAGCCTCTGAGTTCTCCTGGCACGGCGATGGCTAGCCCGCCTATAGTTGAGGAAGCGTTCGCGAACATGTCCTGAGTCGTCGCTGCTGGAGCTCGTTCCCGAGCGTTGAGAACTCGTACTCGGCCCGTCCTCGCGTCGTACACCGTTGCCAGAAATCCCCCTCCGAGCCCCATGCATTGTGCACAACCGATTCCTTCACAAAACAACGTTGCTATTGCTGCGTCTACTGCCGATCCGTTCTTTTCCAATATTGCACTGTAATTGTATGCATAAACATGGCTTTAAGTTAGGATTTCAACTAAATTTTCAAATATATATTAAAAATTAACAGAAATCTTATTGCTTTTTTTTTGTAATTTCAAAGTATTATTTTGGTTGAAACGAAAAAGCGATGTATTTGTAAGATAAAACTTAATTTAACGTAACTTAACGTAACTACTATTCGTAATTTAAAGATTTCATCTCGAAACATGGTACAACAATATTATAAGAAAACAATATTACAACATAAAGTTATCTCATTCTTGATTTACTTTATATTTCCATTTCATTCTGCAGTGTATGTCATATATGTATTTATCATATAGGAAGCATCTTATTTTTAAAGCATTTAATCTGAGAAAACCAAATATATAAATTTATTACCGTCCAACCGATGCGCATTCGTATCCATTGGCGGCGACGACGGCGCGGCGGTAGCGTATCTGGTCGCGGCCGGCCCAAGGCTGCAGGACCAGCACCGCCACCAACGCGCCCACAACCAGCGCCGCCAACACGCTGCTTACCAGCAGACACCTACGTGACTTGCAGCTGAAATTATAACACAATAATAAATAAATGAAACTAATAATCGCATTGTACTTTAAAAAAACACTTGGTTAAGTGCGAATCGGACACGCCCACTGAGGCTTCCGTAGCAATTTGAGGATTGTAGAATGGGAATATTAACACAATTTATAAAAATTGGCAAACTTAAGTTTCCGGACATATTCACTCATTTTGTATGAACTATAAATATAAGTTTATAATGTTTTTTTTTGTATGAAATACCTTTCATACTACCAACCTACCTACCTTCAACATAAATAAGTTGTAACAAGCGTAAAAGAATTTCTACGTAGCTCGATGAGAACGTATAGCTTAGTTGGTAAAAGCCCTTGGACGGTTTCCAAAGAGGCGCAGATTCAAATCCCGCTACATTCATATTTTTCTTTTTCTTAATGACTATTAAACCTCCATGCACTACCTCGTGAATGTCGATTTGTAGATTTCGTAAATTATAATTGTAGATATCATATTTTTTTATTGTGCATGTTATTAATTATAAATAAATGTTTGCAGTAGGAAACTAAATGCCCGCAGCAATTAACTTTTACGCACCGGCGCTTAAAAGCTAAATCGAAAACCTCGAGACTCAAAGATCAATTTAAGGGGGATTTGAAGGAGACCAAGATTCTTGACAGAATTGTTGTATGTAAGAATAGAACTGTCAAAGCGAATAGCCCTATTAGTATAGTAAAGCGCTATAATCGATTTTATATAGTTGCTTAGGACTACCGATTAAAATACCCTGAGATGTCATAGGATTTATACGTTCACTTTGATGGCGATCATACAAGTACCTACGAAACCACGTCACGACCTCAGAAGATACGTTAATGGAACGCAGAACAGCCAATAAGAATTCGAAATTAACCGTATTAAATGCATTACTAAAATCCAACAGAGCAAGAATGATCAGTTGTTTGCTGTCCATATTGGGGCGTATATCGTCACATATCTTGGTGAGAGCAGTAACTGTGCTATGGCCTTTGCGAGAGCCGGACTGATATTCAGTGAGAATGGTATGCTTGTATACTATAAGTAGGCGTATAGTTGAGAATGGACGATACTTACACTCGGTTTCGTTTCGACATAAGGGCTCTATTTCTTGGGTTAGCCAAGGAGCGGGACACATTACCACGGATGGTCTTAACTTAGGACGTCGTATTTTATACGATAGTTAAATTAAGTCATAGTAAGAAAACCCTTCAGCTGGAAATTGCCCATAGCTTTCAACTTGGTGTAAAGAGGAAACAAAACTAAGATCTAATAAAGAAGGCGAACAATTTGGAAAATAATGAGTGGCTTTAGGTTTGAGAGTATTTAGATTAGAACTATTAATGATGTTTAGAAGACGCTTGACACGTACATCGTTCTTTATAAGGTATTAAAATCTTCAATATGATAGTATGGTCTGGATTAGACATAAGCAGCTCTAATATATTTTCAAAGCCATCAAAATAGTCTATATGGAGGGATGGACTATAAAAGACACCCAATAAAAGATTTGCTCGGCCAATCAGAACCTCTATGATTAGATGTTCAGCCGATTCAGAGTACTTTGAATCAGATTTGCTGAGAATAGAGTACAGAATATGGTTACGAAGGTAGATGGCAACACCGCCTGCACCTATACCGGTCGTTCCGTATTAGGTGAAAGTTAGGAAGTTTTTGTTATTTAATTTGTTTTAGTTATTTAAATAATAAAATAAGCAATAGTATTTTATTTTCTGCAGCCCTACTTTCTTAATTTATTAAACTATTAGAAAAAAAATATCATATGTGAAAAATATATTAATTTTAATTATTAATATATATTATTTCAGTTACACACGTAAGAAAAAAAAAAGTACTTTAATGTATATTACTATGTATAAGAGCGCCATTAGGAAGGAAAACAATGATTCTAATTAGCGAGGTACTTTCCTTATTGGTGTTTTGTTGTAAGTACTTGTATTCTTTTTAATGTTTAGAATGAAATGAGTAAAGCAAACATTATAAATATATTAATTTATCTAAAATAAATTATTTTAAGTGTTATACAATTTCTGGATTTAAGAAATATTTTAAAATATAATTTACACATTATAAATCATAAACAAAAGGTATTTTTTTAAATTACCCCATTCTCTATTCTTTTAAGAATACTATATATCTAAGTTCAGTTCTTTTAATTTTTGTGACAATATAAGATAAGCTGGTTAAATAGTACTTGTGTTATATCAGGGGTTCCCAACCTTTTCTTGATAAAGGACCACTTTTATTTAATTCTTGGTAGCAGGGACCACTATACATGTAGGTATAATTAAAATTGACTGTGATAATTAAATATAAACTTCGCCTCACCATCTCCAGTCATAAAATTAAAATCGTTCGCGGACCATATTTAGGCTTCTGCGTACCACTGGTTGGCAACCACTGCGTTATATAAACGATCTACCTTATTTAGTCACGCAGACGCTGTTGTAGAGATTTCTGCCTTAAACTTTAAAGAATACATTGTTAATATTTAATTTTATTGGTATGGAGGATATTTTAAGTATGTATCACGAAAATAATTTTCTACAAATTTATTTGGCACTAACATTTGTATTGTCACTTTGACTTGTTTATTGCTCAGTGACAACGTAATCAAACAAAAAAAATATATAAATACTATAAAATAATGTATTTAAAACAAAATTCAACATAGACAAGAAAAACAAACCGAACATAATTGGTCCTTAATACGCCATATTTTTTAAAAATGTATATTAATAAAATTTTATCTTCTTTTCAATCTTTTTGCCTATTTATATTATTTTTGTAGCTAGACAAAGTACCACCACAGTTCCACCATCGAAATGTTAAAAATTCCTTCATTATCGAATCCTAATAAATATTGTGAACATTTTAATCCCAGCAAACGCCATGTTTTCTAAGAAGAAACACTTCTAGATTTTTTGTCGTTACCTTTTAATTTATAAACAATTATATGTAATACTTCTTATTTTCTTTTTATTTATATATCTATATACCCAATCTTTTTCTCTATGACGAAAAAATATTAAGCTAAAATGCTTAGGATATAGATTTAAATTTGAAAATAGAATTTCAAATTTATATTATAGTTTTAATATACATTACATATTGTATTCTTGTACAATCATTCTTATCAATATATAGAAATACAACCTAATAGTCTTAAGACGCTGATTACACACGAAAGAATCAGAGATAGAGCGTCACTTAAGAAGCTGTATAGATAAAAATGAATTTTGCGGGATTAATTTTATAAGCTAGGGTTGTCGTTCCGTTCTTTCCCACTCGAGGAAATGAAATATTTATTTAAATTTATATTTTCATTTCGTTTGCTTTGCTGTCGAGGCAGAGCGCGTCGTTGAGCTCTGCCACTTACGCATTGCTTTCAGAATCCGGCGGAGATTGGGGAACGTAGTGTCTTAACACTAGGTTCTCTCTGCCCTTCTGTCCTACTGCGGTATAGAACGTGCAGCTTATTTATTTTAATTTATAAGCAAAAAGTATAGGTATTTTTTTAGATTATATTATTTAAAGCAACAGCTGTTCCATTATACGTTTTCTAAATAAGTATTTTTCTTTCCTAAGTGTGGAATAACACTTTAAAAAATGTTTACAAAAGCTCTTCCATTGTTTTATTTCTTTAAGTATAGTTTCATTACTGCCGCTGTTCCCTTTTTCTCAATGATTTTTTTAGTATTATTTTTGTAATGTGATTAGTTAATTAATATTGAAGTGACTTGGTAATATCTAATTTCTGCCACAACTTGTCATAAATTATAATTAGAGACAATCTTTTCTCAAATCACTGGCGTTACAAAATAAAGTTTCATTACTTTATTATGGAATACTATAGCACAACCTATTCTCCTTACAAATTGTAATAACATTATAAATATTTCCAATGAATTTCACGTGTATATATATATAATAACATTCCAATAAGTAAAAAGTAAAATAAAATATTTATTAATAAAGTAGGTAATCTATTTACAAAGCTGTCGTAAATTGTAACCGACGAGACATTAACGATATTTTTTTTGCCACAATATAATACGTATACATTTTATTATATACATTAAAAAACAAATTTGATGTTGAAGTATGGCGAAAAATTTATAGATGAGTTTATTAAATACTATTTAACAAAAAAATTCACTTTATACTCATATTAAGCCTACGCTATCATAATTTTATTGTTTGGTATTGTTCTTATCGTATTTCACTAACGCTATATTAAGTAGTAGATAAAATCATATTTTATTGCTATAACATTCTACGTTGTGTTTTTAAATGTTATTAAAATTAATTTACTTCATTGCTTATTACATTTATGTATGTGTTTTTGGTTCCACAATTCTACATCGAAATTTCCATCTCTATAAAAACATCCATTTATTAAACAAAAACAGATCTTATAAAATAATTTACATATTTTCTAAATTCAAGTTTTAAGTAGGTATTGCCAACAGCGCTGCGGTAGAGTCCCGCTTCCGATACCGTCAGGCGAAATAAAACAGTCCCCTATGATTGATATTAAAGTTCATCATCCTTTATATAATCTATGTAATAAATCACTATTACGTCACAATTTATGGCTTTGTATCTCTTTTCATTGGGGAAACAAGAGTACCGCAAATTATTCAGAACGTACCCACATATTACACTTTATTATTAAACATCTTATATAAGTTATAAATCAGCTTCACGCTGTATCCCGCACACAGCAGGGTAGGCAGAGGGAACCTAGTGTTAAGACACTCCGTTCCCCACTTTCTGCCGAATTCTGGAGGCATTGCGTGTTGAGTGGCAAAACTCAACGCCGCCCTTAACCACGACACCAGAGCAAGAAATGGAAATAAAAATTTAAGTAAATATTTAATCTTCTCGAGTGGGTATCGAACCCACAACCAGTCGGTTTTACAGTCACACCTCGTGCCGCTGCGCCACGACTGGCCTCAAGGCCTTATAAGTTCATAAACAGTTAACGTAAGATGTGTAATGTTTCACATGAAACCAACTAACTTTTATTGCACTCTTCTAGCAATACCTTTCTTATAATTACTAACCATAATTCATGTTTATTGGCAACCACGTTTAACTTGTTTTTATTACAATTTATGAATGCTTAATTACACTATTATTCCGGTTTTACCTACAAATTCGCGAGGTTATAAGTAAATTAGAGAATAAATTATTCTGACAGCGCAATCTTGCGACGAAACAATACGGACTTGCCTAATTTAATTTAAATGGTCCGACGACATCGACGTCTAATTCGCTCGGACCTATGACACGTAGCTATTTAATGTTATACAGTTTAAGTTTTTCTTTGTAAACTGCAAACTGACCATGAATCTAGTAACATTCATATTTGATATTATGAATTATCATTTAACAATCGGAAATCTATGTCATTATACAAGTCCACAGGAAGTAAGTACCTAAACTCCTGAACACAATTTGTAATATAACTTTTTTTAAATATTAATCGACGTCGATATTTTTATAGCACTTTTAGCATTTTTATTTACAACTTCTACAATTGGCGAATTCTTTAGGCATTGCGTGTTAAGTGGCAGAACACAACGCCGCGCTTTGCCTCAACACCAGAGCGACAAAATGAAAATATTAATTTAAGTAAATATGTCATCTCCTCGAGTGGGGATCGAACCCACAACCAGTCGGTTTTACAGTCACACTTTGTGTCGCTCCGCCACGATCAGCCTCTGTTTACTATTACTAAATAAATGAAAAATAAAATTGTGTTATCGATGATTTATAAATTCCAGAGCCCAGTTGTAAAATTGAGGAGAGCTTATCACAGTACTACCTGACAAATATGCGCATACTAAAGAGTGACGTTGGATTGTCTATATTGTTAATGTATTTTTATTGAATGTTTATTATGACTTACAAACAAAATATAATTCTAAAAAGACGTATAGGTACGTAGACTTTTAAAGTGCGTATTAAAAATAATACAGAGAGTACATACTTATATTTTAAAAATCTACTCTAGATTCATGGTCTAAGATGGTAAATCCCTGGACACTGCAAGGCGTTAGGTGGAATAAAATTTAATTTTCATTGTATAAATATATTTTCATTTAGTAAATATATTTTTGTTAGTTATCGGGGTAAAAGAAATGAAATAAGGTCAGATTTAATATACGCTATGGGATCGAAAATTATAGAAAGTCAACGCATAAAGTCTTCAACACTTGAGCTTTCTCTCCATATATCCCTCCCTACCATTAATCCTACGATTACTATAATAGGGTATAAACAACTACTACTAGGGTACTAACAGAGCATAAGGGCTTTGTTAGTGTTTTTCTTTCCTGCCTATTTTAGAGAGATGCGACTTTATTAATTTTGACGCATTTTACGGAAAGTCCCATTTCGACATACCAGGACGGGAAACTGAGTAAGTTTCCCGTTTTGGTTTGTCGAAATCAACCAGAGGCACTTACAATTACACTTTCTGCCCCTGCGCCACGATTGGCCGCAAACAACTATTATTTATTATGTATTTAATACATCTAAAAGATACACAAGCTAGTATTCAAATATTGCAGTTGTTTTGTAATAAACATTTTTTTTAAATTAATCCACTAAAATTCATGGTATCCTTATAATAAACCTGATGATCCAAAATCAATTATTACTTACATACATTTAGGTTGTTTATGAAGGACAAAACTGTGCCTTTGAGTTCCAGCGAAGGTGGGAAACGGAAGGGAACGGAAGAACATTGGGTACGAGTATAGGAAAACTTTATCTTTGCAGGTTCCGCCAGGTCTGCCTACCCTGCTATGTACGGGATACAGCGTGACATTAAACTTTTCGATATTTAGGTGAAAATAATATAATTTTGCAAAAAAATATATATGAGACACAATCTTAGTTTTTTTTTATTCATGCTTAAGGTTATATTATAAGTATCAAAATAATTTAATAATTTAAAACGATCCAAAATCTTTATAAATAATAATAATATACACCTGCATATAGCAAATGAAACGAAGTATTAAAAGACTCCGTCCCCACTTACCGTCGAACATTTCGTGGAATTGTGTGTTAAGAGGCGGAACTAAACGCCGGCTTTTGTTTTGGTGCCAGAGCGGAGAAATGAAGATGTTGATAAAAAATATTTCATTTCCCACGTTGCACCTTCAATAAAATTTTTTCGTTATGCGTTTTTGAAGAAATTTGCACTCATATTTTTCTTATGCGAATCCCACATTATTTGAAAAAAATCGTATAAGGAATTGGAAAAACAAACTGCCGCAAACTCCGGATTTGCCTGCTTCAACATGTTTTTTGATAATGGCCGTTTCTTGCGGCAGTTATTTTCCAGGAAACCATGTGTAGTATTGAGAAAAAAAAAACTTTAATTTACTTTTATTTCATAAAAAAAACACATTGCCAATTATTAACATTAAGTGACCTGTTTAAATCAGGCAACCATTGTTTTGCAAATTCGTTATTAGATTTCTCTTCAAATGACGTGGGATTCACATAAAAAGCATATGAGTGCAATTTTCTCCAAAAACGCATTACGAAACAATAATTTGAAAAAAAAAAAACACATGAACGTAAGCGTTTAAAGACGTGATAGAATTCTTCATCATTGTTTTAATAAACATCATCGTGTATTTCATATGGGCGAAGCTGGGGGCGAACCGGTAATTGTCAAGAAACATTACTTATTATTAAACATTTTTAAAGTGTTATTCCACACTTAGGAAAAAAAAAAGAAAAACACTTATTCAATTCAGAAAACGTATAAAAATTTGAACGTAGCGGGACTCGAACCCGCGTCTCCTGGAAACCGACCAGGTTTTCTTAGTTTTATAACATACAAATACAATTAAATAATATATTTTACAAGTAGCGGAGAATAAGCTCAGGTATTTTCAAATTTAATTTGTAATATTAGCAATAGAACAATAAAAAAATTGAATAACCATTATCCAACCATATACGACAGCTGAGTTGAGCCGGATATAAAACGAATCAACTTATCAATACATGATATATACGTATAAACAGGTAAATTCTCACCTAAACATTGTGGTGCACGTCACACCGTACTCACTGTTACATACAAACTGCGCGCGCGCAGATTGCTAGAAGGTCGGACTGTTATTAAGCAACTAAACATTTCTTAGCTCTTGGATGACTGACGTAAATATTTATTTATCAGATCTATCGACTTGTTGAATAACCTGAATAATTTGAATTTAATATTTTCTTTTTGCTATTCATGATGCTTTTATTTAATGCTTTTATTAAAAAGCCACGCCTTTAAAAAATTATAACGAGTGTCACCTGAAGCGGAAAACTAAAGTTAATTCGCTTTTGTTTGTTGCGGTTCAATTGTTTTTTGTTTATCTAAATATTTTTTGTGATGCGCAAGGTTGAAATATAAAGACAAGAATATAGGTCAGTCATAGATATAATAAAAGTTTGATACGGTCAATTTTGAAGATGCTCTCAACATATGTATACTTATAGGATACTCTTATGCATAGCTACCTAGTATGTAGGTATACTTAGACGGCGAACTGAATTTTTTTATGTGTAAATTATTAAAGATTTTATACATAAAATAACAGAAACCACATCGTTACCCATTTCCTATTTAGAATGTTGCATAGTAGATGGCAGTAAAGATGTTGCTTTCTTTATCAAATAGCGAGTAAACGACTACATTTTAAAAATCTTTTGTTTCCCGAGTCAACTTTGCGATCATCATGCTGTACGTCTTCACGCATTTCACAACTACGCCATAACACTTTAGAGTCAGTCATAGGAAATAAAATCGGATCAAATCGAATCAGATTCACGCTTTATCCCACACACAGCAGGGTACTCTGCAGGGTAGGCAGAGGGAACCTAGTGTTGAGACACTCCGTTTCCCACTTTCTGCAGAATTCTGGAAGCATTGCGTGTTGAGTGGCAGAACTCAACGCCGCGCTTTGTCTCGACACCAGAGCGAAGAAATGGAGATATAAATTTAAGTAAATATTTCATCTCCTCGAGTGGGGATCGAACCCAGAAACCAGTCGGTTGTACAGCCACACTTTGTGTCGCTGCGCCACGACTGACCTTAAACCCTCGACCCTTCAACTGCGCCATAAGACTATGGTCTTCAAACATCAATAAATTATTAATAAAATATTGTTAGGTAAACGAAATGATTATATATAGAAGTTATTAATTAATTTTGAATTTGAAAACATAAACCAGTCTAACACAAGACAATGAATAATCGAATATACAAGCATGAACAGAAGTGAATGATGTGTATTAGTTTAATATCTATCTACTTAGTTTGGCCTTAAATACTGTTACAATGAAAAATAAACAAAATATTATTATTGAATTAGAAACCTGTCATTTTTATACGAATTTTCATTTTGTTTTCTTATTTTCGCGCCAATATATTGTAAAATATTTTGTGATATTAAAGTGATAAAGAGAACCGAATTGATACGATTGCATAAACATGACATATAGTATACAATTTTTTAAAACGCTCCGTACATTTGGTATTAGTCAACTTTGTGTATAGATAGGTATAGTGAAACCTCCTCTGTGACAGAAAAAGATGTGGCCGTCCACGTACTGTTCGTACGAGAGACGATTGAAGCAGTAAAGGAAAGAATTTGAAAAAATCCTGTCCGAAAGCAAAAGATTTTATTTCCGGAGATAAAGGTACTCCTGGCACCGGGAACCATGTCGCGACTTACATATGTATGGGGCAGAGTTAGATTTTCTAATGGTGAAAAGTGGGATGTTTGAATATTTTAAGTAAAAACATGTGACAAAAGAAATGCGGATTTAATTTATTATTTATCAATTTATCTGAGTTTTAAATAAAGCTTGCAATGGTGTTGTAGAAGTAGTGTACAATTATTAATAGTATTTGCAAAGAACATTTGTAAACACGCTATGTCTGCTGCGAATTTATTTGTTTTACACTATTGTTTTGTAGCGTATAAATAACCAAATTTAATATAGACTCGCGTTCAGCCGAATCGACTCAGCCAAAAAAATAGACAAAAAGTGTGTTTTTATTTCAAAAAATTTCAAAAATAAACTATTAAAAAAATATACTTTTTAAAATGTATTTTTTCATTAAAGCTTATACTTTTAAATTAACAACATTGACGTGTTACTCCAATTACCACCTTTGAAATTAGCGTGGTATGAACGTAATGCGTATAATTTACCCTGCAGTACTAACGAGTTGCGCTATGTAACCCCCATAAGCAACGCACCCTTACCCGCCCGGTGACGCTGTAAATACCATCTCATGCCAACAGCAATAAAGCCCATTCGGAAAAAAACACACCCTTATCAGTTGCTTATTAGAAGTTGACCTTAACAAATTCCCGCAAGACACGATTACCAATTCGCCCCTACTATGAATACAAGATCCAGAAGTCGCCCAAGTTGTCCTTTTGGTACAACAGGGCTTTATCCAGCGAGAATCTGCTCGCTAAGCGTCGGCTTAACCTGAGCCAATCTGCTGTATCCCTGGATACATATATATCTTGATATACATACATGTATATCCTAATATACAGCAGGTTTTAAGAGACAAATTCTTATTCTAGGAGGCCAGACAAGTCAGTGGCGGCGTACTTCTGAGAGAGAAGATCGTCTTATCGTCTCTACAAGTCTCAGAAATCGCCATCTCACGGGTGTTGCTGTGCAGCAGCGGCTAAGAGAGGTTCGAGGACTCGCTGTCAGTCAATAAGCCGTTAGAAGACGGGTAAAGGATGCCAACCTGATTACAAAACAGCCTGCCAAATGCCACAAATTGACCACAGCTTACCGCAATGCTCGCGAACACATCGGTCTGATGGCTGAACCACGGCGATCAGTTCTGTTCACTAACGAGTGTAGTGTGCTGGAGCTGGAGGCTCCTGGTGGAGGCTGAGGAGGCGGTCAGACTGCAGACCGATATGTAGAAGACGTTCTCCTTGATCACTTCCTTCTTTGCACGATAATGCCCGCTGCCATACAGCACGAACGAAAACATGCACGCGACTGTATAATAAATAAGTTGAATATTGAGTCTCGTCACTGCCCACAATGATATAAATATAAAATGTTTTAGAAAAACGTCATTATACTGAAACGACATTATTTTGGTTTACCAATTGCATATGTAAGGCAGTTAAGTCTTTAAAATAATTATAGGTAACTTACGAATATACTTATTTATGTTTCTATGAAATTATTAGTAACTAAGTAATATAAAGTAAAATTTTTAAGTAATATAAAAAAAGATTTCTCACAGTACGTGGAATAATCCGTAAGAAGCGGGACTATCTGTCCCGAGCGGGACTATCTGTCCCGAGCGGGACATTTAATTTTTGGGGTTTAGCGCCGTGGATAGGATAGGTAGCAAGGCGCGTGGTAGTCGGACGAATTCAGGCACACATAGGAGCAAGAGGAAAATAGGAAAAAAAATAGAAGCTAGGATTCAAGGAAGACATATTTGAAGAAGCCGCCAGCCACTTACCGAGATATACTATATATTCATTCGATGATCCCCGTGTACCCCACGATCCGAAACTTAGTGTGCAGGGCGTAAGCGGTTCGTTCATTCGAAATCCGCCCATCTGGTACACAATTGGTCCTCTATAATTTATTTGCCGCTATGATTTATTTTGAACATCTGAATATCTGACGTGAAACCCTAACCGCATTAATTTTTTTAATTTTTCAACGATTCGAGACTTATTTTTTTTACAGAGTAATAATATTGTTCTTAAGTTAATAATATTATTAAATCACGAATGTAATAATTTACAATCTTGATATTATTAAATCAATTATTAATCAATCTAATGATTAATAATAAGTCAATAACAATACAGGTTCAAGCGGTTGAAGCCACAAGCGGGTCGCTAGTTTTTAATGAAACTATAATAATTCCGTCAGTACAAAAATATATTTAATGAAATAAAAGATATCATTAGTTACATTTACTTACGTACAATATGTACACAAATATATATTCTATAATCTCGTTGACTATAAAATTTATCATTTTTATTACATAGCACAAATATTTTAGATCCCATGTTTATATTAAAAATATTAGATACTATTAAAAATAAATAGATACATGCTATAAGTCTTTGTGTAGGCCTTTTCCTAGCTAATAAGTTACTAACAATGAAAATCTTTTTTTGATGCACTCACTATGGATAAAAAATAAACTAAAATAAAAAGAAGTAAAGTCTACTAAAGATTTCGGTAAATGAAGTCAATAGTGATGTTACATCATCCTAAAAATCAGCTTCAGCCTATATTCTGCAACACTCCGACCCCCACTTTCCGCTCTCTGGTGTCCTAGTTTTGTCTCGGCACCAGAGAGAAGAAATGGAAATATAAATTTTAACAAATATTTAATTTCCTCGAACGGGGATCGAACCCACAACCAGTTGCGTTTTGCGCCACGACTGGTCATTCTCTTTTTACTCATTCTAAATATATGAATAAGTAGACAATATACCATAAAAAAAATAATATACACATTTTTTTTTGCAATATATAACTTCTAGCGTAAGTATGTTATTACAGATTGACTACTGTATGTATGTATGTATGTACTACATATTCAATATAACAATGAATACAAAGAGATGTGCATAAAAGCGAATTGTATTAGTTTCAACTTTCAGTGCATTAACATACTAACAATAAAATTACAGTAACAGTTATTATAAAAATAAATAATAAAAACAATTATTTACTAGGCATAAGTTCAATACTTACGTTATAAGGCCATTTTTCATATATAGTTTCACATATAGCAACTAATTATTTATTAAAATTATTAATCATAATTTTGTTCACAATTGTAATTCATAAGTGTCATTATAATATCTAAGAATTTCATAGAAACAGATATTTTGATTTTTTTTGTTAGGTATGCTATAATAGAAATAATTTCTTTTAATATTATTTTTCTTATGATATCCATAAATGATTAGTTTGAGTAATTTGTTAGCATTAAAGAAAACAAAATATGGATATCATATTTGAGATCATCCATTTGATTGAGGGAATAAATTATTTCTATTTCCTCAATCTGATAAAACGATCGCCGGAGTTGTCGCCGGACAAGGAACTGTGTACATTATATACATTAAAAACTGAACACTGGACTGATTAATTTCAATAAATTATGATATATATTTATATATTTCTAACAGAAAAGTAATAAAAAAATGTCGCAATGTTTTTAAAATTGGCAGAAATCGTACAATGGGTCGTTATTTTAAATTAGATTAAATATAATGTTCTTTGCTTAAGATAAAATATAATAACAAAATTACATTAGTTTGAGTAATTTGTTTTTTGATTGAGAAATTATACAATCAGCAAGCTTTTATTATCCGTTATTATTCTGTGACAAAAATGGTATGGCCCAAGATCCCAGAGCCCCCAAACCTATGTAATTTTAGCAAAGCTAATAGCACAATTATCCAGATATCGGTTAAATATAAAGGACGTTTGATAGACAATGAATGGAGTTTTTATTTACGTATATCTTATTTAAAATATAATCATTTTATAAATGAAGCCACAAAGCTTGTAAGACATGTGTGTTTAAAATCTTCAATTTAAACAAAGTAGTCTAATATGTATACATAATTATATGTGATAGGTTAGATATTTACCATTTTAATTTACATTTATCATAAATACAAATATTTCAAAGATCCGTATAAAGCATCAATTTAGTTTTCTTATTAATTCTTATGTATTATGTATAATTAAGTTTTCTGCCACTTAACACATAATGCCTCCAAAAATTCGGCAGAAAGTGGGGAACGGAGTGTCTTAACACTAGGTTCCCTCTGCCTACCCTGCTGTGTGCGGGATACAGCGTGAAACCAATTTAATTTCATTTTAATTTAATTTAAGTTTTGTAATAAACATATCTCCCTATTAGCAAAGTCATCCAATTTTATTTCAGCAGTAAATTATTTTGTGAATGAAGATTTTATTTAATTGTTGAATCATGTAGATTAAATAAAGCAATCTACATTCAATTTAATATTTGAAAAAATAAATAAAATAACTTTTAATAAAAGTTGTAGTTACTCAAGAAATGTTATTGGACTGTAATCAAGATAATATAACATATGTGTACTGTTAGAAAGTGAAATAACCATTTAATTATGGTAAAACATAGAAAAAAAATTTGGATATTGCTCATTACTTGATAAATCTATATTGCTCAATTTGGTTTTACATGATTCAAATGTTTTCTTATGTTTTCTAATAACTACTGCTAATCAGGAGGCCGGGCATCCACCCCATTGCCAAAACAATGCTTGTGTTCTGAATCTTTATAAGAATTTTCATGGAGTACACTGTGTGAACTGGTACGACACTTTGTGAGACATAATTCATAATCATCACTTATGGAGTGAAATAACACTTTTTCTTCAGCCGATAGTTTTGAAAGTACTAACTCTAATAAGCTCCGCTGAAAAATACAAAAATATATAAATGAAAATAAAATGATAGCTTATTAAGAATTTGGTAATTTTAAAATCATCATTTGAAATAATTTAGGCAAAGGGAATATTGTGGTTAAAAACCACCGAGTGTTCCCCAAGTACTGCTTGATTTTTAATATATAGCTTGTTAGGAGCGGAACTGAAAACCACACTGTCTTCATACCATAATAAAATAATTAAAATCATTTATTCCCTCGAGTGACAATTGAACCAACAATCATAGTAGTTTTAGTTAGATGCTGTGCCATTGTGCCATGCATCACCGCAACAGAAATAGAATTTAGTGATGTAAAAATTTTATATATAAATTATCATTAGTGTAGCAGTTGGAATGGTATAGGACGAGTGAAGAAGAAACTTGGACAGCCAGAGTAATTGTTTTCTTTTTTTGTAAATAAATAAATAAAGATAAATCTATGTTTAATAAAAAATTAAGAAACCTTGCAGGAAGTGGGAGGTGAAAGTAGAAGGAGCTCAAAATATTTCTTTGAACTTCACTATAGGCTTATTCAAATATGCACATTAATGCTCAGCTTGTCTTAGGCCCTTTCTTTATTAAGCTTTAAAGGATCTTAATAAAGGCATCAATTATTTTTTTTTATAGAAATTAACTATCAATAATTCTAGGGACTGAAAAAAAAGAATATAAAATTGTCCATTTATGTACATATCCTACTACTACTACTGTGGCAAGCTGTAACACAAGTAAAGTCAGGAAAAGATATTTCTTAATGTAATAAAATTAAGCATTACCTTACTGGGATCTAAGCAACAAGATACACAGTATTCATATATAATGCAGCAATTATTACTTTTGCATGAGTGACAGCTGTATCTTTTAGTATACTCAGAGTCTATAATACAACAGCCATTTTTGGCTACATCCGACCTTTGACACACATAACCTAGAAAAACAATGAAAAAATATTTATGTACATATAACACTTTAAATGGGAAACAAATAGTAAATTCATGATAATGAATATTTTATTACCTTTATCGTCCACCAGTAAAGATTTACCTTGGACAGAATTTCGACATATAGCATCATTTGTTTCATTATGTTCTTGTAATGTCCTCCATACAAATGGTTTTCTTTCAATAAATACGTCTTGATAAACCATATTTCTATTGTTACCCTTGAATCCAATATAAAATTTTATGATAACTTTTTAAAATTTATAATACATAATTTATCAATAAATTACTTACTTCTTTGAGAAAACTAACAATACAGTAGGTCAATGAAGACGCAAAAATAATCCCTAACACTATACGCCTTCTAATAAACCGCAGCAATGCGGCATACCACATCTTAAGTTATTAGATAATAGTCACCTAATTTTCATCATAATAACATCAACTTATTTTAGGTTTCATGCAACGATAACAAGCCTTTCCTTAGTTATGTTAGCACATGTTATCAAAAGCCTTCATTATACGTTTAATAACTTTTATTGTTGCTATATTATAATAAAAATATTATAGTGGTCAATGGTTTATTTATTTTTTATTGATATTTGAGTATTGGGCAAAAACTTGAACTTTTGAATATGTTGATTTTCTATAAAAACTAAAAGAGAACTATCAAACTATCAGTTAATATTTTCTTAGTGTCAACTGACATCTGTCAACTCAGTACCATGGGGATGGCACTCCAATATTTTGAATCATTGTCAGATCGCGTTTGAAGTAGTCAATACACGATTTGGAAGCTCTGTGTTTATATTTTTTTTTCCATTGTTATCAATTGTATTTCATGTAAATTTTTGTTTCATAATTATTAGTAATAGTTTTTAGTGTATTGTAAATAATAGTTGAGGCAAGTTGTTAATTATATTCTAATATTAAATTTTTTCCCTTATGTGTCATATTTGACAGGAGGAATGGATATTAGGCCAGAACCGGATCCGCCTGATCCGGGCGAAATTTTTTACACTGCCGATACTGATATTCCATCTCCGAACGAACATTGTTCTAGAAAACGCCACAGCGTCAACCAAAATTCAGGTTCACTCAAAATGACAATTATTGATCCTTCTGCTGCGATCCCTTCGATCCAAACTATTCATGTCAATCCTTCCTTTGATGATCTCCTTAATTTTTATCACGACTCTGATTCTGGCCCTTATATTGTTCACGTCTCTCGTCTTGAAACCGAGCCTTTAGCAGGTCTATCTATAAAGGCTCTAAAATTTGGTGAGTTTCTTTATAAAAATAAAATTGAAAACATAAATAAAGAAGGTGTTAAAAGCATCGGTAGTAATAAAATAAGTATTGAGTTTTTATCTGCTGATGCGGCCAATAATTTTATGCTAAATCCTCTCTTAACCACGCACAAATACAAAGGCTTGGTGCGGGATGTGCCGATAGAATGGTCTATGCAAGCTTTCTCTGAAAGTTTGGAACTTCCGTCAGGATGTGGTCCTGTTTTAAAAGCAAGAAGATTAAATCGCAAACAGGTTGTTGATGGGATTACTAGTTGGGTTCCTACCCAATCTGTAGTCCTAACTTTTAGAGGTCAAATTTTGCCTAAAAAAATTTCATGTTTTATAATGCTCTGAATGTTGAACTTTATAATTTACCAACTATTCAGTGTCATAACTGTTGTAGGTTTGGTCACACTAAAAACATCTGCCGTTCTAAACCAAGATGTTTTAAATGTTCCCAACCTCACTCTGGTGAATCTTGCTTAATCTCTGGTCATAATATTTCTTGTCTCAATTGCTCTGGCAACCATTCCGCAATTGACCAATCCTGTCCAGAACATGCAAGACAGCGTTTAATTAAAGGTGCAATGTCGCAAGAAAATATTTCTTTTTCCCAGGCCTCAGTTTCCTCATTCGCGTAAGCCTTATGCTGAGGTAGTAAAACATCTAGCCTCACACAGTTCTCCTCCACCTATTCAGTCTCCTGTTGAAAGCTCATCTACCTCCAACAATAAAAAAACAGTCATCAAATCTGTTCGTCCTCATTCTCCAAGTCCACTTGGCTATGACAAAGTAGCTCATCAAAATATCTCTTTGGTTTCATCTGCTCTTGGTAATGGTTGTGCCATTAATGCTTCCTCATCTCATTCTCCATCTACTGAGCAACTCTTGCATGCTCTTTTGCTCATTTTGACTAATCATTTGTCTCCCATTCATAGTATTGATAATCAACTGAGCAACGCAGCTCCTATCACATTTAACGCTCCTTCATCCTCCATTTCTCTTGCTCATGGACACAGTGAAAATAATTCAGTGGAACTGTAAAAGTCTCTTTCAGAGGAAACCTGAAGTAATTCACTTGATTCAAGAACATAGTCCTGTTTTACTTGCCATCTCTGAAACTTGGTTGAAGCCTGGTGTACGATTTCGTGTGCCAGGTTTTTCTTGTTTGAGGGATGACAGGAATGATGGTTATGCAGGTACTGCATTTTTAATTAATCGCTTGTTTCCCTTTTCGCACGTATACCTTCTCATAGCCCCAATTTTAATGTTGTTGCAGTTAAAGCCTTTGATATAACATTTGTTTCGTTTTATATTCCTCATCCTGACTCTTCTCTAGGTGCAGATATTCAGTCTATTTTATCAAGTCTACCCCGGCCACTCATCGTCCTAGGCGACTTTAATTCCCACCACACGGCGTGGGGCTGCCATCATTGTGACAGTTTTGCGTTACAGTTATTGGACATTTTTTAATGATGCAAATGTCTGTTTTATTAACGACGGTACGCCTACTCGCAGAGTTTACCCTCATCAAAATCCTAAGAGTGCAGTCGATTTGACCCTTTGTTCTCCTTGTTTGACTCCTTCCCTTAATTGGGAAGTTCTCGAATTATCTTACGGCAGCGATCATTTTCCTATTATTGTTTCTTTGCGCCCTTCTAAATCATCCTCCCCTTCCGCTCCAACCCCTCTATTAGCTCATAGAGCTAATTCGTTGGAGTTTTCTTTATTTGTTGATTCCCATCTCCGCAGTTTTCCCATTGTTAATATATTTAATTCTTTGCCTTGTTATGATCTTTTTATTTATATTTTATGCTCTGCAGCTGATTCTAATATTCCTCGTAAGCAGAATGGGCGTAAATTATTATCATCCCCTCCTTGGTGGGACGAAGAATGCACTGCTGCTATTAAAATTCGTAAAGCTGCTGAACGGAAATATATCCAGTGTATGACCCCCTTAAATTTTATAGTTTACAAGAAAATAGCAGCCCAAACTAAAAGACTATTTAAAACCAAAAAGAAAAAGGGTTGGCTTCGGTTTTGTCAGTCCTTGCACCCTCGCACTCCATCCTCTATAGTTTGGTAATATACCAAAATTTTTCGTTCCTCCATTACTGATTTTCTGTGTAACATCGGCTAAAAAATTTTACGTGTAGTCTTGCTCCTCCTTTTGAACCTAACTTTGATTGCTTTAATTCTACCCTCCCATCGGAGGTTAATGTGTTGGATATCCCCTTTTCTATTAATGAGCTTCAATGTGCTTTGAATGGCTTATCTGACTCTTCCCCTGATATAGATGGTATCCCTTATTCGTTCCTTATAAATATTAGTATTCCTGCAAAAAATATTTATCTTTCTATTGTTAATTCTTTTTTAGAATCCGGTTATGTTCCTTCATCCTAGAAAACTCAAATTATTATTCCTATCTTAAAACCTGGGAAAGATCCCAAAGAGTCTTCTTCCTACCGTCCCATTGCATTGTCTTCTACGGTGTGCAAAGTCATGGAGCGTTTAATAAAAAATAGACTTGACTGGATATTGGAGAGTAGGGGTTTACTTTCTGAGTCCCAATTTGGTTTAAGGAAAGGTTGATAGCCTTAGTGTTCTCAGAAATCCGCCTTAGCTTTGCTAAGGGCGAATATCTGATAGGTGTTTTTTTGGATATTAGCTCCGAATACGATAGTGTCATTCTCTCTATTCTTAAAATTAAAATGCTAAGACTTCGTCTCCCTCCTAAATTATCTCAATTCATATTTAATTTATTTACTGACAGATCCATTCGAATCAGGCATCAAGGCAACCTTCTTCCTCCTAGATTTCTTTGGAATGGTCTTCCTCAGGGTTCTGTGCTGAGCCCTTTTTTATACAGCTTTTATATTCATGATTTAGATAAATCGGTTGATAGTTTTTGCAATATGCAGATGATATTGTATAGTATTTTAATTCAAACATCGACGAAATTGTAAACTCAACTAGAGACTCAATTCTGCTTTATATTATTTAGGTGGTGAATGGCTATCTATGCATGGATTGTCATTGTTGGTCCCTAAAAGTAGTGTGGTTATTTTTATTCGTAAAAGACACATCCCTGTTGTCAATATTATTTATAACAATCAAAGTATTCCGGTTCTGAATTGCGTCAAGTTCTTGGGTGTACTTTTAGATTCTAAACTGTCTGGTTCTCCACATATGGAATATGTGTCCAATAAGTGTGAAAAAAAAATCCAAATTTTACGTGCAGTATCAGGGGTTTGGTGGGGTTCCCATCAATTTACGTTAAAATTGTTATATAACGATCGCGTTATTACTATATCAAACTACCGCCAGCGATTTCTTAATTTCCTCGCGTATAATCGTATTCGTAGCCATTTTGATTATGCTATATTCTTGTTAGATCCTTGCTACAGGTCTGCTTTAAACAAACTAGATAAAATTCATTATAAGGCTTTAAGAATCATCTTAGGAGCTATGAAGTCATCCCCTACAAACGCCATGCAAGTGGAATATGTTGATCCTCCGCTCCACCTTCGGTCGTCAATATCTTTCCAATCGCTTTATGTCTAAAGTGCTGCAGTCTTCTTCTCATCCTTTGATTAATTGTTTTCATCGTCTGTCGCGTGCTATTAAATCCCCACGCCATTCTTCTTGCATTTTAAAAAGTTTCCATAAATTTTCTTCCCCTTCATCTAGTATTTTCTCTTCTCCTATTCGCTCTTTATATTCTATTTCATTTAGTGCGCTTACATATAATCCTTCTGTGCTTACGAGCCTTCTTTTAATAACAATATTCAATTCACAATAGAGTTACAGGTCAATAATTCCCTAGCTTTCTTCGATGTGTTAGTCATAAGAAATCCCAATGGCACAATAGGCCACACAGTATATAGGAAACCCACGCACATCAATAGATACCTCAATGGTGAATCGCATCACCACCCTACACAGTTATCTACCGTTGGCAAATCTTTGTTTCAGAGAGCCCACCATCTCTGCGACGCTGAACATCTAGGGGACGAGCTTCGCATCGAGAGTCAAACAAAGAGAAGTATCGCTGTTAGGGTGAAGGAACACATCTCCGATATAAAGAATGGGCATGTATCAAAGTCAGCTGTATGTGAGCACACTGTGGATAAACCTAGCCATTACATAAGGTTTGATAAACCCCTCATCCTCGCCAAGGAAAACAGATATATTCCTAGAATGATCCGCGAGGCTATTGAAATACAAAAATATCCTAATTTCAATAGAGAGGACGGCTGGAAGCTTTCTAACACCTGGGACCCACTCATCAAATCTTTGAAGTCTCAGACCCACCATACCAGAGGGCAAGATACAGTTAGCTCATTCTGCAAGAATCAAGGGCAGTACGCGAGGAAATTAAGAAATCGCTGGCGGTAGTTTGATATAGTAATTATGTCAACTGACAGACGAATGTAGATTAGAGAACTAGATTATTGTTTATAAATAATTGATCACAGCTGTATAATATAGGTCCTAACTAAATTTATAATTAATAATAATACATAAAATAATTAGTTATCTAAATAGTCAAAGAGTACGAGTAGTGTCCCGAACCACACCAAAGCACTCTTCGATTTGATGACCTCATATCTATTTCGCTAGAAGTCAACCAAAACAAGGTACGCAGTGTTAAAACACTCCACGCCCCACATTCCGCCGAATTCTAAAGGTATTCCGTGTTCTGTAACGGAACCCAACGCCGCGCTTTGTCTCGACATCTTAGCGGAAAAATTCAAATATTAAATGTTTCCTCGAACCTGGGCATCGGACCCACAACCTGTTGTATTTACAGTCAAACGCTTGTGCCACAAGAAAAGAAAGTTAATAGACCTTTGAATAAGCTTTTACTGTTTTGTAAAGTATGCTGTCTTAATATTTTTAATGTTCTCAGATTTTCTTAGGTATAACTATAGTACCAAAATACTACTTCAGAGATATAATAAATGTAAAATAAACGATACATCAAATCGGCGACGTCTTTTTAAAATGTCACATGAAATTATAAAAAAATATATATTTACTGCAATGCAAGATATTACTAGATATTACTTTTGTTCTTTGATTTCAATACCTATACTTCTTTCTGATACAGTTGGGTAAAGATACAATAAAAAAATATTATACTAAAAATATTTATTTTGTTTTACAATATATTTGTTATTTTTTTTTCGTTACTACATAGGTAAATATCAAAATTGTTGATTAGTCTTGTATTCTCTATTTTGAAAGTAGCCTTTTTTATTCCTGAAAGGTGAGGAAAATACGTAAATATTTTTGTTACGTTTTGTTATATAGCTGGTTCACATTCAGTGCTCTTGGAATTAACTATACAGTTAAATAGTTGCGAGTTTATATCTAAAGTAATTTGGTTTTCTGAAGATCCATAAGAAAAGAGGCGCACACTGTTGCACTCATTTTTTCTTCGTTTACTTTCTTTTCTGGTTTTACATATAGTTTTAGTGATATGTGACAAAGGCTGTCGAGTTTTTAATCCAATCTCTAATGTTGGAGATTGATTTTTCCTCCAATTAATTAGGTCCACGATAAAATAATTAACTATATCCCATGTGATATGATAAAAAGATTTCAAGTGAGCAATCTGAACTGTGCGCGTTATAAACTTTTTTCTAAATACATAGTTTTTCTCTTGCGTTAAAATGATAGACGTTGCAATGGTACTTAATGTATTGTAAAATTCTTGTTTTTTAAGAGTTATTTCTTTTGAAACTCTTTCGTTTTGGTATGAAACGTTTGTAAATCCTTTACAGATATTGTGCAAATTATTTGCAATTTTTATTATACTTTCAGATAATCTATCTAGTGTATATATAAGTTTTCTCTTATACAAAGTTACATTTTCATTAGGTGCATTAATAAAAAGATCTCTTTGATTATGAATATTGGTAGTTGGACTTCTATCTTTATTAGGTATATTGTTACTTCTATTTATATATTCTCTTTCTGCGTTATGTCCAAAAGTCATAGGCGGTGGGTTATTATTAGCATTATCTTGAGAATTCGTATATTTATTAAACTGTGTGCCAATTGATCCTGGATACTGATCTATTTCTAAATCTTCAACAATTAATGTAACATTGAAAGGTCTGTTGAAATCAAATTTCTGCATACACGTCATGTTCAATATAGATCTGTAACAAAAAATATTTACTGTAATCAAAATATACTGAAAGAATACGATTCTATGATTTTAAAACCTTTGGTCTTTTTTATTTTCACGCTGTACATCGCACATAGTTGTGTAATGTTCGGGGGTCAGAAGGGGCCTTGAAAATAACAACTGCGCAGCGTCACGAAAATTTATAATATTTATTATCAAGAACACTTCAGCGAGGAAGAGCTTAACTAGAACTGATGTTACAAAGGAGTTGAGGCCTATTTATAATAGCTTAATCACTATACAAACATACTTAATATATTAGTAATTAGAATGCTACAGTTTAGGAAAAGTAAACAAATAGTCAAAACAACATCATAGCATATTGACATTAAGTTTTTTCAATATAAACAATCCATTGGACTCTATCTTGGTAAACAATCATTTCTAATGAATTGTAATTTATCTTCGAATACAAATATATTTATATCTATGTAACAAACACAATATAAAAATTATATAAAATACGAAAATATTACATTACAATGATAATTTTATTATTTACTTTGTTTGAATAAATCACTTTTTTTATTTTTAGAAAAAAAAAAGAACTTAATTTGTATTAGGTTTTATATAGTTAAAATTATGGCTTTAAATGAAGTGAAATTTAAAGTGGTGCTGACAAAAACACTCTGTATAAACGTGGCACTTGCACCACATTTAATGTTTTTCATTTAAATTAAATAGATGTATTGTATACTAGCGACCGGCTAGTTGCTTTGCCCGGCTAAACTACACAATTTTATTTATTTACTAACCTGGATTAATTAAGTGTTCTAATAACATTATCATTTTAAAGACAATATCTATAGTTAATCTTGAACATTGAAATAACAACAATAAGGAACGCCCTCGAATTGCGCGTGCACTGCAAAATTCTGCTTTTTTATATTAGTATAGGTATGTTATCTATATATATAAAAAGACATGTACTGACTGACTGAGGTAAGACGCACGCACAGCCGTAACCGCTGTGCGTAGAAACGTGAGATCCACAGGGGGTCACAAGTCAAGGGGTCAGCATTATAAAAAAAATATAGGTGGTAAGCGGGCCAAGCCGCGGGTGGGCCGCTAGTTTTATTATATGTATGAAGTATGAAATGGTTTTGTTTTACTCTGGACTTTGCTTCAGGTACGGAAATATATGCAATTTAGTATAAGAGATACTGTAACGTATTAGCTTAAAGCAGTTGGGGTAAAATAAATACATTTTATAACTAGCAAAACCTAAGTGATAGCGATTATTTTAGAAATAGTATTAAAAGACAATAATAATAATTAAACATGTTTATTATGGTTCTTAAAATAATTAAAAATAACATACATTGACGCGTTTCTTTATCTTCTGCACAAATCTTTGTGAGTTGGCCACTCCGAACGCTGCAACAAAAGTTTTTCTTTGATTATTGAATGTTAGAAATGCATAGCTCTTGAAGTTTATACATGTTGAAATATATGTTCTACGATATTTGGATTATTTGTACACGGAATGTCTACGTTTTAAAAGAGAATTTTGAAAAATAATAATATATTGACTCATTTCGTTTCTGTTGTATGTATATTATTAGTTTATTATAATAAAATCGCTGAGCGTATGTCACTACATAGAAAAGTATTGTCAAACAGAGTATGTGTGTGGTTGTTATTTAAAAACAAAAAAAATCGGCCTCACGGTGTATCCCGCACACCGTGGGCAGAGGGAATGTATGAGGGAACGAATTCTGGAGCTGCTATATGCTAAGTGGCGGAACTCAACGCCACACTTTAACTCATTATAATATTTAATTTCCTCGAGTGGTGATCGAACCCATAACTAGCCGTGTTTACAGTCACATTTTGTGCTCAGACTGCCCTTAATTGTTATATTTATTTTAATAATTTAAATTATTTCTAATGCATTATTTAAAAATGTATTGACTTTCTGTACTCCTTTACCATATAAAATTTAGGTATGCCAAAAATCATATTACTTTGTTCAACTTTCTTTTATAACGTTACTTACAAAGACCATAAATATGGACCATATTAAAATAATTATAGAGATTTAAAAAAATAAACATTAAAAAATTTATAGCATTAAAAAAAATATTAATTTATTTGAATATTGTTCTTATTTCTGTAAACATATGATTTGATTTATTTTATTTTTCCTTTCATATATTCGCAATTAATTCAATTTTCAAGATGAGGCTGTGGCGCAGTGGTTGTGGGTTCGATCCACACGCGAGGAGATGAAATATTTACTTAAATGTATATATTCATTTCTTCGCTCTGGTGTCGAGCCAAAGCGTGGCGTTGAGCTCTATCACTCCACACGTAATGCCTCCAAAATTCTACTAGGTTTTCCCTCTGCCTACCCTGCTGTGTGCGGGATACAGCGTGAAGCAATTTTTTTTAATTCAATAGAAAATAAAAATAAAAGTTTAAATGGCACCAGCAACCGATACGTAAAGGAAATAGCATATTTTCATCACAGATTTTATCTATAGTAATATATATACTAATATAATAAAGCGTAAGAGTGTTGTTTGTTTGTTTAAAATTTAAACTTTAATCTCTGGATCTACTGGTCTGATTTTATTTTTGTTTGTTATGTATAAAAGTTACATTCTTCGATAGTGCTGTAGGCTTTATAACATCACTGCTTAATTCTTAGGTACCCTTAGTTACTTACTTACTTAACTTTACGCTTCATCCTTAGGGGGGAAGTCAGAGAGAACGTTCAAGTATTACGTAAGCAAGTTTTTTTGCAATTATTGGCCCCCCCTCCCCGTATATCATCAAAAATAAGCAATCCGCTTAGAAATATTTCATTGAAAACGTCAATAATAAGCAAACCCATATGCTTATTTTTGGAAGTAAAAAAATATCGATCATTGGAGCTTATCGGTTATTTCCCTACAAACTAAAATATTAGTTACATGTTCGTTCGTTTAATATCGCCTATCAAAATAAAAAAAAAAGTTTAAATTTACTATAAATTTAAACATTTTTTTTATTTTTATAAATAATGAAACTGAATTTTTTTTAAAATACAAAAGGCATACCTGACAGTCAAGACTACAATAATATATTTTTTCACACCCTAAGCACATGTATGTAGTAAAGTTTTCGCAAGCTGAACACTGTCCTATGAATGTATTTGAGGTTGTAAACGCCTTATTCAATGTAATATCATGATTTTTTTTGCTCATTATTGTTTCTGATCCATCATGAGCTGTAAAAACCTAGAAAAATAAAATATTTATATACGTAGTTAAATATTACTATAAACTATTGATTAAGTGCGATTAAATTTTAAACATAAAAATATAATTATTTTACCTGTTCATCATATGGCTCGTTGATGCAACTAGGAATGCCTATTGCGTTACCTCCAGATTCTGTAGTTAGATAGACTGTAGGATCGACTTCTAAATGATCTCTTTTCTTCGAAACTCTTACGTAAAAGTCTTCAAAATTATTTTCCGAACATGTTCTCATTATTTTTTGTTTCTTTGAAAGTAATATCCCTTCATCTTCAGTAACAACTTTATCATATAAATGTCTTTTATACGTTGGTACATCTACACTTGCGCTTTTTTCTATTAAATAATGTGATTGGTCACGATATATGCAGTGTGATTCATCATGATGTACCATTATTTGATCTAATTCTATATCTTTACATCTATTACGTTTAACTTTTTTACTAGTGTTTACGATTTTTACTTGGGTCCATAATATTAAATTTGATAATATATTTTTTATATTTTTTTCAGATATAGCACAACTTGAATGTTCCTGTGCTATAGCTAATGTCCTGTGTATAAACGTCTTCGTAAAGGAATCATTTTTTTGTAGTGGTACAATTACGGCCGAGGAAATGTTATATGATTTATTGAAAATATTGACTTTAAATCGTAAATAATTATCTCTTGCTTTTTCATACATTTTGGTATCATAATTATAACTGTTTGATATACCTGTTTTGAATTCTATAATACGTATTAAATCGAGAGATAAATTGTCCATCTGTGTCAATAATCTGGACGTTTTTGCATTCGGCTTCGTGTGTAGCATAGATTGGTGGTTATTAATTATTTTCATATAATCGTTATCATTAAAAGGAGAGATATTTGTGGATACTATTTTCCCAATGTCGCTGAGAGTTGAATCTTGACTTCTTACATTTAAAGTCCCATGGTGCGAAATTTTATCATCTGATTCATCTATTATCAAAGACACTTTAAGTGGCATATCAAATTGATAAGTTTCCATTTGCTTCAAGACATCGCGTGCTAAAACATAAAATTTATTTAGCTTCATTCATAGCAGGGTAGGTAGTGGGAACCGGGGAACCTAGCTTATGACGTGATTCCATTAATTTCGAATTCTGAATTCTTGAGGTATTGCGTGTTTAATGGCGGAACACACTTGCCACAAAGAAATGAAAATATTTAAAAATTCATTCCCTTGAGTGGAATCGAAGCCACATCGCCTCTTACATAATATTTTAATAAAATATTCTTTTTGATATATAGATAATTCTAATATTTGCAATGATTTCAATAAATAGTCAAGATGGCAAGTATATTACAAAATAAGTTAGGCTATTAAAAAACTCACCTTTTTTATCACTTGTCAACTGATCCATTGTATTATTCAACGACGCTTTAAGCTAAATAAAACAAGATTATTTGTTTTAAATGTTGTTATTTATATTGATACCCTTGCGAAATGTCGCTACACTATTTATGTAAGTATACAAAGAAATTAGGACGTAAAAATATAGGTATATTTAAATAGTGCAAATTTAATTATTTTTTGGATAATCTTTAAGAGTATTGACAATAATAATTCTGTATAACTGAATAGAATTTTTATTCTAAAAAAGCATATATGCTATTTTATTATATATTAGTGGCCCCTGTACGGCTTCGCCTGCTTCTTTTTTATTTAATGCTATTTATATATGTTATCTATTCAAATTCAAATAAATTTGGTTTTTTTTAAATAGAATACCGTTTTTATTTTAAGTGATTGACAGCCAATAAATACGATTAAGTTCTTATTTTTACTCGACTTCGGTGAAGCAAGAAGGAGGGTTATAATTTTGACCTGTATTTGTATGAATATATGTGCGTATGGATGTTCATTTGCCCCCTTATAACTTCTAGTTATCACAAAGAGACAAATGAGGTGTCGTTAGAAATCTCTTGGTCGTCTGCTGGTTATAGGCTACATGAAGTCACGTTGAATGGACTACAGTGCTCTCTAGAGAAGTAAAGAACTTAAAAAAAAATTTTTTTTTACGATACGTTCTTATTACTTTATAAGCTTAAAAAATGATACCAGAAAAGTTATTTCACACAACATATTTATATTGGTCACAAAGCACTTTTTCTGGGCATAAAGTATAAAACGAACATCTATTTGCCTTCATTAATATAACTGGATGCGGTTGGATTCAATCAGGTTAAGCTTCTATGGTAAATATTGTAAGTAGACCTAAGAAGATAAAAAATAAATACTTAAAAAAATCTAAACATCCCAAATGAATTCCAAATGAATGAAAAAGAAGTTAATTCTTTTTGGGCTAAAAAAAAGCTTGAAAGTGTTTCCTTTTTATAAAATTTTGAGTTAAGCTAAAACGGTCTGTTACCCATCAAATAGATTTAGTATCTACGAATGGTTTAAAATATTTTAAGCTTTACTGCAAATAGCACTGTGATGCCTCAGCTGGTCTTAGTGCATATAAGCAGGTGTTACTTGAAGAAAATGAAGAGATTTTAAAAGATAATTCATTCAGCCAAAAAACGTGGTCAAAGCAATCTGATCTGACAGCACGTCAAAATATCGAAATATAAAGGAAGATGCAGACATGCAAAACCAACAACAACAGCCTCATGTTTCTTGTCTGCCAAACTCCTGGGCACATTGAACTAAGAAACTAAGAAAGCTCCAGGAGCCGATTACAAGCGCCATGTTAAGTCCTCTTCATTGTTAATTAATCACAACTTTGGCTGTTAAATGCCCTGCTAATAATTGGTGACTTCTGGAAAAAAGAAGAAGTTGAAGAAAAGCTAGATCCTTATGCTTTCTAAACTAGTGAATAGTGTACTCTCCTAGACAGCTACCGGCCCCATTACGATTCTACAAGTAATGGCTAAAGGACCTGGAGAAAATGAACTTTTGTCATGTAGGGCTCACTTCCACCCGCACTCTTAGCAATTTGGCTTACAACCACCCCACAACGGTCCAGTTGGCTTGTGCGCTTGAATATGTGGTAGAAGCCAGCAATAAACATTCAAAATAATAGTTGTGACATTTCTGAACATAGAGGCGTTTGATTGCGTCTGGAATTCTTGGCATGTCTCTTTAAAATTCTCTAGACGCATATGCCTCCTCAGGTTGTGAGAGTGATCGGGTCTTATCTGAAACACCAAGAGTTTTCTATAAGGGTTGAGGATGCAGTCAGTAACGAATATGAAAGCATATTTGTTGGAGACGCAAGCACAAGCAAGAGTACAGCAAGAGTCATACTGTAGTCAAGATGCAGTGTACCTTTGATGTTCTCCCAGAGTGGTTTGCTGGAAACTGTCCGTTAATATTTGCAAGACACGTGCAGTTTTAGTTGCTTTGTAGAATATAAAAAAAACATTGGATACTATAAGATGCAGTCCTAATTAGGACTGCTACTGCAGGCGACGACAGGTCAGTATCTGTACAACCTACATTAGAGCCTACTCTAACAAGCCAGTCAAACAGAAAGAATACAGCAGAAAAAAATTCTACGTCTAATTTTATAGGATGTAAATAAATTTATATATATATCGTAAAACCGGTTAGACGTCCAACATATGTGTCTTGTATATGGACGCAAGATCGGTGGACATTTCCGGTGGTTTGATAAATAAGTATCTTGGTCTAAACCTAAAGTATCATGAAAAATTAATAACAAAAATCCGTCCGTATCACGGAATGTTCGGCACAAGTCTCAGAGATGGGCATTAATCAAATAATTATCTAATCATCTAGTAAATTACATCTCGTATTAAATAAAAAAATGCATTCGATTCAATTGCAGTTTAATTTTTATATTCCACTATGTCATTTTATTATTTAAATTAGCATGTGTTAATTGCTAATAGTTAGCTATTAGATGTAATTTTGATTCATATTTTTAATGAGTATTCTTTTTGATCGAGTCTTTTCAACTCGTGACACAGTGTCACAACTCTTAAACAGGTATAGCAACGTCTATAATACATAAATTGTATAAATTCCTATAGAAAGATTAAAATGCCGATTATGAGATACCATTTAGTTTTTGTGTAAAAAAGTGTCTTACCTTAGTCAGTCAGGTTCATGTCATTTTATATATATATATATATACTAGCGACCCGCTCGCGGCTTCGCCCGCTTTAACTACTGAATTATTCATGTAATGTACCTATGTATGTGTTTGCAAAACACTTAAGATAACCAATGTGAAAATTATTTAAACCTTGATGCAACCCACATTTTCGTAGTTCCAATAAGGGTGTTCCAATTGTTTATAAAACAAACTTAAACAAATGACACAAACAACAGTAAATTTTAACGAAAGAAATTATAAACAACAGCACACTTAGATACTATTCTCTTACCTAAAAATACTTAAACGAAATATGTAACCAACTATGTCGCGTTGAAATAGATTATAATTATTGGATAGCTCCAAAATGCGTGCAAACGCTTCTAAATTAACTTTGCTATAGAGCCAGGCGCAGAAATGAAGCATTCTCTCGTCCATCTCCGTAGTAGCTCCGAACGACATCTGGGCGTTGACACAGTATGGAATTGGAAGGATTATCAAAGGATAGAAAGTCCCTACCACGGGCGGCCGGGTATGCCACGGAGTGCTGCTCCTTAGATGCAGGTGATCCGATACATTGGCGCAGCGGAATGCGTTCGACGCGAGACGACCAATGTGTACCTCCAGGCTTTCTATTTTTGTGTTGCTATGATGCGTGGTGTTCCTCACTTAGTATGGCGCCTGCGTCACTCGACGGAAGATGAGGTTGTGGACTACCTGCAGGATTTCTCGCAGGGCAGGGAGGCAAAGACATGCGCGACGTGCTGGGGGGTTCCGGCTCTGAGCACTTAATGAAGTAGGCCCGGGTGCCAGACGCAGTCGAATGCGTGCTACGTTGAAGAAGACTACTATTGCACTCTCCTTTCGGTTGATCGCTGTTGCGGCGTAATATAACCAGAGTGGTATACCCGCTTGCCAAACTGCTCGCTTCGTGGGTGGATGTGCGACTGGAGAAGTGAGAGGAATATCTTCTCGAACAGCTTGGCGACCGCGCTAAGGAGGGTTGTAGATCGGTATCCTTCAGGCTGCGGGGTCTTCCCAGCCTTGGGCAACATGATGAGCAGGCCTTCCTTGCATGTCCGGGGGAAAGAAGACAGGCGGGTGCGGCGGATCCATTGTTATAAGCATATAAGGTTGCGGGGCGCGGGGGGATGCGTGGTGGGCGGCGAGCCGTTACACAGCAAGAATTTTTTAGTACCGTAATGGTAATTTTATATCTGTGCTACTTAGTTACTTAAATCTGTGGTACTTACTTATACCTTGAAATGAAATAAAAACAGTAAACAACATTTTGATCTATATTAAATGGCCAAAAGGTAACTAATATACTAACTAATATATATTATTTATATACTGAGAGTAAGGGATGATATAGCTTTTCTCTAAAACTATTTGTAATTTCGAAATATTGTACAGAGCAAAGGTTATCTTTGTTTAACGTAGAAAATTAATAACTTATTTAAAAGGATAAGGATTAATATCATTATGGACACACATCCCTTACAATAAGAAAATATATTTAAATTGCCGTCTAATTCCCGTCTCTACGCTTTTATTAGTAAGATTTAAACGATTGTTATTTGCATTTCTTGTTCTACGACCTATGAACGACTTTTTCGTGGCAATTAAATTAAAAAAGGAAATGTTTAAAAAGGTAAAAAAATAATAAAAAGAAGGAGAGTAAACAATTTAAACAACAGGATACTTAAACGAAAGAAATGATAAACAAAAGACTACCTACTATTCTCTTCCTAAAAAACTTACACGAAAGACTACCTACTATTCTATTAATCAAAAAAGATATCGCGCTGAAATAATACATTAAACTCTAATTATCCAATACGTACAATCGCATCTAAATCTACTTCGATACAGAGACAGGCGGGGAGACGGGCGCGGCGGACGCGTCGCGTGGCGCGGACGCATGGCGTGTGGTGAGCCGTTTCGCAGCAAGGATATTTTGATATTGTAACAACTTCTAAAGTACTTATTAAAATGAAAAACAATAAAAGACAGTTTTCATCTCCATTAAATGGCCAACGTAACTAATATACTTATTTATATGCTTTATGAGTAAGGGATAAACGAAACATGAGCCAAATCTGCGGTTTATAGCGGGCGTGATGTATCAACAATTAAATGCGTTTTTCTCTAAAACTATTCGTAATTTCCAATTAGTGTAAAAAGCAAATTTTATCTTCGTTAAACGTAGAAAATTAATAAAGTATTTAAAAGGATAAGGATTGATATCATTATGGACAAACATCCCTCACAATAAAAAATATATTCAAATTATTATTTTTAGACAGAAATATGCTCACTGTATGTTATCCTTAGAAGATACAAATATGCTGTCGCTGACTTTTTTGTAGATCTTATTAAGAGGAATAATACTCTAGTACATTGTTTTCATGTAAAACTTACCATTAAAGCAGCGCATGCGTGAAAGTTTCTCAACGGGTAGGACTTTATGCACATTTATCATATTTATGTCAAATTACATTAGAATATATATAAAATAAATGATATACAAACCTTCTCTGAGAAACCTCTACCAAATGGTGAAAACCGCATCAAAATCCGTTGGGTGGTTTAGAGGAAGAACGCTTAGAAAGGCCAGACAGAGAAAAAAAGCGTTTCTATTTTATAATATTTATAGATATAGATATATATATATATATATATATATATATATATATATATATATATATATATATATTGTAAATAGTAAACTATTTACAATTTCTTACAACTATTTAAATAGCTGTAATAGTTGTAAGCCGTTGTAATTTTGATTTATTAATATTTATTTGAGTATACTGAGATTAACATTTGGCAGTGGGCAGGAACAGGCTGATGATTATAATTATTATTCTTAAAGTAGTGTTTCTAACAACAACAAATAATATTTTTTAATTCAGACTAAAAAATGAAATAAGCAAAAAAAAAGAAAAGTAGGGAATGAAGTGTCTTAGCACTAGGTACCCTCTGCATACAATGCTGTGTGCAGGATAGATTTTAGTCTAAATATTTATTTTTTATATTTTAATAACTTTAAAGTGCAGAAAAATAAATAAATAATATAATAAGTGAAATGAAAGGATAGAGAAATAATAGATACTTATATGTATACCTAATTACCTATTTACTATTTAAAATCGCTTATTTTGCTTTGTCGGTCTTAAGAAAAAAAAGGGCTCCATACAAAAATTGGAGATCTAGAGCTTTTTCTGAAATTTAAGCTTAGCTTTAATACCATTTTCCCCTTAGTAATAATTTGTGTAAAATAGCTGGCGAAGCCGCGGGCGGGTATACAATATTTAATAATGAAACAAAGAACTACTAATGTTCATATTTGTAAAATAATTGTGCGTATACTATAATTATTTATACTATAATAAAGTGTTATATAGTCCGACATAATCATTATTGCTTATGAGAAGCACGCGCGTCAGAATTTCGCAGAACGTGTATTTTAGATACTTGCACCCGCTCACATCGCGAAAAAATCAAATTAAAAAAATACTTTATTACCGTTTTACTTACACTAATTAATGCATACAAAAAAGTAAAACAAAATGAAAATAAAATTTGACAAATACTATAGCAAGCATTTAAAAAGTAAAATGCATTTGTGTATATTGTATATACATAAATGTCACTGTTCCTTACTTATATAAGCAGCATTTTAGAATGGACTCCAGTTCGTCATTTACAAAAAGTTATTCTCGACAACGATGTTTGGAGCAACTAATTATTTTTCGATATTTATGTTTATGTCCTAATAAAATTTACGTTTTATATAATTTACTACAACATAAAATAATAACTAATAAATAAAATAATAACATAATTATGAAATATTTTGATTATCATTTAAATGTGATTTGTTAATCATGAACACACTTCAATGTGAAATTTTACGCGAATACTTCCGATAATCAATAAGGATTTTGACGGACTATACTAAACTTAACAGTTAGTTGATATTATTCACATACCTTTAATTTCTTATATTAGTGATTATCTCAACTAAATCAGCACGACAATCCCAAATGCACTTATTAATTGATAAGCAAGCACTCATATATTTCAGTTTTCACTGCGCACAGACACGTCCATGCACATCCTATGCTGACTTACAACTGCAAAACAAAACATAATATTTCCCGACAAATCTAATGGTGCGTTCAGACGCGCGCCGGACCGGATAAGGATTTCGTGAGCATACCAATCTTATAGTTTTTAACCTGATAGCTTTATTCTTTTAGTTTATAGTTGAGTTCGACACTTAACTTCTTCTAAGTATACAACTAGTGCTACAACCAGAAATCTCAGTTCTCTCAATTGTACCGTCATAGCGTCAAGTTTTAGTCGACATATTAACTTTAAACATATTAATTTTTTATCGACATATTAACCGACCTAATTTTTATTTTTTTTATATCTTTCATGTACAGAATTGACTTTTCTATCCTTTTATTATATATGGAGATTTTGTTTGAAAAAATAACTTTTTTATTTTCGGGTTTTTAATTTAATATGTAATAGGCTTTTATAGAGTAGTTAAACTGTGGTTTCATTTAAAGTGGTCCTAACAAAAAAACTCTGTATAATTGAGCATATTTAATATTTATAGTGATTTTTTGGAAAATTGATACCAATAGTTATTACAACCACTTGCGAAGAAGCATATGTGGTCCACATATGTGAGCACATATACACACATGTGGTCCACACACGTGACCACATATTCACACATGTGGTCCACATATGTGACCACATGATCACCCATGTAATCTTCATATGTGACTACATATCACACATGTGGTCCACATATGTGACCACATTTTCCCACATGTGGTCCACATGAAAGACCACATAAAAAACTTTAAAACGACCATTAAATTAATTTTGGCATGGTAATAGTTCAAAGCCTAATGTCACTTATAGGATAGTTTTTATCATGGAGTATAAAGAATTTTTTGTAGAAAAAATTACATAATTATATTTTTTAATAAAAAAAATCGACTTCTTCAAATTCAACCGGATTTCACACTCTGAACTTAACTAAACTTTCACCAAACTACCCCTTATATGTACCCTTTCTAATAAAAAAGAATCATTAAAATCGGTTGAATTGATATTGACTTATACGTTCATTTGTCGCGCATATACTTAATATAAATTTGAGATTTATATGATTTTCTCATAGATACCATTGTTGGATATAAACTAAATTAAAATAAGACTACACGGGAGGCATTAGCTTTCAAATAAAAAAAGAATCATTAAAATCGGTTCATACAATCAAAAGTTCTAAGGTAACTAGGCTAAAAAATACAGCCCAATTGATGACCCCTTTTAAGAAGTCGGTTAATAGTAATCTGACATAATTAAATTACGACTATTTCATTTAACCACATTTTAAAAGAAGAAAGTAAATTGAGGCCGTTCGTTGCACAGGGGCACAAAGTGTAACTGTTGTGGGTTCGATGACCACGCAAGGAAACGAAATATTTATTTAAATTTATATTTCCATTTCATCGCTCTGGTGTCGAGGTAAAGTGCGGCGTTGAGTTTCACTACTCAGCACGCAATGCCTACAGAATTCCGAGAAAAGTAGGGAACAGAGTGTTGTTGTTAACACTAGAGGTCCTATGCCTACCCTGCTGTGTGCGGGATACAGCGTGAAGCTAAAAAAAGAAGTATAATCAATATTTGTTCAGTCTACCATAACTATTATTTTAAACGTCAACGTTGGTGATATTAACAAAAATAATAAAGTAAGTATATTTTTTGGGATTAGCTCATATGGCGATATGTAGAATAAAAAGTATTTGGAAAGTAAATTCTGTTTGTGAGTTCATTGTTTATAAAAATTTATATTGTGTTTAGATGGATCACGTGGTGATGTCAATACGTTTTAATGTCATCTTATGTTATCTGTTAAAATAGCGTGAAGCTGATTAAACTTAGTGTTATATTCAAAAGAAATTAATTGTATGTAATACATAATATGTAATTTATTAATACGTTTCAAGTATGAAAAAAAGAAAAAATGCTATATAATTGCATTTGTGTTTCCTTCCTATATTTTGTATTTCTATTATTTATATCGATATATCAGGAACGTAAATGTGGGAACAGAGTTGCATGCCATTTTAGTACAGAGTAACCTCTAAAAAATGTATTTACTAAACTGAATAAAAAGAATGTGTGATTCCTCTATACAATATATTATTCTATATTATACATAAAACAGGTTAAAACAGTGCATATGAAGATATCCTCCTGTAGTATAACTATTTTCAATTACTATCAACACTACATTGTCGATACTAATGTGGTATTACAATATGAATGAAATTTTTCCGCCATTATGATGACATAGACAATTTTTTTAATTTGGAAAAATAATATATTAACTATAAGAACGTTGGTAGTTTTTTAAAAGGAATTTTTATAGAATAAAAAATTGCCTAAACTATGCTTCTTCGCAAGTGGTTGTAATAACTATTGGTATCAATTTTCCAAAAAATCACTATAAATATTAAATATGCTCAATTATACAGAGTTTTTTTGTTAGGACCACTTTAAATGAAACCACAGTTTAACTACTCTATAAAAGCCTATTACATATTAAATTAAAAACCCGAAAATAAAAAAGTTATTTTTTCAAACAAAATCTCCATATATAATAAAAGGATAGAAAAGTCAATTCTGTACATGAAAGATATAAAAAAAATAAAAATTAGGTCGGTTAATATGTCGATAAAAAATTAATATGTTTAAAGTTAATATGTCGACTAAAACTTGACGCTATGACGGTACAATTGAGAGAACTGAGATTTCTGGTTGTAGCACTAGTTGTATTTTAATTAGGTTAAATTCCCACTAAGTGGAAGAATATATTTATTTTTCTGCCCGTAAAAATAAACGAAGCGAAGCCTTGTGTTCCGCTATACTATCTAAAGAAATTGGAAAGTGCAAAATTGAGTAAGTGCACCACTATCTTATTTGAAATTCTTTCTTCTCTCTATTATAAATTTTCATAGGATTGAAATGTAATAGTGACGTCTTTGAACAATAGTATATGTTCATAACTGTTAAAGTTAATTATCGAACAAATGGTTTACAACTCTGATGATACAAAGACATTCTGCTTCAGCTGATAATTTAATTAAAATGTCTACCGGATGATCAATTAGCCTGCAGTTTACGTTTTAATTGTTATTATGTATGATGTTGCGTAACGTTTCTTTACGTTTATTTATTTATATACATATTACATTTAATGAATTAAATATATTTTATAAAAGGTTCACATATGTGATAACATGTTCACACATGTGGTCCACATATGTGACCACATATTCACACATGTGGTCCACACACGTGACCACATATTCACACATGTGGTCCACATATGTGACCACATGATCACCCATGTAATCTTCATATGTGACTACATATCACACATGTGGTCCACATATGTGACCACATTTTCCCACATGTGGTCCACATGAAAGACCACATAAAAAACTTTAAAACGACCATTAAATTAATTTTGGCATGGTAATAGTTCAAAGCCTAATGTCACTTATAGGATAGTTTTTATCATGGAGTATAAAGAATTTTTTGTAGAAAAAATTACATAATTATATTTTTTAATAAAAAAAATCGACTTCTTCAAATTCAACCGGATTTCACACTCTGAACTTAACTAAACTTTCACCAAACTACCCCTTATATGTACCCTTTCTAATAAAAAAAGAATCATTAAAATCGGTTGAATTGATATTGACTTATACGTTCATTTGTCGCGCATATACTTAATATAAATTTGAGATTTATATGATTTTCTCATAGATACCATTGTTGGATATAAACTAAATTAAAATAAGACTACACGGGAGGCATTAGCTTTCAAATAAAAAAAGAATCATTAAAATCGGTTCATACAATCAAAAGTTCTAAGGTAACTAGGCTAAAAAATACAGCCCAATTGATGACCCCTTTTAAGAAGTCGGTTAATAGTAATCTGACATAATTAAATTACGACTATTTCATTTAACCACATTTTAAAAGAAGAAAGTAAATTGAGGCCGTTCGTTGCACAGGGGCACAAAGTGTAACTGTTGTGGGTTCGATGACCACGCAAGGAAACGAAATATTTATTTAAATTTATATTTCCATTTCATCGCTCTGGTGTCGAGGTAAAGTGCGGCGTTGAGTTTCACTACTCAGCACGCAATGCCTACAGAATTCCGAGAAAAGTAGGGAACAGAGTGTTGTTGTTAACACTAGAGGTCCTATGCCTACCCTGCTGTGTGCGGGATACAGCGTGAAGCTAAAAAAAGAAGTATAATCAATATTTGTTCAGTCTACCATAACTATTATTTTAAACGTCAACGTTGGTGATATTAACAAAAATAATAAAGTAAGTATATTTTTTGGGATTAGCTCATATGGCGATATGTAGAATAAAAAGTATTTGGAAAGTAAATTCTGTTTGTGAGTTCATTGTTTATAAAAATTTATATTGTGTTTAGATGGATCACGTGGTGATGTCAATACGTTTTAATGTCATCTTATGTTATCTGTTAAAATAGCGTGAAGCTGATTAAACTTAGTGTTATATTCAAAAGAAATTAATTGTATGTAATACATAATATGTAATTTATTAATACGTTTCAAGTATGAAAAAAAGAAAAAATGCTATATAATTGCATTTGTGTTTCCTTCCTATATTTTGTATTTCTATTATTTATATCGATATATCAGGAACGTAAATGTGGGAACAGAGTTGCATGCCATTTTAGTACAGAGTAACCTCTAAAAAATGTATTTACTAAACTGAATAAAAAGAATGTGTGATTCCTCTATACAATATATTATTCTATATTATACATAAAACAGGTTAAAACAGTGCATATGAAGATATCCTCCTGTAGTATAACTATTTTCAATTACTATCAACACTACATTGTCGATACTAATGTGGTATTACAATATGAATGAAATTTTTCCGCCATTATGATGACATAGACAATTTTTTTAATTTGGAAAAATAATATATTAACTATAAGAACGTTGGTAGTTTTTTAAAAGGAATTTTTATAGAATAAAAAATTGCCTAAACTATGCTTCTTCGCAAGTGGTTGTAATAACTATTGGTATCAATTTTCCAAAAAATCACTATAAATATTAAATATGCTCAATTATACAGAGTTTTTTTGTTAGGACCACTTTAAATGAAACCACAGTTTAACTACTCTATAAAAGCCTATTACATATTAAATTAAAAACCCGAAAATAAAAAAGTTATTTTTTCAAACAAAATCTCCATATATAATAAAAGGATAGAAAAGTCAATTCTGTACATGAAAGATATAAAAAAAATAAAAATTAGGTCGGTTAATATGTCGATAAAAAATTAATATGTTTAAAGTTAATATGTCGACTAAAACTTGACGCTATGACGGTACAATTGAGAGAACTGAGATTTCTGGTTGTAGCACTAGTTGTATTTTAATTAGGTTAAATTCCCACTAAGTGGAAGAATATATTTATTTTTCTGCCCGTAAAAATAAACGAAGCGAAGCCTTGTGTTCCGCTATACTATCTAAAGAAATTGGAAAGTGCAAAATTGAGTAAGTGCACCACTATCTTATTTGAAATTCTTTCTTCTCTCTATTATAAATTTTCATAGGATTGAAATGTAATAGTGACGTCTTTGAACAATAGTATATGTTCATAACTGTTAAAGTTAATTATCGAACAAATGGTTTACAACTCTGATGATACAAAGACATTCTGCTTCAGCTGATAATTTAATTAAAATGTCTACCGGATGATCAATTAGCCTGCAGTTTACGTTTTAATTGTTATTATGTATGATGTTGCGTAACGTTTCTTTACGTTTATTTATTTATATACATATTACATTTAATGAATTAAATATATTTTATAAAAGGTTCACATATGTGATAACATGTTCACACATGTGGTCCACATATGTGACCACATATTCACACATGTGGTCCACACACGTGACCACATATTCACACATGTGGTCCACATATGTGACCACATGATCACACATGTAATCTTCATATGTGACTACATATCACACATGTGGTCTACATATGTGACAACATATCACACATGCGATCTGCACATGTGAATACTTACTCACACATGTGGCTCACATATATGACCACACGATGCCACATGTGGTCCACATATGTGACCACATGTTCACATATGTGGTCCACATATGTGAGCACATATACACACATGTGGTCCACACACGTGACCACATATTCACACATGTGGTCCACATATGTGACCACATGATCACCCATGTAATCTTCATATGTGACTACATATCACACATGTGGTCCACATATGTGACCACATTTTCCCACATGTAATCCACATACGCGACCACATATTCACACATGTGGTCCACATATGTGTCCACAAATTCTCACATGTGGTCCACATGAAAGACCACATATTCACACATGTGGTCCACATATGGGACCACATGATCACATATGTGGTCCACATATGTGAGCACATAAACACACATGTGGTCCACACACGTGACCACATATTCACAAATGTGGGCAACACACGTGACCACATATTCACACATGTGGTCCACATATGTGACCACATGATCACACATGTAATCTTCATATGTGACTACATATCACACATGTGGTCTACATATGTGACAACATATCACACATGCGATCTGCACATGTGAATACTTACTCACACATGTGGTTCACATATATGACCACACGATGCCACATGTGGTCCACATATGTGACCACATGATCACCCATGTAATCTTCATATGTGACTACATATCACACATGTGGTCCACATATGTGGCCACATTTTCCCACATGTAATCCACATATGGGACCATATATTTACACATGTGGTCCACATATGTGACCACAAATTCTCACATGTGGTCCACATATGTGACCACATTTTCCCACATGTGGTCCACATACGCGACCACGTATTCACACATGTGGTCCACATATGTGACCACACATTCTCACATGTGGTCCACATGAAAGACCACATATTCACACATGTGGTCCACATACGTGAGCACATATTGACACATGTGGTCCACATATGTGACCACATGTTCACATATGTGGTCCACACACGTGACCACATATTCACACATGTGGTCCACTAATGTGACCACATTTTCCCACATGTGGTCCACATACGCGACCACATATTCACACATGTGGTCCACATATGTGTCCACAAATTCTCACATGTGGTCCACATGAAAGACCACATATTCACACATGTGGTCCACATATGGGACCATATATTTACACATGTGGTCCACATATGTGACCACAAATTCTCACATGTGGTCCACATATGTGACCACATTTTCCCACATGTGGTCCACATACGCGACCACGTATTCACACATGTGGTCCACATACGTGAGCACATATTGACACATGTGGTCCACATATGTGACCACATGTTCACATATGTGGTCCACATATGTGAGCACATATACACACATGTGGTCCACACACGTGACCACATATTCACACATGTGGTCCACATATGTGACCACATGATCACCCATGTAATCTTCATATGTGACTACATATCACACATGTGGTCCACATATGTGACCACATTTTCCCACATGTGGTCCACATACGCGACCACATATTCACACATGTGGTCCACATATGTGACCACAAATTCTCACGTGTGGTCCACATGAAAGACCACATATTCACACATGTGGTCCACATATGTGACCACAGGATCACCCATGTAATCTTCATATGTGACTACATATCACACATGTGGTCCACATATGTGACCACATTTTCCCACATGTGGTCCACATACGCGACCACGTATTCACACATGTGGTCCACATATGTGACCACACATTCTCACATGTGGTCCACATGAAAGACCACATATTCACACATGTGGTCCACATACGTGAGCACATATTGACACATGTGGTCCACATATGTGACCACATGTTCACATATGTGGTCCACACACGTGACCACATATTCACACATGTGGTCCACATATGTGACCACATTTTCCCACATGTAATCCACATACGCGACCACATATTCACACATGTGGTCCACATATGTGTCCACAAATTCTCACATGTGGTCCACATGAAAGACCACATATTCACACATGTGGTCCACATATGTGAGCACATATTGACACATGTGGTCCACATATGTGACCACATATTCACACATGTGGTCCACATATGTGACTACATATTCACACATGTGATCTATATATGTGACTACACATTCACATAAAAAATTTTTTACTACACGAATGAACTTCAATAAAAGTTTTATAATTTAAAAAAGTTTATTTTTTATGTAGGCTGTCTCCTATCTGAAGTGTAGTTAAATGGAAAAACTAGGAGGACCAGTGTATGTGTCAGTGATGACCTATTGCGTTGAGAGACAAGGTCCTTCATCCTTAGCCTCATTCGCAGGCTCCAAGTCAGCTATGGAGACAGCTATTTCTCTAAGCTACTGAATTAGACACGATGGTACGACGAAAGAAGGTTACCGACACATTGTTTCGGTAAATGAGCGATGTATAAATGCACTTTGTCACGAAAGGTATTTTAAATTTGTATTGAAACGAACTGAAAAGTCAAAAATTAAAAGGAGTTATAAAATGTAATTTATCACATGAATTCACAAAACAATCTATACCTATTTTTTATTTTAAGAATTAAAAAAATGATGTTAGTTTTGTCTTGCCTGACCTTGTCGCACTAATTATCTTATTAATGTGATTAATCTCCATCTCCATATATAATAAAAGGATAGAAAAGTCAATTCTGTACATGAAAGATATAAAAAAAATAAAAATTAGGTCGGTTAAAATGTCGATTATAGAACCTAAAAAACCACTCAGCAGAATTCTTGTCTGTCTGTCTGTCTGTCTGTCTGTCTGTCTGTCTGTCTGTCTGTCTGTCTGTCGGTTTGTTTGTGCGTCAATCACGCAAAAACTACCTGACAGAAATTGATGAATTTTTGCATGGTGTTAGCCTAGGGCCTCAAGGTACATTTTTTTTGGGTTTCATTCCGAATTTCATGATAGTTTTCTTTAAAAAAAATAAAAACTGAAAAATATAAATTACCTAAAATACCGATAACTACTGTATGAAATTAAATTAATTTTGGCATGGTAATAGTTCAAAGCCTAATGTCACTTATAGGATAGTTTTTATCATGGAGTATAAAGAATTTTTTGTAGAAAAAATTACATAATTATATTTTTTAATAAAAAAAATCGACTTCTTCAAATTCAACCGGATTTCACACTCTGAACTTAACTAAACTTTCACCAAACTACCCCTTATATGTACCCTTTCTAATAAAAAAAGAATCATTAAAATCGGTTGAATTGATATTGACTTATACGTTCATTTGTCGCGCATATACTTAATATAAATTTGAGATTTGTATGATTTTCTCATAGATACCATTGTTGGATATAAACTAAATTAAAATAAGACTACACGGGAGGCATTAGCTTTCAAATAAAAAAAGAATCATTAAAATCGGTTCATACAATCAAAAGTTCTAAGGTAACTAGGCTAAAAAATACAGCCCAATTGATGACCCCTTTTAAGAAGTCGGTTAATAGTAATCTGACATAATTAAATTACGACTATTTCATTTAACCACATTTTAAAAGAAGAAAGTAAATTGAGGCCGTTCGTTGCACAGGGGCACAAAGTGTAACTGTTGTGGGTTCGATGACCACGCAAGGAAACGAAATATTTATTTAAATTTATATTTCCATTTCATCGCTCTGGTGTCGAGGTAAAGTGCGGCGTTGAGTTTCACTACTCAGCACGCAATGCCTACAGAATTCCGAGAAAAGTAGGGAACAGAGTGTTGTTGTTAACACTAGAGGTCCTATGCCTACCCTGCTGTGTGCGGGATACAGCGTGAAGCTAAAAAAAGAAGTATAATCAATATTTGTTCAGTCTACCATAACTATTATTTTAAACGTCAACGTTGGTGATATTAACAAAAATAATAAAGTAAGTATATTTTTTGGGATTAGCTCATATGGCGATATGTAGAATAAAAAGTATTTGGAAAGTAAATTCTGTTTGTGAGTTCATTGTTTATAAAAATTTATATTGTGTTTAGATGGATCACGTGGTGATGTCAATACGTTTTAATGTCATCTTATGTTAACTGTTAAAATAGCGTGAAGCTGATTAAACTTAGTGTTATATTCAAAAGAAATTAATTGTATGTAATACATAATATGTAATTTATTAATACGTTTCAAGTATGAAAAAAAGAAAAAATGCTATATAATTGCATTTGTGTTTCCTTCCTATATTTTGTATTTCTATTATTTATATCGATATATCAGGAACGTAAATGCGGGAACAGAGTTGCATGCCATTTTAGTACAGAGTAACCTCTAAAAAATGTATTTACTAAACTGAATAAAAAGAATGTGTGATTCCTCTATATAATATATTATTCTATATTATACATAAAACAGGTTAAAACAGTGCATATGAAGATATCCTCCTGTAGTATATCTATTTTTAATTACTATCAACACTACATTGTCGATACTAATGTGGTATTACAATACATTTTGAATATTTTTCCGCCATTAGGATGACATAGACAATTTTTTTAATTTGAAAAAATAATATATTAACTTAAGAACGTTGGTAGTTTTTCAAAAGGTATAAGAATAAAAAATTGCCTAAACTATGCTTCTTCGCAAGTGGTTGTAATAACTATTGGTATCTTTTCACCAAAAAATCACTATAAATATTAAATATGCTCAATTATACAGAGTTTTTTTGTTAGGACCACTTTAAATGAAACCACAGTTTAACTACTCTATAAAAGCCTATTACATATTAAATTAAAAACCCGAAAATAAAAAAGTTATTTTTTCAAACAAAATAAATAATAAAATTATCGTTGTAAAATAAAATACAATTTGTCAAGAACGACGCACGCACACATAAACCTATCAAAGGGAAACCGCCGCATACGCTTCATTGCGAAATCGAGTCGTAGATTTTGGCGGCAAAGTTTAAAGTTCTAAACATTTTAGTACTATTTTTGTAGTAGTATGAGTTTACATTATTGGTACCTATGCGTAACCGCGTCATACGAAATATAGATATGAATAAACATTGTGAAATAAGAAAAAAAACCTACGTCTTCACTGTTGATGTATCTTGCTTAAATTCTTTAGGTACGGGTTTAAACTATTTTACCCTATATGCCCAATTGTAACTGTAACGCGACGTTGTGGGTCCGATCCACACATGCAGGATTGAATTATAATTTAATAATATTGTCATTTCGCACATCAGTCACACATTATACCCAATATCTTACACTAAGTTGTCCTACTAAGGGCGGGATAAAGCGTGGATCTGGTTTTAACTTTATGTGAACCGATTAAAAATAAGTCCAGTCCAGTTGAGGCCAGTCGTGGCGCAGCGGCACAAAGTGTGACTGTAAAACCGACTGGTTCTCTGAGATCGATTCCCACACGAGGAGATGAAATATTTACTTAAATTTATATTTCCATTTCTTCGCTCTGAGGTCGAGGTTAAGCACGGCGTTGCGTTCTGCCACTCAACACGCAATGCGTCCAGAATTCGTTAGAAAGTGGGGAACGGAGTGTCTTAATACTAGGTTCCTCCCTCTGACTAGCATGAAGCTGCTTAAAATAAAACTAATGCCTAATATTTAAGGGCAGTTTGCCAGAATACAAACAAAAAAAGTATTTAAATCGGTTAAGCCGTTTCTGAGATTATCGCACATATAGTAAGTATCGATAAGTTGTGTTTTTATTTCAAACATTCAATTGAAGATTCTTATGGGAGGTACGAAAATGCGACCTAAAGTTTTAACAACTTTCTCATAAAAAACTTCATTACATTGCAAACATACATTATAAGTATATCAAAACACGAACATAATTCAGTGTGTTAAATAAATAATTCTGTGGTTTAAGCGGGCGAAGCCGCGAGCGGGTCGCTAGTAATTAAATAAAATTGTATCTTTTAAAAAGCCTACCACGGCGGTTCGAACTTGACTAAGTTTGAGCAGGTTTAAAATTTCACAATAACAACTAAAAAATAAATGAACAAACCTATTAAAATACCGCAAATGATAACGATAATATTGAAACTGTATGCTTATGACTTATGAGTAATAAAGAAACAATAGCAAATCTGTTACAAGTTTGAGCAGGTTTAAAATTCCACAATAACAACTAAAAAATAAACCAAAAAATATATATTAAATCGAGAACTATTTAATAAAAAAATATTGTTTCACCGGCGCACCATTATTTCAAACATTGTATAATAAAAAATACAATATAACTATTTAGATTTCATAAAAATATATATATTAAATGGGAAGTTTTTAATAAACAAAATATTGTTTCACCAGCGCATGATTATTTGAAACATTGTTTAATAAAAAATAAAACAAAAATATATATTAAATAGAGAAATAAATAAATTCATAAAGATTGTAGTAAGAAAATCATTTTGTAGAAAGCGATTTAATATTGCGGGTTCTAGCATACAGTCCTGTATCGTGGTTTCTGACGCTTTGAAGGAAGCGATTTAATATCGCGGGTTCTAGCATACAATATTGTATTGTATCGTGGTTTCTGGCGATTTGATAAAAATAAGAGAAATTGCATTAAGTATTTATTAGTCAACAAAGAGACTGTGGCGTCGTTAGGTGATGAGTAATGCAAGAAAGAGACAGCAACACTGCACTGTGACGTAGGTTCGTCGTTAGCAATTCTGGGAAGTGAGCTTAATGAAGGTGACTGATAAGCGAATCGACTAGTGGGATTTAATAAAAAAACTATCTTTGGAACGGTTAGAGATACAGCTGTGGGACCCAGCGCAATCGATTCAAATGGGCCCCCCATAATAACAAAACTTGTCTTTTTTTTTTTTAATAACATAAAACTTGTTTTTTTTTTAGTTTCGACGAGTCGATTCGGGGGGTCTGGCACAATTTCGAATAAACGTATTTGTTGGCGCTTGCGCCAGAACCAACAAATACATACTACTTGTAACGAAAGTATTATCACTGACAAATATTAACCGAATAAAGTCCCGACGAACTCGATGACCAATCTTCAACGTTTCCGTTAACGTATGTCATAATGGGCATTCGTGCTACCAATTTTTGTTTACTGAGTTCAAGTATCGCGTTATTCGAACGTAAGACGATACGACAAGTGATTAAAATGGTTCGTGCTGCCATGAGCTTGTTCCTTTTACGCACGGTAGGGGCGGTGTTCAATTCCTATACAAATTGCTCTCGATAACGATACGAATACTTTTTTGATAGTTTTTCGTGCTTAAGCTACTGTAATGCAGTCAGAGAGGCAGAGAATACACAGAATGGCAGGTATTCGTGAGGTTACCACAGTAAAAATGAAGACGAAGGTGCTCTTGTGGTTTAGACAGAAAAAAATATTAGAAAGAATATGATCTCACAGGTTAGCTGTCCTATGAGAATTCCACATTAAATGTTCCTGACCCTCGAGGTGAATGGCGTGTCAATCAAATATACTTATCAGACTGAAGAATTTTTGTTAAAGAACCATATACCTGATTGTTATGGTTTAGTTTTTCTATAAGAGTTCCACATCAGATGTTCCTGACCCCTCGAGTTTAATAGGTCTTTCAATAATACTCATCAGACTGAACATTTTTTGTTAAGACACCGTATTTTTAATTCTTATACTTCAGCTTGTCTATTAGAGCTCCACGTTAGATGTTCCTGACTATCCATCTATATCCATTATAATCGAACAAAAAATAGACGCATACTACAACGGCTCGCATTCACTTGAAAAACTCGTACATTATGCAAGTTTTAGATGTTTTTTAGATTTTTTTTGCAAATTATATATTGTGTTTGAACTATGATAGCCCTGAAATGCAACCACTGAGAGTCGGCAGATCAACTCATTTTACTTGTGGGAACTCTATACTTCTAATTGGTACTAAAACTGACTATTTCAATTATCGTTTTGTTTGCAACAATATTGTGACTTGCGAGGCATCATATTTTGGAAATGCAACCACTGAGAGCCGGCAGATCAACTCATTTCAAAACTGACCATTTTCCTGGTCGTTTTGTTTTTCGTAACAATGAAGGCGCTTCTAAGCTGTATATCTCTTAGTTGCAACCACTAAGAGCAGGCAGCCCGACACCATTCATATTCATATTCCACAGCCCATAAAATTCAATCCGGCCGTATCCCTGATCGTTACAAAAAATCCCGCGACCTTTTAGTCTATATGATAATATATATTTAGAGATACAGATATAATATATTAATTAACGTTTTTCACTGGAATGTTCAAAGAGCGAGGATATTCCATCAATTTTAGAAGAAAATCACTCCAATATAATACCTGACATTATATTTTCTTGTAAAATAGGTTTTTATAAGACTTATAAGAAAATTAAAGCTAATTACAAATAGTAGTCTATGAAAAAGGATATTAAAGAAATTCTAAAAATCCCGAGATATAGCTAGAAATAAATTAATTGATTCAAAAGAATATAACAAACAAATATGATTAATAAGATGGAAAATCAATCTATGTTTGATAAAGTTATTCATAATATTTATTTTGCATATATGTTACTAGCGGGCGCGCGCAGCTTCGCCTGCTTATTTGCACCCTTAGGGGGGAAATCTAAAAAGCCATTAAACACGTGTTCAATGAAATATTTTAAGTCTGAATTTCCAATTTTATAAAAATCGGTGCTGTTTTAAAAAAAACCATACAAAAATTCTACCCCTATTTCATCTCTTTAGGGTTAAAATTTTTTAAAATCCCTTCTCAGTGGATGTCCAGATTATAAAAATAAAGATCTGTCCAAATTTCACGTTTCTACGCACAGCGGTTACGGCTGTGCGTGCGTCTTACTTCAGTCAGTCAGGTTCATGTCCTTTAATATATATGGATTATCAATCTTGAAAATGATCTTCTTTTATATCTATAAATATTATAAAATAGAAACGCTTTTTTTCTCTGTCTGGCCTTTCTAAGCGATCTTCTGCTAAACCACTCAACGGATTTTGATGCGGTTTTCACCATGAGGTAGAGTATTTCTCAGAGAAGGTTTGTGTATGATTTATTATATATATATTTTAATGTAATTTGACATAAATATGATAAATGTGCATAAAGTCCTACCCGTTGAGAAACTTTCACGCATGCGCTGCTTTAATGGTAAGTCTTACATAAAAACAATGTACTAGAGTATTATTCCTCTTAATAAGATCTACAAAAAAGTCAGCGACAGCATATTTGTATCTTCTAAGGATAACATACAGTGAGCATATTTCTGTCTAAAAACAATAATTTGAATATATTTTTTATTGTGAGGGATGTTTGTCCATAATGATATTAATCCTTATCCTTTTAAATACTTTATTAATTTTCTACGTTTAACGAAGATAAAATTTGCTTTTTACACTAATTGGAAATTACGAATAGTTTTAGAGAAAAACGCATTTAATTGTTGACACATCGTGCCCGCTATAAACCACAGATTTGGCTCATGTTTCGTTTATCCCTTACTCATAAAGCATATAAATAAGTATATTAGTTACGTTGGCCATTTAATGGAGATGAAAACTGTCTTTTATTGTTTTTCATTTTAATAAGTACTTCAGAAGTTATTACAATATCAAAAAATCCTTGCTGCGAAACGGCTCACCACACGCCATGCGTCCGCGCCACGCGACGCGTCCGCCGCGCCCGTCTCCCCGCCTGTCTCTGTATCGAAGTAGATTTAGATGCGATTGTATGTAATAGATAATTAGAGTTTAATGTATTATTTCAGCGCGATATATTTAGTTTCATCTTTTTTGATTAATAGAATAGTAGGTAGTCTTTCGTGTAAATTTTTAGGCAGAGAATAGTAGGTAGTCATTTGTTTATCATTTCTTTCGTTTAAGTATCCTGTTGTTTAAATTGTTTACTCTCTTTCTTTTTATTATTTTTTTACCTTTTTAAACATTTCCTTTTTTTAATTTAATTATGCCACGAAAAAGTCGTTCATAGGTCGTAGAACAAGAAATGCAACTAACAATCGTTTCAGTCTTACTAATAAAAGCGTAGAGGAGACGGAAATTAGACGGCAATTTAAATATATTTTCTTATTGTAAGGGATGTGTGTCCATAATGATATTAATCCTTATCCTTTTAAATAAGTTATTAATTTTCTACGTTAATCAAAGATAAACTTTGCTCTTTACAATATTTCGAAATAACAAATAGTTTTAGAGAAAAGCTATATCATCCCGTAGTCTCAGTATATAAATAAGTATATTAGTTACGAGGCCAGTCGTGGCGCAGTGGCACAGAGTGTGACTGTAAAACCGACTGGTTGTGGGTTCGATCCCCACTCGAGGAGATGAAATGTTTACTTAAATTTATGTTTTCATTTCTTCGCCCTGGTGTCGAGGCAAAGCGCGGCGTTGAGTTCTGCCACTCAACACGCAATGCCTCCAGAGTTCGGCAGAAAGTGGGGAACGGAGTGTCTTAACACAAGGTTCCCTCTGCCTACCCTGCTGTGTGCGGGATACAGCGTGAAGTGTTTATTATCTAAGTGTGCTGTTTATAATTTCTTTCGTTAAAGTTTTCTGTTGTTTGTGTAATTTGTTTAAGTTTGTTTTTTTAAACAATTGGAACACCCTTATTGGAACTACGAAAATGTGGGTTGCATTAAGGTTTAAATAATTTTCACATTGGTAATCTTAAGTGTTTTGCAAACATAGGTACATTACATGAATAATTCAGTAACTAAAGCGAGCGAAGCCGCGACCGGGTCGCTAGTAATTTATAAATTTGCTAAATACTTATTTATAGAAATTTCTTCTGTAATAGAAGTGATAGATTATAGCATTATTATATTAGCATTAGAAGATACTAAATCATGTTGTACACGAATAGCAAATTGTATCACACTAAAAGTTAATAGCTCAGATGATAGAGAAATAGAATTGGTCGAAATACCTTCCACATCAGACAATTCAAATGTACCATTGAGACTCAATGACTGAATTGCTCAATTAAAAATAAATTAATATATATATATAAATATGTACTAAGTTGTAACAAACGTATACATTAAATTTAAGAACTATACAGCGGGTAGACGGATTCCACGCTATAATGGGTAAAAAAGCATCGTCCCTGCTGCGGCGCATGAGAGGCAGTCACAACAGCATTCCGAAGACAATTACGGCCCGCCTAGATTGTTCTATTTAAAAATCATTGCATAGAAACGATAACCGGCCAAATAAAATTATATATAAATAACAACAACTAACATAATTCATAAGAAAAAAATGTTACTAACACACTAACAGATATGGATTTTAATCTGAAATAAATTATCTTTATTTTTATTTATTTTTTATACTAATGATGAATGAAATGAGAAACTAAATGTATTGTATTGTTATTATTAGATCTTTATGATGAAATTTATGAGTATTGCTAACCGATGTTTTAAAATAATCCTTGATTAAATTATTTTCAAGGCCCCTTCTGACCTCCGAACATTACAAGTTGACATAAGAGCCGACAATAATCAAACCATATTATACATACCTCTGTTAATCCTTATCCCATTAAATGATATTTTATCAAAGATAATTTCAGTACGTGTAAATTACTTTTTAAATGAATAAAATCGGACATTCCATTCAAAAGATATAACAAATTTTAAAATATCAATCTAAAGAAAGTCATGTAATAATAAAAAATGCGGAGTGTGTGGCGTGTGGCCTCACGCACCGTGGCGTGGCGATTTTTTGTTTCTTTATTTGAATTGAATAGACCCCGAAAATACGGGACCGATTTGGAAAATTCTTTTCCAATTAGACGATTAACGTGTAAAAAAAATACCAAAAAAAACCTTATATCGAGTACGCAGTGGAAATTATTGACAATAGTATGCTAAGTTTAAAGCTGTTCATTACGACAGAATATAAAAAAGTATATCTCTAGAGGAATTACGCACTCTTTTTATCCTTTCACAATAATAGATATATTTTTAAATGTACTATGATGGCGGCTCTATTCTTGTTAGTTTGCATATTTCCCTTTGCAAATTAGTTATTGTGGCATGACTCTAACAATTACACATGGTATCGTAAACTTTTTTTGTAGATATTGATTTCTTCTATAAAATTGTATTACATCACTTTGTTCTGCAAGCATACGAGCAAAATGGAGATTATTTAATGAATAATGATGTAGTTACGGACAGGATCAAATTTTTAATATAATTTTATAGGTATAACAATAGCACTAAGAGAACTATTTAAATAAAAAAAATACGTGATTACTATTTTGACGATTGACATGAAAATCGGTAGTAACTAAAATATCCTTGTTTGTGTTTTTCATTTTCAGGTTTTCAGTCGTAGTCGGTTCGTCGGGCGCGCTCTACGCTTTCGTAGCTTTTGTGGAAAATCTCTATATACACGTAAAAGTCGGTACTCACTTGTATTAACAGATTTTATTTGTTTTTTATTTTAACATATTATCTGCAACAATTAATTGTGACCTTTCGTGATTATTTAAAAAAAAATTATGTCACTTATAGGTAAGATATTTTTTTTCGATTGTAAATTACTACAACTACTGGTACCTAGCGGGGTAGTCAGAGAGAACGGAGCGCCAAACGCTACGGTCTCTAGATACCTCTTTCGCTTCGTCCACTGTCTTCAACCTATTACCTATATTTTTCACACAAGTGGCGAAAACATTTTTGCGTATAGTGAAAAAATTAATAATCAAAATAACAATATGAAAATTAGTCCAATCAGCAATTACCTATACATATTATATTAAAATTACTTATTTTAAAACAGAATATTTTCGATAAATTTAAAACAGTATCGCTATAAGTAAAAAACAGCAAAAAAAAAAAAATGATTAGACAATATTTATATTGTGTAAAATAACATGCATATTTGTAAACTTCAAACAAATCCTTTTAATTACAAATAAAAAAAAAACGACAAATAAGTTATTATTTTTAGACGAAAATAGATATTGTTGTTGATTTTAGCACATATATGTTTTATTCTTGGTCAGTTTAAGTCAACTTTGTGAAGGTCATTACGATGTTGTCTTACAAATTGCTCTGTCACGAAACTTATTCGTAAAGAAAAACCTTCATAGTCCGTATAGCACGTATGTGCTAACAATAAACACCACTTAGGATATTGGACAGACTACCTAAATTAGATCAGTAACAGATACATATATATTTTTTAATTTAGTTAAATTTTAAATTATTATAAAATATCCACCAGCCAGTCGTGGCGTAGGGGTATAAGTTTGTGATTGTAAATGCGACTGGTTGTGGGTTTGATCTTCACTCGAGAAAATTATATAAAGATTTAATTGCAGAAAATGGGGAACGGTGTGTCTAACTCTAGCTTCACACTGTTTACTCAGCTGCGTGCGGGATACAGCGTGAAACTCTGATATGGTTATACCTACAGAAATACTTTTTATTTAAATAAAATCTTTGTTTTCTTAGTCTAGTTAAACAAAATATGGCTTTTTAAAAAAATGTACCAAACGAGGAGGATGGAGCTTATTGTTGTGTTCTTGCATGAAGTAATAAAAATATCAAAATTAAAATTTTCAGAAAAAAGTATGTGTCATCACTCTTTACAAATTGAGTGCATATACCAACTAACTTAATTTTGTAAATTTTTATAAATTGTACTTTCCGTTCACCCACAACCCTGAAAGTGGTACGAAACCCTCATTGGCGAGTCCGATTCGCACTTGACCAGTTTTTTTACTTATACTATTGTATACCTTTAATAATAGTAATTAAAAAAATATTAAAATTTTTAGTTAAATAATTAATAGGTAAGCTATTGCTGTACCAGAAATTACTAAACATTTTTGGTGGCTTTAAATAAATTTGTAATACATTGTGTATTCATCGCTTATTAAAAGAACAATCTTATCCTACGTAAATAGCTTTTTGTTTATGCTATAAATATTTTGATTACATTAAGTGAACGAGGATGTTGAAGTGTGTTCAATTTGATTCTTCCATTCTCGTATTGGCTGGGCTTATAAGCGATAACTTTATAAAATCATTTTTTTGCATTACAAGCAAGCGACTGCTATATTTTCGTCCAACGATTTAAAAGTGCTCAAAAAGTATTTAAATGAAAAATGCTGCAAAGACTTCTGCAATTTGTTATTAAAGTTAAGTTTCGAATACCAAAATATATATTCATTTAATCCTTCTAAAAAAATATTTTAAATAAGAATCAAATATAATTTTGTTGTGTGATGACACAATGATGATGACAAATATGATGTTTAAAAGACATAAAATTGCCACACCCGTAATGCAAGTAATCTAGCGTAATGGGTTTTAGTGTTTACCTTTTAATGGTTTCTTGATAACAATATTTTGACCATACTAGAGATAGACTTGATGCAATATGATATACAACTATGTGTCTAAATCCTATCAACAGCACGAAAAAATATATTTAGCTTCTTACCTACTTTTGTAATGCAATCACAAAGATTCGGTTCTCTTTATCATGTCATTTTGATATCATAAAAAAAAAAAAATTAAAAATTTTATAATATATTGGCGCGAAAATAAGAAAACACAATGAACAATCGTATAAAAATGACAGATTCCAAAATCAAAAGTGATATTTTGTAATTTTTTTATTGTTTATTATTTATAGCCAGACTAAGTATATAAAGTTATTGAAGATATTTGTTGGCTATCGCTGTACAAAATATAACTATAAAAATAAAGTACGATCATACTATTTATTATTTATTCTCAAAAGATTGATTGATCTTTGGTATGTACGAAATCATAAGAGCTCTGAAGTAGTTGATGACAAGGGGGGAAACGATTGAGGTTCGATATTAAAGTTTGGCGCTTTGTTCAAGTTACTCGTACCTCCATAAGAGATCAAGCGTGTAGTTACAAAAATAATACCTATTAATAGCTTTTTTTTTGTCTATTGTCTATCTATCTTTTTGTCTATTATCTATTAATGAATGATTTTTTTATAGTAATAGCTTTCTGTTACTATAATCAATTACTAATAAGTTAGGTATATACATGCTACAACATTATGACTATTTACGTATATATATATATATATATATATATATATATATATATATATATATATATATATATATATATATATATATATATATATATATATATATATATATATATATATATATATATATATATATATATATATATATATAATATATATATATATATATATATACGTAAATAGTCATAGTGTTGTAGCTATTATCTTTTAATAGTAATCCTGATATAGTTGATTTGTTTCACAACTCGATATCCATTCCTTTTATCTTTTCGGCTTGTGTTGTTAATTCACTATATTGCTATGTGCGTCCGGCGCTGAGTTGTAATCATCTTTTATTACATCGCAAATGCTCTTGACTTTGTGTTTTAGGTGTTTATGCTAATAAACACTAAATGGGTACACTTTATACTATATATATAGTACTAACGATACATAACGGTCGTGTTTGTTCTATAATTTTGGGTATCTTGTTGACAAATTGTTGTTTTTTATATCTCCCTCTAGAAGTTTGCTTAAGTGCAAACTTCTCATTTTCAAACGCAATCACATATTTTACGTCATGTTAAGAATTTTAGTGATCAGATCTATGAAGAGAAGAGAAATAAACAAAAAGTATTTAAGTAAACTAATAAAAAACTAAATAATATTTTTAATTATTTTAAAATATAACTGTAAATGAAACAATTATAACGTTTATTTTACAAAAAATCGTAATAACAAGGCAAGATGTGCCTGCCTTGTCTACGAATAAGCTTGTACAGTTGTAACTACAATTATATATTATTATACTAATTATGCAATATAATACAGTTGATGGACCGTTTTCCTCGACAGCATCTTAGTCTTCTTCATTTTCTAATGAAAGAACATAAAGTGAGTTGTTGATGTAGATATTATACTTAGCATAACTTTTAATGTATTTTTCCAGACTATTCATGATCAAATAAAAGCAATTTATTCTGCATTACCTACAGTTATTCGTTTTGTTTGCATTATCCATTCTTTATGACATTTAGTGTTGTAAACTATATTTTTAGAAGTCTTAAAAGATTATGTGTCGTCATAATGACCAAATGAACTTAAATAGAGTTGGATATACATGAAAGTTATCAAATTTTAATACGCGAGTAGTTGTTAGAGAGGATTAACAATTAATTTGAAAACTAATATCAACCTTTGTTCTTGTAAACCAAAGGGTTCGTTAGTCGGTTCCCTAAATTTTACCCATATTTGTGCCTGACAAATATTAGGAGTTGGTATAGAGAATGTCGGATTCTGTTACAGACACGTTTCCATGAAATATGTAGTGTTTCGTTTTTGTAAGTGATATAGATAAGGCTATTTTGTGTTAGCTTGACAGTATAGTGAAACGTATGTTCCGAGACATATGTATGTAACCATGACATAATAGCATATAAAGCCGGAATAGACGACTAAATTTTGTTATACAAAGCCCATCAAATATTAATGTCAAATGATCACTCGATAATTTTTAACGTAAAGGCTACATTTGCTAGGTAATGTATAAGTCTATATACAGCTTGTACTAGGCTTATACCATTAGGTTGATATTTAGTGGTAAGAAATGGGTAAGTTAGTTTATACATTACAAACATACAGACATACAAATCTTTCCTCTCTATATAATAGTGTAGATAATTCCACCTATGTTGATTTATCTTATGATAATAATATGGGTGACATGAGCAGAATTTTATTACTTTTCCGAGAAACAAATATAGAAAACTGAGTCTGACCTGTGTTCTAAATATAAAAAGTGATTACCTATTACGTAATGTACATCTATAATATTTATCTATATGAAATAAAGTCTGACGACACATGCTAGAATTTTGGAATACTTTTAGTCGTGGTCGTCTTCCTTCATACATTATGAATGTATTTAAAATTGATACTTAAGTTTTTTCTGGTGTAGTTACGGTAATTTGAAATACGATTTTTCTTACTTCTTAAGCAAGTTCAGAATACAACTTTTGGGAATGTTGAATTTATAAGATTTTTCGGCCTTTTCTTTTCCTTATGCCAGAAATATGATCACGATTTTTTTTTAATTATACATTTATTCATGTATAAAAGAAAGATAGATAGGCAAATCCTAATTGAATCCACAATAACCCCTAAGTAAATTATAAAAAGAAATATTTTTGTTACAGTATTAAAAACATGTTTGCTGTTGTCATTTGCAAAAGCGTCGGTGCCAGGTGTAATCAAAAAAGATCGCTTAGAAGCATCGTGCTCGTTGTCGGATTTTGCTAACAGTGCGCATTGTCAGCGATCCGATGGCAACCTTGTTTGCTTTAAAGGTTTGGCAACTCCTTGGCTGATGAAGATTAAGTTAGTAATAAGTGTATAATTATAAATGTAGCTTAATTTATACATTAAAGTATTTTTTCTAGATATTTTACAGTGAATTCTGTCAGAAATCGGAGAATGGAGTGTCTTGACACTTGGTTCTCCCACTAATTTGCTTTGTTATAAAGCTGTGAATTATGTTAAAAATTTAGCAAGAAATTATTATTTATAATCTAAATTATTTTTGATAAAATTTACTTTTCATTTTCTTCTAAAGAGTTAGAAGAGAATAAAAGTAATGAGATTAAGCAATTCTTATAATGCATTGACTAAATAAATTTTGAAATAATCAAAAGAATGCTAGTGTCATTTTTTTATTTATGTCGTTTGAAGCGTGTCAATTAAAAAAATAGTCTAAGAAGTAAGTATTAAAAAAACAGACTAAGATCAAAAAAAAACTGTCGGTAAAAAATACAAATACTTATGATGATATTTGATATTATATTTTCAAATAATATTTTTAGTTCACATGTAAAAGTCATATAACATTTTCAGTCACGAAATATCTCATCTAAGATTATCTGAATGGTCGGGAAAATGTATCGACGTTGGACAGCTTCAGAGGCATTTCCCTCGACTCATTACTTTAGAAATAAGTAAGAGTACCAACTTGACGACCTTTAAAGGGCAATTCGAGGCCTCGAGCTACATTCAGGTAAAATTTTATATGATTCTTTGTCGATATACGTAACATAATAATTAATTACACACGTCGCGCCATTGAAACACATAAGAACAAAGGATTTTTTTGTATATCCATAAATAAAAGTAAGGACCATCGCTTACTGATGTACTTGTTGTTTACTTTAGGAATAATACGTACGTGAAAAATACTAATTCGGGAACATATGTATAAATATTTTTCTGGTCAATTGAGACCACATTGTTGGATTTGGTTCCGAAACTCAGTAAAATAAATTGTCAGCTGTTGTTTGGCTAACTACTATTACTCTACAGGATCCTGAAATACCCTATAAAATGTTTTTTCGGCTTCTCGTTGCATCCTGCATATAATAAGTCTAAACACTGGGTTCCTTTTACCTCTTGGGTAGGCACTTAGTTCCCCACCTTTCGCCGGACGAGGCATTGGGTTTTGAGTGATGGTACGCCACGCTTTGGCATGTTATCAGAGAGATCAAATAAAAATAATAAATAATAATTCATTCCTCCGATTGGGAATCGAACCCACAACCGTAACGCTTACAGTCATGTGTTTTTGTCGCCGCTTCACGACGGCCAATATGCCCTAGAAAATGTGTATAAATAATAAATGTTTGTCGAGAATTTTATAGGCACATTAAGTAAAAGCACACATATTTAAAAGCATTTACGTTATATTACGCTGAAGTTATATAACGATACCTTTTAATGTTAAGTCAGACATATTCATTATATTAAATAATTTATTATCCAATATCCAAAAAATTCAATATTTATTAATTTTATATTAACATTCCAAATTGTTAATTATATAATCCAATGTGTAAAAGGAATTTTAAATTGTGTTTGGTTTAGACATTATATAAAATTTTAAAGTTTACTAATTTTGTATAAAAAAAAATATCTCTATTTAGTTATATAATTATTAATTACTTACTTTACTATTTCTTAATATTAGTAATTTATAAAAAAAAATTAACTCAATACTGTAACCCGCACATAGCACGATAGGCGAAGCAAACCTAAGAACTTAGTGTTAAAGCACTCTATTCTCCACTTCCCGTTGAAATAGTGGTTTGAGTAGCGGTACTTAATGCCACACTTTGCCTTACACCAGAGCGAGGAGATCAAAATAACTGTGTCTCTGTGACACGACTGGCTTTAAAAAAAAGTTCCGATAAGATAACTGTCTGTGCTTTGCGATAATATTTTTCAGCCTTAGTTCTCCTATATAGTTTGACTTTACAATTTCCTGTGTTTTGGGCTTACAAAATCTATAGGAAATTTGAGAGGAATATGTTGATATTCCTCTTCCTAAACCATTTTAAAAGTACAACAATAACATTAAATTATAAGGTTATTTCAGAAAGCTTCTAAAAAAGTAACTAGAACTAAATTTTGCTAATAATTCAATCATTTGAAGTTATCATTTTTGTGTAGAGCATATCAATGGATGACCTGACGTCGTTATGGGAAGTTCCAGGGAGGGTCGTGGAGAAAATGGAGAAGTTACGAGTATTGGACTTACGGAACAATGCCTTAAGACATATGAAATCGAATCTCGTCCTTGGAGCTCCAAATTTAGAAAGAGTCTATCTTGGAGGTGAGTTCGTCACATAAGTATATATACATAAGTTTTATAACAACTTTTGTATGTTTTTTCCAACTTTAAATTAAACTCGCATATAATATAGTGTTCTGTGGTCCTTCGTAATTCGAGATATTGCTTGATATATGATGTAAATCCAACTGGAATGCCCGGCTTTTTCTTGCCACAATTAGGTAGTTTGACTTTTATTCTCTAAGTAGAAATCGACCCGCGTCAAATCGAATCATCGCGTTCACAGTCAAAATATGTGTATCGCGGGCGTGAGTCACGGCGACCGCAAGTAGTATATTTTTTATTAAAATTTAAATTTAATGAATTCTTTTGAGACTGAGACGTTGTTATAATTTATTATAATTTTCGATGAAATACAAAAGTCATATAAATTTCTAGAATAATATTGTGTGGAAATTTAAATAATGCATGAAATTATCAATTTCTATGAAAGTACAATTTATTTTTCTTTGTTTAATTCTCATATTTTACGGGGGTGACAGAGTTTCTAAAAATAAATATTTTTCTTTTATTTCATACGAGTCTTACTTTCTTCTTTACTCGAGACTTATTTTCCTTAGTAATAGTTATATTGGTAGTGGAAATATGTGGTTTTTATAGGTTTCGATTAAGTTTCCTTAGGGATACCACAATGTCTTGTGATATCTGCTTCAGCAAGCACAAATTAATCTTATTTATTTAATAAGTTTTGGTTTTTGTAGTTCAATGTGGTATTAAATAATGTATGTTCATATACTATAGAATATATATGTATTGCGTGTTTATAAGTGTTGATAAAAGTGAAAACGTGTTAAGCGCTTTATAAAAATGATAATAAAATAAAAAAAAATAAACACATTTATTGCCAAAAATATATTTATACTGAAGAAAGTTACTATTATTAATAAACACTTAAAATTTCGGTAATTCGTGTAACTCAGTTAATGTTTCTTCAGAAAACAGTACCTAACTAAAAGTATGATTTTTGTAAGTTTTGTCAGTTGTTAACTGGATATTTATTTGTAGATAATAAGTGGGACTGTAGTGATGGTGGCTTGGACTGGCTGGCGATGGAGAAAGAAAATGGTACAATTCGTAACCGTCTATTGGATTATTACGATTTAGTATGCTACCAGCAATTATACAGAGGAAAACCACTCCACAAAGTTATGGATATAATACGAGTAAGTATACATTTTAATAAAGAAATAAATATAAATTTAGGGGCACAAGTAACGCTACGGTTAGGGGTTTGAATCCCAATCGGGAGAAAGAACCATATTTATTAATATTTTCATTTTTTCGCTCTAGTACCAAGGCAAAGAACGTTGAGTCCCACCACTGGACACGCAACGTCTTGAAAATTCGTCGGAAAGTGAGGAATGGAGTATGTTATCACTATGTTCCCTCTGCCTACCCTGCTATATGCGGTATACAGCGTAAAGTTAAAAAAAAATCCCTTATAAAAACGGCCTAAACTGGATCATTTAATTTTAACTTAAAGTATATTTTCGGAAATTATAGTTAAAAAAATTATGCAATATATAAAATGTTTTGTGCAATAATCCATTAATATATAATAACATTAAAACACGTATCTAATATTAAAATTAAAAAATATTTCAATGATTTAAAATTATTATTGAGTCGTATGGAATGTAATTAAAATTATCTATACTTATAATAAATCTGTAGAAAAGTCGTTTTTGTACATTGAAAATAATAAAAAAAAAATTGGCTAGGGTGATAAAGGATAATTGACAGAATCCATTTCCAACATTTTTGGAATTTTTGTCTGTTTGTCTGTTTATCCGTTTATGTCAACACGCATCACGTAAAAAGTACACAATAAATTTAAGCAACTTTTATACATAAAAATTACAATTAAATCAAAGTAGGTTTTAGTCTTTATTTCATTGAAATCGCTTCACTCTATCAAAAGATATAAGTATTTAAGTTTTCAAGAAGTTTATATTTGAGATAGTAAAAAATCGATACAAGTAACGCTATCTATTAATATTAGACAATAAATAGTAGGTACTAACGAACCTTGATACTCTCTTTCATACACGTAACGCTATCTATTGACAAGAAATAGTAGGTACTAACGAATCTTGATAACGCAAAAAACATTCTGTGGAGCTAAACACTAATTACGACGGGAGGAATATTAGACATCCGTAATGTCTCGCGTATTCAAGTCTATCTTTATAGTACTACCTAAGCTCACAACTATATTTAACAAATCTTCTTGATTTTCGTTTAGTTTTCGTGGGACATTTTTTTATTTCGATACAAGATTTTCGTGAGTGTCTTTGTAAGTCCTCAATTCTGTCTTCTAAGATGATTATGTTCACGATCCAGCTTAGTTTGGAGTTCAAGGGGCTCAATTTTTTTACGAAATTCTTCTTTTTGAGATGTGAGTAAGGACATTTGTGTTTCAATTTTAGTGTTAGTTTCTTGAATGCTTTTTAAGTTGGTAGTTATTTCTTAACTTGGTAGGTGGTAGTTGGTACAAATGAATTATCTTAGACACGTCTAAACTCAACGGCAACCAGGCGAAGAAGAGATGTATGTATGTATGTATGTAATATTCTTTATTACCATCATATCTCCAGAACCGCTGAGCGTCATAAACATAATGAAATGACTGTTAATCCTAATAAACTATTGGTTGTTACTTGTTTATTTTATTTTAGTTTTATACAGTCGGGGGTTTTTGTTTTTATAAATATTTTTTTATTTTTTTGTTAGGTTAGGTTCGACACTATAAAGAGGATGTATTGTATTGTATATATTGGCTTTCTAGCAAAAAAAAACAGCAATTATTATGTGTCAAATTTTGACCCGAAAAATAAATAACTTTGAAATGTGGTGCACTGAAGTGGATAGAGCTAGGCGTGCGAACCATTGGGACCATTTTGAGTGTTTTTCCCATGTTGCACATTGTTAGAGAGGCAAATGGAGCACTCATGAACGCTTTAAGCGTCTAATTTCGGAAAAGAATTTAAGTCGCTGTGTCTCCAAAAATAACACAAACAATAACGTGCAAATTCTCTAGGAGGCTTTTTTCATTGTACGCGAAATATATACGACAGTAATGTAAAGTTTATACATTATTAAAGGTTTTAGCGAAGAACTCATGGTTCAAATGATGGTACACTGTGTTAGCGACATACGAGTTCGCGCGGCAGCCACCAACGCCAGCCTTACGACGGAAAACCTTGTTTCGTTTCTATCCATATATGTTAAGCCGACCCGCAAATTTACCAAGAACAGAGACGCCTCTCGTGGAGCGATGACATAAAAATTTTAATAAATATGAACTCTTTCCCTCGAGTGAGGATCGAACTCACAACCGTCGCATGTGCTCCTGTGCCTATGAAAAATAAAAAGAGGTGAAACAATCAGATAGCCCTAATATTTTTAATACATTTTTTTTTGAAATAATCTAATACTAGCTTTACGAGTACTATTTAATAAATTTCGTAATTGTTTGTAAACAGATGATGAGAGAAACTTGCCCCGTGGCTTGCGAGTGCACAATGACGCACGTGGTATCGGACAGTAAAGGAAAAGTTATTCCTTTAATAACTGTTGACTGTTCCTATCATCAACTGGAAAACCCCCCGCCGTCAATACCACCCAGTACGACAACATTACGCCTTGAAGGGAATAAGGTAACATTTTTTTTTTGCTTCACTTTGTATTCCGAATATAGCAGGGTAGGCGGAGAGAACTACTACTGGGACCCCCCCTGTCAAGACCGTTCTCATTAAAATACTTCCGTTATCCATTTTTGCCGAATTTTGCAGGTTGTGTGTTGAGTTGTGGCTCAACGAGGTAACATGGTATTCTGCTTAATAGTATCTTTATTTATTATTTTTTTAATTCGCTCTGCCATTTGTTTTTTCTATAATTGTATTATATTTTGTAAAAATTCTACACTCCATACTTCACTACAGCTATTAATGTATATATCATCATAATATTCTGGTAATGCTGATCACATATCAGGTTAGAAAGACCGGAAAACTTGATTGCACATTCACTTTATTATCTTAGTAGATTTTTCCCGTATGAAGTAGTTTGGTAGTCTATATCTTATGAGATTTTTTTATCATAGAACATATGAATACTAACGCTTTTGATTTCACATAAATATTTTTAATAGTAACTTTTATGTGTGGTTATTATATTTAAATTTAGAGGCTGGAAAATAGTTGGAAAAGTAGTTTTTTTTCTTTACAACATTAAACGCCCAAGGTGTCCGAGATACATAAAGTAGGATACCTACTCGCTTTTATTTAATTTAATATAATGTTTTATATTTTTTTTTTTATCATAAAGCTGATGACTACTGAGTTACGTATCAAAGTGGAAAGAAACGCTATGAACGGCAACCAATACAAGCTTCTTAGAAACAAGCCTTTTAATTCCCAGTATGTGCCTTTTCCCAGTAAGTGTAGTCATGGATGAAAATAACGGATTTTTTTGGGTTTAAGAAGATGGTGCGCCATGTCATATCCCGTGTAACGATTGACGTACTGAAGAAAAAAATACTTATTTAGAAAACGTATACCAAATTATAATGTAGCCCAAAATTTTTGTACGTTTTCTAAATAAGTGTTTTTCTTTATTAAGTGTCGATTAACATTTTAAAATTGTTAAAAACCGTAAGTTTCTCTTTTGTAAATTTAATGATTGATAAATACCTACATATATAATAATGAAATTGATAGTGTAATTCAATTCTGTGCATACTTAAGTAATAAAAATGTCTAGCTGAACCAAAATATAATAATCTGTATTTTTTATTTTTCACAAAGATCAGATTTCAGCTTAAGGTGTATGTATTAGTGTATATGTAATGTAAAGTTTATAGTAATAAAATATAACAAGTTTATTAATTTTTTTTAATTAAAATATAAAAATAAATGCACTTAGCGACGATTTTAAAAATACTCTTACTTAATTAATACGTTTGCCTGCTGTATTAAATTTAATAAATACGTTTTTTTTCTACACAAGATTTTTCTATTATAGAGCAATATAAATATATATTCTTATGTGGTGGTAGGTACATTCATTCATAGATAAAGATCTTAAAAACGAGTATAACCATTGTAATATTTATGGAATATTCTTATTATAAAAAATGCTATAAGGCCTATTTTTGTCATATCGTGAATATTAATGACATTGCATTTTTACAAAAAAAAAAATATATTTAAATATTTTTTTACTGCTTGCGCTTTAATTGCTTTTTCTTTTTTTTTATATTTTCAACGGCTACTGCTTTTTTCACTGATTATTTCTCATTAATCACCTATTTTATAGAGGTTAACTGTGCTGTGAACTTAAGTCCGTCCCGTAAAAGCCTTACTTTCACTAAATCCAGGGACGGACTGATGTACCTGAATCTATTAAATCATAGCATTTTCTTTGTGGGCCCAAAAATGTATGCAATTTTTTCAGTCTACTTTGATACTCCTCCGTCTTTGTACCCCAAAGATCTTTTTTCATCTATTAATATGTAGATAATATATATTGCCTATAAATAATATATTATATTTTAATGGCTGGCATTAAATGAAATAAATAAAAAAAGAGACACTGCAGTATAAACGTACCTTTACAGAACACCTTGCAATAAATTTGTGTGCGTGGATTAATGTTATTCACAAACACCATTTCTTCTAATCGCCGGGTTCACGTTCACACGTGTAACTGGACCCGATTGTTTATCAAGTGAAATTAGAACGCTGACGCTATTTATTCGTCAAGCTTAATAAGAATTTATATTTAGGTATTAGGTATATATATATATCTACCTCTGTCTTAATTTGAACAAGCGCAATTCGTATTTTATTTGGCACTAGTGTACCCTGTGCGGCTTCGTCCATATCATTGTTATTTACTATTATTTATGTATTTAGGAGAAATTGGTTGGGTATTTTAAAATTTCGTAAGTGCTATAGGTACTGTTAAACACTATTTTCATTCTTTAATTTGTCATAAGTTGTAATATATTTTTGCTCATGAAAACTTCCGAATTTAATAACAAAAATGTTTATTAATTTCATGTCTATGTGGGTACGCGCGTACGGTAAGCTCTATGTTTTACCGTAAAGTCAATCCCTTGGAAATATTCTCGCAGAAATCCCGAGATAAAAAAAAAGATTAAATATTGGGCAATATTTCATAACCTCCTGTATAAGACAGTGAGCGGTTTTTCTAGAGATTCGCATGGACAAACAGTCAGACAGACGTAGGTACCTGTAGAGATGCTAGTGTTAAGACACGGCATTGCCCACTTTCGGCCGAATTTTCGAATTTGTTGAATGGTGGGAACCCAAGGTCACGCCATGTCTTATTACCAGAGCGAAGAAATGAAAATATTTAGAAATAATAATTCATTTCCCGGAATAGAAATAGATCTCATAACCATTGCGTTTCAAGTCACACGCGTGTTCCACTACGACACGACGGTTTCTTTCGGTTTGACGGTTACCATTATGTTCTTCATGACATTTTCCAGATCTTTAATTTTGCTGGTTCTGTTCTTATAGCCGTTTGGTTCTAATAGTTTCGACTGCTATGAATATTCAACGAATGTTCCTGATCAATAGATATGCTCAATATCTATTGACATAAATATAAGATCTGGAAGATAATGCTCAATTTTAATTTGTATATATATTACTTTTTTAATAGAGAGATTATAGAGGTCTTACGGAAATGATTACATCTTTAGTTTATAGTAAAACCTTTTTACTTAATTTATATAATATAAATAAAGTTAAAAGGCTTTTTAGAGCTCTGTATTAGCAATTAAAAGATACAAACTTTATATCATTATTAGCCAACATGAAATTTTTAGATTATGAAAACATACTAATATGATAAATAAATAATTATAAATCGTGAAATAACAATACCATATCAAAGTTAAAGAAAAGAACAGTTTCCAGCATTAATTGTTAAAATATATGTAATATTTTTGTATACATCTTTAATATTGCCAGATTGTCAGTAACTGAGAATAACACGGTAGCTTAATTTTCATTTGTTATTTCTTTGAGGGATATTAAAATAGGTTTTAATAGTGATAACAAGAAGGTTTATTTTCTATTACTTTTTTTAAAAGTTGACAAGGCAACACTAATCTCTTCTCGGACAAATGACGTAGGAGTTTCTGACAGTAAAGAAAGTAAGCAAGTTGCTTATATAAAAAAAATATCTCCGCTTATTTTGGCTTTGGTTTTGATTTGGTATTTGCTTGCAAAGCAATTTGATGTTTCGCAATTCGCGATAAGTACTTCGGTTTCATTCGATTGCTATAAATAAATAAGTCTTTGTTTCACTCCCACGAATTTTTTATGTATCTAATTACGGTGTAGTATGTATATTTGAATCTTGTCGTTACATTGCTACTTAGTAATTGGTTGTTTTTTTTTGTATATATTTTATATAAATATGCTTTTAAGATTATAAAAGTTTAATATTATTTGAAGAAATAATTGAATATTTTTTTCGTTTGTTTTATTTAGTTTTAATTTTTTATTTGCAATAGTTAAGTACATGCTTATATAATTATCATTTATAATGTATGACAGTTATTCGCCAGAAAAGAAGAAATAAGAGATCCATTACGGTAAAATTTGTTTAATTTAACCACCACTTATGAATCTAAATAAATAAATAATATAAAGTATACATATAATTCATATCTAGAACATAAATCTAGGTTCTGTTTGAGAGAGCTATCATCAAGTCGCTATCGACGTCTAAACAAATCGTCTGAATTCGCTGTTTAGTTTTAATTAAAACTATAACAGGAAAGCCTGTTTCACACGAGTAAGTTGATAGAAAAATAACTAATATTTGTAAAATAAGAGAGGGAAGTTTCTAATTAATAGCCGGTCATTTGATACAAATTTTTTTCAATATTAAGAGATGAGTAATCTTCCAAATATTTTTGGTTTGGTTAGTTTTTAGTTGTTTAGCTTAGCAGAACTCTTAGTGCCACAAATCAGAGTAGGTAGGAGCGACAGCTAAATCAGACAAGGTGTGGGTTAATGAGCATATTACATTTTCATATATATATATCAACAGAAGAGGCTCATCACACGGAATATAGCAAATGCAGTATATTGATATTTATAATGGCATTGGCAGGGCTCTTACAGTTTCTCGTCAGGGCCATCGATTACTCTAGATATTCGATGTTTCTACATTTCATTAAACCCTAACCTTGTACTAAATTTCAGCTATCTATGGAAAGTTTGTCTATTTTGTTGATCATTGAGTGAGTGCATGAGTGTCGAAATAGTGAATTTGGCTTTCGAATAATTTCGAAAATATATGATACAAGTTTGAAATTTTGAGGTTCTGGTGAATCCTTATAGTTAACTAGAAGATGATAATTTAATAGCTCTAAATCTGTCCAGAGGTACTCAAAAAAATTCACGTAAATGAGATTATGTTAAATGCAACTTTGTATCATTCTTTACCATAATATTTTAAAATAAGGACTAGTTCAGTTACTAGTACCTACGACTAGAATCTTTAAAATATTAATTTAGTTACAAAGCCGTTATCAGATACTACAGGTATCTGATAACGGCTTTGTAACTAAATTGACACCATTAAATTATGATTTATAATTTGAATAAATTGGAAATTTTGTCTTAATTTTTGCCATGTAATATTTTTTTTGTCAAAAGAATGAATATAAAAAGTATAATCAATGCTAATTTCTATAGATATGCCGAATAGGTATTAATTAAAAAAGGTATAACGCAATTTCTTGTAAAAAATATATATTTAGAGTGAATTTATATAAAATTGGAAGACGACTAAAAGTATTCTTATACAAATTATTATAGAAGTTATAAAAAACTGAAAACAAAAATGATTATTCAAGAACTTTTACAAGTAAATAATAAGGATACTCAGTTTTGTATTCATAATAGGCAAATAAAAAAATCTTTGCCCACAGATAAACAGCATAAGACAACTTTTGCAAAATCCTCAGTATCAAAATTTGATGGATCTATTTCTTGACAATAACAGTATAGAAACAGTGAAGGAACTGGAGGGTTCAGAATGGTTTCACACTTTTAGGGTGTTGAGCTTGAGAGGGAATATGTTGAAACAGGTAAGTAAATGATTAAATAAGCTGAATAGATATCGCAGTGGAAACGTCTGACTGTCACTCACGGAGATGATTATATATACATAAAAAAATCAGCTTCACGCTGCATCCCGCTCACAGCAGGGTAGGGAGAGGTAACCTAGTGTTAAGACACTACGTTCCCCACTTTCTGCCGAATTCTGGCAGTTGAGTGGCAGAACTCAACGCCGCACCGTGCCTCGACACCAGAGAGAAGAAAAGAAAATATTAATTATTTCATTTCCCCAAATCCGATCCAAACCCACAACCTGTCGCGTTTAAAGTCACACTTTGTGTCTCTGCGCCACGACTTACCGGTGTGCTTATTTCAATTACTTTATATGTATCCAACATACATTCACCCTAATACATTAATATTCCTTTTAAAGAATCTTTTACATTTTTAGATACCAGTATATGTTTTCGACAAGGCGTTCCAAGCTAACAACAATATAATGAATGTATTTCTTGGGCACAATCCATGGAGATGTGATTGTCATTTTATACCAAGATTTCAGGCGCTCTTGCTCAAATATAAAAGGGTGATACGAGATTTAACGGATATAAAGTGTGCGAAATCTGATGATAAAATAACATCATTGGTACAGGTATTGTATGATACATTTTAACATTTTTCTTAGTTGCACTCTGTACGCCATTGCAGGGCTGTAGCAGGGACAGAAGGAACCTAGTATCTTCATTCCTCGAGTGGGTATTGAACCCATAATACCACGATGGAGTAATCACTCTCTAAAATATATTTACTGTTGTAATCTTTCTATATAATTCTCTCCCTATAATTATTATTCACGTTCCTTTAGCATTAAATGTTATCTGCGTATTATTTTCATACAGCCTCAGGATAAATTTTATGTCGGACCGAAATAAGGTTTTCACCCAAAACTGTAACTGAAACTTTTTAATATACAAGATAATTGGTTGGATGGTTTATTTAGTTAGGTGGTCATTACCTAATATTTTACCCTATATTGAATGGTGTGTAGTTACGTTTTCAAAATATGAATCATATATATTTTTTGTTAAATATCATATTGGAATTTTATTGCTCAGTTAGAAAATGAATTTCGGGTTGTTTTTGTATTTCCTAGTAGGTTTACAGTTGTGTGCTGTATATACTAAGAAGGTATTTTTTTATATAATTTTTTGAATATTAGACATGCAGCCTTTATTCGGGTAGGCGTTAAATACTCCATATATTCAGAAAAGTTTTTTTAATTAAATTCATATTATATACGTTAACAATATATTGTTGTCTGCTATATTAAAAAATATAAAGAAAACTGATGAAAACTTTATTGAATTAACAAGCTTTAATTTTACATATAATATTTATTACGGATTATATATATATTATATGATATTATTTATTATATATTATTTATTATATATTATTTATTATATTACCTCTTATGATTGAGACATGCCTGAATCAAATCATGCAGCAAATGAAGTGGAAATTTACCAAATACAAAATTGAAAACTGCATTGAAATCGGCTAAGCATTTTGTCGGATTAGATTTTGAATTGTATTACATTTTTTTTTCAAAAAATATTATATCTACAGTAATGTATTAAAAATCATTAAACAAGTATTTTATAATTTTTAAATCCTTGTCTAGTCAACACGAAACGAACTTGATAGCAACAATATCAAATTCGTAACACTTTTACTTGGCGTCGACTTTCAAAGTTATAAAATACTTTTTTAATTATTTTTGTTTTATTGAATCAAACACATTATACTTTATGTTAAGTAAATTTATTTTTTATGTTTTAGTACTTTGGTTTAATCGCAGTCGGTTTTTTGTTACAAAATTAATTTATCTTTATCCAACCTCATGTTCATACTTACAAGATGACTTACTAAAGTTATGTTTTTCATGAGTTTCCCACTTTTGTGCCACTTACAAGAGAGGTCAGTCGTGCCGCAGGGGCACAGTGTGACTGTAAACGCGTTAGGGTGTGGGTTCGATTCCCACTCGAGGAAATGAAATATTTTATAATTCCATTTTCTCCGTTCTGGTCTCGAGGTAGAGCGCGGCGCAGTTATATAGTTCCGCCGCTCAACAGGCAATGGCTATAGAATTCGCCGGAAAATAAGGGCACAGAACTCAAGAGGCAAAAATGGCAATGGAAGGGAACGGCAATGGAAACGGAAGGGCAAAAAACTCAAGCATGTAGCACTCATGCTTTTAATATTTCCAAATCACACCTATTTAATTATTCAGGCTTTTGAGCAGATAATTTGACTTTTGTGAGAACGTTTAATATAATGTTACTTTGACAAAATAAAAAAAAACATTTATAAGGGTATTTACGATAAAAAGAGGTCCTTATTTTCTCTCCAAAATTCTTCTATTAACAAGGGGATGACAGCCGCTCACTGTCTTTTTGTTATAATCAGTAAGATCTTTCTCCTTATCTCGATTGCTTACAAATTAACTCAAAAGTGTGTATTGTCAAAAGTCTCTCTTACTATTTTTATTTCCTCGTGCTAGGAACTAGGCAAAGCGCGGCGTTGGTTTCCGCCACTCGACACGCATTGTTTCGAAAATTTGGCGAAAAGTGGTTAAAAGTAAAGGTGACCTGCTGTATACGATTACAGTGTGAACCTAAAAGAATAGTTAAAACAAGATTTTTAACATTTAACATTGTGCTTTTATCATATACAAACAATAAAGAATAAAAATATTAAACCGTATTTCAAAATGGAGTGTCAAAACAATTTTGTTATTTTGTTTTTAATCATTTTCCTTCGACCTATACATATTGTTGAAGTATTTAGAAGCCATTATTAAAAACGTAATTTTCCAGAAACAATATAATTCCTCGTTCATTTTATTGAGTGACCTTTGTGAAATTTTGTAAGTCAACATTTACGTATTTCGTGTGGAACAATAACATCTTGAATCCTTATAATAATCTTGAAATATACACACAAAATAAGTTCACATTTTACCTACATAGGAAATTTCTCTATTAATAGGTATATTGTGAAAATGTATTTAACATTTTTAAAACCTGTAAGGTTTTAGACGATTATTAAAGAAAACATTTTGAGAAATTATGTGTTCTAATAATATAACAATTAAATTTAAAAGAACCTCTGCCTGTAGGTCATCCATCCATCCATCCATCAGCCTTTCGAAGTCCACTGCTGAATATAGGCCTCCCCTAATGCTCGCCACTCCGTCCGGTCCTGCGCCCTCTGAATCCAGCGGATTCCCGCTGTCTTCCTTAGGTCATCGGTCCACCTGGCTGGAGGGCGGCCTGTACTCCTTTTGCCGAGACGTGGTCGCCATTCGAGGACCTTTCTTCCCCATCGGTCGTCAGTCCTCCTGACAATATGGCCTGCCCATTGCCACTTCAGCTTGAAGATTTTGAGAGCTATGTCGGTAACCTGCGTTCGTCTACGGATTTCATCGTTTCGAATTCTGTCGCGTAGAGAAATACCAAGCATAGCTCTCTCCATCGCTCGTTGAGTGACTTTGAGCCTGTGGATAAGGCTTGCGGTGAAGGACCACGTCTCAGCGCCGTAAGTCATCACTGGCAACACACACTTGTTGAAAGTCTTTGACTTTAAGCACTGAGGGATACTAGACGAGAAGATCTTTTGTAGTTTCCCAAACGCTGCCCAGCCGAGTTGGATTCTACGAGTGACCTCTCTCTGAAAGTTGGACTTACCCATTCGGATCACTTGTCCCAGGTAAATGTACTCGTCAACAACTTCCAGAGGTACGCCTTCAACAACGACCGGCATGGGTGTGACATGGACGTTAGACATGATCTTTGTCTTGTCCATGTTCATCTTAAGACCCACCCGTTGTGAGGCGCTATGGAGGTCCCCTACCATAGCTCTGAGCTCCTCCAGGGACTCTGCCAGGATTACTACGTCATCGGCAAATCGAAGGTGTGTTAGGTGTTCGCCGTTGATGTTACTACCACGCCTGTTCCACTCCATCAACTTAAACACGTCTTCCAGTGCAGCATTAAAAAGTTTTGGGGATATTACATCCCCTTGTCGAACTCCGCGCTGCAGTGGAATAGGTGCTGTTCTTCCGTCGTGGACACGGACTGACATGGTCGCGGCTTTGTACACACACTTCAATACCTCGATGTATCGATAGTCAATCTGGCATCGTTGGAGAGACTCTAGCACTGCCCAGGTCTCGATAGAATCAAAGGCTTTCTCATAATCCACATACGCAACACATAGCGGCAGATTATACTCCTCTGTCTTCTCTATAACCTGTCTCAGCGTATGTATGTGGTCCAAGGTACTGTAGCCTTTTGGAAACCTGCTTGTTCGGGAGGCTGGAAGTCGTCAAGCCTGCGCGCAATACGATTAGTGAGAACCCTTGAAAAAAGCTTATAGATGTGGCTTAAAAGCGCGATAGGTCTGTAGTTCTTCAATAGAGCTCTATCGCCCTTTTTGAAGAACAACAGTTCCGCCACTGATGACGGCATCAAGCATTTTTTGCAGCGCCAATAATAGGGGCTTCCCACCGGCTTTCAGTAGCTCTGCTGTAATACCGTCATCACCCGGTGCTTTGTTGTTCTTAAGCTGATTAAGGGCTCCTCTAATTTCGTACAGGCTGACGTCCGGATATCTTCGGTATAGTGTCGGGTCAATTTGGCTCTTTTGTCATTCATCAAATTGGGAACGAGTGGTTTCGAGGATGTATATAAACGTCCGTAGTACCTCTCAATTTATCTCTGAATTTCAGGCTTAGATGAAACTATAGCACCAGACTCCGTCTTCAATCTCGTTAGCTGGCTTTGCCCAATACTCAGGTTCCTTGTAAACACCTTGGAGCCTTGGTTCCGCTCGATTATAGTCTCGACGCGCCTTGCGTTATGAGCACGCAGATCACGTCGCCTGCTACAAGAGATCTGTTTATTGAGCTGCCTGTATTTAAACATTGAAGATGGGGACCTGATACATAGTTCACGCCTCTCCTTCATAAGGCCAAGGGTATATTCAGAGAGCTCCTGCGGTTTACCACTGGAGGGGGTCTTGAAGAACTTGAACCCTGACTCGTGGACGATTTGTACCACCCTCGTATTGATGCTGTCCACAGACGTGCATAATTCTAGGTCTGCGAAACGATTTTGCAACTCTAGCTGAAAGTTTTCGGAGCCCTGGATTTGGACAGGTGTCGGTCGGAGTGTAGACTTCATTAAGCGTGACCGTTCCAGCTTAATATTGATATTTAACGTGCCTCTTACCATTCGGTGATCGCTACCGGTTTTTAACCTATTGATCACTGAGACATCGTTAAATATGTGCCGTTTGTCTGTCAGAATGAAGTCTATTTCGCTTTTTGTGGGGCCACTAGGGCTTACCCAAGTCCACTTGCGCTGTGGCTTCTTTTTGAAGAAGGAGTTCATCATAAAGAGGTTCTCCTTCTCTAAGAAGTCAGCGAGCAAGTGGCCTCGGTGGTTCCGTTGCCCAAGCCCAAAGGGCACCACTTTAGGATCTATACTTGTAGTGCATGTTATCCTGAATTGAAATACAACTGGTGGGCTCCATCAGTCGGCACTTCTTTTAAAAATAATCGATATGTGGGTCGGCTTATAAGGTTTCTTTTGCTCGTCTTACAAAGTAGAAGCAAAACAATACAATACAATACAATAAACTATATTGCACAGAAAGAAATATAAAAAAAAATGAACAACATAAATAAACAAAAAAAAACACGTATGCAAAGGCGGTCTTATTGCTTTGAGCAATCTGACAAAAAATTGACGAAACATTAATAAAAAAGTAACTTATAATATTATATATACACTTAATTCATTAGGCGCTACGACTTTTTGTATTTTGTAATAAGTATATTTTATTTTTCCGTTGTCATAGTATTTATTTATCATTTTTATATAATAAAGTTTATATTTACTAGGCCAGATATTTAGAGGCCAGTCGTGGCGCAGGGGTATGAATATGTGACAATAAACACGACTGGTCGCAGGTTCGATCCCTACCCCTGGAAATGAAACATTCAATATTTTTATTTCTTCGCTTTAGTGTCGAGGCGTAGCTCGGCGTTCAGTTCCGTCACTCAACACGCAATGCCTCAAGAATTGCGTGAGAAAATGGGGAACTGGGTGTCTTAACAATAGGTTCCCTCTGCCTACCCTGAAGCTGATATTTTTCGATATTTACTATTGTAGATTTCATCGTGGGTATATATAAGTTTTTTGTTTTTTGTAGTTAATTTCCTGAGTAGGTCTTATTATAATTTACTAGTGTAGATCCGTCCTTCGTTCTTTTAAAAAGCTATTTGTCATTTAGAGCCATTGAAGGTTTAAAAGGCCTATTCTGCTATCTACTGAATACAGTGTAAAGATATAAAAAGGAATTTTATATACATTAAAAATGAAAGATAAATCTACAAGGCTAGTATTTTAACAGTAAAATTATCTTCAAACATTCTCATACGTTAAATTAAAAATATTTTGCAAACTTCGTTGTTATTATAGGCGTTATGTTAAAATCAAATGTTAAAAATACTTTTATATATTGACTATTCTTTTTTTCAGATCAGCACCATTCCTTTAGGCAATATATGCAGAAACAGTGATGTGAAAATGCCATTGAGTATTATAAATATAGTTAATTTGACGCTCGCGGTTCTTTTGATGACAGTAATTGGAAAGTTTTTATATGATTGGCATGTATTTAGGGTAACAGGAAAATTACCTTGGATATCTTCGGTGATGCCGTAAATAGATCGATATTATTTAACATAGTCTAATGTAATGATTCGTAAAGTAAATATTTTATATGTATTAAATTAAATTAGCTTCACGCTATATCCCGCATACAGCAGGGTAGGCAGAGGGAACCTAGTGTTAAGACACTCCGTTCCCCACTTTCTGCCGAATTTTGGAGGCATTGCGTGTTGAGTGGCAGAACTCAACGCCGCGCTTTTGCCTCGACACCAGAGCGAAGAAATGAAAATATAAATTTAAGTAAATATTTCATCTTCTCGAGTGAGGATCGAACCCACAACCAGTCGGTTTTACAGTCACACTTCGTGCGCTGCGCTACGACTGGCCTCTATTTTATATGTAAACGTAAATAACGTAAATATACGTGAAAAGAACGACTACAGCTTTTTTAAATTTCAACTCTAAGCGTCTAGGCAAATATATAAATATTATTGAAAGGAATAAGAAGTGAGATTTAAATTTAAGATGTTTTTTTTGTTATTTTGTTTTAAATGTATTAGAGTTATTTAAATGAACCTAGTTAACTGGATTAATCCTGGAATATTCGTCTAGTTACATTTAAAATGTGTTATAATTGTGAAAAGGAAAAAATATACTACACTCCAGTAATTTCCGTGATATGTTTCGACTGTAAATAATATGATATCTACTATCTATACTTAGGCAGGCCCAAGCGTGCGACTGTAAACGCGATAGGGTGTGTGTTCGATTCCCACTCAAGGAAATTAAATATTTAATATTTTTGTTCTCTCGCCTTGCCACGAGGATGAACGTGGCGTTAAATTTCTCCGAACGCAATATGTCATGCCTTCAGAATTCAGCGGAGCGTGGGAAACACACGTTCTCTCTGGCAACTCTGCTGTGCGGGCTACAGTGAGAAGCTACAAAAAACAAACAAAAATGTTTTGGATTATATCAATTTAATTATGCTAGATAAAGGGTTACATCAATAATTGTACTAGCTTCAAATTATATTAGGTTTTATAGGTACATGTATTTTTTTATTTTATTTTAATATATAAAATAATATTTACTTATATTAAATAAATATTTATAAGTTATTGATAAAATATCGAATAATCGAAATGTGTAAAATAAAAAAATAAAAAAAAAATCTTTTTCTAAGGATGCAAGAGCGGTGTGATTAGATTATTTTTAAAAGTGCCTTCTAGTTGTAGGTTATATTATAATTGTAGTTGTATGTATATGTTGCAATAACGTCACAAACATTACTGTATATAATATTATTTTATTAAACTTAAAATAAACTGTTTTTTTCTTACAAAAATTTACCTGTATTTTTTAATTTATAGTATATTTTTTTAGCTTTATATAAACACGAATATGTATAAAAAAATAAAAAAATCATTTGGGTTCCTTTACCATAAAATTTTTTGGAATGAAATGTTTTATTGAAATGGAATCTTCTAGTACCCAATTCGATTTAAGTGAATACGGTCGCGTCGGTCAAATATATTAACCCCCGTATGCAGACTTCATTGGTAAAGCTGGGTGTACTTAACTCAGTTATAAAGGTGCCTCACAAATACTTTTAAAAGCTTCCAAAGCTTTTAGAAATATTTGTGTGGATACTTCATTCGGTAATTCAATAACAAATTCGAAATAATTGCCTAAAATTGAATTTTTTTAAGAGTACATTTGTGAGAAAATGAAATATTTAATTTTGGATATAAAGTATTTCCCATAGACAAACAATTATAAAAAAATGTTTTTAAAATAATATAGTTTGATCACATTGTTTTTTATACCTTATTTTTTTAAAAAATCTATTGTTTCCTTCAGGGAGCACAAAGAAAATCTCTGTCTAAATCGCATAAAGGGACCCCCTTCGTCCGACCTAGGCAGACAGGGTTAAAAATCACTAAAAATCTTAAAAATTGTAAGGCCCCAGGGCCCAAAAGTTTATCTAATATCTATTCGATCTCCAGTGGCGTAATGAGCGTAACTCCCGTCCGGTGCAAAGTATCTTTTCAGCGCCCCCCCCAGACTAACATCATATTATAATTGTATATATACAAATATGTAATAAATAAATAAAGTTGAAAAACAATAACAAGACGAAATGTATGTAAGATAATAGGTATGGTCCACATACATGAAATTGGCTTTTGGTATGTAATTTCTGTTACGTCGAAGAGTCGGGTAAAACAGAGTGACACGTTTAAGTACTAAATTGCAAAACGACACTTGCGCCATCTAGTACATTTAGCTACTAACTAACGCCTTCAGTGAACTGAAAAATATGGTAAAATTTATATGTGGTTTTCAGTTATACATCAACTATTAAAAGTTTAAATATGTTAATTGTAATTGTAAAGATATAAAAAAGAAAAATCTGTTTAACTATTTTTACAGGAGCTTTTTACGAGCGCCATCTACAATTGCTATCACGTATTGTATTTTACTGTTTTTGTGCACCTAATATAAGTTATGTGTGTTTCCTTATAATAATTGCAGATGGCGTTGCGTAATAATTTTTTTTTTCAATATTTTGTATTGCGAATTATTGTGGTTTAAAAAAAGAAAGATCTTTTTAAATTTATACATGATCTGAATTTATATATGAGCAATACATTTTATAATTATAAATATAAATTGTTTTAAAAAAAGACATTTAAAATAAATAAACAACACTTTTCCGAGCGTGGGGCAAGGGTCCAAGCTATTGGTGGCTAGGGCTCCAGAGAGAGGAATCTCCAGAAGTATGTGGCATTGAATCATATGCCTTCTTAAAATCTATCCAAGCAGTGTTGGATATTTCCCTGCTCCTTCTTACCTGGTGGCTTATTGCTGTATCAATGAGAAGTTCCTTTGTACCATAGCCACCAGACTTACTTCCATTCTTAGTCGGTGCCAAAATATTGTTACGAAAAATATGTTCGATATTTTTTAGGTATAGAAAGATGATAGGTGAGCGATAGTTTTTTGGGGCTCCGTGGTGCATCTGGACTAGAACGACAGGAATGTTACACCTATTGTCAAAAATGTTGGTAACGATCCAGAGTCAAGGGCATCCTGGAATTGTGTTGCGAAAACCGAACGTGAACTGCGAAACCACTTGAAAAAATATGATTTATTGTTACTAGAGGGGCAATAATGCGAAGGCTTTTTAGTAAGATTTGTAAAAAAAATTACAATTATATAGTTTAGGTAAATAAATCCCAAATGGTAAAATAGGCCCCTATTACTAAAACACTGCGATCTATCTCACGGTCTGTCCGTCCGTCATCCGGCTATATCTCACGAACCGTAATAATTAGACTATTAATTTTTTTCCAGATGATGTCCATCTGTTGCCGCCATAAAAATAAACACTAAAAAATAAAATAAAATAAATATTTAAGGATACATCTTTATCAAGTCATATATTTTGTGCATTTTTATAGATAAGGAAACGTGTGACTGTAAAAAGACGATTATGGCTTCGATTCCTACTCGGAGAAATGAATTATTATTTATTAATATTTTTATTTCTTTGGTCTGGTCACAAGAAACAGAGTGTCTTAACATTAGGTTCCCTCTGCCTACTTTGTTATACGTTGGATACAGCGTGAAGCTGGAAAAAAAATACCATACAGGACTACAAAATTCTAAAGAAAACTTTGGGAGTACGTTGCAGAGAAATCGTGAGGGATATAACTAAACAATCGCTAAGAACGAAAATTGAAGTTATGCGAACGGAATACGAACGAGCCAACGATAAGGGAAAATTTAAAATTTCCTCGTCTACTGAAAGCTGCGAAGGAAGCTAATGTGCGGGAAAATCGTGTAACAGAAAAATTTATAGACGATGTAGGATCTATAATAGTAGATGCCTTATGGCGCAGTTGGAATTTATCTTATTGTACGAGCGTTGGTCATGAGTTTAATTTTTACTTAGGTAAATATATGTATATAAAATATTTTGTATTAAATTCATATTGTATTAGATGAGATGGACAGTGGAAGATAAATTTAAAGGAAAATTGGTACGGAGTTTAACACTCAGTAATATCGAAACAAATATGTAAATATTAAAAAGGCTCCCTTTTTGGCATTTATTAGAAAGTATAATTTGAATTTGAGGCCAGTCGTGGCGCAGCGGCACAAAGTGTGACTGTAAACCGACTGGTTGTGGGTTCGATCCTCACTCGAGGAGATGAAATATTTACTTAAATTTATATTTCCATTTCTTCGCTCTGGTGTCGAGGCTAAGCGCGGCGTTGAGTTCTGCCACTCAACACGCAATGCCTCCAGAATTCGGCAGAAAGTGGGGAACGGAGTGTCTAAAAACACTAGGTTCCCTCTGCCTACCCTGCTGTGAGCGGGATAAAGCGTGAAGCTGATTTTTTTTTTAATTTGAATAAAAATATCATGGTTTCTTATTAAATAAGATTTATTTATCAGAAAATAATATTCTTTTTATATATATCACGATATCTAAAAAGCTTTCCAGAAAAAAAATATCTGCCATTGAGAATTAAATTTAAAAAGAAAATAGTAAAGAAAAAAATACTAAAGTATTAATCTTATAACATTTAATGAAACATATTAAAATATTTAAATGTAATAGGTAATTTTCAAGTTTGTCTTTGTATAAAGCCTATAGTAGCTCCCACAATTATATTTCATATCATTTCGTTGTGCACTTAAATTAATCCAAGCGGAATCGTTGTATTTATGGATGCCCTGGCCTAGAAGGAAAGGAGCATTGTCACAAAATTCGTAGTATAGTAGCGGAAATCTCTTAGAGAGGGTATCCGGGATGAGTACAAATAAGCTGAACTTGTTTCCGTCATTTGGGTCGAGTCATTTCCTACTTCCGAGCAACCGATACTGGCTGGAATTTATTGTTAGCCGCATTTTATTTGTCAGTAGGTTTCGGCATTGTGTACTAGAAATAAATTCATCATAAATTATTAAAATATTTTATTCCCATTGTCTAAACGTATTATGTTAATTAAGTATACTCCATCTTAGCCAATAAATCCCACACAATAAAGTAAATCGTAACAAATGGCCGAGAGTTGATATTTGCTTAAGCATGATGACTAGGCGGTTTGGGCAATTCACACGAAAACCAGTTTGTGAACGCTATATCCCGCACACAGCAGGGTAGGCAGAGGGAACCTAGTGTTAAGACACTCCGTTCCCCACTTTCTGCCGAATTTTGAAGGCATTGCGTGTTGATTGGCAGAACTCAACGCCGCGCTTTGCCTCGACACCAGAGCGAAGAAATGAAAATATAAATTTAAGTTAATATTTCATCTCCTCGAGTGGGGATCGAACCCACAACCAGTCGGTTTTACAGTCACACTATGTACCACTGCGCCACGACTGGCCTCAAATGTTTTTTTGTAAATAATCTGTAATATTTTTTTTTAAGTTATATGACACTGACACAGCACAGGTAAACGAATAAATATATATTTATTTATGTATTCTATATCTCAAGCCAATTATTAAGTTATAGCTTATGTCTTGTGATTTTTTTAATGTGAAATTAATAAATGCAAAAATATTTATTATCACTTTTAAAGCTTAAGCGATAACTCTAATATATATTATTAACAAATATAGAATCTTAATGTAACGACTCTCAATACAACGATTTCCTCGGCTTAACGATTTTTTGAAATCCCCTAATACCACCCATGAGAGCTAATACAAAATATACTGTTATATTATGAATAAATTTGTTTAAAACCTTTTTATAACGTACTTTCAGTCTTTGCAAAATATAAAGTGAAAATATTATTCACCTCTATTTAACGAATTTCAATAACTTACACCTTATAACCTTTACATAACGAATCCCATACGTTTATTACATTCAGTTTCATATTAAATTCATGACAGGTTCAGACTTATTCTTGACAAGTTCAGACTTGTTAAATCTACTTCGTAAGACTGCTATTATTGTTTCGCGTTCAGTAATGTAAACACTGCTGTTTGACACTGTTATTTTAAAGTTTGCAATAACAGATAAACGAAACAGCTGAGATCAATAATATTTTTAACCTCGTTAAAACGAATCTTGGACCATCCTAATCTTTGTATAACAAATTTCATTGTAACAAATTACGTGATATAACGTATTCCCTTCAGTATCGTTAATCGAAGCTGCACTGTCCAACGAATCTTAACATTTAACAATAAGATGCCAATCTAATACCATTTGAACCTCTATTAAATTCAGCTTTGTAATTGAATCTGTTCCTCTGCCAATAAATTGTTCCATAAGTGATTTATCTTGCAGTCTGACAGGCACTTCGCTGCGTAGTCGGAACGCGAACGCTCAAGGCTAGACATGGTGAAAGTATTAGTGCTTATTAAATGAGTATATTTGTGTGGGTTGCAGGTACGAATTATTTTAAAAAAAAGAAAGGCTGTGTTTTTTTGCCTTTTTGTTCTTGTATTTAATTAATTGAATCGTGTTGTAATTTAAAAATCGATTGTATGAAGAATCGATTTTTAAATTACAACACAAGAAATGAACGAATGTGTATGTATAGAAATGAAATTTATAGAATATCTATTAATACAGTTTCATCTTGGAAGTTTAATTCATATTTTTCTTAGAGGAGAGACGCAATAATGACGTCGATGTTGATATTATTTGGTTTTTTTATGATTTGTAAATCTTGGTAACGAAACCTAAACCTCTATATATTTTTTTTATATATATTATTGCTTGAAAAAAAAGTCATAATATGTCCTTATTTTTTGGAATTAAATATAAAATTTCAATTAACATGATCAGTCCAAAGGTAAAGTGAGGCCTTAATTTAAGTTTATTGGTAGAGTATTAGCTATTATTCCAGTTAAAATTTAACAAAACCATGATTTGGCTGGAATGTATTATTTCAATTGAAGCTGAAGGATTCACGCAATGGTCCTCAGACAATGCCTTCATTACACTCTGTAGCCCAACTTGCTTACACCGCTGAACTAACCGAACTCACTATTTGCTGTCTTTGAGCTAATACCAAATCTAATAGATTACATGAAGCATTTATATTAAATTATATTCAAGTACCTATGACCTAATTGTCAATATATTATTTTGTAAACTGGGATGATAATATAAATTTAATATAAACATTATTAGCTGCTGCTGCCAGTCGTGGCGAAGGGTACACACTTCCACTGGTTGTGGGTTCGATCCCCACACGAGGAGATGAAATATTTATGGACATTTATATTTTCATTTCTTCGCTCTGGTGTCGAGGAAAATGCGGCGTTGAATTTTTTCACTCAATTCATACCCTGCTGTGCGGGATACAGCGTGAAGCTTAAAAAATATAAAATAAAAAATAGGTGAGGGATGGGTGGTATTATAGAATTTGGATGATTTTGAAAACGCTTGTTGCCGTCCCGCTACGTAAATTTTTATAATTTTCCAATTTGTTTAGATTTTATATTACGGCGAAATAATATATGTCATAATATTTTTTTTATATAAAAATAGTTTATTTAATTAGCTTTCGATTACAATTTTTAATATTACCAAAAATATTCTGTAGAGTCCGCGTTTGTGTAAGCATTTAGATTTCACCATATTCACTCGAATATTTACTTTAAAAAATATTAACTTACCATTTTTTACCTGCAAATTTTTAGTAAGTAGAAAGAGATCCTTTTTTAAATTTCCCGCCTATTTAAAATATATTGTGTGTTTGATGACGGAAAACATTGCTTCATGTGGAAGTTAGTTACTTAACGAAATGGTTTAAATACTTAGGCCAGTATTTATAAGCCACTCTCATCTCTTAGATCGATCTTGAGAGCGATTTTAAATACGGATCTTAGTATTCGTCCGAGTGGAAAATAAACATACAATAGTATGGTAATTTATGGTCAGATATTACCCGCCCATTACCTTTAGTTAGCACATCCAGTTTTACCTATGATCTAGACTAAATCGATTTTAGCAATAAACCTTTAAAATATTTTCCCATACTTTGTGATATTTTAGCTGACAATATTAAAGCTCACTTAAGTTCGCAGGTGGAAGTTATAATGCACTTTCAGTTAACTTCGGAGATAAGTTCTAAGAGTGCGGTATTCATGAGTTAACGTATAAAGTATAAACCTTTAACTTTATGTATAAAATTAATAAGGAAGGCTCTTTGGGAATATTTTTGATCGGCTTTATAAAATATAGACGATTTTTGTTTGATATTGTGATAGTTAAAGCCACACACACTACTGATGTAGTGTGTGTGGTCTTTTTTTCATTTTCACACCGTGTATACGCATTGAGAACCTAATGTTTTTTCAACACTTCTTTTCCGCCGAATTCTTCAGGTTTTAGTATTCAATGATGGAACTTAACGCAGTGCATTGTCTCGTTGCCAGATCGAGGGAATCGAAGCTACACCGTCGCGTTTACAGTTTGTGCCCCTTCGCTACGACGGCCGCGTTTTTCTTGTAAGAACACGAAAATTTAACTAATTACGGTTTCATAAATCAGATTAAATAAATTTCTAAGTATCGAATTGCGTAAAGATATATAGAGTAAAAATCCGGTTAAGCGCAAATCGGGCTCGCGCAACGAGGTTTCCGTACAAAAATTGGAGGTCTCGAGCTTTTTCTGAAATTCAGGCTTAAGTGGCTTTAACATCAAATTTTGCTCTCTTTGTAAGGTTATTATTTTTTATTATTTAACCATAAATGTATAGTTTTCAGATTTTTCCTAAATAAGTAAGTACTACCTGTAGATGCTTCATTGAAAGTACCCTATTACTTAAGGAAATTAAATATGTTATATTTTTTTTCTTTGCTCTAATATCGAGGCGAAGCGCTACATGCATTACGCAATGCTTTCAAATTTCGGCTGAAAGTGGTGAGCGAAGTGTCTTAATAATAGGCTCTACCACACCCTACCACAGCAACATGTGGGATACAGCAAGATGCTGAAAAAAAAAGAAAAAAAAATTGTTGACATATAAATATCAGTAGATGTTTTAAATCGTTTTTTTGTTTTCTCTAAATGCTTTCTGGGATTCTAGAAAATATTTTTAGTAATATTAAAAAATGTAATCGAAAATTAATTAAATAAACTATTTTTACATTAAAAAAAATAGTATAAAATACATTATTTCGCCGTAATACAAAATCTAAACAAATTGGAAAATAAAGTATACTATTATTAATATAGAGTTTGCTCAAGATGTAGAACTAACTACGTACTAAGCTTATAGTTTTCGTTTTGCTTATAGCAATAAGGATACGTGTGAGCCACGTAGTTTCAGAAACATTAATTAAAGGAAGCTGTCAGCGCAAGAAGGTACGGCTAGATCACTGTTGGCCCAAAATAAGATGGCCTCGCTGGTTAAACCGGAAGTTACCTATTTAGCAGAAACGAGCCGCAAGACTGTTATCTCATATAGTTCAAGTTATGATGGTAAAATTTGATGTGAACCTGTCCATTAGGTAGTTGGCACGTTGGTTATAATCATAATATGATGTCTGAAGTGGCGCAACTTGTTAAAGGATCCTTGAAGGTTGTTTTTATGAAAATAATTTCTCACATATATTATTAATATATATTAATATCAACAATTATGACTTAACATTATGACGAAAGTACATATGTTAACGGAAACGGAGTATCTAAACTCTATTTTCCCAGGTTCCGTCTGCCTACCCTGGTATGTGCAGGATATATATAGAGTAGAGCTAAAAAAAATGTGTATGCACACGTAAATAAATTGTCAGATCCAATTGACAAATGCTAGTGTTTTGGTAACAATATTAAAATATTAGAGACAATTATATTCAAAATACTATAATTACTTAATAGATTTATATTACGTTACGTTTCTAATACTAATGTAATTTGTTAAAATATAACAGAAAGTGGGGAACGGGGTGTCTTAACACTAGGTTCCCTCTGCCTACCCTGCTGTGTGCGGGATATAGCGTGAAGCTAATTTAATTTTTAATTTTAATTTTAAAATATATTATAAATATTAGGAATTAAAAGGAATTTTAAAGGCTGAATTTATTGAATATGTGGTAGGAACAAATACAAACTAAGCCAAGCCTGACCGCTGGGCACTGGCCGTATTTATGTAGTTCCAGTCAGGATGAAGATTATTCCTAAGTTTAAACAACTGCAACCGGCCACATCTAGATAAAGCTGGTTGAAACTATCCTTAATATGGTCGGTTACCAACTTGAGGTCAGTCGTGGTGCAGTGGTACAAAGTGTGACTGTAAAACCGACTGGTTGTGGGTCCGATCCTTACTCGAGGAGATGAAATATTTACTTAAATTTATATTTCCGTTTCTTCGCTCTGGTGTCGAGGCAAAGTGCGGCGTTGAGTTCTGCCACTCAACACGCATTGCCTCCAAAATTCGGCAGAAAGTAGGGAACGGTGTGTCTTAACACTAGGTTCCCTCTGCCTAACCTGCTGTGTGCGGGATATAGCGTGAAGCTAATTTAATTTTATTTTATTTACCAACTAAACCTAATGTAAGAAATGTTTGAAAATTTTGTTGTTTGGCTTTTGGAAGATAAATCCTGGAAGATGAGGAACGTTTTCATTAATAGTATTATTTATTCATATTAACTGACACGATAGCATAACTTATGAAGTAAGAAATAATATATTATGTAAAGTTATGCGTAAATAAGTACATCATAAGATGTTTTTATTGTTTAAATTTTAGTCAGTAGAGTCAGTATATTTATTTATAATAAAATAAGTGAATGGGTTATAAATGAGTTAAAACGATATGATTATCTTTTATATTTACAATAATTTAAAGTTAAGAATGTTATAATTTAGGTAGTTATCTATAAATAAGTATAGCAACCGATTGAAAGGAAAGCTCGAGCTAAAGCTAGTGGAATATAAATAGAGATTTTATTCATACTTTAAAAACGTCGTTTCTCTAAAGTGCCTATACATTTAACAAGAAATGTTCAGTCGTAGTGGTGGAGATGCACTTGCATCCTAACTTATAGACTCGAGAGACTTTACTTTTGGTGATCTCTATTTAATATAATTTTAGAAAAAGAAAAAAAATTAAGAAACCAGCAATATTTCTGTTTGTGCGTAAAAGAGTGTGGACTCGAAGAGTTTCATAGTACGTAGGTAGGTTCCAATATGTATGGATATACAATGGGTCGAATTAGATGGCCAGATCATTATTTTTTAAAAAATTAAATTAAATTAAATTAGCTTCACGCTATATCCCGCACACAGCAGGGTAGGCAGAGGGAACCTAGTGTAAGACACTCCATTCCCCACTTTCTGCCGAATTTTGGAGGCATTGCGTGTTGAGTGGCAGAACTCAACGCCGCGCTTAGCCTCGATACCAGAGCGAAGAAATGGAAATATAAATTTAAGTAAATATTTCATCTCCTCGAGTGGGGATCGAACCCACAACCAGTCGGTTTTACAGTCACACTTTGTGCCACTGCGCCACGACTGGCCTCAATTAATTAATAATTATTTTTTAAAATATATTTTATTTGCTAATGAATACGAAAATACATTTTAAATACCATAAATAAAACTTAGAACATTTTTTTTTAAACCAGAGTTTTTTTTTGAAAATATATTTCATGTTATTATCACTGGAATAACTTGTTTTGTATGATTTACTTATACTCATCTGGGTCGCCGTCAGACTTACTTTAATAAATTTCTATTTTATATATATACAATAACCAGTCGTGGCCAGCCAGGTCTGCCACTCAACACGCAATGCCTCCAGTATTCGGCAGAAAGTGGGAAACGGAGTGTCTTAACACTAGTTTTCCTCTGCCTATCCTGCTATGTGCGGGATACAGCGTGAAGTTAAAAAGAAAAAAATAAATAAATAAAATAAACATTTTAATAATAATACCCAGCACGCCAGAACTACGGCCACAAGTTTATTGTCAGTGAGCCCAGTTCACCTCAAGCCGGCGGTCCATAACGGATGCATTACCAGCTTGCTTCGGCTTACACAAATGCGGTCGGTGTTATAGTGGCACTTGAGTTTAATACGAGAATAAAGCTGCTCCGTACTCTGTGTGTTCAAGCTTATTTCATTTCAAAGTATATTTTATTTTACTCTTATAATATCAGGTTTTTGTAATTTTTTTTGTTTTTAATTAATATACTTCATACAAACTCCTTCGTGTTTTCTCCATACAACGTGACATTGGCGAAGTGATATGTGCTCTACTGGCACGCTCGGAACGCCATAAGCAAAGTACCATGACCAATACATTATTTTTATACGATTTTTATTGATGAATTTGTTAGTAATTTTAGTGTGATATAAAGTTTTATCGTAAAGGATTTTAGCGCGTAAAGTACGACGAAAAGAAAGTGTTTTTTTTTATAAGTTATAAATAACATACTAAATAAAGATAAGTATATTGTTAACGTATTTTAATTAAAATTCGAATAGTTTTAGGTTCATATCTAAAGGTTATATATAAGATATCGTTTATAATTTGGTACTAATAAAAATCAGCTGAGTCTGAATTGAGTGAGAATTTGAATTTGAATTTTTAAATAAAGCCTTACTTTATAGAATTTATATCCAAAATGAATGATATATCAAAGAAGAAATTGACCTCATGTGGTATTGTGAGTGAGGTGCCCATATAACAATGACCAACGTAAAGACATACGAATTGATCCAATATGCTGACAAGATTGGGCTTCACCATTTAACACGCACTGTATATATAAAATAGAAAATATATTCCAAAGAGATCCGATATATTTTCTATGATCTTGTAAAGGAGTGTTTTAAAATTACAGGTAAATTAAATAAGGTAAATATAGCCACTGAAACAGGAAGCACTTTATATTATTTTTATATTATAATATAAAGTGCTTACTATTTCAGTGGCTCATTTCACATAGTTTATTGTAAATTAACTGTACGGTTAATATAATAGGTAAAAGTCAAACAAACATTTTGAGTATGTCAGTTAAGTTAAAACTAATGATATATTTTTATTACTGTCATTTTATATAACGATATTAAAGATGAATGATGATGATGATGAGACCGCTTTAGCATAGCGGCACGGCATGTGACTGTAAGCGCGATAGGTCATGGGTTCGATTCTTAGTAAAGGGAATGAGATATTTAATATTTTTTTTTACTCTTACGTCATAAAAACCAGCGAAAAGTGGAGAGTAGAGTGCCTTGTTACTAGCCGGCAACGCGCCTGTATCACCTCTGGTGTTGCACGGGGTCGTGGGCGGCGGTAATCACTTACCATCAGGTGATCCAAACGCTCGTTTGCCTTGTCCTTTTCCATGAAAAAAAAAAGATCCTCTCTGCCTACACGCGGGACCCTGTTATATGCGGAATACAGAGTAAAAAACGCCTTTATTAAAAGTAGGTAAAAATCGAGAAAATTGAAGATAAAACATATCATTTCATGAAATTGAATCGAAAGATAAATATTTGTAGATTTTTCCCTAAAGCCTAGAATGCACTGAATATGTGCAAGGAGTGGTTATCAGCAGGCTTAGAGCGGCAGCTAGACGTATTTAATCCCCACCAATATCGGCACCTAGCTGAAGCTTTTAAGGGTTACCGCGATTCCAATTACGTCAAATAAATTAAAATTTAATCAGAATTCGATAAACCAGTATTAATTAGTACTTTGATAAAAATAATCGATGTTTTTCTTAAATAATAAAAAAAATATATATTTCGTTAGTGGTTAACAAATTTTTACAGTGAATCATTCACGTAGTGTTGTACTTTATCGACAAATGAATTCTCGTAATACATTTTTTTGTATCGTGAGTCTGATGTTGTCTTCTTCCATATTAAAAAGACATACGTTCTATTACTCATAAAAGACATGATCATGGTATACTAAGACAAGGTCCAGCTGTAAACGTGGTGGTTATGGTTTCGATATAAATTCTAGGAAATTAATTTTTCCCCTTTCTCTTCTCTTCTCTCTTTCCCAACACACAATATCTCGAAAAATGGTGTTGTTATATTATATTGTAATAAAAATATTAAAAAGAATAGAGTAAACGATACAATACAATACGTCTACAGGCAAAAATATAACATACGTATATATTACACGTACAATGTAACATTGTATAAAAATTAGATCCATCGAAGCCCTGAAGGTAAGGTTTGTTATAGATCGTGGCGCGGTAGCACTGAAGTGTATGAGTATCGGAGATAACGTGCTGCTATGGAAATAGCCGTCTGAAGGTCCAGATAAATGAAATACGCCTAAATACAGAGAGGACATAAAAACATAAGCCGATTTTGTACCGTTAAGTAGGTTTTCTGTGTATCTTTGAATACAGGCTAGGGATTGCGATTTATATATTGCGTGAGGTTTATTGAGAAAAATATTTTGAATGGAATGTAAGTATGTGTAATAGTAAAAACGATTAAGTCTATTTTATATTTGTTTGAATGTTAAAATATGATAAAATAATAATTTAAAATTTAGTATAAAGATTGTAATATAATTATAATTGATACATAAAACAAATAAAAGGAGAATAGCACATTTAATAATATTTTATGGATACAAAAGGTAATAACATAATAGCTGTTATATAATATTTTATCTTACTTTTTCCATAATCGTAAAAATATCAAAACGAAACCAGTTCCTTCGAGTATATTTCAATTGTTTCATTAAACCAACAAAAAGAGGGCATCTCGGTAAAAACTCCATTAAAACGAAGTTTCTCAAGTATAAAAGTTGCGACAATAAAACCCAAAAGTTTTGTATTTTATCATTTAGAGAAAAATACTGAAAATGTTCTACTTTTCTTTTTATCTCACTGTATACAAAAGTAAGTAAAGGTCGGCCATGTTCTTCATAGTTTTTTGATAGCGTAATCCAGTTGTCTTATTTTCAATAGTTGTGATGCTTTTCAGTTGAAATGGTGACTTAATACAAAATATCCTTTGCGTTACTTTAAAATGCAGGAACAACTTAACGATTTTCGACTTTATTTCTCTTATTTGTTTTTTTGTGTCTTTGTTTTTTTTTATAAATATACATTTATTAAAATAATTATATATTTTTTGTTTATTTCATCTGATGTTTTTTTTAATAAACTTACTTTTTATTAAGTTAAAGGAAAATAATTTGAAACTTTTTTAAGGCAAAAAAAAAATATTCATAAAAATATAAAATCTGGTTTAAAATACAAAAAGTCATACTAATTTTAACTTTGAAACCAGTTAAAGCGAGTCGGACTTGCCCGCTGAGGCTTCCGTGTCAATTTTAGGGTATGATAGATCAATGGGACACTGTATACGTTATAAAAATTGACAAACAGTTTCTGTATAAAAAAATTAAAAATATAAATTTGTAATGATTTTTATTTATTTAAAATGTTGTAAGTTATTCGTGCAAAATTTATACGAATTCCATACAAAATGCAGCAAAAGCGATACATAAATACTCTTATCTTTTGACTATGATGGCGTAGAGCTTTATTTTTTATGCCTTAAGGGACCATAAATTTAAATATTTGATATTAATTTTAGCTTAATATTTCCACACGATCTCGAAAAAAATAGACTCTTGATAGATGGACAACAAATGATCCTATAAGGGTTCCTTTTTTACCTTCTGATACACGGAACCATAAAAACGCAATGCAATTGAAAAAATATTTCACCAAAGTATTCCGAAGAGGAAACGCTCACAGTTAAAATGATTACACCGGTCATTCATACATAAAAGCTCCATATAGCTCCGGTGAAAACGGCAATCACAAACAAAAGCAGTTTATTTATATTTACACAGCCAAGTCTTTCCGTAATTCCATTAAAAGGACACAATACTCGCTGTTTATTAGCTCTCACCTGCTTCTTTGTTATTATTATTAAAAACCGGGGTAAGATTTAAGAGGAAAAGATTTTAATGTACTTTTTAGGTTTTAAGTGCCGCAAAATATTTAGGGACGTTAACGGTCACTTTATTAAATCACCAAGTTATATCTTAGTGCAATGGAGTTCTTAACGAGCGGCTTATGTTCATTCACTTTGATATTTATCCAGTGTTAGCTATGTCTTTTTATTTTATCAGCTTTTTGTAAAATAAAAGGTTGTTGAGTACTTAACTTCATGCTGTATTCCGTAGCGGGGCAGCCAGAGAGAATGAAGTGCCAAACGCTACATACTTGTTTCTCTGCCAAACTCATACTCTCTACTTTTTTGCTATTCTTTCATCACTCATTCATTCGAGGTGCCCAAACCATCTGAGCACGTTCTTCTTCATTCCGCCCATGATATCCTCGCAATTATCTGCCATTCTATATATCATTTCATTACGGATTCGATCAGCTAAGCTGATCAAATTTGCAATAAAATAATGAGATCTCATTCCTCCACAGCATTCATCTTTTTACCATTCTTACCGACTGATAGCAATACGCCTTTCTACATCCGTCTCATATCTTCCATCTCTACTGAACATGCTGCCAAAACATACCACTTTATTCAGTTCTTCGTAGATGTTATCGTACCACGGTAATCTTGCCTTCCGTCCTTTCTTTATTTCTTAGACCTGGCTGGCTTAGACCGTTATTTTCATATCCTTCTTTCAGAGTGGTAACTAACGACTGCAATTCGCATTTTGACGATATAAAAAACATCTGCATCATCAAAATATAGAAAATTGTATAAAATTGAGTTTTTTCTCCATAAATAAACTGTATCTCCAAATAAATTCTTCATATTATATAAATTAATAAATATATAATGAATATTATCTAAAACAGAAATAAAATTGTTTTCCTGTATTCATACTTTATATTTTTATTTATATACCCTGTTTATTAAAAGTGAGAACGGCGGCGGGCGTTAGACACCGTTAAACGCCCTACAAACGTGTTTGACGGAGTGACGTTTCATTAAGGGTAAGTCAATTATACGAAGCGGAAGGAGCAGGGAAACGTATGGTATTCCATATTTCAATGAAAATTACACTCATTTTGTTTTTGTTTTAAAATGAGGAAAAATTACGTTATTACGTCTCAAAATACTGAAGTGAAAAATGATATGTCGTTAATATTAATTTGTATAATTTATTCGTCACCGTAGGTTGCGGTCTAAATAAACACATTTAAATAAGATTTAAGGTAAATAAAGAATAACAAGGTATGGATCAAAATTATAAACATACATTAATTATAAGAAAACCGGGCAAATGTGAGTGTGAGTCGAGTTCGCGACGGTTCCATACCATTAAACGGCAATAAAATCATATCTGTATTCATTTTTTTTTTGTGTTTTGTGAATGAAAATTTGAACTGTCTAACTATCCCCATACAGCCTGTTAATATACGGACGGACGAACAGCGGAGTCCTAGTAATAGGAACCCGTTTTGCCCCTTGGGCAGGGAACCTTAAGAGTTGTACAATGTTTTAGTTGTAGGTGTTGTTTTACCTTGTCTACGATTACTAAAAACCAGCTCAAGCAAATTATATTTTCAAGTAGGACACTTTCAAAACTAGAGTCGCCTGTTTCCATTAGACGTCTAATTAATTACTATGCAAATTAGGAGCAAAGCGCCGAAGCCGAATTTTCCTCGACATTTACCGTGATTTATATTTATAAAATCAATTAATATTTCAACATCAAAGTGATCCGCATCCATCATTTGACTTGTAAAGCGGAGTAGTCAAGAAATTAAATAAACGGGGGAATTTATCAACTTTTAAATGTACCATCGCAAAAATGTTCCACCCGCTGAGGAGAGGGGCTGTGACGGTTTCGGTAATCAATTAAGCACCCGTAAAGTTTGTTTATGGTTATTACGTTTTTTTTTGTTTGTTTGTCAACAAAATTATACTTAGCTAACGATTCGGTTAAGGCTTCGCCCGCTCGAATTGGGTATCAATTATATTTTTACCAATCTGAATAAAGTACATACCTTGCTCAAATATATTTTTGTGAACCGATTAAATTAAAATATTAAGGAAAATTCACCAACATGTAACCGGGAAAGCAGGATTTTAATCTGAGAATTGCGTACATAAACGCACAGATATATATATATTTTTTTAATAATTATTTTGGGTCTTATTACATTGATAAATGCCCGTTGACAAGTTTTTAAATATATCTTCGTTATTTGGACGGCGATCAACTATATTTATTATATATGTAATGAGAATTATTAATAATAATTAGGGCAACATTACTAATAAAATCAAATAAAAAAAATTAATCAGCTTCACACTGTATCCCGCACACAGCAGGGTAGGCAGAGGGAACCTAGTGTTTTTAGACACTCCGTTCCCCACTTTCTGCCGAATTCTAGAGGCATTGCGTGTTGAGTGGCAGAACTCAACGCCGCGCTTACCCTCGACACCAGAGCGAAGAAATGGAAATATAAATTTAAGTAAATATTTCATCTCCTCGAGTGGGGATTGAACCCACAACCAGTCGGTTTTACAGTCACACTTTGTGCCGCTGCGCCACGACTGGCCTCAGTCGTGGCGCAGCGACATCAGGACATTACTAATAATTCTCTGTAATATTGTCCTATATAGTAATATTGTTACTGATAATTTGAGGTCATTTTGGCGCAACGACTTAAACGTGTCACTATTAACGCCACTGTTGTGGGGTCGATTCCCACTCGGGGAAAGAATGATTATATATTTTCATTTCCTCGCTATGGTGTCAAGCCAGAACGTGATGTTAAGTTTCTCCACTCAACACGCAATGCCCAGAATTTGGGCGGAAAATAGAGAACGAACGTGTTTTAATGGAAGTGAAGTGTCTTAACACTAATTTCTCAGGTTCCATCTGCTTATCCTGCTACATGCGGGATGCAGCGTCAATCTAAAAAAAATAGGAGAAAGCACTCTTTCTCTATATATTTCTTAAAATTAAAATTAAAAAAATTAGCTTCACGCTATATCCCGCACACAGCAGGGTAGGCAGAGGGAACCTAGTGTAAGACACTCCGTTCCCCACTTTCTGCCGAATTTTGGAGGCATTGCGTGTTGAGTGGCAGAGCTCAACGCCGCGCTTTGCCTCGACACCATATCTTTCTTCTTTTATATAAAACACTATTGAATGGAGAAACAAAATAAAGTGCATAGCATAATTGATACATCTCATAGCGGAAGGCGTTGGTGTGAAGGCGCGTCACATCCTACGGAAGCGAGCGCACCGGACGCGGCAGACGTGCACCTACCCTCGCGCTCCAGATACACTATCCACAGAGAGCCATCGAGGATCGAGCTAAGTAAATATCTAACACGCAAATACGATAATAATGTATCCCGTCACCTAACATTGGATTAACGTCCAATCGATACATTTTGTGTGGAAGTTGCAAATTCTTATGATGATAGAAAAGCTTGGTCTCCGCATTTTCATCCATACATGTTTAAAGTAAAATTAAGTCAAATGATGAGGCAGGAACAGTTTATTTTACTTATTATTAGTCACTGTGATATGATTTTGATTTGATTTGATGATTAATTAGTATGTTTAAAAAGAGAAAATAGCCTTGATCCTACTTGGTGCAATAGATTCCCACTCAAAGGAATGAGTCGAGTATTTTTATTATACATGACAAAGTGCGATGCTAAGTTCTGCAACTCAAGATGCATTTCTTCAATCATTCGGCGGAAAATGGGAAATGGAGTGTCTTAACACTAGGCTACCTATACATACTCTCTTACAAGCGGGATACAGCGTGAACCTAAAAAAGTCAAGTCTATTTCTACATTACTGGTTTTTACATTTAACTTAAGTACTGTCAATGTCTCGTTCCTTATTCCACGTCTAGTAATAAGCCTGGACAACTGCCAACAATTCTACCGTTTGCATGAAAGTAAATTTTATGTCCGCATAATTTTTGGCGCATTGATTCTGGTCGGTGCCAGTGTCAACGCTGTATTTAACAATCGAGTTCATTTTATTTAGTTTTATTCGGTTTCAGGTTTTCGAATGTTATATTTTTTATTATACGTACATTGTTTTAGATGATTTGAATTAGTTTTTAATGGTTAATAGAGTAAAATAAAATGATCTGGTAGCCGGTAGGTAATTTGTCGCTGATTAAAAAATAAATAATAAAAAATAATATATTTTATAAAAAAAATACATTACATTACAAAAGTTTGTATACATTTACTATCTAATGTAAAAAATATCTAAAATTATCTCTATACTCAAATTTATAATAAAAACTTCTTTCGTTGTTACGAAATGTTTTTGTTTAATCAGTCAATATATGAAAGAAAATAAAAAAAAAAATTAAAAAAATCAATCTTTTATATTACATGTTACTATTTTTACATCTTTAATAACAGTACATAAGAAATTATGAATTAATTCTAAGTACATAATTATATTAATAATCATCTGTTCCCAAAGCACTCTGTAGTACTCAGCTCGTCTAATACCCGGTCAAGTTAGCGATTTATTATCGACTTACTTGAGAGCTGATACGTTCCCGGATGCGATAGTTTATTGTGTTCCCAGCTGTTTACCGCTTCACTAGTTACTGCACTTGCGATCGCGTTGCCGTTGTGTATATGTTGTTGTTGGTGTTTACTTTTATTCACTTTATTCCTACATTTCATTTAAATTTGTGTTTTTCTCATTAGATCCGTTCCCAAAGTATCTTTTATGAACATAAGTATATAAGGACAGTCAGGATATTCCAAGTTTTTTTTATATACCTACTTACCCTTATAATTAGATGCCAGTCGGTTTCGATTCCCATTAGGGAAAAAAAAATATTTGATATTTTCGTTTATTCGCTCTGGTGTCAAGGCAAATGGCAGCGTTGATTTCTATCAGTTAACATGCGATGCCTCTAAAATCCGGCGGAAAATGCGTCTAAACACTCGTTTATCCTCTGCCTAAAAAAAAATCTTGGAATTCTTTAAAATTGTAAACAGATTTTTTATACTTTTTAACATTATTTAAGTATTATTCTACACTTAGGAAAGAAAAATACTTATTTAAACAAGGTATAAAAATTTAAGCGTAGCGAGACTCGAATCCGCGCCTCCTGGAAACCGACTAGGTGCTCTGACCACTAAGCCATACGTTCACATCAAGCTGCATCGAAATTTTTATTCTTGTTACAACTTACTTATGTTTTGTAAATAATATTTTTTATAGTGTTTCATATTTCACCCTAATGTAAACGAAAAATTTAACTACTCGTACCATGCTTTCAGATTTTTTTTCAAATAAAACTACATTTATATTTCGTTGGAAGCAAATCGCTTTGTACCTCGCATAGAGAAATGGCTGTCTCACGTTCCATTATGGAAAATAAATACAGCGTAAAGCTAAAATTATTTCAACTCCTAAATTAAGGTAGCTTTCGTGAATCGGCTACTTTTAGGCGTTCCCTTTGAACAATAGTCACAAGCTCAATGATATCGATATATTAAAATTTAATTACGTGAGTTATTTGCACAGGATTTTGATTGGAACTTAATCATTCATAGTGTGGTTGTGGCATATTTGACGTTCAATTGGTTGAAAATCGTTCAATATAAATAATATTTGCTTGTTAAATCTAATAATGGTAGAGGCCAGTGGTGGCCAGTGTGAGTGTTAATGCTAGAGGTTATGGGTTCAATATTTTTGGCATTGATTCCAAAACTCGAAACACAATGCCTCCATAATTTGGTGGAAAATGGGGAACGCAAGTGTCTCCATGGGAACGGAGTGCTTACCGCTAGGTTCCCACTTTTACTCTGTCTACCTATGTCCGGAACACAGTGTGAACCTAAAAAAATAAAGTAATATTTTTTTTTTACCTGCATATAAGCCATAGTCAGATTTTAGTATTGTTGACAAAGCTCCACTGAAAGTCTTAAGCTTTTAAGCCTAAAAGTTAGAGCTTTGTTATACGTAATGAGATATTTCGCTTCTGACGAACGCAAACTTTATTTAACTAACTATTACAAAAAACCAATTGTCACAAAGCAATAGTAAAGTATCTATAGGTCTAATATGGTTCATATTTATTTATAACTTTTTATGTCTTATTGTCGTTTACTTCTTTATGAGGCCAGTCGTGGCGCAGTGGTACAAAGTGCGACTGTAAAATCGACTGGTTGTGGGTTCGATCCCCACTCGAGGAGATGAATATTTACTTAAATTTATATTTTCATTTCTTCGCTCTGGTGTCGAGGCTATGCGCGGCGTTGAGTTCTGCCACTCAATACGCAATGCCCCCAAAATTCGGCAGAAAGTGGGGAACGGAGTGTCTTAACACTAGGTTTCCTCTGCCCACCCTGCTGTGTGCGGGATATAGCGTGAAGCTAATTAATTTTGATTATTTTTTTCTTTATGATTACATAGTTTTTATATATTTTAGTTATAATATATAAATTTAAGTAAATATTTCATCTCCTCGAGTGGGGATCGAACCCACAACCAGTCACACTTCGTGCCGCTGCTTGGAATTGGAATTGCTTGCAATATTTTTCCTAAATATATTATATTTAGACACATAAAAACGGTAATAACACAAAATAAATCTTAAACATTAAACGTTTGACAAGCCATCTGTAAGAGCAATCCGTTACTAACACGATTATCTCATTAAATTTTATACATATAGAATTTACAACACAAAAAACCGTCCACAATTTATTCCGGGCCGGTCAGGGCATCACTTATCGGCGTCATCAATCAGCGAGCCACGATCGGATCAACTGACGGACGCCCCGGCCCCTTCTCAACCCTATGTGGGGGCGAAAGAGGCCCCCATGTGGGGGCGAAAGAGCCAAGCAGTAGACTATATAGCATATGCATGAAAGTTTCAAATTAATTAGAACTCAGAGACAGTAAGGTTGAAGACTCCACTTTAATCTACTAGGAGCTTTTTAAACAGCTTTTTTACATCGAGATTGTATCGTCCCTGTAAGAGGGACTGAGAATTAATTAACAAGTAGTAAGTATCTGTTAAGTTTTTTCAATAATGTAGTATGAGGCCAGTCGTGGCGCAAGCATGTAATTGTAAGCGTGACAGGTTGTGGGTTCGATTTCCACTCTAGGAAATTAAATATTTAGTATTATCTGGTCACAAGCGCAGCATTAAGTTCCACCCGAAACACGCTATGCCTCCAAAATTTAGCGGATACCTATACCTAGATGAGGGATATAGCATAAAGGAAAAAATATATAATACGAGTATACTACGCTGCTTTAAAACTTGTCCTAATACTTATCTAAGATTGTACATAAAAATATACAAGTTAAGCCCTCACCAAAAGATATATTGGCGCAAAAAAGCTCGAAACGTCATCGGCATAATATTGACAAAGCATATATTTCCCGGTGGGCGGCCCCTGATGTTGGCTGTGACATCAGCCCCGATGGTCCACGCGAATGTTCTGAAATATTATGTGCGTTACCAAATTTATGTCGTTTAGATAGGGTTCAAATCAATTTTATGTGAAACAATCCTCCGTTATACGTCCGAGGCTCGCGCTGACGCGGGTATGTTTGAGCTCTCTGAATTGATTTACCCTAATCCGTAAATGTCACACTTTTACGTATCTCGGTGTAGGCTGATAAAGGTGGCGACAACTAGTGATGTAATAAATTTGTGTCACGTTACGGTATCTGTATAGAGTTTACGGATTACCATCGATTTTGTAGCGTTTAGCATGTTTTTTTTAGTATTTGACTATTTTTTTACAGCTTTACGCTTTGTCTCGCACACAACAGGATAGGCAGAGAAAACAGTGTTAAGACACGTTCCCTACTTTTTGCGGATTTTTTCGAGGTATTGCGTGTTAACGTTGCGTGTAGCGAAACTTAACGCTGACCTAGGTGTCAGAGCGAAAAAATGATAATGTTAACATTCTTTCGCACCAACCCACAATCGTAGCGTTACAGTCAAACCCTTGCTCTCCTCTGCCACGACGTAGTACCTATTTTTTTAGATATTTTCTACAAAATATATGAAAAAAATAATTACTGTAGAATTTAACAACAGAGAACATTTTACTTTTTATTATTAGAAAGTGCTAACTACTACTACTACTATAGTAGAAAGAAAATATTCCTCTTTTACGTATTTTGTTTTACGATTGTTCTTCATAAAATTGCTTTTGTCAAGGAAAGATAGAAAGCAAATCGGGCGAATATAACGCAGCTCAAATTTATGTCGGCGAGTCGGCCAAAGAGATGGAAAAATACAGCCGATATAAGAAAAGGAGCTACGCCGTCTGCATATTCTTTCACGGTTTTAGTAACCTGTTCTAGCTTAAAAATGTTGAAATAGTACATATTAAAGCTTTTAATGTGTGTAATTTTTTTTTATTGCAGTTAAATCTGCAAATTTTATCTCATGTTAATAAAATTACAACCAAATACGTATTTTCGTTATATAATATACTCTTATTAAACTAAACACTATACTAAATTAGAACTTAATTGCCGTTTAAACTCCAGTACTCTATGACCCCAGTTTTGTAAACGACACTTTATTATCTTAATGAACGCAAAATAGTTTTAGATGAAATTTTTCATTTCATATAAAAGATTTTGTTATATTTTTTGAATAGAGTTAATCTTTATATATTATATTCTATTATTGATAGTTGGTGTATATCATCACATTTTGTATATCTCGCATAGAGGAGGAGGGGAAACTTAGTGTTAAGACACTCCGTATCTCACTTTCTGCCTTGAGTTTGCGTGTTGGGTGGCAGAACTGAATGTCAAGCTTTATCCTGTTACCTGAATCAGGAAATGAACACAAACGTACAAATTACACACAATTATTTTCTTACTTTATACAGATAAAAGCAGTCAGAGATTGATTGGTGATGGTTAGTGGTAAAAATTCTCTAATACGTATATGGTAATATGGCTGTGTTGTATCCCACATAACGCAGTAGGCAGAATCCGCGTCCAGATCACTCTCATAATCTCAACATTATGTGTCTATTGGCGGAACTCAATTGAAACAACACCATTCTTTGTTGTACGACCAGGGGAAGAAAACGAAAATTACGTTTTGAATCTATTCCAACTGCGCCACGACATCCTCTTCTATGTAATAAGAATCTCTTTGTAAATATACAAAACAATTATCAATTCCACAAGTAAATATTTATATCGATATATACAAAACGGATGATTATTTCCCACCCATTTATTATACGCGTTGTGAATGACACAACGACAATGTATTTCAAAGAAAGTATCTGTAATTGCCATCATAGTCGAGGTCAGGTGGCTATTTGTTGGATTTCAAAAGGTTCCGCCCTTCATTCGCTTGCTCCTTGATTTTCCATCTTAGAACAAAGAAGTGGGTCTTAAATGAGGCTCCCGAGATGACTCCTTTGTCTTAACTGATGTTAGATATAAGTATACATTATGAGTGTCGTTGTAGATCAAAGATTTGTAAATGATTTGTTTAAAAATATATTAAATTATTACAGTAAGGCTGACTAGGAGCAGCAGCGTACGACTGGTAAAGCAACGGTAGCGTGTTCGATCCTCACTGTTGTAAAATTGTTTTCATCTCTTCGCTATGGTGACAAAATAATGGATGTTAAGTTTCGCTACATGACACAAAAAAAATTCTAAATTGGAGAACGGAGTGTCTTATCACTAGATCCCTAATAAACGCGGGATGCAACGCAATATTTATAGAAATTAATTTAATAAAGAAATTTTACTCAAAGCTGACGTATAAGATCAAATAAATGTGTATACATTTTCAGATATCCGTAAACCAATAAAAAGTATATATAAAAACCTACAAAATTCAAATCTATTTATAATGGTTAAATGGAATTTCCTAACTCAAAGTAATTTAATGAGACCTCTTTCGTATTTATTGTGCTCTTTTTGTTAATTAGCACGATAAACATCAAAAAAGGTAATGTAAGGTATATTTTTATTTGATCAACGAATTAATAAAAGTATATATTTAACAACTATTTGAAAAAAAATATATATATATATATATATTAGAATAGAGAAAGAAAATTCACGGAAATGAAATAAATTCTATTTAACTTCTATTTGACTTTGTATTTTTTTTTTAATTTTTGATAACGTATTATTAAAGCAAATATTTTCAAATGGTTTGTGTTCACATTTCAGTTTTTATGTATAATTATTTTATTTACGTTCACAGAAATCGATGACGCACAGTCAGTTTCAAATAGTAATTATAAACGGGTGCTTGGCACCAATACTAATAACTGCTTTCTATTCATATTTTTTTATAACTTTTAATTCCCTCGGCAATCAGTAATAGAACATCACAATTCACGGAAATGAAATAAATTCTATTTTACTTCTATTTGACTTTGTATTTTTTTTTAAATTTTTGATAACGTATTATTAAAGCAAATATTTTCAAATGGTTTGTGTTCACATTTCAGTTTTTATTTATAATTATTTTATTTACGTTCACAGAAATCGATGACGCACAGTCAGTTTCAAATAGTAATTATAAACGGGTGCTTGGCACCAATACTAATAACTGCTTTCTATTCATATTTTTTTATAACTTTTAATTCCCTCGGCAATCAGTAATAGAACATCACAATTCTTATAATATAACGATAATCATCCTGATTAAGAAATTATTTGGAATCATCAAAATCGAATAAAAATAAAATTAGTAAATCAGCTTCACGCTGTATCCTGCACACAGCAGTGTAGGCAGAGAGAATCGTCGAGAATTTTCACAATACAATAACATACATTATTAAAAATGTAATCTCAACATAAAGTAATAAAAAATATATTTTTTACAATCGTGCAGAACACAGTGCAACTACGTTAAGGTTAGCAAGTTAAGTTAAGTACAATACGTCCAAAGAAAAGGTAAACTTGTATAAAAGGTGGCCTAAATTGTGGTAAACATATATATCAATCAATCAATCAAAAATACTTTATTGCATAAAGATAATACAATAAAAATTTTAATTATAGTACATTGCAAAGGCGGCATCACTATAAGTGATCTCTTACAGGCAGGCTTTTATTTATATCAACTAATATTAAGAGAACATTATTGGCGGAGGACTGCATAAAAATAATTTGTCATTTATTATGTCATATATATACATATAACCATACATACATTATTCATACATAAATACATATATATATATATATATATATATATATATATATATATATATCTTATTATATAAAAATAAGTCGGGTTTTCCTTCCTGACGCTATAACTCCAGAACGCACGAACCGATTTCCACGATTTTGCATTCGTTGGAAAGGTCTCGGGCTCTGTAAGGTTTGTAGTAAAGAAAATTAAGGAAAAATTCAAAAGAAAAGCAAAAAAATAGGAAAAATAATTTTCATCACATACAGCGCCATCTCTGATACAACGGCGCCAGTACGTGGTGTGTGAGTATCCCTCACGAAAATATGTACGTTTAATTTTAATTAGATGGCGCCAGTGCGTGATAAATTTTTTGACAGCTATTCATTGTACTCTGCTCAGTTAATTTCATGTGACATTCTTTCAAACGCATACATTAAACCGTTATTGTGTTCACTATGAAATTGCGAGAATCCAAAATGCCGAGAGCACGACGTGAGAGCATCGGCCGCCGCACAAGACATGCAAGCCAGCAACAAGTGTATTCACAGAACTTAAGCGAAGAAAGACAAAATATAATAAGAGAAAATGCCCGATTGAGACAACACGTGAGCACACGAAAATCATTGGCATCATACAATCGCTTGCAATATGATCCCACTACGAACTACAGTGATGATGACAATTTAGATATTGGACCAATGACAACTATATGCCGATATTGCAATGTGTTAAAGTTCAAAAGAGAAACGGCAGGATTGTGCTGCGCAAGTGGAAAAGTCAAACTGGATCCATGACTTACACAACTACAGCCACTGAAAACATTGTTCGATGGAACTGATCTAGATTCCAACCATTTTCTTCAACACATCCTTGAATGCAATAACTGCTTTCGCATGACTTCCTTTGGAGCTAATATCATTCGAGACGGAGCCTCATGCCGACTTGCAAGGTAAAAGATACAACACACACAACCAATCACTCATACCAATCAATCCTACCAACACAATTATTTGCAACACATAACAACTACTCATACACCACACACCTTACACTACACCACCTCATGATCAGAAGTCACACCGTATTCTTCAAAAATAAATTAATCTAATTAATAATCTTAATTGTTTGCCATCACAGATACAAAGACAAATACATCATTTGCATGGTTCAATTTCTGCAAATATATTTCATTTCGTCGATGGTGGATCAGCTGAATGTGCGGTGCACTATACAGGGAACACAACAGTTAAAGAGACGAATTATTGGATAGTTGCAAGCATTTTTCACGCTAATAACGCTGTTGTTAATATGTTTAAACCAGCATTGGAACGAATGCCATCGGATACGCACAAATTTGTCATAAAAGCGGATCGTAGCCCAACAGGTGCGATGATTCAATGCACGCATCGTTGATGATATTGCTGCAATTATCGTTGGCGATCCAACTACATCGCGAGACATTATCGTTCAGCGAAGAAGCAATATCATGCATCGTGTAAACGAGACACATCGTTTGTACGATGCGTTACAATATCCAATAATTTATTGGCAAGGGCAAGACTGATACGATATCACGTTGAAGATGGTCGATCTAATTACAGGTACAATATTCACATACTAATTATTGGTATTGTTGCTATTATTGGTTCCCATTAACAATCCATTTAATTTTGCATTTTCAGGCGTATCAACGAACATAAATCTAAGCGCAATGAATTACTATGCGTATCGTATGATGATTCTTTCACATGAGGAGAATGTCATTCTGAAGTGCCGTCGGCTATTCCAGCAATTCGCTGTCGATATGTATGTGAAAGTCGAGACCGAACGTTTAGCGTTCATCCGATTTAATCAGGAGCTACGATCTGAAGACTAGAACACTTGCGTGATGCTATTTATTCAGACGGTATTGTTCAGAATATTGGACGCCTGACGATTCTCCCATCATCTTATATCGGAAGCTCACGCCACATGCACGAATACGCTCAGGACGCTATGGCGTACGTGCGAAATTATGGAATCCCGGATTTATTTATTACGTTTACATGTAATCCGAAATGGATGGAAATTGAACGTTAGTTGGACCCGGGCCAAAAATCGCTAGATCGCCATGACATAATCACCAGAGTGTTTCAGCAAAAACTCAAAGTTATGATGGATGTACTTACTAAGTATCGAGTTTTTGGTGACACACGTTGTTATATGTACTCGGTGGAATGGCAGAAGCGTGGACTACCGCATTCTCATATCCTAATTTGGTTGCTGAACAAATCACATTCAAATGAAGTGGATGACATCATATCAGCTGAAATTCCAGATGCAGATCCAGATTCTTGCAGATGAATTGAATGCTTGCCTGAAGCCATCACCTTTGTGGAATAACATAAAAACACTATCCCTAACCACTAATATGAGAGTTCAACTTCAAAATGATCAAAGTGCTGCACAATTTTCCAAACATTCGTGAGAATTATCACAATTATGCTTGGTTAAGCCAACAACCAATTCCTCGGCGCAAAGAATAATGATGTACACGCACTGAATTTCACCATTCAATCAAAAATCAAGATTTGGTGACATACAAATCTGTTGATTCCATAACAAATCCCGATGATATAGTAAATTATCCGACGGAGTTTTTGAACTCTCTGGAGTTACCAGGATTTCCACCACATAACTTGACACTCAAAGTTATTATTATATTGCGTAATTTGAATCCACCGCGACTTTGCAACGGTAATCCACTTGCGGTGAAAATACTTATGCCGAATTTGATTGAGGCAACCATTATTAACGGAAAGTACGCAGGAAAATGTATGAATTCCTCAAATACCAATGATTCCGACTGATCTTCCGTTTGACTTCAAAGGATTGCAATTTCTGGTTCGCCTTGCGTTCGCAATGACAATTAACAGGTCACAAGGCCAAACGCTTAGTGTTTGCGGGATGAATTTAGAAAAACATTGTTTTTCACATGGGCAGCTATGCGTTGCGTGTTCACGAGTTGGGAAACCATCCGCTTTACTGTGTTAACGTCAGACCAAAAAACAAAAAATGTGGTTTACCAAAGAGCACTTCAATGAAACGGATGATTTGCGGACACGTATAACGCTTCGATTCAGTTTTTACTTTGGATCCACTTTCATTTTTTACTTAGAGAAGTTCAACTAAATTACACTTCATTTTTGTAATCGAAATAAATTCATTACTGTTGTGACATAAAATAGAACTTTTCGTTTGCAGATATAAACTAAAAAAATATATATTATTTGGTTTATATCTTTTAATCCCCAAACGAAATGTTACAAAAAACGAAGCCATCTGGTGGCGAAACGGAGTTCGCCGGGTTTGCTAGTATATATATATATATATATACGTGACGGGACGTGGAGCGAAAAGTAACCGCTGTGTGTCTCATAAAAATCTCAATGTCATACAGCGGACAACGGAGATAGCAATGTGTGGTATTTTCTTACGTGATAGAATGATGACATCCGTAGGAGAACAAAAATAACCGACATTATTTTAAGAATTGCTTAGCTGAAGTAGCAGTGGGCGGGACACGTAGCAAGGAGAACCGATGGCCGTTGGAGTGGAAAGTTTTTCAAGTGCCAGCTACGAGCTGAACGACGCACAGTGAATAAGCCGCCTACGTGGATCGACATCTGGTAGAGATCGCGCGAAAATGTTGGATGCAGGCAGCGCAGGACCGATCGACGCGGCATTCCTTGGGGGCGGCATATGTCTAGCCGTGGGCATGTGAAATTCTGAAATTATAATCTGAAGTAAAGTAAAAATTAAAAGTGACAACTTCACAACAAAATTGTAATATATTTTTTATTTCACAAATATTCAAACAGATACAACAAAAAGATAACAAATATCCAAATTATATATAAGTTAAGTCATGCCAGTCGTGGCGCAGCGGCACGAAGTGTGACTGTAAAATCGACTGGTCCCTAACCACGTTATTTCCCCTCTCGAGGACATAAAATATTTATTTAAATTTATATTTTCATTTCTTCGATCTGGTATCGAGGCAAAGCGCGGCGTTGAGTCCGCCACTCAACACCCAATGCCTCCAGGCATCTCGGTGGAATGTGGGGGGAATGGAGTGCCTTAAGACTAGGTTCCCTCTGCCTATCCTGCTGTGTGCGTGATTCAGCGTGAAGCTGATATTTGATTAGATTTTTAATAATTGCGACAAGTAGTGGGTGAAATCCCCAAAAAAGAAATGAAATATTTAATATTTTCATTGAGGCCAATTGTGGCATTGTGGTCTGCCACTCAACAAGCAGTGCTTCCAGAATTCAGCTAAAAATGGGGAATAGAGTGTATTAACACTAGGTACCGTCTACCCTGCTGAGTGTGGGATACAGGGTGACGCTAAAGAAATATCTAAATTTTAAAAATCATTACTTTTTCCTTTAAAATAATTCATGTTAAATGACATAGAAGCTGCTGTAATAAAGCCAGTGATGAATCGTGTAAAAGTTCTGAATTTCCCTAAGTTCGAAGAAGTCCTGGCCGCAATGTGCGGAAAAGCGCACCAGAGTATTTCACTATATAAAACTTTTAAATTTTTGAATTATTGACCTTTTTACTTGTTTTTTTTTTATTTTACGCTGTATCCCGCATATAATAGGGTAGGCAGAGAGACACTGGAAATCTAGTGTTAAGATGAGGAATAACGTATTGAAAGGAGCTACTCAATGTTGCGATTTTATTAAATATTTCATTGCCCAGAGTGGGAATCTTAAAGCACAATACTACAGTCACACACCACGTGTTTTTAAAACGTATTAGCAACGAAAACGGATAGGATAATAAAAAAAAACTTATTAGAAGCAAAATCTTGTTCCTTACTACATTTGCAAGCATTTCTATTATATGTAAATATTTTTTTACAAATAGTCTACCTATATTTTAATAGAAATACATTTGGTTTTATTTACTTTGTTTTATTAATTTAATTTTTTTCAAAGTTCCAGTCAAACCATATCTCTAACGTTGTGTGTTAGGCTTCATAATATTGTATTAAAACACTAGGAAGTTGGTAGGAAGTTAAATTCGAACCTATTATCACCGTGCAGTTAGCCTAACCTCACCTCTGTCAAAATAGCATAATTTTAAAGTAAAAAAATCAATGAATTACAACATGTGAAATAAAATTAAACAATATAATAGCTTTCAAATAATATCTTTTGTCAATGTCGTTTATAATATACCTATATGGGTACCTACGTAAGGGATAAGGCCCGTGGGTAGAGGATTTCAAAGGATCCTCACGGTTAGCCGTATACAAATGTTTGTCAATCTTTGTTCGATACATAACCCTCATGAGCCGTGTTTGTAAATGCGGGACATATTTTATATATATATATCCATGTTTAAATTATTTTGAACTTTTTTATAATTGTTATGGTTGGAGATGCTTATTTAGAAGAAAATGTATAAAAAATTGAACGTAGAAGCCGCACCTCCTGGTCGGTTTTCAAGAGGCGCGGGTTTGATTCCCGCTACGTTTAAATTTTTATACGCCTCCTAAGTGAGTATGTTTCTTTACTAGTTTGTAATAACACTTTTAAAATGTTAAAAATGGTTGGAGATGCCTAAAGGGTAAAAAACGGAACCCTGTTAATAAGACTCCGCTGTCTGTTTATCTGTCAAAAGGCTGTATCTCATCGTAATCAATCGTAATATTTAGTTTTAGACTGTTAAAATATTCACATTTCAGATAATGTATTTCTGTTGTTGCTATAACAATAAATACAAAAAAAATTAATAAAATAAATATTTTTCATATTTTTAAACCTTAAATGATTTTACAGGAAAACTTTCTAGGGTTAGAACTCTACATTCTCCACTTTCCGCTCAATTTTTGTGATATTGCGTTTTGAGTGGCGAAATATCGCTTTTCATTTTTTTTAAGATAATAATTAATTTCTTCTAGTGGAAATTGAATCCACGACCTATTCTGTATTCCTGCACCACGAAGGCCTTATTTACGACTTTCTATCTACATCTTTTTTTAACTTTGATATGATATGGTAAACTTCTATTAATTTGTATTACCTATATCTATATCAATTATAAATTAATAATTTCTAAAATAACAATATTATATATAACTAGCAAACCCGGCGAACTCCGTTTCGCCACCAGATGGCTTCGTTTTTTGTAACATTTCGTTTGGGGATTAAAAGATATAAACCAAATAATATATATTTTTTTAGTTTATATCTGCAAACGAAAAGTTCTATTTTATGTCACAACAGTAATGAATTTATTTCGATTACAAAAATGAAGTGTAATTTAGTTGAACTTCTCTAAGTAAAAAATGAAAGTGGATCCAAAGTAAAAACTGAATCGAAGCGTTATACGTGTCCGCAAATCATCCGTTTCATTGAAGTGCTCTTTGGTAAACCACATTTTTTGTTTTTTGGTCTGACGTTAACACAGTAAAGCGGATGGTTTCCCAACTCGTGAACACGCAACGCATAGCTGCCCATGTGAAAAACAATGTTTTTCTAAATTCATCCCGCAAACACTAAGCGTTTGGCCTTGTGACCTGTTAATTGTCATTGCGAACGCAAGGCGAACCAGAAATTGCAATCCTTTGAAGTCAAACGGAAGATCAGTCGGAATCATTGGTATTTGAGGAATTCATACATTTTCCTGCGTACTTTCCGTTAATAATGGTTGCCTCAATCAAATTCGGCATAAGTATTTTCACCGCAAGTGGATTACCGTTGCAAAGTCGCGGTGGATTCAAATTACGCAATATAATAATAACTTTGAGTGTCAAGTTATGTGGTGGAAATCCTGGTAACTCCAGAGAGTTCAAAAACTCCGTCGGATAATTTACTATATCATCGGGATTTGTTATGGAATCAACAGATTTGTATGTCACCAAATCTTGATTTTTGATTGAATGGTGAAATTCAGTGCGTGTACATCATTATTCTTTGCGCCGAGGAATTGGTTGTTGGCTTAACCAAGCATAATTGTGATAATTCTCACGAATGTTTGGAAAATTGTGCAGCACTTTGATCATTTTGAAGTTGAACTCTCATATTAGTGGTTAGGGATAGTGTTTTTATGTTATTCCACAAAGGTGATGGCTTCAGGCAAGCATTCAATTCATCTGCAAGAATCTGGATCTGCATCTGGAATTTCAGCTGATATGATGTCATCCACTTCATTTGAATGTGATTTGTTCAGCAACCAAATTAGGATATGAGAATGCGGTAGTCCACGCTTCTGCCATTCCACCGAGTACATATAACAACGTGTGTCACCAAAAACTCGATACTTAGTAAGTACATCCATCATAACTTTGAGTTTTTGCTGAAACACTCTGGTGATTATGTCATGGCGATCTAGCGATTTTTGGCCCGGGTCCAACTAACGTTCAATTTCCATCCATTTCGGATTACATGTAAACGTAATAAATAAATCCGGGATTCCATAATTTCGCACGTACGCCATAGCGTCCTGAGCGTATTCGTGCATGTGGCGTGAGCTTCCGATATAAGATGATGGGAGAATCGTCAGGCGTCCAATATTCTGAACAATACCGTCTGAATAAATAGCATCACGCAAGTGTTCTAGTCTTCAGATCGTAGCTCCTGATTAAATCGGATGAACGCTAAACGTTCGGTCTCGACTTTCACATACATATCGACAGCGAATTGCTGGAATAGCCGACGGCACTTCAGAATGACATTCTCCTCATGTGAAAGAATCATCATACGATACGCATAGTAATTCATTGCGCTTAGATTTATGTTCGTTGATACGCCTGAAAATGCAAAATTAAATGGATTGTTAATGGGAACCAATAATAGCAACAATACCAATAATTAGTATGTGAATATTGTACCTGTAATTAGATCGACCATCTTCAACGTGATATCGTATCAGTCTTGCCCTTGCCAATAAATTATTGGATATTGTAACGCATCGTACAAACGATGTGTCTCGTTTACACGATGCATGATATTGCTTCTTCGCTGAACGATAATGTCTCGCGATGTAGTTGGATCGCCAACGATAATTGCAGCAATATCATCAACGATGCGTGCATTGAATCATCGCACCTGTTGGGCTACGATCCGCTTTTATGACAAATTTGTGCGTATCCGATGGCATTCGTTCCAATGCTGGTTTAAACATATTAACAACAGCGTTATTAGCGTGAAAAATGCTTGCAACTATCCAATAATTCGTCTCTTTAACTGTTGTGTTCCCTGTATAGTGCACCGCACATTCAGCTGATCCACCATCGACGAAATGAAATATATTTGCAGAAATTGAACCATGCAAATGATGTATTTGTCTTTGTATCTGTGATGGCAAACAATTAAGATTATTAATTAGATTAATTTATTTTTGAAGAATACGGTGTGACTTCTGATCATGAGGTGGTGTAGTGTAAGGTGTGTGGTGTATGAGTAGTTGTTATGTGTTGCAAATAATTGTGTTGGTAGGATTGATTGGTATGAGTGATTGGTTGTGTGTGTTGTATCTTTTACCTTGCAAGTCGGCATGAGGCTCCGTCTCGAATGATATTAGCTCCAAAGGAAGTCATGCGAAAGCAGTTATTGCATTCAAGGATGTGTTGAAGAAAATGGTTGGAATCTAGATCAGTTCCATCGAACAATGTTTTCAGTGGCTGTAGTTGTGTAAGTCATGGATCCAGTTTGACTTTTCCACTTGCGCAGCACAATCCTGCCGTTTCTCTTTTGAACTTTAACACATTGCAATATCGGCATATAGTTGTCATTGGTCCAATATCTAAATTGTCATCATCACTGTAGTTCGTAGTGGGATCATATTGCAAGCGATTGTATGATGCCAATGATTTTCGTGTGCTCACGTGTTGTCTCAATCGGGCATTTTCTCTTATTATATTTTGTCTTTCTTCGCTTAAGTTCTGTGAATACACTTGTTGCTGGCTTGCATGTCTTGTGCGGCGGCCGATGCTCTCACGTCGTGCTCTCGGCATTTTGGATTCTCGCAATTTCATAGTGAACACAATAACGGTTTAATGTATGCGTTTGAAAGAATGTCACATGAAATTAACTGAGCAGAGTACAATGAATAGCTGTCAAAAAATTTATCACGCACTGGCGCCATCTAATTAAAATTAAACGTACATATTTTCGTGAGGGATACTCACACACCACGTACTGGCGCCGTTGTATCAGAGATGGCGCTGTATGTGATGAAAATTATTTTTCCTATTTTTTTGCTTTTCTTTTGAATTTTTCCTTAATTTTCTTTACTACAAACCTTACAGAGCCCGAGACCTTTCCAACGAATGCAAAATCGTGGAAATCGGTTCGTGCGTTCTGGAGTTATAGCGTCAGGAAGGAAAACCCGACTTATTTTTATATAATAAGATTTATTTTATTTTGTGTAAAATATCAGATAGACCAGTACACTGCGGTGGTTAGTGCAGGCGTCTCGATATTCGCAAAACATAATATGGAAATTGAAGTTGCCCCGCAGGAATTGAAATTGTCCGTAGAACTATGTAATCAGCTTCTAGAGCGTGAAGAAAGTAAGCGCCGATAAAAATGAAAATGCTTTCAAAATTTCAAATAGAATTTTCTTTTGTAAAACTGTTATATTTATAAATAGGTAATTAACGTTTTGTTTAAAAAAAATCAAATTAAACTAATTGTTACATGCAATTTCTGTTGTGGGAATTAAAATAATTTCGTCACTCAGTAACGGATGATTTTAAAATTTATACATTTTTCTTATTATCTTTTTAATCAGAGAGGAAATGATTAGTCAGTCAGTAAGTACAGTACAGTCGTTGCTATTCTATATTTATTGTTTATAAATAATATGGCTCCGTCTCTTCTTTAACAAAAATATTTACTAAAACATATACGGGGTATCGACGTTGTCTATAGGTAGAGGACCTTAGAACCTATACATTACATCCCCATATATATTAGCCAATTTTCAGTAGTTTGGCAGATATTTGAGAACATGTAATCTTTTAAAAAGATATAGGAAGATTCTTGGGGAAAATTGCAAAAAGATTTTATTTTGACATTTATTTACAAGTGGAGAGCGCAGTGTCTTAACACAAGACTCCCTTTGCGTACCACACAACATGCTGTATACAGCATTAAGTTAAAAAATATATTTATAAGCATGTTGCTTTTTATCACATTTGTTCAACTATAGATATTCCGAATCAATTGAACTATTGAACTTAAAATGTCCTGCTATCGATACATAGGAGTATAGTATGGGGTAGCCTATGAAGCCAGTTTTAGGTCAGGTTTTCCTGTTTTTGCGTGTTATCGGCAGCTACGCCGGCGCGACTAACGACTATGTCGTTGTCGCTCGTTGAAATGTCACAATGATTTATCGTCTGAACGGAATAGTCATCGTCGATATTTATATACATTTTTTTAAGGGAGTATTTTACACTACTGGTTCCGTAGCAGACGGTGTGTGCGGAAAATTGGGTGAGCATTGTATATCATACGCTCGAAATCCTAATATAAATATGGCTGTGGTTGAAGAATTTGACTTGACTTGGTTACGTCTTGATTTACTAGAAATATAATCGGGGCCAGTCATGGCGCAGGGGCACTACTCGTTGAAATTAAGTTTTAAATATGTTCACTTCTTCGTTTTGGTGTCAGGGTAATGCGCGGCGTTGACATCCGCAACTCAAGATGCAATGCCTTCAGCATTCGGAGGAAAAAAAGGGAGCGGAATGTCTTAGGAATATGCTCCTTACGCTTATCCCACTACATGGGCGATACAACGTGGAGCTGAAAAAAAAAATATAATATACTATGAGAGAATAAGGTTACTGTTAAGAAATTATACAGAACGCTATCAAATTGTATAACATAGAGACGAAATAAGACAAAAACATTAACATCTCATACAGAATCGTATTTCAGAAAATCACATAATTTCTTGTAATTGTGCCTAATTGTAATTAAATATCTCATTTTATTGTACATAATTGACCATAAATTAGTATTATTCGTGCACTAAATACGGCTGGTTGACATATAACACCGACATTAGTCCCATAGCGTAGTCTAATGTAAGTTTAAACATAGTTGAATACATTATTGCCAAATAATGTACGAACGACCACATTATATTTTGTTAAACCTTCTATTATGTAGAGTTATTGAAGCTAATAACTATATAATGTGGTATGAAGTATGTCTGATTGTTTGTCGTGATTGATTGAAGAGATGAATGAACTAAATGTATTTTTTTTTGTAATTATATGAACTTTTGAATAAAACTATTTAACCGGATTAATTGCGTATTTTAGTATTTTACATTTTTGAAAACCCTTTGGGTAGACTGAGGTGGCATTCCTCTGTCATTTGAAATAATTATTATATCAAACTACCGCAAACGCTTTCTTAATTGCCTCGCATACTGTCCTGGATGCCTAAAATAAATGTTACCTAAAGTTTCCAATTGTTTTTTCTTTATTGAAATTGGAATGATTTTGTAGTTCAATAGCCTTGCAGATTATTCTAGGAATATATTTGTTTCCTTAGCAAGATTTGGGGTTTATCAAACCTGATGTAAGTTGAGTTTATCCGCAGTATGCTCACACACAGTCACATTCTATTTTGTATACCTTTATCTACGTCGGGTTTCCAAAATTGTATAATACTACTACAATACGCCATTAATTCGATTAAATAATTTAATTTAAAATGTGTATAAATTGTGAAAATGAAAGATGTTACGATGATACTTTTGGTTGTATTTTTTTAAATATCTGATTATTTAAATTAAAAAAATTAAATTAGCTTCACGCTTTCTCCCGCACACAGCAGGGTAGGCAGAGGGAACCTAGTGTAAGACACTCCGTTCCCCACTTTCTGCCGAATTTTGGAGGCATTGCGTGTTGAGTGGCAGAACTCAACGCCGCGCTTTGCCTCGACACCAGAGCGAAGAAATGGAAATATAAATTTAAGTAAATACTTCATCTCCTCGAGTGGGGATCGAACCCACAACCAGTCGGTTTTACAGTCACACTTTGTGCCACTGCGCCACGACTGGCCTCTTCTGATTATTTAAGAAACAAAAATCGTTTTTAAATAAGCTAAATTTTATTAAAAACTTTCAAGAGCTGACTAGCAAAAAAAAAACCAGTCATTTTTCCCAGAAGTAATTTTAAAAACTACAAACTACAATGATTATAAAATGATCTCTGAAATTTTCATAAGTGCAGCTCAATGAAAATATGTTACTCAAATCATGAAACAATAAAAAATTGTTTTCCTTATTATGAGAATTGACTGTATTTAAAATGGTATTTTTTTCACATATTAACAAAAGTGTTTGCATTTTTTCCACTCTACTATAATCAGACAATATTTATCGAGTACAAATATCTTGATATTGGAAAATAAATATAAAAAAAAATATTTAAATGTTTCTCGTAATAAGAATAAAATTTGAGTATGCTAAAATTTGAGTGCTCATGAAATTTTCAGACATAATTCTAAACTAATCCTAGTAGTTTTAAAAAAAATCACTTGTAATTTTTTTTATTGCTCTTGAAAGTTTTTGATAAAATTTAGCTTATTTAAAAACTATTTTTGTTTCCATGTTATTTTAAAGATTTATTAGCCAATAGTTTAAAAAAAATACATAAAATAAATACTAAAAACTATTGGGCTATATTGAGAAAAAAACAACGAGAGTAGACGTCGGGCTGTATTTTCCAGTTTTTTTAAGAACCCTATTTCTTTTTAAAAGATTACATATTCTCAAATATCTGCCAAACTACTGAAAATCGAGTAATATATATGGGAATATAAAGTATAGGTACTAAGGTAAGTTCTTTGATTTTCATGATTATTATACATTTTTAATTAAACTTTTTTAATTGGATTAGTCGCGTAGACTCGTAGATCTACCCGTGGCCACGGACTTCTGCAAAGTGCTCGAAACGTCGGGTTTCCAAAAATGTATAAAAATACAAAATATACGTGATTAATCCGGTTAAAATAGTTTCATTTAAAAAGGTACTAAGGTCCTCTATCAATAGACAATGTCGATACCCTGTATAAGTTACGTTTTGGAATTCCGTATCACAAAATGAGAAACGGATACCTTGTTACCTTATTTTGTTGTCTATTTGTCCGTCCGTTACGACCATTTATCTCGAGATCGATTTAGGCATCGATTCAGGTCTATAGTCTCTTAGTGCACAGTAAAAATCATGCTTCCAAGACTTAGACTTCCAATTATATAGGAAAAGCGAATTTCCATCAATACGATATTAAAAATGCATAATTTAATATAATTTATAATTAACTTTGTTAATTACGCGGAAACGCATGCAAGTATTCTTAAAAAATATATTTTTACTATATATCCAAGATACATAATGTTATAATATTAGAAATGTTTCATGGAAATATGAGGTTTAGCTTTTACTTCCTTTTCATATCGTAAACCTGTCCCTGACAGCCTGAGCAGTAAAATCAAGAACTATGTTATAAGAGGCAACATAAAATGATTTTATGACTTAATCAAAGAATAACTGCTTTTGTTTTAGAATATTCCATTAATTTGTAGGGAATTTGGCGTACGAGTAAGGCATAGAGTTTTTGAGGCTGTATAAAAAATATGTTATACAAGAGGAAAAAAGACAAAATAATATTTTATATTATTTCTTTGATTAATCGTTCAAGGTTATGGTATACTATAACAATAACGGAATCTTGAAATTAATTTGAGGCTAGTCTAATCTATCTACATATATAAAAGGACATGTACCTGACCGACTGAGGTAAGACGCACGCACAGCCGTAACAGCTGTGCGTAGAAACGTGAAATTTGGAGAGATATTTATTTTCATAACCTGGACATCCGTTAAGAAGGGATTTTGAAAAATTTTAAACCTAGAGGGATGAAATAGGGCTTGAAAGTTTGTATGGAAAAAAAATTAAATCTACAACGATTTTTATAAAATTTGAAATTCAGACTTAAAAATATTTTATTGAACACGTGTTTCATGTTTTTTTTAAATTTACCTCTTAAAGGTTTAAATAAGAGGTATAGGATATGGAAGAGGTAGAGAAATAAAGAAAATGTTTATAAAAAATTAAATTCAGACTGTTAAAAATATTTTATTAAACACATGATTCGTGGTTTTTTTAGAATTCACCCCTAAGAGTGCAAATAAGCGGGCGAAGCCGCGCGCGCCTTCTAGTATTTAATATTTTTATTTCTTCACTTTGGTATCGAGGCAAAGCTCGGTGTTGGGTTTCACCACTTAACATACAATACTTCTAGAAATAACCGGAAAGTGGAGACCGGAGTGTCTTAACACTAAGCTCCCACTACCTACTCAGTTACATACAGGATATAATGTGAAGCATTTTTTTATAACTAAAACGATATTGTAATGTAGGAGAATATTGCTTGCTCCAATTGCTTCTATTCAGTATTGGTAGTTTAAATTCAAAACAAAACTGCACTCTTGTTATCCTGGTTTGGTTCCACTTTTCCGCGCTAATCAATATGAAATAATTTCGCTTATTAAGGAACGGTGTGGTGCTTCCCTAGCCTCATGTCCATAAATAAAAGGCAGGCAATAGTGAAAATAAACAATATAAACAAGTGATAGAGGCCAACGTGGCAACGCGACGCTTGTGGGTTCGATACCCACTCGGGAGCATGACTTATTATTTACCTATTCTGGTACCGAGGCAAAAACGCGGCGTTGAGTTCCGCCACTAAAAACGCATGCCTGGTAAAATCGGCGAAAGGTGGGGACGGAGTGTTTTAACATTAGTTTCTCTATGTATACCCTACTACAGGCAGGAAAAAAAGGGATTGAAATATTTAAAAAATATCCATTTACAGGATATACCATGCACATTATCTGTATATATAACAACTTCTAATTGTAGTACTGTTCTGGTACCAAGGCAAAAGCGCGGCGTTGAGTTCCGCCACTCAAAATGCATGCCTGATAAAATCGGCGAAAGGTGGGGACGGAGTGTTTTAACACTAGTTTCTCTATGTATACTCTACTACAGGCAGGAAAAAAAGGGATTGAAATATTTAAAAAATATCTATTTACAGGATATACCATGCACATTATCTGTATATATAACAACTTCTAATTGTAGTACTGTTCTGGTACCAAGGCAAAAGCGCGGCGTTGAGTTCCGCCACTCAAAATGCATGCCTGATAAAATCGGCGAAAGTTGGGGACGGAGTGTTTTAACACTAGTTTCTCTATGCATACCATACTATATGCAGGAAAAAAAGGGATTGAAATATTAAAAAAAAATACTTATATACAGAAAATAGCATGCACATTACCTATATATATATATATAGAAACTACTAATATACCACTTGCCTATTAAGCATTTAAGTGGCAATTATGCTTATTTACGCAGAAGCGGAATATATTGGCGGGTAAGCAACAAATAATTTATGTATAATATGCTGGTATGTATGTACATATATATATAAAATTAAATAAAATATGAAGCCAGTCGTGGCGCAGCGGCACGAAGTGTGACTGTAAAACCGACTGGTTGTGGGTTCGATCCCCACTCGAGGAGATGAAATATTAACTTAAATTTATATTTCCTATGGTGTCGAGGCTAAGCACGGCGTTAAGTTCTGCCAATCAACACGCAATGCCTCCAGAATTCGGCAGAAAGTGGGGAACGGAGTGTCTTAACACTAGGTTCCCTCTCTGCCTACCCTGCTGTGTGGGATACAGCGTGAAGCTGATATATATATATATATATATATATATATATATATATATATATATATATATATATATATATATATATATATATATATATATATATATATATATATATGTATACATATATATATATATATATATATATATATATATATATATATATATATATATATATATATATATATAGAACAGAGTAGATTATTATTATTGTGTACAGGAAATCTCAATTATCGCGTTAGTTAGGAGAATTATCAACTCAAAGTGTATTAGACTAAGTTTGGTCTCAGTACACACCTTGTACACGAATATATTTTGTACAAAGATATCCAATAATTTATACAAGAAGTGGCCCTCCTGTCGTCTTACTTGGCTAATATTTCATACAAACACATTAAAAAATTATCATTATATAGCTAATTCTATATTTCTATTATTTAAATTAATAGAAAATATATAAAAAACATGTAATATATACTTACATGTAAAAAAAATCCTCCTCCTCATTTATTGTATCATTTCCTTAAAACATATTTAAATGATAATTCGATATTACAAAATAAAAAAAAACACTCATAGAAGCGCAAACATGCAAAACAGAAGGCCTTTGTGTAGACTATAAAGAAATTTACATAAATCCATAAAATTATGAAAATTTATGAATATCAAAGTCAGATCTATCCATTTCCATCTAAGGCGAGGTGTACGTACTATCGACGTCGCCTTCTCTAGTCACGTTGTCTACGTTTATCGCAGACACGTTCGGTGCCTGCAATAAAAACTTCTCTAAAATGAAATATTTAATGCCGCCCGTTGCTACGCTTGCTCAATGAACAACCCTACCATTATTTACAAGCTAAGCATACAATTTTTATTAGAGGGAAAGAGAGAGTGCAAGATGTGCGATGGTTCTTGATTTTATTATCTGGTTTAATTCTGGCTGAGTTTCTGTTTTCAAATGAGTGAAAATGACGTATGTTTTTAATTATAGTTTTATTAGGATCTGTACTTCATATTTCATACAAATAGGTTATTTTTTTATATTTAAGTAATTTTTTTTTTAACTTGATACATGACAAGTAATTCAAGAAAATCACATTTGAAACTATTAATTGAATGAAATTGTTTAATTGGAACAACACACAATACAAATATTAACAAAAGAAAATAAAATCTAATGTATTTACAAAGAAAGGACTTTATGTAGGACATATTAATCAAGGCCTGAATATATTAATATTATCAGAGCTTAGACTGAAATAAACAGAGTACTTTAGATAATAATCAACAAGATTTTCGTCCACCGCAGACAAATTAAATTACGGCGTTCGACGGAACTCATCATACTTCGCTTGAAATTAAACACAGTCTAAATGATAGACAGAATGTTAATTTAGAAAATTAGAGACTATAGAAAATCACCGAATACGGTTTTGTGAAGAAAATATGTAAATTTAAATAAACTTTACAATCTTAAATACAACTTATGGATGGAAATATGAAAATAAATGATTATCCTTTATTTTATTTTATTCATCTATACCACTGGTCCCCAAACAGTTTTTTGGACCACCAGTGGTCCGCAGAAGCCTAAATATGGTACGATTTTAATTTTATGACTGGGGATGGTGAGGCGAAGTTTCTGGTATGACTATCACAGTTAATTTTTATTATACCTACATGCATAGTGGTCCCTGCTACCAAGAATTAAATAAAAGTGGTCCTTGATCAAGAAAAAATTGGGAACCGCTGGTCTTTACTATTGAATACTACTAAGTTAGCTTCGCGTTATATGCCGTATGTAGCAGCGTAGGTAAAGAGAAACCAGTATTAAGACACTGTTGCTCACATTCCTCGCAAATTGTCGAGGCATTGTGTGTTGTGTGGCGGAACTCAACGCAGCGCTTTTTTTGGTACCAGTCTCAGTACCAGGTCTCGAGGTTTTAAATTTAAACATATAATTGTTAGCATAATTTACTTATATTATATATGGTATGATTTCTAAATATCTCCTTTATATTGATAAGTGTCATTGTTATTACGAGGACGTCATTTGATATTGTTTCCATTATCGATTGCATTAAGTGGCGGTAGTGTGCTGCGTCTTTTCCATTGGATTTCCAATAAAAGAACAAACGACACGGCACTCGTGTTTATTACGTTCTAAGATAAGATATTGTCGAAACAACTTGTTATTAAAATTAGTATTATAGTATTTTATATGTAAATAAATATAATTGATTTTTTATAACAAGAACGAATAAAATATAAATATATAAAAGCTGGATTTTATATGTAATTTGTTGGTTCGTCCGACATTATATACATATATAAGTTAATACAAAACATACGTTTAATTTAAACTATTATATAAGCGTATTAATATTAATAGATAGACTTATATATACATATTACTCAATAAAGAGACTAATATAGTATTAATGCCATCAATTAATCCTATCAGAGCAATGTACGATAGCCCCAGTCGGAACGGACAGTCAAATATTAATTCAGGTCACATTTGCCGCTCCGACTGTCCATGTTTACTGAGATACAACTTTCCAACCGTCGAATTTAGAATGGTTTGCTTTGGCCCCTGTGTATTTGACTGTTTATGCAAATTAAATCTGACTTACGTACATCACTCACTGTTAACTAATATTTTAGTCAGCTTTAGCTTCACGCTGTTTCCAGCACAGCAGGGCAGGCAGAAGGAAGCTAGTGTTAAGATATTCCGTTTTACATTTTCCGCCGAATTCTGGAGGCAATGCGTTGGGAGTGGCGAAACTCAACGTCACGCTTGGTCTTGACACCAAAGAGAATAAAATGGAAATATTTAATATTTCATTTCCTCAAGTGGGAATCGAATGTACAGCCTCTCGCGTCTACCCTCACACATTGCGCCCTTGCGCCACGATTAGCCTCAATTAAGATTTTAATCATATAGTCGTAAAAGAATTATTTTAAGCATATAAAACGACCTTCAACAAATATGCTGTCCTCGTTATGTAATATTTTAATTGCTATTATTTACTAATTCCAGAGGTAAATATATTTAAATCATGTTGTTTCAACTTCTAAAAGTAACATCTTTTTTCCGTAAACGATTTTTTAGCAGAATAAGGGGAAAGAATCCAGTGTTGAATCTCACATTATATCATCTATTAGGTTTGCCACGATAATTAATTTAAATAAATTCGTATAAATATTTCATATTTTTCCAAAAAACGTCTTGAAATAAGACTTAAAATTTGTCTTGACTGTTTTTCTACGTGAAGTACCAAGCCGAATATCAACTCATGTAATTGGCCAGTACCAGCTAAAACTACACTAATTTACAAATATATCAAAACTACAAAAGATTGTCGATCAAAATTCAGAGGTCGAATTTTATCTCAAGTGAACACTGAACTCGGCTTGGCATCAGCTCTTATATGGGATACGAGCTTTACTTAACATTTAACTTGGCTCTCATATGACTATTATTTTTTTTGCTAGAATATAAATACCAGAAATATAGATAGATATATTTCGTATGGTAACTTTAATGATTAAATTGAGCGGGTTTAGACATGTCTTCTCTAAAGTTTAAACTCAAAAGCAGCATTATCAAACGGCAATAAGCCGCCAATCCTCAGTTTGATCGCTGTCTGCGCGGAGCTTGACAGATGATAGCGGCGAGCTACGGGCGTTGAGGCTGTGGCTATAACATGACTGGCTGAAACTTATCTTTAGATAACATATTGTTGATAAAATAAACTTTTTTGGAGATAATTTTTTTTCAGTTGCACGAGATGAAATAGTTACTTAAATTTATACTTTCATTTCTTCGCTCTGGTGTCGAGGCAAAGCGCGGTGTTGACTTCTGCCACTCAACAGGCAATGCCTCCAGAATTCGGCAGAGAGTGGGAAACGGAGTGTCTTAACACTAGGTTCCCTCTGCCTACCCTGCTGTGTGCGGGATACTTAAATTTAAAAAGCCTAATTAGAATTAATACTTTAAATTTTTAACATAATTTTAATATATACAATTTTAATGTAACAAAATCTAAAAAAGTTATGTAAGTCCGATACAAGAAAAAACTGATAACCTCCTTTTTTGAAATCAATTAAAATTCTACCTATTATTATTCACACTGTATTCCACACACAGCAGGATAGGCAGAAGGAACCCAGTGTCAAGACACTCCGTTTCCCATTTTCCGCCGAATTCTGTAGGCATTGCGTGCTGAATGCCGCGATATGCCTCACCACCAGAGGGAAAAAATGGAAATATAAATTTAAATAAATATTTCATTTCCCAAAGTGAGATCGAATCCAGAACAGTTGTGCTCCTGTGCTACGACTGGCTTTACGTATTAAAAATAACATTATACAATAAATACTAACAAAGTCGTGCAACAGTTAGCTACTATCTAAAATGAAGTATGATGTATTAAACAAATTGTAGTTTTCAGCAACATAAACAATGGTTTACGTTCTGGTTTAATAGGATAGCTTCTAATGATTGAGTTAAACTACAATAAAATTCTTTAGAGCGCATTTTACTGCGTAGTTCTGTTGCATTTTTGGTATTAAACTGAACAAAGCTAACATTTTACACAGCGCGCCATCTTGAACTTTAGTAGGAATAAAATTTATATTGCTAAATAAATCCTTAGTTCTATTATGCGTTGACTTGTGTATGTGTTTGTTTATTTCAACAGGTATCGATTATTATTATTATAAATGTTTTGTGTGGGTATATAATAATCGTATGCTGAATTTTAAGATATTACTTTCATAACAATTTTACTCTTATTTGAAACAATAAAAAAAATATGAAAAATGGGGCGAGAGTCGTGGTTCGGTTCCCACTAAAGGAAATGAAATACTTAATTTTTTAATTTCTTTATTCTGGTGTCGAGGCAAAAGTGAGTTCCATCACTCAACGCGCAATTATTTGATGCAACTTTAAGAAAGTAATGAGACAATATTTATAAAAAAACAAACATAACGCAATGCATCAATTGATAAATTTAAAGACTTTCGCAATAACTGATCGAAAAGGGAAGATAGGTAAGAACTGAACATTGTTAGGGTATACAAATTAATAATGAATAGGTAATTTCTATCTATATCATTTGTGATTCATTTTCAAGGGTTTTATATTGAAGACATATTTTGGTTATCCACCACTCAGCACGCAATGTCTCCAGAATTCGGCGGAAAGTGGAGAACGAAGTGTCTTAGCACTAGGTTTCCTCTACCTACCCTGCTGTGTGTGGGATACAGGTCGAAGCTGATTATGATGGTTATAGATAGCTATTTCCTCCCATCTTACTCAGTTGTGGCAGAAAAAAAAATGCTAAAAATTACGCTTGTCACGGAGTAACAGTAATCTTAAGCATTACTGAATTCTACTGAAAGTGGCTAAACACGTTGACAACTATGAAAAAAAAGTTGAAAGCAACTAAAACAATATAAATTACTGAAGTACTACATTTCAGGTCACATTGACCTCACACACCTTATTAAAGGGTTAAAGAAAATAATGCCAAAATAAAAGTAACTACTTAAATAAATATCAAAGATATCTGACATCAGTCAGTCCCTTCTTTTCTACATTATTATTAAAAATTTTAAAAATAGTATTTTTTACATGTATATTCTTTAAATGTATGATAGATTGCAGTGGGTATATTCAAGCTTCACATATAAGGGATGATTTTTCAATTTGAGCCCATTATCTAGCGATTACAAGGGTGGGTCCAGACAGATTTAGGATGTTTTTGCACGTTTCACCGTCCTCGCCGACAGCGGCCGGGGGCGTTACACCCATGATTTATCGACGCCTGGTTGAAGGCCTTTATTTTTAAAAAAACCATTTTATTTTAAGCATTTTTCGATCATCGCTCAGTGAGATTAACGGTGGTACGTCAGATTTGGAAAATACCATAAATTGTTACTGTCGAAACGGAAGCGGTGAGTCCGTTATCCTAGAGGTATATTGCGTCACAAGTCCGAATGGCCTAAAGTTAAAGTTTCAGCTTCCAAAACAAATGAAAAATATCTATATTCCTACAATATCTCATAAAAACACGATATAATCGATCAAAGCATCGAATTAGCTAATTCTATACACAAAACGTTCATTTTAAAATAAATTAGACGTAATTTTTGGATATTACGATGGAACAAACCACTTCAGAACTGCATTCGAACACTGCTGACTTTTCATTTCACATTCCACGATATTATGAGGCTTAAACCATTCAGCTAAAATAAATTGGCTCAATAATCTGCGTGGCTCTGGTCGCTCGCACAATGGGGCCAGTTGTGCCGGCGCGACGCAAAAAAGTCGAAGCCTCTGCATGCAATCAACCGTCCCCACTGCGATTAGCCCGCCCGAGCCGATGACACGTACCGGTTACAATATTATGCCTATATATGCGTTCTGCAGCTTGTTATTTTAAATTGGTCACTGCGAGAGTTTTGCATTTTTTGAAATGAAATTTGTCGAAATTTTGTAAGTTATAAATGATAATGAGTATATAAATTAATCATTAAAATTAGTGTTTAGCAATGATATACATGTTAGAGGAGTCATGGTACAGGAGCATAGCGTTTGAATGTAAATGTGAGAAGTTGTGGACTCTATTCCCAATCAAGAGTGTGAAATATTCATCAATTTCGTTTGCTCGCTCTGGTACTAAAGCACTGCGTGGCGTTGAGTTGACTGAATAAGCAACGTCTTCAGAGTTCAGTGGAAAGTGAGAAACGGAGTGTCTAAACACTAGGTTCCCTCTGCCTACACTTCTACCTGCGAGATGCAGAGTGAAGATGAAGTAAAAATATAGATCCACCTGAATAATAGAATAGTATCTATTATTCAGGGGTCCTAAGAAAACTACTTTTTTTGCTCGATGAAGACATGAAAGAAATTTTCACAGTCAACTAATCGTATGATCGGTTTGAAATTACTTCAGTAATATTGCAAAAAAAACGTAATAGCTTTGAATAGACAATGAGATTTTATATTAAGTGGATTATCTAAAAGGATTCTCAGAGTAAGTTATGTATATATAGATATCGCATAATCGCATAGAACATACATAGACTGGAAGATAGTACCATTCCGTCCATGTAAAATATATTGTATGTTGAGTGGCGGAACTCAACGCCGCAACTAATCATGATAAATATTTTCCAAACCTTACTGACATACCCCAAATGTTATATAATTTAAAAGTTAAATTCTATCTTATTGAATGCAAAAATAATAAAATGATAATATAAAGGTTTCATACAAACTATATGTAATCTATTGAAGGTGACGTGGTGAATTTGTTGGCTCTTCTTAGTAAAGGCAATGCCGCAGTCTCTTAAAAACCTAAAACCAAATTAAATTTAGGTACATTCTTATACAACTCGCAACATTTGAATATAATTAACATAATATTTTCTCACTACCGCGAGATGATACAAAAATATGCACAGATAGATACGTAATAAAAAAATGTTGAATTATGAATTGGCACTCTGAACATTGTTCAAGTACCTAATTTATTTTTATAAAAACAAATGTTGACCCAGAATAGTTCTACGGCATTATACCAACCAACTCGTTATTAGACAACATAGTTAGTTACTCGCGATGTTGAAGAATATTCGAAGGGCATGAAAACATTTTTAATTGTGATTACCTGCTTCTTTCATGCTGTCGTCATGATTTTTTTAAATTTAGATTAATAATATTTTTAAAGTATCATAAAGTAGTTTCTTTGTGCGAACAGTATCTTTAAAATATTAAAAGTATTTCGTGACATTGGTGAAGTGATTAAGGTTCAACTGGGGCAAGTTCGGAACGCCATAAACTAAGAACTGAACTGGACTGAACTGAACTGATATTCTGTAAAAAAGTTTAAAATAATTTAGATGCATTTGCTTGGTTTTCACTGTGTAACTATAAATAATGTTTTATGACTTAAAAAAAATATGTCTGTCTGTTTATCTATCTGTTATTCATCTATTAAACAACATTATTGGATTTTATGATTTTTTGATATATGTATCTAAGGGTATTAAGTTTCAGATTATAGCCTATAATTTATTTTGAAGATCCGATTATCTAATATGAAACTCTAACAACCCGTATAATCTGTAAGAGATATTAATAAAGCGCCTTAGGAAATGTTGGTCAACATGATGCGCACTTTTTGTTGATATAAAAAACGAAGGTTTGATGTAAAACCTATATTATATGAATATAACGTTTTGGGAGAAGTCGTTCATCGTTATGAGCATTTTTTACCGACTTCTGCAAGAAAAGGAGGTTATCAATTCGACTGTATTTTTTTTATATTTGTTACTTCAGAACTTTTGACTGGGTACACCGATTTTGATGACTCGTTTTTATTTGAAACTTAGTGCTCTTCGTGTAGTCCCATTTAGATTTTTTTTTCATGTACGTTCTTGTCAATGTGCTAAAATGTTAGTTTGCAGAAAAAGTATTATTTAATTAAGATTCAAGTTTTTCATAGGACAACCACTACCTACTCGTTTGAGAAGCATCCTTTTAAGATCTAACTTTCACTTAAAATCGTAAAATAAATTAATTTTTACCAAAACAAAAACCAAGTTCAAACAATAAACTAAAAAGTAAAACAAACAGACTTTGTAATTTAATATTGTAGTAAGTTGTTGTAGCATTGACACCGACTTTAAAATTATAAAATATTTCCTTAATTATTTTTGTTTAACAAAATCAAAGTTTAAATTTTCTTTACCTTATGTTAAGTAAATTTTTTGCTGATATTAATCTTATAAAGTGAAAGAAAATGGATGATATAGGATACCTAATTTAAAGCTTGCAGCTAAACTGCTTACTGATACTATCAATTAACTAACTGATGCACTATAGGTGATAAATATAGGATGGCAAGGATCATAAAATTCATAGGATTTTATATAAAAATTTCAAATTATGCAATTGAATAAACATTTACTGTGATAAAAACAAAATCATAGATATTACTTAACAAAAATATTGCTATCGCACCAGATGGCTGTAAATATCGACGTGAATTTAAAATACGTTTAAACTTCACCCAGTTATTGGAATCCTCTTTGAAATACTATCCGATATAAAAGTAGCAACCCCGACGCGCACAAATATACTGAGTTAAGTCTACCAAACTCAGTTTCAATTTCTTTTGTATGTTCAAGTTGAAGAAATATAATTTTTTGGAAGTGAGAATAAATAACAAGGTGAAAACTTTGTGGGGGGTTATCATCGGATTCACAAATATAATGCGGGGTGAGTTGGCGTTCGCTTCAAATTTGGTAATACTTTAGACAAACTTCTAATCCAAAGTTATGTTAGGTTAGCAGGTGCTGCAGTGAGCGCGGAATATCGATGGCGACAGAAAGAGACGTGTGTATCGTACCTATTTTGAACTTTATTTTAAGTTTTAATTTACATGTATTGGTTAGGATGCGTTTTATTAGGTACTTTAATGAAAATTGTTTCAATTTTTATTTATTTATATAACAACGTTTAATGTACAAGTAATACATAATAGTAAATAAATTAAAATTAATCAGCTTCATGCTGTATTCCGCACACAGCAGGGTCAGAGAGAACCTAGTATATTACGCTCCCCAACCCCTGCTCAAGGAGTTCTGGAGTCGTTGCGTGTTGAGTTGTGGAACTCAACGCCGCGCTTGCCTCGACACCAGACCGAAGAAATGAAGATATAAATTTAAATAAATATTTCATTTCCTCAAGTGGGGATCGAACCCACTACCAGTAGCGTTTACAGTCACACTTTGTGTCTCTGCGCTACGACTGTGCAACCACACAATTAGCTCAATGACATAACGATATAAACTATATTAATTAGTCATTATTTTAAAAAATCTCTGAACTGATTCTACATATATATTCTCTGGAAGATGACACTAAATGCTTATTATTGCATCATACCACGAAATCTTTAACAAAATTTTATAAAGAAACAAATAAACAAACAAAAAAAAAAAGTAAATACTATAAATACTAAAACATTATTACCCCACGTACATTTCTCTTAATAATAGAAATTCCAACATACATACATATATTCCGAGATGCTAGCTCGAAGTTAGGTTAGAATGCTACACGGCGAGGCCTGAACGAGATAACGAAGCTGCTACGTGCTCTCCGGTTTCATCTATCAAACTTTGCATTGATTATTTTGTCAAATAGCGATCGTATTCTGGAAACCTTTGAACGTAAATTGTATACGGAAATTTATTATAGTTTATAACAATGCACGTTGTCGAGGCAGATTATGGTATTGTTTGTGTTGTATCCTACTAATATTATAAATGCGAAAGTTTGTGAGTATGTATGGATGTTTGTTACTCTTTCACGCAAATACTACTGAACCGATTACGATAAAATTTAGTATGTAGGTAACTGAAGACCCAGAATAACAAATAGGCTACTTTTTTTCCGGAGTTCCTGCGGGATTGATTACTAATTGAAAATAGATATATTTATCGCCTCTGAAGTGAATGCGTGATATAGCGGAACGGCCGGTAATGGCACATAACATAGAGTTTCCACGCGGACGAAGTCGCCGGCGGCCTCTAGTATGATTATATAATTGTGTAAGTTTCAAACATCATTTATATTTTTCAACTTCACGCTGTATTCCATATGTATCAGGATAGGTAGAGGGAACCTAGTGTTAAGACACTCCACTCTACACATTTCGGTGAATTCTGATGGCGTTGCATGTTATGTGGCAGGCGCTTTGCCTCGACACCAATACGAGGAATTAAATATTTCATTTCCTTAAGTCGGAATCGAACTCACAACCTGTCGCGGTTTCAGTCACCCGCTTGTGCCCCTGCGCCACGACGAGCCTCAGTCTGGGTCCATCTATTTATTATTCTAATGTTTATTTGATTAACTTTACACATTGTACTATATTTACATAATACCTCCATTATTCAGCGGAAAGTAGGGGAATGGAGTGTCTTAACACTGGTTTCCACTGCCTACACTGCTCTATATCAAGATACAGCGTGGAGCTGAAAAAATAAATAAATATCGTGTTAAATACTGTCGCGCAGGGCGTTGGATGTTGGACATAAATGTAACGACAGTAGAGGCTGTTGTTCTGTGACTAGCTAGATATGTGATAAGTATATTGCCATAGAAAATCAAAAGTAATTTATTATTATCGGTAAATATAACAAATTAACATATGTCACGTTACATTTCCATTACAATAGTATATGATTTATTTTATTCTCCTATATATGTATCCAATTTGCTTAGAACGCCATTTTTAATTGTCAATTATTAAAAAAAATATATACATACATATAAAAAAAATATATACCTTAAGAATTAAAATTTGTATACTCTACAATCATAAATATTAACGTTGTTGACAGCGAGGAAGGGGCATCATTCATCATTAATTGTTTCCCGTATAGTCGAAAATATGCTCTGACACCTCTGTGTTGAATTTTAATATATTTTGCGAAACAAATTTTATTTTTGTGGCAGCATTACAGTTTTATTCTTTGTTACGTTTCGTTCTCGCGTGAGAATGTGTCAACTGCATATTGTAAATGTGAAAGTGATTGTTTTTTATTAATTTATTTAAAAAATTATAATATTTATTTACTAAATACCATAGTTTCGTATATCATACTGCCAAATACATGAAAAGTCGGGAATCAAGTAACTTAACACTAAATTTTGTGTAACTTAACACTGTAATGTGAAAAAGGTTAGAAAAATTGTAAAGAGTGCTCAAATTTTGTTTTTCTTTCGACTTTAACTAGATAATTTAATTTAATTTACATAAAAAATTATGTGGTTTTTTATTCACCTTCACACAGTATCCTGCATATACCAGGACTAGCAGACGGAACTTCGTGTTAACACACTCCGTTTCAAGTTTTCCGCCGAATTTTCGAGGCATTTTGTGTTGAGAAATTAAACGTCGCGTTTTTGCCTTAGTACCAGAGCGAAGAAATGAAAATATTAATAAATAATAATCAATTGCCTCGTTTGGGACTCCAACCCAGAACCGTTTCATTCACTCGCGCCTGTACTCTTGCACCACGCCAGCCCCGATGTAAAATTAGTCGTCCATTATTTTAGAACGTTATTCTGGTAGCAATGATAGTATTAATAAACGTTATCAAAAACAACGTGAAAATATAACACATAAGATTGATTTAAAATTTATATTTAAATCTACTAGTATACTAAATTAGAAAATGTGTATGAAAATTCATGAATGGATTGTGTTATAAAAATTCAAACGACTGAATAATCTACATTTTTTTACATCATCAATGCTAGTCTTTTTCAATCTTTTTAATATTTAACACTCCATTTTTATTAAAAATACAATATTAAAATAAATATTACATCTATTATATATCCAATGGGGTTATTATAATTTTTCATATGTAACAAAAGAAATGGTTACTCAGTACAAAATAATTCAAATTTTATGTTTGCTAAGAAAACAAGTTCAATATGGTACATTCTGCTAACTTTAAAGCAAAGTCAAAATTCTATCGATAATAATAGGTTTCTTCGCAGAGAGCTTGTTTCGCGGAAAAATAATTAGAGTAATACAGTTTTCTAAGATTGTTGTATTTTGAAAAGGGAACGATCGATGTAAAATATCGGACATAAATGCTCGTACTCTTTTGGCATAAATAAATAAATAAGGTTCACTCTGTATCCCGCACTTAGCAGGGTAGGCAGATAAAACTACTTTTTTATTTTCCGCCGAATTCTGGAGGCGTTGTGTGCTAAGTGTCGGAACTCAACGCTAAGCTTAGCATCGATATCAGAGCGAAGAAATTAATATAATAACAAATTCAAACAATAAATATTTCGTTTTCTCGAATAGGGATCGAACCCACCACCAGTCGCGTTAAACGTCACACACTAGGGCACGGCTCTTATAATTGGCCTTATTGGCCTTATTTGGCATTTACAGAAATGATGAAAGGATGTGAATATTATTTTATAGCATTGTGACCTAAACCTGCATTTTAGCCTCGCGTTTTCATCGTTTTCGAGTACTCGAAAACGTAGACGTAGTAAACGGAGAGTAAGAGGAAGTGAAACATTTAATATTTTCATTTTTTCGTTCTAGTGAGGAGGTGATGTGGTGAAGTGCTAGTGTTTTTTTTTATATTTAGATTAGAAAACGAGACTTGGCAAGTGAAGCGAATACGTTGATGAAATCCACTAATATATTATACAAAAATCTTTTGTTATTCAACGTACGGACAAGTACTAGGCGTAGAGAGCTGTGATATCTAGGTTCTTTAAAAAGTGCAAACTCCTTCCTGAAATTATGAAAAATAAAAAATTATATATTATACATTCAGATAATGTCTTAACAAAGCACAATAGTTGTTATAATTTTTCTTACAAAATACGGTAATAAAATGGAATATAACGTTAGTACAGAAAAGTAACGAAGTAAAAAAATATGGTAATGAGTGAGATTTGGGGCTTCCCCAAAGTCTTTTAAATCCGAAATCTTGAGAGGAACGGTCGGGTGATATTCATGTGAAAACCGGAAAAAATTCTAAGGAGATTTGTTTTAGCATTAAAAGTTGAATGTTTTAATGCTATCTCATACATAGCAATACCGAAAATATATTTAATTTTATAATGTTTTTAGACAGAAATTACAAATGCTGAATTTTAACAGCATTTTCTTGAAGTATTTGTTGATGGCATTGTCATAAATTAAAATGCCAATTTTTTTATATATTTGTTTTGTTTCGTTAATTTTGCTACCACTATCCGTCAGTATTCGTATTCAAACCAGAATGTATTGAAGTGAAATTGGTGTGTTACATACATACAAAGTTTACGTAGGTACTATGTATGCATTAAATGATGTAATGAAGTACTCGTTGATAAATCAAATTTTTGAGACTAAAATATGGTAATGACTCATGACTTTTCTCGCATACCGTGGTAATAAAGAGTTGTGAATGGCGGAACTCTTGAAAATAATTTTAAATTTTTTTATGCCCTGAGTAGGAATCGAACTAACAACCATCACGCTTACATTTTTGACACTGTTTCACAGCGCTGCAATGGCCTCTATTCTTGCACTCTACTGTACATTTTATTAAAATATATTTTGTAATAAAGCTAAGCAGTTAGATACTTAGCAATACTTAATTAATTAATTTATTGATTTCAATAATATAAACAGACTATTCCCGAGAGGCCGTGGCCGTTTCGTGGCAATGGGGCACAAGTGTGTGACTATAAATGCGACTGATTGTAGGTTCTTCGCTCTGGTGTTGAGACAAAACGCGCGGCGTTAAGTCCTCCACTAAATACGCAATACCTTCATAATGCAGCGGGAAATGAGGAACGCAGTGTCTTAACATTAGGTTCCCGTTCTTTCTACCCTGCTGTGTTCGGTACAGCGTGAAACTGATTTATTTATTTTCACTAAATTTATTAGTGAATTATTTTAACTTTAGTAAATTACTAGTTAGACTTCCATGCACACAAAGATACTAAAGTAGTATCCGTACTGTACTGTATTTAATTATTCAGAAGGGACACCTGGTGGCTTCGCTCGATAAAAGGTGCAAATTGATTTTCTCCACGAACAGAGTGCTTAATTGACGATGTTATATGTACCTAATAAATATACATACACGAACACATATTAAACCGTTTAGCTTTCATTTTCTTTTATTATAGAGAAAAAAAACTTTAAAGAAGAGAGTTACTCCAGAGAATCTAGTGTTCATAGTATTAAAAGGAAGGAAATCAATTGTATTAATAATATAGTGTTCATTGTATTAAAACGAAACGTATTGCTTATTTTTACAAACTGAAAAGCCCAAATAACATTTTAATGTAAGGCTAAAGATGACTTAAATATTTTGCGTTGAAAAAAATATCAGGCTGAAATTAATATAAAATATTAAGATCTATGAATTCCTTGAAGCACAAAAAAATCAAGTGAACTTTATCAAATGACACGAGCACTTAGGCCTCTCTTTTGTTGCAATTGGTAGTTCAAAAAAAAGTTTTGGTAGTTGGAAAAAAAACGAAAAGTATTTTTTTTTTTAAATAATAAGTTTAATTTTAATTAATTTATATATTAACTTTTAAAAGGTACCACACACACAAGTACTTCCCATTGAAGATATTGATACCGAAGCTCCGGTGGGCGAGATATTAGCCAGTCTGACTGAAGCATAAGTAATTACATAATTTTAATATAAAAATTTTTCCCATATAGGATTGAAACCACAACCACCACGCTTCCAGTCACATAATGCCACGATGCGCTCCGTATCTAAATATAGTGAGTTAATAATTTTCAATACAAAATTCACAAGGCGGTTACTCGCCGCCAACACGAGGCAAGCAAATCATGCTTCGCTAGGCGAAAAATGGTGGAAAATTGTTATACTTTATATTATTCACTGACATTATTGGCTTATAGCCGCAAAGTGCTCAATTTGCATTTATTTTACTAAATATAATTTCAATTTTCATATATTTACCATGGTGGTCGGATATGGATCTGATTGGCTTTGTCTTTTACGTATCAATAGATAATATTTATGTCCAACTATGAATTAATGGTATGGTGGTGGTATTTAGTTATAGAGCAAAGTAGAGTAGATCGAGATAATCTAGTTTTAAGGCACACGATTCGGCCCGAAATCAAGTTATTTTAGGTGCATACTGTATTTTACCTATAACTGGGAGCACAGATAGAACCTAGTGTTAAGACACTCTATATTCTGGTTTCTGACTAATTTTGAACGGTTAGTGAGAAGGGCCAGAATAAATTCGAGCCCTGCTGCGTTAATATAAGTTTTGTAAAAAAATGTTTATTCCCATCACAAGGATTATAATAATTTTAATTCTATTCCAATAATATTAACTGTTGCTTTTATGAAGTAAATATAAATATATCATTAATAAAAAAGAAATAACAGAAAATTTGAAATGTTTTGAAAATAAAAAAAAAACACTTTTTAAAAAGAACACAATAACATTTCAAAAATATGTAAAATATTACAATCTTTCTGCGTAATATTAATTTTTGGGTCGTTGGAATTCCGAGGTTGTCTCTTGTAAACAACGTCAACATAGAATTTAGTACAAGTTCTGAACATTCCCAGCTCTGCTTAAGTTATTCTGCGCACCTTACCTCATTTTCTCTAAATTTATAATGAATAAATAAAATTAGGTTATTGTAGATGCACCATACATACATGAAGCGAAAATTCTGTTTGTCTTATTTTAATGGCAGTTTCTTGAAATCTTTCCTTAGTGATTTACATTCTGTAATGAATCTATTTGTTTTAAAACGTAAGTAAATGCTGTTATCGCTATTGCTCTTTACAGCGACACCAGGTGGGTACGGGAGAGGGTACTCTGTCACTGAAAAATTGCAAGAGGAATCGAACCTCGGTTTACGGTCGTTAATCAGTCTGGGAATGAATCTATATGGCAAATTTCAGTGCATACTTTCAGTCGCGCTCCGTCTGGCCGTCAATTTATAACCAAAGATTTATTTTTTATAATTTTTAAAGTATAATTTTGACGCAGCTCTATGAGACGGTATGGCTTACTTGGTCAAAGTTGGATGGTTTCCAAAGAGGCGCGGGTTCAGATTCCGCTATGTTAAAATTTTATACATTTTTTCAATAAGTATTTATTTAACCAAAGAGTTTATTTTAAATAGATTATGTAATTAATTTTGACTGGTAAATTTTTCAGTGGCTACTGATTGTTTTTGTTAATTATATGCAATAAAAATATATAATGTTTTATGCATAATTTTCTTTTTATATTTCTTTAAGAAAGAATTTATTCGACGTCACGATCTCTCACATTCTTATGGAGACAGCGTGAATTTCTTAGCGAAACGGCGTGAATTTGCACATGACTTTATTTGCATTCCACCAGTTACGCTAATTCCCTTCCGATTTTCTGAACTCGTGATCGGAAACTTTGACGAGGCAATATGTTAACAAAGTTACAAATGTTTATGATTATTACCCACAGAAGTTACTAAAATATATTTCATATCGTATTTTTTTTGATTGCACATAAATAATGTTATAACGCTCTATGTTTTAGTACTGTACTTTAATAAAACTGGCTAAGTGCGAGTCGGACTCGCTCACGGCAGGGTTACTGAATTCTTCGTGCTAGAGTTTACCATTATCTTTAAAAATGGCCAAAAAAGATCTCCTTTTGTCTATGGGAGCATTAATGTATATTTTTTCTCTTTTTTAGTATTTGATGGTTATAGCGGCAATAGAAAAACATCATGTGTGATAATTTCAACTACAACGTTGCCTAATAGAGTTTCGTTATTCCCTTTGAGAGAACCTTAGCCTGCCTACTAGTAAATATATCGAATTTTCACTTCGTAAATTCTACATTCGGCTTATTCATGTGTTTTGTTGAAAAAAAAAACGTTAAAGTTAAAATGATGTATTAATTCGTTGCTAAGATAATGTTGGCGTTTCGTGACTCAATCACAATGAAATTCTCTAATGATTTTCAAAAATATAAGCTGAAGGTGGCACGCAACTTGAATTACGTAATATATATACATTACACGAAACGCATTTTTTTCCTGCAACTTTCAAGAAACCACCAATTTATCCTTGCGGGAAAAACGGCACGCTAAATTTAAGATTTCTACGCCCAGTAATTCCGACTCTGCGTTGTTTGTACGTTCCACAGTAATGAAAGAGATTTACACATACAAATTGTTTATTAACCTTTTAATAATTGAGTTCTGCCACTCATCACGCAATGCCTCCAGAATTCGGCAGAAAGTGGGGAACGGAGTGTCTTAACACTAAGTTCCCTCTGCCTACCCTGCCGTGTGCGGGATACAGCGTGAAGCTGATTTATTTTTTATATTTTTTAATAATTACACGTAGTAACTATCCCTTTTCATGATGTCCAGGTAAATATTATGCAGGGGCGTTGAGTTCCGCCACTCAACACGCGATGCTTTGAGAATTCGACTTATAGTAAAGAACGGATGTGAATTAATGTTAAATGGAGTGTCACTTCACTTGTTGTGGAAAGCTAAAAAAATATAATAAAAAAAATAAAAATTATTGGTGTTGAGTTTCGCCACTCAACACGCATTGCCTCCAGAATTCGGTGGAAAGTAGAGAGCGGAGTGTCTTGAAACTAGGCCACCCTGCTACATGCGGGATACAGCGTGAAGCTGGAAAAAAAAGATAGTAATGATATTAGTACTGCTACGCTTATATAAAACAGATAGTGCTATTTAAATAAAATCTTCATTTATATTTTATTCGTACATCTAATTTTATTTGTCAACAAATAAGTACTTACAAAGTAATTTCGTTTGCGATCGAATTTCACGGTTGAGAGTTGCGTCTAATGAAGTTTTTTGGTTACTTTGTGAAAGAAGTAAGTACTCTGGGCGTAAAATTTATTCCTAATGAGAATTCAATACAATTTAATAAGAAAATAATTAAATGAAATAAATAAGCAACATTGACAATACCTCCAGAAACGATGTATCCCGCATACAGTAGGGTAGGCAAAGGGAACCAAGTGTTAAGGCACTCTATTTCCCACTTTCCGCCGAGTTCTGGAGGCATTGTGAGTTGAGTGACGGATCTCAGCGCCTTTTTTAAGCCCGTTGAATGGCGGAGCACAACTTCGTGTTTTTGCCTTGGTACCAGATCGAAGAAATAAAAATATTAATAAATAAAAATTTATTCCCCCAAGTGGGAAACGAACCCCACAGCCGTCGCGTTACAGTCACATACTTGTGCCCCTGCGCCACGACAGCTTAAAATAGACATTTTTATATTAAAAAGAGACACAAACAGAATATAAAATTCTAAATTGAGCTATCTTAGAATTCATAATATAAAAGTTATTATCACTAGAATTTCCGTAATACGAGAGGAGTGGATATTTAAGAGGAATTCTTTCCTACATACCATTCCACGTCTGATATTCAAAGTAGCTACTAAGCGTTTCTACTGTTAAATTAATAGTCACATCGCTCGGGCGGCGTTTATACAAAAATCTTTTAAATAAAACCGGTACGTGATCCCCAGCAACGAGGGGATTGCCAAATGGTGGTACAACAGATTTTTGTAATGTTCTGTATTGGTAAGCGAGGTCTGGACCTGCGCCAATTCGGCCATCGATTTACAAGTTCTGTTTGTGTTCACTGATACTTTCGGAGTACGCGGAGGCGTTTCCGTTCCGTTGTGCGGAGTCGGACCAGTATCAGTACCAGACAGTTGGCGTCTTCATACTAAATGCAACGGAAATTAGTAACTCGGTGATATTTTTTTCCGGCCCTGTCTTAATTTTTTGCGTGGAAACTTTTCGCTTAATTAAAGTTGTGTAAAAATATTTGATATGTGCTCTTTAATAATGAGGTTGCGGCGCAGTGGCACAAGCGTGTAACTGTAAACGCGACAAGTTAAGGGGTTCGACTTCCACTTGAAGAAATGAAATATTGAATATTTTCATTTGTATGCTTTAGTGTCAACGTAAAGCAAGGCGTTAAGTTCCGCCACTTAACACGCAATGCCTCCAGAATTCTGCGGAAAATGTTGTAAGACTAGGTTCCCACTTAAATATACTGCTGCGTGAAGCTAAAAATATATATATATATATATTAACTGTAAAAATTGTCATAATACTTAAACTATAAATTATGAATTTAAACAATATGAAATTAGACAAAAGTAAATACAAACATGCAAATGTCACCAGATTTATCACGAAATGATAATTGACAGTAAAATATTGCCACCATTAATTGGATTGAAATATCTTCTTATCCAAACAAAGGCCTCTGTTGATGACAAATTTGTTTTGTCCTAAAGGCATCAGTTGCGAAATTTGATGGGAACACCGCCTTGGGCGCGGACGACGTAACAAAGTGAAACTTCCAAATCGTTTATATTAATAACGTTTCTACAATTTTTAGTAATTGTTTTTTATTGAATTGTATTGTGTGTTGGGCTATGGCCATTCTGCTTTAATGGTTATGCAAATAAATATTCTTGTTATTTATTTTTCTACATTTTTTTAAATTCTGCTTTACTGTGAACAATACCGCATACCTACTTAAGCATAATGTCTTCGATAGCGTAATCTTTTATAAAAAATAAATAAATCAGCTTCACGCTGTATCCCACACACAGCAGGGTAGGCAGAGGGAACCTAGTGTTAAGACACTCCGTTCCCCACTTTCTGCCGAATTCTGGAGGCATTGCGTGTTGAGTGGCAGAACTCAACACCGCCCTTAACCTCGACACCAGAGCGAAGAAATGGAAATATAAATTGAAGTAAATATTTCATCTCCTCGAGTGGGGATCGAACCCATAACCAGTCGGTTTTACAGTCACACCTCGTGCCGCTGCGCCACGACTGGCCACAATCTTTTGTTTTGACTTATATTTTTTAATTTACTTTTATAAAACTTAAATTTAATTTTCATTATTATATGAATACAGAATATATGTAATGTATATATATATAAAAATATTACACTAACATAACATACAAAATATACAACATAACATTCTAACTTTTAAAATTAAATATAAACTATATGACATTGCAACATAACTTAGGTTACAAAGGATTCTACAACAGCAGCGGAAGAAATTGAATTCGAAACTAAACATATGAAATATCCCATCTCCGATGGCAAGAGACTGAGACCTAGAGTAGGAATTTATGTAAATGAATTTTATGCTACTTGATATAATGCATTACGCTACCGAGAACTACCGCACAAAGGCTTGACGAATAAAATTATAGTATTCTTGATAGAAACATGTGGCAGGAAAAGGTGGAGAGTTAAATATAAATATATTTTTAGTTCACAAAATGCTGTACATTTATAATTTTATTTTAAAATAAAATATTTTAAATACATTAGTACCGTGTAATGTAAATAGAGTTGTGTCCTATTTTTGTAAACAAGTTAGCGGCGTAAATCTCGCTCCAGTTTTCTAGAATGAGAGAGGTAAATGTATATTTAATTTTATTCTTTCGTATTTTCACTCGTGGATAGGGCGGAGAGTTATTGATGAACCATTTCGTGTTTCAATAATACAATACAATTCACGGTGGAAGCCATCGTGGGGCTGTATAGTGTTTAAAACGATATGAATATGGCTTGTATGAGTTCGATTATCACTCGAGGCAATGTTTTTTTTTATGAATTTCTCCACGTTGGTAAATTAAAATGCGATGTTGAATTACAGAAAGGAGAACAGACTGTTAGCAGTAGTCTTTTTTTTATATTCTGCTATGCGGAATACAGCGTGTAACTGAACGTTGCATGATCAAGAGAAAGTTTTAAATAAGAATCGAACTGACGACGATCGCATAAGATAATTTAACAACTGTAAATAATGGTGTAAACTACTTTCCTAGTTTTTTTAATTTATAAAGATAATTAAACAGGTGTTTCATTGAAAAGTTATTTTGAATAATTAAATAACTCAGCGACTTGCACGTTCTGCGATGTTCTGTTAAGTTTGTAAAATGTTACGTTTTCCTCACTCACCTAATTAGCTAACAAAAATTACTCCTGTTTTCCTTTCATTTAATGTCTTTCTGTTTCAAGATGAATATTCTATTTATATTTTAAACATTTTTTTAAGTTTTTAATTTTTTTACCCGACTACGGCGAAGCAAAAAGGAGTGTTATAATTTTGACGTTAATGTATGTATGTATGTGGATATGGATATTCATCTGTTGCCTCATCGACAAACGAAGTGTCGTTAGACGCCTCCTTATCATCTGCTGGTTAAAGACTACACGAAGTCACGTTGAATTGACTACAGCGCTCTCTAGAGGTCTTGAAGTACAGAACTAAAAAAAAAAAAAGTTTCTTTACGATGTCGTGTGGGATATCAAATGAAAGAGCTTTCTTAGCATATTTCAAGTATGTAAACATTATATTATGTTGCTCACGGCCGTGGTTGTTGCCAACTACTGCAGTTAACCAGATTCATTATATTAATAAAATAAGATTTCAGTGGTTACGATCACGTCTATCCTTTAACCATATTTCTAACATATCTATCGCTTAAATAAGCAGTTTATTTAATAGAAGGTAATTTTTCAAAAGTTTTTTCATAATAATTCAGCGGGAATTATTTTCTTGTTTCGTACTTTTTAGAGAGTGTATTAGAAGTCGGGTTTTAATTTTTAAATTTTCTATTTATACCTTTTGTAGATGAACTCATCAATGAACCAAAATTTAAGTTCTTAATTAAATTAATATACCAATATATAATAATAATAGTAAGATAATAATGCATATAAAAGTATCTGAGATAGTCAACATTTAAATAATCATTAAGTCTGGTTGTGAGCAATTAAATAAATTTTACAGAAAAAAAAAATCTTCTCTCATCACTATACAGCTTCTCACTGCATCCTGCGTACAGCAGGATAGGCAGAGGAAACGTAGTGTTAAGACACTCTGTTTCCTATTTTCTGTTATGTTCTGGAGGCGGAACTCAACGTCGCCCTTTTCCTCGTCACCAAAGCAACCAAATGCAACCCACTCGTTTGCAGTCACTTGTGCCTTAGCGCCATGACTAGCTTAGCGAGGGAAGTAAGAAATAAAATTTACAGGAAAATCTATTTAACTTTTAAATAAACAAATGTATGTAAAATATATGTATAATCTTCTTACAATATTCTATAATACCTTCCATATATATAATATATCCCATCTAAATCGGGTAAAGTTAAATTCCACATATCATTGATATGGGTTACTCTCACCACTAAGCCGGGATGGAAACAAGTAATTAATCCAAATATCAACTTCATCTGCAGGTGCTCCGTGATTAACAAATGAGTTCTTCTAACAGCTTTATTAAAACGTCTAATATGATACGAAATCGTTGAAATATTGTACTATTTGTCTTGTTTAATTAAATTATGTATAGAAATAAACTACATTGGGAGAAATTAATTATTTTCGTTTCCAGTTCTGACAAGACAAAACGCAGCGTTAAGTTTAGTCACTCATCATGCCATCATGTCTTCGCTTGAAGTGAAACTGCTGAAAAAATGTTAAATTTAAAACAATTACCTATTACAGTTTTGGAACTGCGAAGGAAGATTAATTTACATATAGAAAAAGCACAGGTGAAAGTACTGGACTTAAAATTAAAAATTAAATTAAAATAAATTAAATTAGCATCACGCTATATCCCGCACACAGTAGGGTAGGCAGAGGGAACCTAGTGTTAAGACACTTCGTTCCCCACTTTCTGCCGAATTTTGGAGGCGTTGCGTGTTGAGTGGCAGAACTCAACGCCGCACTTTTGCCTCGACACCAGAGCGAAGAAATGAAAATATAAACTTAAGTAAATATTTCATCTCCTCGAGTGAGGATCGGACCCACAACCAGTCTGTTTTACAGTCATACTTCGTGCCGCTGCGCCACGACTGGCCTCTTAGAAACTTGAACTTTAACATGTAGAGAACACTAAGGGAGGATTTTCCAAAGTACAAACATGAAATGAACGACTACGGTGAAGTACTACTAGTGAATAAAATATAATATGTAATACAATAATATTATATTTTTTATAAACCTAGGAGTCTAGTGTTAAGACACTCCGTTTCCGTTCCCCAATTTGCCCCGAATTCTGGGGCATTGCGTGTTTTGTGGCGAAATGTTCTAAAGTGGGAATCGAACTCACCACCTCGCCTTTACACATATGAGTACAATACAATAACATTTTTTAATGCAAATAACTTTAGAAAGTTATAAAATGTTGAACTACCAGTATTAAATTATTTGTCCAGATAGGATTGTGTTCCATCGTAATTTGTATGCAAGGCTATTTTATTGCAATGTCATAAATAACCTTTACTATTGTGTTGTGTCTATACAACGTTCGTGTAATAAATTCATTCCTCCTACAGCGAGCGTTAAAAGCTAACACCTCTCTTGTTTTATTAAGCTTAATAATAATGTTTATTTGTTGTATGATTTATTTATTCATTTGTAATATATGTATGCGTGTTCGAAATAATATAGATGATTGAACTTTATAGCTCCACGCTGTATCTTGCATATAGTATGAGAGAAATAAATTAATCCGTTTTACTAAAAACCTTTACTTAATAATAAAATAATAATTAAATAATAATTAAATAAAATATAATATAATAATTAAATTAAATTCCTCCTCTCATTAAGTTCTGGCACTTACTTTGTTTTTTAAATGACCCCAAAGCTGGATGTCAAGTTACGTATATCTAACTCTCCTTAAAATTTTGAAAGATACAGAAAGAAAAAAGTTTCAATAATAAAACATCATAAGAATTGTTCTTGCTTTTTGTATGGAAAGGGAAGGCAAACGAACGTACAGGTCATTTGATGGAGATATGCGCATTTTTTCAGAGTACCGAAGTTGTATGGACCTTAAAATACAGCCACAGGTAGGCTATATCATAGTTAATTAAGATTAATTACTTTTTTTGTATATTTGATTATATAAAATGTGGAATAATAGACAGAGTCCAAAGATTCTTTATTTGTATTAATCATACATTTATAGGAAATTGAGGCCAATCGCGGCGCAGCGGCACGAAGTGTGACTGTAACACCGACTGGTTGTGGGTTCGATCCTCACTCGAGGAGATGAAATATTTACTCAAATTTGTATTTCTTTTTCTTCGCTCTGGTGTCGAGGACAAGCGCGGCGTTGAGTTCTGCCACTCAACACGCAATGCCTCCAGAATTCGGCAGAAAGTGCGGAGTGGAGTGTCTTAATAGTGTTAAGACACTCCGCCGGTTTCCTCTGCCTACCCTGCTGGGTGCGGGATACAGCGTGAAGCTGATTTCATCAGATTTTTGATTTATAGGAAATAATGTATATTAGTATAAATTAGGTAAGTAAAGGTATAATAGCAGGAGTGGTGCTGGGGCTCATTCGAAACAGTTCACGAAGTCAATCTACGAATGTTCATGTTTATGTATACGAACGCTGAACAATATTACAGCACTTCTCTATATGGCGACACATGTATGAAACATAAATTTAGTCCTGCACGTTAAAATTAGAAATGTAAGCTCCGCACCGAGAAATATGTGCTTTTAAAATTTATATCGCGCCATTATATTTGTTCACGCCCATGGGAAAGCAATTGTTTTATCCGTAAATAAAAATAGAGTAGAGACTTTTTTTTCGGGAAAACTCTCTCATTTTTACACCTGCCCTACGTTTTAAAGCGGATTTGGTGTTGCAATACAAACTGACTGTTTTTTACATGTACACGCCTCGGTGGTCCATTGTGTCGGGTCGGGTTCTGGTAATTTAGTGGAAAATCGCATTATTGCCTTTAAATGGAAATGAAAATATTTTACTGTTTGGAAAATTGTTATAGTAAAACTAATTTTTAGTTTTTCTGTTCGTTGGTGGAGTTGGGACAAGTTTAACTAAGACTAAGTTTAAAGATAAATGTTTATTTTTATTATTTCCTCTTTTTATTTTTGGCTTAAGCATTATTTTATACTTCAGATAAACATGTTATGCATCTAACAAGTAGAAAATAATGAATTTAGTGATGTTGTACTATCATAAGGACCTTTTTGTTCACTTGACAGCAGACAAAATACAAATAAATACATATCAATGCGTTGTCTCTATTAAATTCACATCACGCAAAATATAAAACTTATTGTTCTTGTTTTTATTTTAATACAGAATGTCTTACTATAGGTCTATGTTACAGAAACCGAATTTATATGCTCCTTTTACAATTCATGCTAATATAAAAAAAATGTAATAATTCAAACTGAATGCCAGTCGTGGCGTAGGAGCCACAAGTGTGTGACTGAAAACGGGACTGGTTTTGGGTTCGATCCCCATTCGAGATAATGAAATATGTATTTAAATTCATAGTTTCATTTCTTCGCTCTGGTGTCAAGACAAAGCGCGGCGTTGAGCAGTTCTGCCACACATAAAACATTAAAATTTTAACCTAGCGGGACTCAAACCCGCTTCCCTAGAAACCGGCCAGGCGCTCTAAGCACTACGCCATACGTTCTCTAAATAAATATATTATAAAAAAAATAAGTACGTTTTGTAAATAAGTACTTTTCTTTCCTAAGTGTTAATAACACTTTAAAAATGTTAAAAGATAATATACATTATTATTAAAAAGCACAATATAAAATAATGCCAATGATAATAATAGAAGCGGCATTTTGTTCCATTAACAAAAGCTTAATCCACAGGATGTTGTCAAAGCACAAAAATGTCTTCTAGTATTTTCTGTCGAACGGTTTTATATTTATACAGACGTCTTTATTTGTTCATTCTTATTTTCTCGTTCTTATTTGTAAGCTAGACAGCTGACTGACGGTGACGTTGTAATGGCGTCTAGCCCTTTTGATGTGGGTTCCCTTTTTGGGAAATGCATGTATTATTATTGTAGTTTTGCTATGTGAATTTATAATAGTGAAACTGGTCGTGGCACAAAGTGAAGTAAAATCTACTGGTTGTGGGTTCGATCTCCACTCGAGGAAGTGAAATATTTATTTACATTTATATTTTCATTTCTTCACTCTGGTGTCAAGAGAATCTCCTGAATTAGGCGGAAAGTGGGGAACGGAGTGTCTTAACACTAGGTTCCTCCTGCCTACCCTGCTGTGGGCGGGATACAGCGTGAAGGTGATTTATTTATTTTAATTTTAATTTATAATAGTCTTCATATAATTTATATGGCTACGTTTTTCACTACCAAAATTATCGTTTAATATAGTTACATATATGGATAACTGCATGTTTGTTACTGAATTTTGTCGTAACAAAACTTTTATGTATATTTTTTTCATGCCATGTCTTGTCAGTAAATAAAGATAATTTTGTTAATATACTTTTACCGGTAATGATACAAAAGAAGAAAAAAAGCAATAACAAAAGAATGACAAACAAACCACATTTTATAGCAATAGTGGGTAGTTCTTTCTTTCTATCTAGTATCTAAAGTTAACCGTTGCTCCCGCTAGACCCAACTTTTTAATCAAGATCCTCTAAAAGAGCACGGGAACTTCTACTTGAAACAGTTTAACAAAACCTTTGTGCACGGAATTTTATTTTGTAATGTTTGATTCAAGATCTTTTCTATAGTAAAGTTTTAATTGATATGTTTATTTATTATTCACAAAAAATTACACTCACAGATTCCTTTTTTTTAATACTTAATAAGAATCAGCTTCACACTTATTTATAATTGAGTAAATTTTTTATAGGTTTTAATAAATTAGTGTAGATTTCAATTAAATATATTTAACTACAAATAAAAAAATACAAAATCAAGTGTATGTAGGATAATCTTAGTAACTATATACAAATTCTTTCTAAGATTATTTATAGAATATTTTCTGTCCAAAAAAAAAGCAAACAAACATATCATATTAACAATATAAAATCATAATTAAAGCTATCTTCTGATATGCTTGCAAAAACTTGAGCTTACTCCATTATAGTTGCCAACTACCAGCTTGATCCAGAAACCACTGACATACGAAAGGAAAACATTTTCCAACGCAGCTTAGTGATTTCCGACTGAAAATGATTTACTCGCGCTACGGACCAACTTCCATTGTTTCTCATCACAATTCTCAAGACGTTCAACTCTGGTTTGTTTATATGCATTTACAGAAGGATATTACGCTTAATAAGTTAGAAATCTTCCACTCAACACGTAATGCTTCCAGGATTCAGTGAAAAGTAAAGAGCGGAGTGTCTTAACGCTCTCTCTGTTTACTCTGCTACATGCGGGATAGAACATGAAGCTGAAGAAAAATAATGTCCTTTTTAATTTAAATTAGTGTAGATACGTATATTTTCCTTGTATATATATTTTAACAATGAATAAACTGATTTTATATTTTCAGTTTCATTATATATTTTTAAGATAATAGTTTATTTGTATAATTTTTTTTCTAATTATAAAATTTCTTATTTCAAAATATACGTACTAATATTACAAAATTTTCACTGAACGATAGAGGGGTTGTGAAGAAATATATAGGCTTTTAATTACCAACATTATTCGATGAACCGGGACTTGTGCGGCAAAAAATTGAAAAACGCACTTATACGCGCGGGTCTACCGTTTACTTATGTATGTAGATACATCGTTAAACAGTTTCTATTAAATTACGACACATTTTGCAAGCATAATCAAATTAGTTCCCTATATATTTTAAATTACGATTTATTAAATGTATAAACGTTATAAATAAACATACTAAAATAATTTAATAAATAAATATACTAATAGTTGAAGCGCACGAAGACGCGCGCACGCTACTAGTGATTAATAAAACAAAATAATGAAAAAAATCGGAATTAAATTTCGCTAAATATATTCGAATAGCTTGTTTGGTTTTTGAAGCTTTTTTTGAAAGAATTTTCTTGAAACAAAATCTATCCGGATGTCAATTATACAATACAATGTCATAGATAGAAATCTTTTTATTGTTAGTTGGACGGATGTGAGTTTTTTTGAAAGAACCTTATTTCACGATACAAAGGGCCCGTGCTTTGGAATAATGAGTTTCTCGCGGGAGAGCGCTCAAGCGTCCTCCTTTCAAACTTGACATTAGAGTCGCGTAACACGATGTGATGGAGTTGAGTACCGTAGAAATCGGTGAAGGTCCAAATACGTAACGAAGAGATTAAGTGGAGCGTGTACGGACAGATGTTTTCTTTTATTTGTTATTTATTAAAGTCGAAGTAGATCTGTTGTTACTGGTTTCATTTCAATTTCGTTGTAATCATTTTAAATTTGTTTTATATGAACTAATATAGCAGCAGTCTAATAAGATCAAATGTTGTAGACAAGTCGAATTTCTAAACATGTCACCATTATCAGCTAGACGCACGTATCCCGCGCACAACAGGATAGGCAGAAGGAACCTAGTATTAAGACACTCCGTTCCCCACTTTCTGCCGAATTCTGGAGGTATAGCGTGTTGAGTGGCAGAACTCAACGCCGAGCTTTGCCTCGACACCAGAGCGAAGAAATGCAACAATAAATTTAAGTAAATATTTCATCTCCTCGAGTGGGGATCTAACCCACAACCAGTCAGTTTTACAGTCATACTTTGTGCCGCTACGCCACGACTGACCTCCAACCACTACATTACTGAATGACCTAGCTGGTATGACCAATCGCGGCGCAGGAGCACACGCGTGTGACTGTAAATTGAGTTCTGCTGCTCAACACGCAATGACTTCGGAATACGGAGGAAAGTGAGGAGCGGAAGAGTCTTAATGGGAGCACAGTGTGTTAACACTAGGTTCTCAGGTTCCCTGCTATGCGCGGGATCCAATGTTTAAATGGTTTAAATAAATTAATTAATTTTAAATAGTTTAAATTTATAGTACTTAACTAGTTCACTATAGTGACTCACTACAGTATACTGTACATACTTTAATATTGTTAAGCAATTCTATATTTCAATACTCATCAGTATCTTCTAAATGATATTTCATAATAATCATAGATAGTATACACAATCGTCGTAGAAAATTAGTAAATACCAAATTTACTACATTACATAAAAGCTTTTAAAAGGGAAGTTTAATTATTGAGATGAAATGTCTATAATACGACGAAGTTAAGGCAATAACTGAAATTCACTTTTCGTGTAAGAGCCGACTTTAATGACTTTTTATTTATTTAAGTACGTAAGATGCTTAGAAATCGTTAATCTCTACTTCCCTTGATTAAGTATAATTAATTCAGAGATAGTGAAGTATTTTTGGAATTAGGTTACTCTAAATTTTTATGAAGTATTTTCAATTTAATTCCGTTTAATAATTATGTAAGCATGTTCTACGTTTAATAATTACGTAAGTATGTTTTATTTTTATAATATGTTTTTTCAGCTCCTTTAGTCATGCTTATGCAGCATGAAAAAAAGGAGCTCTCCTCTTTAGTAGAGTAGGCAGAGTATTGTTAGGTTATGTTAAGACACTACGCTCTCCATTTTCTGGAGGCATTGTATGTTCAGTTGTAGATCTCAACGCCGCACCTTACCTCGTTACACATTACATTAAATCAAAATATTAAATATTTAATTTACTGTTATGGAAATTGAATCCACACATCATACACAAATGTCTTATATTAAATAAACATATCCGTAATAATTTATTATCAAATTGATCTAGACAAAGTAAGATTCTATCTAGATTACTTTTTTAATATTTCTTACAAAGACCGCTCTAAGAAAGCAATATTTATGGGCAGAGGCTTACGCGTCTTTACAGGGTACGTAATTAGAAATTGTTTCTTGTCCAATTTAATAAAATGAAAATATCGTTACTACCTGGTACAGTGAGAGTGTGCAGTTAGAGGAATTCAGAGCCTAGAGATTTTATGTCACTCTACATTTTTGGGTCCACTGCGTAATCAATACTTATAGAATTTCTACTTCCCTTGATCTAGACTTATAAAATTATAGTTATGTATTTGCATCAAAGTTCTTAATATGCATATGTATAACGTTATCATGAAAATATTATATGTTTATAAATATAAAAATCCGTTCCAATGAATATCAGCGATGGCGAAATTAGACAAATTTTATTATAACGCTGCTATATTTTATTTTCAACATAATATTTAGAGTGTAAAAATAAACTTATTTTGTGGAAAAGACAAGGCATACAAGCGTATGTGTCCACCTGATGGTAAATGATCACCGCCACTCACGACCCCGTACAACACCAGCGAAGTTACAGGTGCATGGCCGGCCTTTAAGGAGAGATAGACGCCCTTTTGTGATGGTGCCCGTGTCGTATCGCATGGAAACTTTACCGCAAATGTGAGAAACGGGAAAGGAAGTTCCTACGAAACTAATATTTACTAATAAAAGAAAAAGTAATATTTACTACATGAGTAGAAAATATTACTGAAATAATTGAATAGAATGCATTTATTTGTTGGAATAATACCAAAGAAGCTATCGTAGCTCAGAGAGGCAACGTCTTTTAGTAAAAAGCTATGGGTTCGATCGCTACTCAGGCAAATAAATTCTGTTGATTACAACGTTCTCTTAAATATCTATATTATGTATGGTAAAAATAAATAACATCATAATTTTCTTATGTAAAATTAAATTTTGTAAGAGCGAGTTATACTTAACGAAGTGAGATTGAAACATCCCTAAGAAATTGAGAACGTGTTAAGTCTTCCAATTAATTAGTATAAACATATGAGTGCTTAATAAGCCGTTAAGAGATAATTGCTGAAAGTAATCTGGTTTTCATTATCTTTATGGATCGGCGAGCTTCATGTTGAAAGGAAACGCGATGTCATTGTTTACGGTAAGTCATTCAATCAGATGGTATAAAGGAGCATATCGTCCAGGTTGGGTTTTCCCTCGTTAATCTTAATCAGAATTGGCTGGAGAATTATATGAAGACTTAATACAGTGTAAGGTACTTCATACATAATGTAAATATGTATATATGTATGTTGTAGTAAGGTTGAGTGTTTGTCTGTTTGTATTTTTTCTATATGATTATACTAAGACGATTTTATTTTATTTTATCAGTTTTACGCTATATCTCTCACACAGCGGGGTAGGAAGAGGGAACCTAGTGTTACGACACTCCGTTTCTCACTTTTTGCTTTTTGCCCCGACATCAGGGCGAAGAAATGGAAGTATAAACTTCAAATAAATATTTCATTTCTTCGAGTGGTGATCGAACCCACAACCAGCCGGTTTACAGTCACACTTTGTGCCCCTGTTCCACGACTGACCTCATACTATGAAGATGAATGAATATTTTTTTTTTATTTATTTTTTAAGTTTTTTTTATTTCCTCGCTCTTGTAACTAACCAACTGCAACGTTGAGTAGCAACATTCTAAACGCAATGTTTCGAAAATTGGGCAGAAAGTTGGAGACGGAGTTCCGCCTCTTAGCACGGAACGACGTTACGTCTTGATACGAACATAGTGTCTTAACAATAGGATCTCAGGTTCCGCGTCCCCTCCTACGTAAGGAATACAGCGTGAAATTTAAAAAATCTATGAAATAACGAGAATCTCCAAAGCACAAGCTAGTTCATTTTGTATGCCCTTTCTATTTGGGAGCTTATTTATTTAAGCGATTCGAAGTGAGACTTTGTTTGAGATGTCGTAAAATAGATATTGAGTGCCCGGTCGTTAATCTCTATTTACAGGTGATGGAGGTGGCGATTAGGCAGAGGGGTTAAAACTTCCCCCACGCTACTAGCACGCCTTTGTAAGATGTAACGCGTTTAAATTAATGTATAGATTTTGTACCTAGACAGGGATTATTTATATTATATATATGTATACAATATGAATAATCCGTTTTTAGGTACTAAGTAAGTATTGAGGCCAGTCGTGGTGCAAGGGTTAAAGCGCGACTGTAAACGTAACAGGTTGTGGTTTCGATTACTACTCAAGTATATTATATATTTAATATTGCTAATGAGACAAAGCCCCGCGTTGAGTTCCGTCAGTCAATACGCAATGCCTCGATAATTCTCTCGAGAGAGTCTTAATGGAAACAGAGTGCCTTAACCCTAGTTTCCCAGGTTCCTGCTGGCTACCCTGCTAAGTGCTCATACAGCGTGAAGTTAAAAAAAAAAGAAAAAAAAATAGTATAAGAAGAAGGTACGTTCAGAGAATGTTATTTATATTTATTAAATATAGTTAAAATCGTAGCGCAGGTGGCTAATATCTAGCTATATAAGAAGAATCTCCAGAGAATGGTTATATTAAACAAAATATTTTTCTCTTTAGATAAAAAACAAAATATGATATTGGAGTGTGGACAGATTTTATTAAGAGGCTAAGATGTAGAGTATACGTAAACTTACTTTTTAAATGATAAACTATTAATAGAATAAAAAAATGAATCAGCTTCACGCTGTATATATCTATTGTTAAGACACTTTCTGCCGAATTCTGGAGGCATTGCGTGTTGAGTGTCAGAACTCAACGCCACGCTTGTCCTCGACACCAGAGCGAAAAAAAGAAATATAAATTTGAGTAAATATTTCATCTCCTCTAGTGGGGATCGAACCCACAACCAGTTGGTTTTACAGTCACACTTTGTGCCCCTCCGCCACGACTAACACGAACTATTAATAAAAATATGTAATAATCATATTGAAATGGCCACTATCTTCTGGTAAATATCTAATATGAAAAGCTTAATTAGAAACACCGTATAATTACGTCGAGGGTAAAAATAAGAGAAGCAACTACATTACCGGTCTTTAGAAAATTCACTCTTAAGAATTAATCGGATGTTCTCTGCTTGTAATATTTATAAAAGCATATTTATAATAGTTATAATATATTAAAGGGTTTGATTCCACCTCGGGGGGGATGAATTATTGTCTTTTCTTCACTCTGGTGAAATGATGATGCCCGGCGTTCAGTACCGCTAAAAACTTGGACAAAAGTAAGTGAGGGGTGGAGTGTCGCAACGCTAGATTATGCGGCACTTAGGATTAAGCTAAAAAAAATGTTTTATTTTTAAGGTTTAAAGAGACTGAGGGTTGCATTATGGCACTCAACTCAACTCTGCAAGTCGAAAAATTTGATTATTTAATATTTTTATTTATGAGGCCAGTCGTAGCGCAGCGGCACGAAGTGTGACTGTAAAACTGACTGGTTGTGGGTTCGATCCCCACTCGAGGAGATGAAATATTTATTTAAATTTATATTTCTATTTCTTCGCTCTGGTGTCAAGGCTAAGCGCGTCGTTGAGTTCTGCCCCTCAACACGCAATGCCTCCAGAATTTGGCAGAAAATGGGGTACGGAGTGACTTAACACTAGGTTCCCTCTGCCTACCCTGCTGTGTGCGGGATACAGAATGAAGCTGATTTGATTACACCTCCAAAATATACAACAATGGGATCTTCATATGTAAAACAGATCCTTTCCCACCTTTAATGAAAAAAAATGCTTATTGCCTGTTCCAACGAATCATATAAAACAACACGAACGTAATATCAAATTCAACGGCGACATTGTCACTGACGGAATGAACAAACAGTAAATAATTTGTCTGAAATCGTAATACAATATTGTTCACAGCGCCTTTATAACATTGTAGCGATCGCAAGACGAGGTGCGCCAACTTTGTCAGCTCGTTTGGCTCGCGCGATCTGGGAACTTATCGTGGAGTGCATCAAAATTACTGCGTGCTTCCAACTTCTCGATTCGAATCCAGGATACGAAATGTCGCCATAAAGATACTGGAAAAGATATCGTTGCGTTCTTTCTATCTTTAGTTATTTGGTGGTTGGTTAGAGTAGAGTAGAAAGGAGATGCTTGGACACTTATCGTTACAAGCAGTTTGTTTTAAATATGTTTTTATTTCCTTTTTGTACATTTTAAAACCTTTTGATTTATTTCAATTGGACTGCTGTTATTCTTAGTCTATATAAATTTAAATTATTTAAACAACTTATATAATTAAACTTATATAAGCTTTGCTAAAATGACGTAATTCTGGGGGCCCTGATATAACCTGGGACTTCACATTTATTTATTTAAACTAAAAATAATACAAACTTTAAAGAGCCTGAGTCGTTATTTTAATAGTAGAATGAAAAAGTTTAAAATGAATGATCTCGTATATACTCTTGTTAAAGGCGACGTTAAGATATCCAAATATAAAGTCTACCTAAACAAAAACAAAAAATTATACATTTCATATAAACTTCTATAAGGAAGATAACTTTCTACAAATCGAAGGACAATATCCATATCGTAATAGATCAAAATTGTTTCTTTATCTAATAATATTATCGTAGTATATTTGAACAGATCCTCCGAGGATACTGATCGAAATTGGTATCCATGAAAAAAATTTTATACTAGTCACGAATACACCCAATAGGAATATTTTACGTGTGTTTACTTACAATTGGGTCTTTGATAGATGTAGAATTATATGAGGCCGCACGATGGGATTGATAAAAAAAAAATCCTTCCAGGAATTTTATGTCGACGTTATTAAGGTACACATTTGTGTAACGCTACGTGCTAACTTTGAAGAGATACCTACGAGAATAAGCGAAGTTGGAGTGCGCTTGAATGATAAGTTTTTAAAGTGGAATTCTCTGCTCGAAGTTGATGAAATGACGTTTCCAACTATTAGACACTCCGACTTAAAGTTAAGTGGAATATAATTTGCTAATACTTCTTGTTATTGCTGTACTTTGCAGCCGAAGGCAACAAGTCTAGGAGTCGAAACTACATTAGCGAAAATTTACACGCCGTTAAAATAGTAAATACGTTTTATCATGCTTCATTTAAAATTTGTTCTTTCATTAATATTTACAGATTCGTGTTTTAAGAAAAAGTAGTAATTTAAAAAAAGAAAATCTCAATATTTGATGTCGAATTTTCACAATATGGTTTAAAGATTACTAATGAGTCTCATTGAGCTTCATGTATTGTCGAAATTTCAAGCATAATTTCAGTATCGTAATTGGAGTGAAAACCCTTTATTATATTTTATTTTTTTGAACATTTTTTGTAAACAATCGTTAATATTTTTTATTTTTATATTTCAATAGAATGAATCCGAACAAAAACATTTATTAAAAGATAATTAAATATATAATCATTTATTAAAAGGTAGTTAATTACGTTCGGAAATATTTGTTATTTGTATACCGAGAATTGTTAAATTATATTTTAATATGATTTGTACGTATATTACATTTACATTTTCAACAAAAAGTAAGCAAAAATTTCATATATTAACTAGCGACCTGTTTGAAGCTTCGCCCGCTTAACCTACTGAATTATTTTCGTGTTTTAATATGCCTATAATGTATGTTTGCAACGTATTTAAAATTTCTAATGTGAAAACCTATTAGAATATTTAATTGAATGTTTGAAAAAAATCTTATCGATATCGATACTTACAATAAAATCGGAATTCGTCGGTGTCTGTACGTGGAAGAAATTAGAAAAACTGTTATTACGGTCATTTTTTAACAATATAATAGAACTTGGTCAGTTGTTCTATTTGTTTCTGCGTTTTATTCTAATCTCAGAAACGAATTAACTGCTTTAAGTGCAGTTTATAAACTAAAAATTTTAAAATTAGATTCACGGTAAATCCCGTCTATAGCAGGGTAGGCAGAGGGAACCTAGTGTTAAGACACTGCATTACCCACTTGCCAAAGACTTTTTTATTTAAAAATAGTCTATATGTTTTGCACCAGCTAAGTTTCATATTGGCGGAAAAATATTTAAAATGTTCAAAATTATGATACAATGCCACATTAGTATCGACATAATTTTCTTCGGTTTTGTGTGTGTATATATCGCTATGGGGTTACAAGTACCTAATATATATCGGGTTATATTAGTATCAATACAAGTACCTACAGATGTAATAAATATAAAACACGTAAGTAAAAGAAAGACGGTGAGATCGTGATATAACCATAAAAATCAGTAATATTTTTTAAAAACGAAAATCTATTTCCCATCTAACTTACTGAGTCATCTATTACGAGCATATTGAGCGAGGTTGTAGTGTTTAATTTACTTATAACAAAATTAATACAGACTTTTCGGTTTTAATCCATTTGGGACAAACTCAAAGCTGCTTTCATTGGGCTTTACTCTGTCGGACTGTATGCGGATTTCACCAGACAGTTCCGAGTGGTGCTCTCTGTACACAAGTCAGAGATAGTCAATCTTTGTTTATTTATATTTATTATTAGTGCTTTTGTGTTGTTGAACTAAACTTAAACACATACACAGTTTAAAAAATTAAATTTGTAAATCGTTAAATATATTTTAATTAAATATATTTGATATTTTTATCTTTTCGAGGCAAAAGGCGGCTAAAAAAGCCTAGATCTCTTCTGTAGGAAGGCAATTTCAGCCTCTGTGAAAAAAGCCATCAGTAATTACCATTTTAGGCTAGAAGCCATTTTATGTATGTAAAATTATTTTAATTTTATCATAATTTATTTATAAACCTTTCAAGGCATTTGAATGACTATGTAGTATTTCAGTGTAGTTTCAGTTCCAAACAAATGCATTCGAATTTTAATAAATATAATTTTATACTAAATAAGTAATCTATACTTACATAGTATTATGTTTATGTATTATGATTTAATATGATATGTAAGTTTATTTACACCACCAACTCTATTTTATCACAAATTTCCTAACCCAAAGGTTGTGTGGTAGAAATCGTGTGTCAATTGTTTCATCTTTGTTGTTTTTTATACCCTTTTTGTCTCTAACAAGTCATTATGCACAATAAAGTGTAAATAAATAAATAATACTCTCTATATAGATTCATAAATAAATATCAGATACACATAAAATGTTGTATTTTGTTATTTAACCATAATAATTTATTGTTATTTAAACATGCGCATGCAATGCAATATTGTTTTTCTTCATTTTATACATTTTTATTCACTTAAAAAAATGTGTTACTAAAATATAATATTTTTTATTAATGCTAAAACACATTTTCATAACAAAAACTTTATAACTTACTTTCAACTGTGATATCGCTAATGCGCTAAATATAAAATACAGTTTTTTTGCTGTTCAACCAAACTAAAGCTAAAAAGGAAAAGTTTGAGGGCCACTGACGTAGATTGATGTGCGATGCAGGCCGCATGACGCCTGACAGTGCATCTCTTTAGTTTTGATTTTATAATTTCACGGGCGAAATAGCACCAATTTGGTTTATACAGTAACTTTAGTATGTGTGAATTTATACGTTAAAATTGTCAATTTATGTCGAAAGTGATTTTTTAGAGTTCCGTACCTTTTAAGGGAAAAAGGAACCCTTATAAGATCACTTTGTTGTCCGTTTGTCTTTCTGTCCTATATCTCAGGAACGCTTGGAGATATCAAGTTGAAATTCATGTTTATTCAAGCCTGACTGATTTCCTAAAAAAAAATATTTCTACATTTACTTAAAAACAAGATATGGTTACCAACCAAGATATGGTTACCGTTTGTATCGCAAAACGCGTATTTCAACAGTATCAAGGGAAACAAATTTCATAGGGAACTTTTGGTTAACATTATGAAATTTCGGAAATAGTATCTATAGGTAGTACTAGTTCAAAAAAAACTATAAATTTATAGTTAAATTATAAAAATCAAAAAGGGGGCAAAATTTGATCACTCTGACTAAGCTAAGCCTGAATGTCAGAAAAAGCTCAATGCACCTCCTATTTTTTACGGAACCCTCGGTGGGCAAGCCCGACTAGCGCCTGTCTGGTTTTTTTAAGCTTACGTATTTAGTTTTAAACAAGTAATATTTTTAGTGTCTTCTTAGGTATAACATATTTTTTTAAATTTAACGAGAACTTATTGAACTTCCTAATTAACTCTGTCATTGTTTTATTGTCATTGATTATATGCCACCTAAGCTTATTTAATTAAATTGAATCCATACACATTCAGTTGTTATAAAAAAACATAAAAATATGACAACCTACATTTTCTTAGTCTTGAACCAATCAATCAAAAATCAGTATTTTTAATTTTTATACAACATCATCGAAAAACTGAATTGGAACAATCATCATTTTTCTTATTTATTTTCTTAGCCATACTATCGAAATTTTACTTAAGCCTTTGGAAAGACCATACAGGTCCATTCAATACCTATCTATAAAGCAGTAATGCCGTTACAATAAGTGATTCAATTTCCTTTACCCAATCGGATCCACTTAAGTATTATGAAAGTAATAGACGAGAGGGAATAGTTTTCTTGCTGACGTTCCTTTTACGATAATCACGGAAAACGCGATTCAATATCTATAAAATATTACAACCTTCTCGTCCGAATATAGGATCCAACGACAATACCAAATAGTTATTCCATTTCTATTCGATATGTAACTCGTAGTCGAATAGTTTCAGGCGATAGCGAGCGCGTTGAGATTAGTATGAAAATAAACATTCCTTTATGTCGTTCTTTTTTAGCATCACGCTATAGAGCAGTGTAGGCAGAGGAACCTAGGAACATATTGTAAAGGCTTGTTACTTTTAATAAAAAATATGTATAGTGTCTGTTTAAAAAATGTGACAGAGACAATTGTGTTTTTTTGAAATGGTTTTTTTCATTAAACAATAAATGTTACCTTAAAAAAATGTGGTCCATATTCCAGTAAACACTCAGCGTAATATGTTTCTTGGCATACTATAACTAATAAGCTTATTAGATATGATGTATTTTTAATTTCGGTAAAAGCAGGTACTCAAAAACCAAGATTGACGGAATTTTGCCAAAAAAAAAAACACTTCAAGGTTATTATGAAATGCGATGTATAAAACAAAAATAATTTGGAAATTTTATTTAATTATTCGAAATTTTTAAAAGTTACCATTTATTATCCATCATTCATACAGAAAAATATATTGGCGTAAGAAAAACGTAGTAGGTCCTGTACTGTATGTTATTGTTCAACTTAAGTTTGTATTTTATCGAAACAGTAAAATAAAGGGAATTTTATTTCGCAAGATAATATTTTTATTGATGTTGTATCTGGTTGGGATTTAGGATTTTAACTTGTTTACACACAAAAAATTAAAAGTTTAGCTGAACCCTAGGACTTTTTCAACTAGAATGGATTTAAACATCGTACATATTACCTTACGTACTAAGAAAGAGTGCTCTGACTAATATCTGTCTGATTTTTGTTTTTGGGCATATGGGTACACGACCCCGGACTTCTGCGCCACCACCAGACACATTACCCTACACCTGCGATAAAAGTAACTAACTATCTGGAAAGTTATTTCTGGCAAAAGTCTGACGGCCCAACATCGTCTTCTTGTCATGAACTTTAACGTCACTCCGAGAAAGAAAGTAGAAATTTAGGCCTCGAATTAAATGGTGGTTGCATAGTGGACCAACGTCCTGCCAGACGAAAAAAGTAAAAAGTCATAATTTTTCGCTAAACACCGAGACTGCTGAGGAAGCTCAGTCAGTAAAGTTAGAACAAAACTGAAGAAAACTAGTATTTGCTACTAATATGTTTAGAGGCGCGACAGATGACTACCCTGTTACATGTGGCATACACAGTAAAAAAAAAGATATATAGCGGTACGGATACGTTTCCTCTTAGAATACTGTGAAGATAGAATTTATATCAGTATTTATACTTTTCGAAAGGTATTTGATTTCGCTTAGCTAACTAATAATGTAAAAGCCTCAAAAATATAAATTTTAAAGATTGCTAAAAAAATGTATTTAAAAAGATTCGTTTTCTAGCAGGCTGACTTTTCGAATTCAAGATATCCCCAGTGGAAATCGAGTCAATTATCACGCTTACAGTCAGATAGATGCCCACTGCGCAACAATGGCCATTGTTGAGACAGTAAAGATTTTTTTTCTTTATGTTTATAAATTATTTATATTTTAAACTAAATAAATAAATATAACTTTTATTATAGGCACTTTTATTTTACTCCTTATTACTTGCGAGAATAAACACAGTAAAACAAAACAAATAAAAGTAACTTCTCAGTGTGGTTCGAGTTGCCTCAAACTTAATTCTACTATGCTTGAACGAGTTTCGTATGATGTGTAAGGTAATTATGAAATAAATATGATTTATTGAAGTCTGTATTATCCGGAGGCCAGCGTGGCGCATTAGTACAAGCTTGTCTGTAAACGCGATGGTTGTGGGTTCAATTACAACTCGGGGGACTGAAAAATTTTACATTTTTATTTCCTTACTCTGGTAATGAGGCAAATCAGCGTTGAGTTCTGCCATTCAACCTCGCAATGCCTCAGTAATTTGGACGAAAGTCTGGAACGGAAGTGTTTTAATGGGAACGGAGCATTTTAACGTTAGCTTCACACGTTGTTATCGCATTATCATATGCCGATCAACAATAAAATATTATCTCATCCATCCAATCTTATCGCCTTTCTTTTCTTTATGATTTATTTATTGGTTGGTTGGTTGGTTGGTTGGTTGGTTTGTAATAAAATATTATCTCATCCATCCAATCTTATCGCCTTTCTTTTCTTTATGATTTATTTATTGGTTGGTTGGTTGGTTGGTTGGTTGGTTTGTTTTTTTTTTTTTTTTTTTTGGTTTTTTGGCCTTTCGCTCATGAGGAATTCATATTATAATAATGAATTGTATTTTTAAATAGGTTATACGTACTGATTATTCACAAGTATATTGCACTTGTGACGGCACTCCACATCGTTATCCATATATATGTAACATAATATATTCTAATATTATCGTTTTAGTCATTAAATATTAAAAAAAAATCAGTTTTAGGCTTTATTCCTCACAACAAGGTAAGTAGAGGTTACCTAGTGTTACGACACTCTGTTCCCTATCTTCAGCCGAATTCTAGAGGCATTGCATTTTGAGTGCTAATACTCAACGCTGCGCTTGGCCTTTACACCAGAGCGAAAATATGAAAATATAAAATTTATATAAATATTTTTTTTCCAACCTGTCGCGCTGTAACCTCATTAAAGTTAGTCATTAAACATACATATAACGATTGCGTGTACAGTATTACTTACTTAGTATCTGAGTCCATGAAGACGTTATCGGTTTCCAATACCCATCACACACTTTGGGCGAATTGAACGATCTTCTTAAGAATTAATCTTATACAACATAAGAGATATATATTTCTTTATTCCGATGTGGTTCAGTGAACTGGATAATAACTGACACAATGATTCCTAATGATACTGGTAATAGTACCACTATTAAGTATAGAGTTAAAAAAAAAAAAAATTAAATTAGCTTCACGCTATATCCCGCACACAGCAGGGTAAGCAGAGGGAACCTTGTGTTAAGACACTCCGTTCCCCACTTTCTGCCAAATTTTAAGAGGCATTGCGTGTTGAGTGGCAGAACTCAACGCCGCGCTTTGCCTTGACACCAGAGCGAAGAAATGAAAATATAAATTTAAGTATATATTTCATCTACTCGAGTGGGGATCGAACCCACAACCAGTCGGTTTTACAGTCACACTTTGTACCACTGCGCCACGACTGGCCTCGTATAGAGTATCTGACTGGTATAGAGTTAAATTAAAATAATTGCGGATGATAAATAGATATTGTACCAGCTGAAGTTCTACAGTTTTGAAACCGCCCACACCAAAGAGTAGACAAAAAACAAGATGGTAAGACGCTCTTTTCTGCATCTTTATTGATATAAGTTTTTGATAAAACACCTCCGTGCGGTGTCTTACCACGGACTCAACACATACAGACACACAGACAGATATTTACACAGACTCAAATGACGTAGACTCTTCTTGAAGATTTTATTTACAACAATTTGTAAATTTATAGTGAAATATGTAATATATTTAATACTTATACCATTAGGCTCGGAGAAGCGTCTGGGATTTTCAACCACAGCTATAGGTTTCAGGAGCCCCTATCTCTCATACTTGCCGTTCTTTAGCTCAATATAATAATATCTAATTATCGCAAAGGAAATACAACTGCATTTTATACAATTTAGCTACAACCTGGCTGCCTATAAAAAACATATTTGTTTAGTAGTAAACTTGATTAGTAAGACACGGCATATTATTATCGGTTAAGTTAACAATTTAATATTATATTTTACACATAATCATTCTTTCAATAGGAAAGCGAACCTAACACCCTCATGTCTAAGAGACATTCCATTGAGAAACCATTTTACAAAGCTACCGTAGGGAAGAGATTAGGAAATTCTTATGAACAAAGCATAAATTATTTCTGCTCAACGCCCAATGAAATAATAAAAGATAAACTAGTTCTGTGTAATTTAAAGTAAATACTCATCAGTATTAAACAAGATTAGCCGACTGCAGATAAAAGTAAACAGGTTTGAATTTAAATTTTAAAAGCAACTGCTCTCTAGTAGAGAACAATCTTTTATTAGACATGTCAAATCATCATTTAAAAAATATATTATTTCTTTATTTATTTTTCAAATTTTGAGGCACTTACTGGCGTAATGTAAGAACGTGTTCTGTAAATTGTTTTGAATGTATATTCGAATAAAAAGTGAAGAAAAAGACTACTAAAAGTAGAGTACAATACTGAGTTCTCTTTATCTACCCTGATATGCGAGAATAGGTTTCTTTTATTAATATGGGTGATTATGTTACTGTGCGTTAGGTTAAGCACCTTATAAAAACAATAAAGAGACCAGTCGCAGTGCAGTTCGATTACCTGTCGACGAAATTAAAATTAACATAAGGTTTCCAGGTTCCCTCTGTCTACCCTGCTACGTGCGGGAAACAGCTTTTAGCTTCATCTAAAAAAATATAATAATAAACGACATCTTCATTACGTGAATGTATTTTTTTTTTATGAGCGTGTTCTCAAAATATGTGTTGAAATAAAACACTGCTCCTAATAAAAATTTAACCCAAAACCTGAACCTGAAAACAATCTAAAAAGTAAGTTAAAACAAATAAAAATACACTACAATAAACTAGAGCCAATCGTGGCGCAGAGGTACAAACTGTAAAATCGACTGGTTGTGGGTTGGATCCCCACTCGAGGAAGTGAAATATTTATTTACAATTATATTTTCCATTCCTCGCTCTGGTGTCGAGGCAAAGCGCGGCGCTGAGTTCCGCCTCTCAACACGCAATGTGGAGGCAAACTCGGCGAAAAGTAGGGAACGGAGAGTCTTAACACTAGGTTCCCTCTGCCTACCCTGCTGTGTGCGGGATACAGCGTGAAGATAAAAAAAAACTCTACAATACATACCTATATTATGTAGTTTGTATATATACATAAAAACAATAACGTAGCAGCAGACGCCCGTAGCATACACTCTAATACCGGGATTATGAAGAAAAAGCGATCCTACCCTCAAATTGACGAAACTAGATTACCGTATATCGGGTCATTAATAAGATACACCTGATTAGCCGTTGCTATATAACGCCTAATTGAATAGAATAATGTACCAACAAATGTTCTTGTAGGTAAATTTATTGTATGTTTTCATTTTGTTCTAAGTATAGTTAAAAAAAATCAAATCAGCTTCACATTGTATCCCGCACCCAACAGGGTAGGCAGAGGGAACCTAGTGTTAAGACACTCCGTTCCCCACTTTCTGCCGAATTCTGAATATTTTAATTTTGTTTGCTTTTATACTAATTTAGAAGTATTCCTAAGTGTGGAATACACAAACGCTTTAAAAATGTTCATAATATTGTTTGCTTTTATTAGGTCGACTTTTTGAAGCAGAGGAAGCCTAATCAACAAAGAATTGAATTTTTTTTTTTTTTCCTCGAGTAGGAATTGATCCCACATGATAGAGTCACACGCTTACTAATATAACTAAAGCACATAAATAGTAAAATAAAAAAATCACATACATACCTACATGGTAGTTATATGCGCATCTTGTTACATTCGAAGTGAACAAGGGCTGTATTAAATCATCCATGTTTCTGATCGGAAATTGAAATTTCTTCTTGAAATTTTCCTTTTATCTCCCTAAATGATTTGTGTGCACAGTTTTTTTTTTCATATAAATTTTTATATTAAATATTATGAATATGTATGTTAAATTAAAAGGTATGCCATCCATCCAGATTCGACCAAATTTTAATTGTATGAACAATTACATATTATCAATAGAAGTAATAGGTACTTTTTAGAAAACATAAATATTTGAACGTAGAGCGCGATTTGAACCCGCGCCTCTTTGGAAACCGTCCAAGCGCTCTGACCAACTAAGCCATATGTTCTTAGTTGGCTGCTTCGAAAATCTTATATGCTTGTTGCAACTTATTTTTTTATAAATATGTTTTCAAAATAAAAAAAAACAACATCATTTTTTTTATTATTTTGTACGTATATTAATTACACCAAAAATAAGAATGAATTAATTGTCAATTGCCATTGCAAAAAGAAAATATTCTTAATGTTTAATTGTCATACATAGTACAATTAAATTCGCCGAGTTTCACTTAATCATCATTTTAAAAATGAGAAAAAAAATTGCTTTAAAAATGAAAAAAATCCATCTATTCAATACATTTAATATAAATTCTAATTCTAAATTTGACAATATATTCATATGCTATACTATTTTTGTATGCTCACGGATTGAATTGTAACGAGGCTGTTGATTGCCGCACTTATTTGCGTATGTAATACAATTTTAATTAAGCGACGCGGAAATGAATAATTTATTATGATAAAACAATTGGATCTTACACGAGGAAGGGCATACGTTGCTAATTGATTTTTATTTAATTATTTTGTGATAATTGTACGAAATGTTGTACATTTTAACATCAACACGCAATGCAATACATTTTGTGGATGTGTAATACTAGCTTTAACCTGTGACTTTGCACGTTCGGTCGTGGAAATGAAAAAACCGTTAATGGTTTTGTATTAGCCATTTTAAGTGCTCCATTTTACATCACAGCGATTAACGCCGGCTATAATATATTTTCATTTTCAACCGGTAGTTCCTAATATAAGAACGCTCAAATAAACTCTTAAGCTTTGAAATAAAGATTTGTAGTAATCGTTTTTTACATAATATTACATACAATTTTACATATATTATGTATATATCTTATAACATCTCAAATATTAGTCAAGTACAGGTTTAATTAAGATAGATTTGTGTTGATATTGTCGGTTATATAGAAAAAAAGAACGTTTGTTTATATTATTCATACCCATTACATGAACTTAATATTAGGGAATTAAAACAATTAACCTATATTAAGTGAGCATAAGCGATTGGCTTTCAAAAATGCTCTAAAACATAAGAGTAACGCAGTTTTTAATAAGTAATGAAATGTTAAGTAATGGTATCCTTAAATAATAAAAAAATGAAAGTGGAAAATAGTCTCTCGAACGGGCCAGTAGTGTAACGATACTTTGTATACATTGAACGACTAGCTTAGGTCCGATCAACCACTGAAACGGCGTTGCTATTTATTATGTTTGTAGGAATAATGGATTTTTCAATACTTAATTAATATTTTTTTTAATAAGTGAACATTTTACAGAATTTTTAAAATATCATACGTATGTCTGTATGTAATTTTATTATTATTATGTTATTATTATTATGTTATTTTAAATTTATTATTTTAAGTCATATCAGAAAAAAATAAACTAAGGTTGACTGCCCAGCTTATCCACTTTGACCATTCTTCAACTAATTTGTAACTTTTCTTAAAAGTAGTTTTACAATTGAAACTCTTTGCCACCGTATATGATAAATACAAAAAAATAAATTTAATGAATAATAATTTATTATTATCATATTATTAAAAGTAATCAAAAACTGTCAAATCGACTGGTTGTGGGTTCGATCCCTACTCGAGGAGATGAAATATTTACTTAAATTTATCTTTCCATTTCTTCGCTCTGGTGTCGAAGTTAAACGCGGCGTTGAATTCTGCCACTCAACACGCAATGCCTCCAGATTTCAGCAGAAAGTGAGGAACAGAGTGCCTTAACACTAAATTCCCTTTGCCTACCCTACTGTGTGAGGGATACAGCGTGAAGCTGATTTAATTTTGATTTATTTATTAATAGTATATATTGTTTTAGTTCGGTACTTCGTCTCGTTTTACTCCACGCTGTACCACCGCCTCATCTGTATTCACTGCGAGATAACAGTGCACGTTATTTTGTTAAACGGATTAAATTTGGCCGCAGCTGGATTGTTCGTGTAATGGACACTATGTATATGAAAGTGCTGTGCAAACTTATCATGATTATCCTGTGTGTAGATGTTAAGACTTGTATAATCTATGTACTATCATTTTATTAAAAAAAAACAGTGTTCTTAAAATATAAATCGATTAGCATCATGCTCTATACCGCACACAGAAGGGTAGGCAGAGGGAACCTAGTGTTAAGACATCCCATTCCCAAGTTTCCGCTGAATTCTGGGCGCATTGCGAATTGCGAGTGTTGGAACTCAACGCCGCGCTTTGCATCGACATCAGAGTGAATAAATGGAAATATAATAATTCCACAACCAGTCGCGTTTACATGCACATTTTGTGCCCGCGCGTCATTAACGACTTCAAAAACCAAAATATTATTTTCTATAAATTTTGAAATGTGGAAGATATTTTTTTTTATAATTTTATGCTATTTTTGAGGAAAAAAAGTAATTTATTTCAAACTCCTTTGACGATTTACCTTCAAGTAATAAATTAAAGCATAATTTTATTTTTCGGACAAAACTTTACGACTGCAAGCAATAAAACAGTAAGAAATGATTTCCACCTACATACGTTCAAAGAGAGAGACGTAGAAAATTTGGACTATAAAACTCGCGTTGGGACGACTAAAGCTACATTAAGCAAATTGCACAAAACAAACATATCTAATAATAACGCTTCGGGCACGGAACCGCGTTTTGTAGAATTATGCTGCCGCCATAACTTTTTCAATCTGAACTTCGACAATTAAATTTACTTTGGACTTTTAATATAACATTTCAATAAGCGTCGCGGATCCGTTGATATTCTTTTGTTTGACTCCCCGTCAGTTCTTTTGAGTTAATAACTCGAATGTGCCTGACGCGTATCTAAGAAATAGGTACGTTCGTCACAAAGGCTCGATAAATAGCGAGTGCCATCTTTTCGTACGCGTATACACCATTAATCTTAACATTACAAATTCATTCAGTAAGAACTCACTCACTTGGGTTAGGGCGCATTATAAATGAAGTGTCACGTAAATGCTGGCAAAAAAGTGGTTAAGAAAGATCCCTCTGCATACATATATATTATAAATGTTCTGGCTGTGTTTGGATCGTCGAAAACTTTGTGTGAGAGTACAATATATTACATTTTTTTTAAGCTTCACGCTGTATATTGCTCATAGCAAGGTAAGCAAAAGGAACCTGGAAAGTTCATGATAAGACACTCTGTTCCCTTTAAAAAAACACTTTCGTTCTGCACCGTTGAATCATTTCCTCGAGTGGGAATCGAACCCACAACTTGCCACAACGCTTGTGCCTATGCGCTACGACGCAATATCAGCCTCATTTATTAAAGATAAGAAAAACATGAAAGATAATTGTCGAAACGTACCATTTGACTAAACCTTATGAGAATAACGCTTCATATCACCGGATATTGCAAAACAGAGCGACGTTTCATTGTTTGTAATATATTTGGAACAATATCCTGGTATTATATTAATACGCCTACATAGTAATATACAGAATGTAATATTATTGAAATCTACATAGTTATCTTTGATTGGACTTCAAAAGATATCTTTTTTTTCTTATATTCAATCTTTTTTCTTACAATTTAATAAGAATGATATATTTTTAAAGCTTCAGACTGTACCCTTTATATAGGCAGGGTAGGCAAAGGAAACCGGGTGTTAAGACATTTCATTCTCAGTAAGACACCTTTATGCCCAACTTTCTGCCGAATTCTCAAAACAACAACGCCACGCTTCGCGTCGTTACCAGAGTGAGGAAATGAAAATATTAAATATTTCAAATCTTCGAGTAGGAATCGAACCCACAAACTGTAGCACAATATATAAAATACATCAAACCGTTCCCGCTTCAGACAAATCATAAAGAACCAATGCCTATATCATTAAATACATTCAGCCATAATCAATTATTCTCCTTCTGCATGCTAATTTACTGTCTGACAGTATTCAAAAGAGGATGGCCGCAAAAAGGGGCGCTCGGTCTTTTGTCGCGGGACGTCCTCACAACCGCGGCTGACAGTTCACCGGCTCTTCCAGCTCCGGGATTTGTGTATAGATAAGAAGGACTTTATTAAATCGATTTCTCGAGCCATAATAGGTTTGTTTAGCGTTGCCTGTTGACCTATTCTAGTGATGAGAAAGGATTTTTCTGTGATTAAATTGAAATGTAAGTGATATAATATGTTATGGCATCTTTGTTTATGTAAGAAACTGGTTTGAAGTAAAATTCATGTTTTTTTTATCTTTGTTGATTAATTCAATTCGATAGTTTAATATCGAAGAATTTAAAAACACCTACTACACTAATGAATGTGTGTATGTATATTAGTAATATGTATGTACTGTAAATAATTATATATATATTTTTAATTTTATGTTTTATGCGTACCCTTTGCGTCCTATGCCTTAAGGTTGTCTGGAAGGGATCGCTTTTCTAGCGATAAAGTCTCCCCTTGTACATTTGTTTCGTATTGATACCTTTTTATAGTATTATATTTTTTTGGGTGGTACAATGAAGAATAAATTATTATTATAATAAACTATTTATATAGGGCGAAAGATATAAAGGAAATTTTAGATATATATTTAATTAAAAAAAAAATTAATGTCATACAAATTTCCGAATAGCCAGAGCATTCTGTGTGTTTACTTAAAATTACTTTGTTCTTATAGTGATGTACTTATAGCGAAAAGCCTTACCGGATTAATAGAAAATTTGATTAGCTAGTGATGGGTCTTGACCCGTGTTAATTCGATTTAAAGGGATTCTTACTTTTTTTATTCGTACTCGTTTAACTGAGAGAATAGGAATCATTCCATTATTTTCAGAAAATATTTCTATCGACTAACTAATTAAAAATATGTATTTTAAAAAGTTTATTAAAGAGATGTATAGGCAGTATACGATTTATTAATATAATAAAAATTCTTTCAAAAAAAATTGTTATATATATATATAATCGTACATATGTATAGTAAATAGATACGTTCTAATGTCAAGGATAATTTTTTCGCTTTTGTCTCTATACAAAAAACCGTTAGGACCCTCCATATTTGCGTGAACTTCAAGTAGCTATTATTTATATGCGACATCAAAAAATATATTAAAAAAAATCAACGTCATGGACAAGGGCAAATAACAAGATGATTTCGATTCAGAGCCGGCTAACGAAGCAACCGGAATAAAAATAAAAAGAATGAGTTGCAAAAGCTGTCTGAACTACGCAACCAGCCTTTGATTCATTACAGTTTTCGATTAGCCCGGAGCTCGTCTGATTTTAAAAAATGTTTGTTATACGAAATTGCTAGTTTCACCTATACTGTGCGATGGGTGCTTCGAACGAGCAAAATATTTCATATAGACCATTCTTGTGTTAGAAAAAACAGTTCGTTCAGTACTTTTATGGCGTAAAGACTGTATAATATTTGTTTGTGTACTTGTTGTTTGAATTTAAGGAATATAGCAGCTCTCGTCTCGTCTGCCTTTTTTTTCGATCGATTTAAGATAAATATTTATATTTCTCATTTCTGCATGTAGCAGGGTAGGCAGAGGGAACTCTGTGTTAAGACCCTCCGCTCCCCACTTTCCGTCCAATTTTGGAGGCATTGGATGTGGAGGTGCGACACTAGAGCGAAGAAATGAAAATATACACATATGTTTATTTATTAGTCAATGAGAATGAAATGAATGTTTCATATCCTAGATAAGGAATCGAACCCACTACCTGTCGTTTACTGCTCTTGCGCCACAGTTCGTCTCAATAAATGTTTTCATTTGATATAAAATAATATTAATATTTATGAAAACATCAAATAAGAAATTTAAATTTACAGTCGTATTATTAAAGTAAATGGAGAACGAAGAGAAGAAAATTTTCTTCCCAGGAAGAATCCTGGGAAGAAAATTTTCTCGTATTGAATGAGAGCTGAAACAAAACCATCAAATTAAATATCAAATATACATATATATATATATATATATATATATATATATATATATATATATATATATATATATATATATATATATATATTCTCAATAAAAAAAGTCAATGCTGTGTATGTAGGTAGATAGAAAATATGAAACCAATAATATTTCTATTTACAATCAACTTTTTCAGCAAGATCTAAGAAATTGTCATTGAAACACCTCAGTGAATCCAGACACAAATAAATAAGATGACGAAATACGAACCGTTCAGGGGTTAAAATAAAAAACAGTTTCAACGATCTCCGTCTCATCTATACAAATTCTCGATCCTCAAATCGAGTATAGCTAAATCGAGTGCAAGTCGCAGTTGACAACTCAGTCGGGCCCTTTTCCAATTTGCGTTCAAATAAATGGAAACTCTCGAATCACATAAATGAATACGGTGGAACAAATTGATTTCTCACTCAAATAGAACAGTTCGCGGGACGTGCTCTATTTAATATACTTTTTAGAATTATATTTTACAAACATTATATATTGGATTTTCTTAGCTTCACGCTGTATTTCGCATAGCAGAAATCATTACACATTTTCCGCTGAATTCTGGAAGCTTTGCGTATGTTGACATATAGAGATAATAAAAATATTAAATATTTTAATTTCTCGAGTGGGAGTCAAACCCATAACCTGTCACACTTACAGTCGCACGCTTGTGTCCAATACACTACGACTGACCTCAAATTGTATTATATTTTATATACCTATAAATATGTGATAACTAAATATATTTTTGTAAATTTTCCTTGGTAAGTTCTCAAATCAGGTTCTTGTCTGCAAAATTTTATACTTACGTATGTATAGATCCAAATAGGTGGAAACACTACAGGCTACTCCGCTTGGATCCTAGCTGTAAGACTGCAACGAGCTCCCGATGCTCTAGGCGATTGGTTCAGCAAGTGGCGGTTTGAGGTTAACCCAGAGAAAAGCGTAACCGTCTTTCTTCCTGTAAGCATTACGAGACCGTTTCCAATATTTACCTACAATTCAAACCGATCCCCTGGGTCAAATACCTAGTAACACGAAACTCTCCTCTAGACCCCGACGACTCATTTACAGTCGCAAACCACGACAAAGTACATAATTCATTCCTCAATCCCACGACACACTCCTCCGCCGCCGTAAAAAGCAACGAGGCCAGTCAGGGCATTCCCCTGTAATCGTCAATCCTTCACGAGCTTCCATCAATACTTGTACTTTTTCTTTCCGCCCGGTGATGCTGCCAAGACCATCCCAGGTCAACAGCAATAAAGACAGTTAAAAAAAAAAGGATTTTCAGTTTCTCCCGAATTCCAGAGGTGTGGAGTGGCGAAACTCAATGTTGTGCTTTGCCTGAACACCAGAGCGAAGAAATGAAAATTTTAATAAATAATAATTTATAAAAAAAAATATTTATTAAAATTTACTTTCCCCCAAGTGGAGATCGTACTCACAACCACCGTGTCATAGTCATACGGCATGAAGGGTGTAAAAATAATATATATTTGAAGGAAACATAAAGAATATGAATACAGTAAAATATTGTACTTTAATATGAAACTAAAATACATTGAAATAGCATTATTTCGACACAAGCCCGGATACTCACACGACATCCGAACGTGTGACAGGTGTAATAAATCAGAATGGCGTCTTTGGAACTGTCATAAGCATGTACATACTTACGAAATTTCCCGTATAAAATGTTATACTTAGGTTGGTCATCCATCAAGATGTTTATAGCTCAAAGGAAAATATTTATTGAGCTAAAATTTTGTTGTATAATAATTGTAATGTATAAGTATTTATATTATAGAACTGGAGTTCGAGATGTAAATGCATAAAATGTATTACTTAAGCACTATGCCTGAATATGTTGAGGCTAGTTGTGGCGCAGAGGTACAAGCGTGAGACTATAAGCGCGACAGGTTGTGGGTTCGAGGATTTGCGCGGCATTAAGTTCCGCCACTCAACATGCAATGCTTTGAAAAATATTTCGATAGGTAGGATATGTGGCGCAGTGGTTCATGCGTGACTGTGGACACGACGGTTGTGAGTTCGATCTCCACTTGGGAAAATGAAATTTATTCATATTTTATTTTCTTCGCTCTGGCAACAGAGCAAATCGAGGCGTTAAATTTCGCCACCTCAATATGCATTCTATCAAAAAATCGGCGGAAAGTGGGATGGAGTGTCTAATGTTGTGTCTTAACACTACGCGAATATAATGCGAAATACAACGTGAAGCTGAAATAAAATCAATTAAAAAATAAAAAATCGTTGCTATATATTACGTGGAAGGTTAGATCAAGGTCCCTTTGTTTGTGCCCTCCTGTGCGTATCGCGCACGAACCACATCGAGGTTAGTCAAGCGTCGACAAATGCCTAATTGAATTTTCAGCGGCGATATTGTTGCGCTGTCGAAAAGATTTACGAATTTACGAAAGATTACCCTAATATGTGTCAAAGTGGTTGATAATATCCTGAATAATTTTTGTTTTTTTTTCTAGTTTTATCTGTATTTCTCAGTGGTAGGGTAGACAGAATTAGCCTAGTGATAAGACACTCTGCTTCCCACTATTTGTCGAATTCTAGAGTGCGTGTTCAGTGGCGGAACTCAGCGCCAAAATTGTTTCTTTTTAATTATAAAAAAACTTTGCACATATGAAAATTGTAATGAATAATTCTACCTACCTAAATATACCTCCTTCCAGAATCATAAGCGCTGTCGTAGGATCTTCCTATGATAGTTCAATGTTTATGAATCTAAGAGCTCTCTAGGTTGACTAATATTGTCTTTGGTCAGAAAAAATATTGTATAGTAAAAGAATATGTTGACCGAAGAAATTTGATCCTGGATATTGTTTTATTATATTTCTAATGTATATATTACATTCACTTTATTTTAATTTTACTATTAATATATAATATATATATATATATATTTATATATATTATATATATATAAATATATTGAACATTTTACAAAGCTAAATCCCAACCTACTTTCTTTTCCAACTAGCGATTAAAGTAATGGTGCCTTTACTGAAAAGTTTCTACGTAATTTGAACATCAGTCTCACATTCCCAACTAAGGGTCCTCGAGTTAATTGAAAGAGATCGACCGTCAAGGGTTCCGTGTCGAGAGAACAAACAGCATCATACCACTTTTACTACGTACAAACACAGATAAATTAGGAAAACTCCTTTGGCAAATGAAAAATCTTTTGAAAGGTAAAACGTAGCTAGCTGGCATTTTAGTGCTATAAATACAACAATAAGTAAGTAAGACTGTATTATTATATTTTTATTTTGAGCGTGACATTTAATTTTTTATTTATTTAAATTTATATTTCCATTTTCTTCGCTCTGGTGTCGAGGCTAAGCGCGGCGTTGAGTTCTGGCACTCAACACGCAATGCCTCCAGAATTCACCAGAAAGTGGGGAACGGAGTGTCTAAAAAAATCCTAGGTTCCCTCTGCCTACCCTGCTGTGTGTGGGATACAGCGTGAAGCTGATTTATTTATTTATTTCATTTTTATAAACAAGGTAGAGAAAAACGAATATCAAGATGATCCGGAATACTTCCACTCTCCGTTGGAGTCCGAGATATTTTCGTAAAACAGAGTCAAATATCAATAACAGAGTCACGATCATCGCGTCTGACAGCTACAGCCAGAAGCTGTAAATTATTGTTTTTTCGATGCAAAATATAGATATTATTCAATAAATAATAACTTTTTACATAAATTACTACAATATATGGGAAAATTTAAGTTTCATCAATATCGCAAACAATATAAATCTATTATGCTTAAACGAAATATTAACACTTATTAAACGTATAGAATGAATAAATGAATTATTATTAATATATTGAATATTTTCAATTAAATCTACTGCCTACTCATTGTTGAGTCTTTTTAATTAAACCTTTTATATAGATCCAGATTTAAATTCAATTCAGGTTTTTAATTAAAACTTTCTAGTTCTTTTACGATTTATTGCAAATGTTGGAATTCTTTTTATGTTTAATAATACTTTAAGAAACGGGTACATTGATTTAGCTTAGCTTTGGATAATGTTTTTCTATTATACTTATACATATTTAAAATATGTATATCTATAGGCCAATATATAATAATTGAAAAGTCAATTATGTATATGAAAGATTTAAAAAAAAAAATACGGAAATATATTGAATAAAATTTTATTACCAGTTCTTTTGTTTGTCTGTTAGTTTGTTCGCCAATCATGCGTAATCTATTAGACAGAAGTGACTAAATTTCTGTGTGGTAAAAGCTTTGAGTCTGGAGCTTTATCTTTTTCAGTTTCTATCCTGCCGTTCAATGCATTTCTTGTAGAGAAAAAAAAATAAAGAGGTGTATTTATTTCAAATGCTGATAATTACTACATACGTAATACGTTGAATAAATTAAAAAATCTAATTTTTAATTTTTAAATTTTGAGGCGAATCGTGGCGCAGGGGCACAAAGTGTAACTGTAAAACCAGTCGGTTGTGGGTTCGATCTCTACTCGAGGAAATGAAATATTTATTTAAATTTATATTTCCATTTCCCTGCTCTAGTGTAAAGACAAAGCGCTAAAGCCGCGATTAGTTCCGCCACTCAACACGCAATGCCTACAGAATTCGGCGGAAAGTGGGGAACAGTGTCTCAAAACTAGGTTCTCTTTGCCTACCCTGCTGTGTGCGAGATACAGCGTGAAGCTTTTTTTATTATAGTTTTAACTAATATAATTATTTAAATGTCATAGATTGAATAGCGAATCTCAACGTCACGCTTTGTCTTGATATTAAGGCGAGGAAATAAAAATAGCCAGCTCCTGATTTATGTAAGGATCACCTGTTGAACAATGATCGTCAATATGGCTTCCGCCATTGTAGCTCAGCCGGTGATTTCCTGGTTTACCCAAACCACCACTGGACTGTTGCTATTGAAAGCAAGGGAAATAGTCTGGCAATTCATTTGGATATGTAAAAGGCTTGCAATCGAGTGTGACACACATCGCTCTTTGGTAAGCTTTGAGCATACGGGCTTTTCAGAATTCCGGTATTTACGCAAGTGAATCGCCATCTGTCTATTAGTTTGTTTAGAAATTAATTAATTTTAGTATAGTTATTGGTATGGCTTAGATTTTGCAAAGCCAAAGTGCCAAGAATTTTTTAGATTATTGGATCCCTTCCGATTCGAACGGCTCTACGTTGTATTGCAACAGGAGGTTCTACCTAATAATTAAAAAAATATTAATTAGCTTCACGCTATATCCCGCACACAGCAGGGTAGGCAGAGGGAACCTAGTGTTAAGACACTCCGTTCCCCACTTTCTGCCGAATTTTGGAGGCATTGCGTGTTGAGTGGCAGAACTCAACGCCGCGCTTTGCCTCGACACCAGAGCGAAGAAATTAAAATATAAATTTAAGTAAATATTTCATCTCCTCGAGTGGGGATCGAACCCACAACCAGTCGGTTTTACAGTCACACTTTGTATCACTGCGCCACGACTGGCCTCAAAATATATATAATATTCTATAACAAAAATTCACAAAAATGAATCAGACCCTATCACGAACAAGTCCTTATCAAAGCCAGCTATTTAATCATTAAATTTGTTGTTCGCATTTGGAAATTGTTTTAACAATTTAAATTAGTAGATTCTTTTTTTACATGTGATGAATATATGAAATGAAAATTAATCACCATATTCTGAAGCGCACTAAGAAAAAACTTTGTATATATATATTTATAAAACGCTGTATATAGCCTGTGTTGCTCACAACGTGAAAGATTTTTTAAATCGGTTTTTAAGTTTATCCACTACAAACATACACACATATATAAGTAAGTACTAAATTTCATATAATAGTTAAATATAATCTTATATCTGAAAGCGGGCGAAGCCGCAAGCGGTATGTATTTAATGATTTAAATCGGATTTTGTCCAATTAGACCATGTTAATCGTTCTATACAATGATCGTTAATAGTCCCAGTAAATCGTATTATAATTAATTGGGGTCAACAACATTCCTTTTAGGCTCAACTAAAACTACATTACGTATATATATAAATATATACATTTATACAGCTTCACGCTGTTCCACCGAATTCTGGAGGCGTTGCGTGTTGAATGGCGAAATGAATGGGAATCGAACCCATAACCTATCGCGCTTAATTCAAATACATGTGTTCTGCGCCACGACTGGCCTCTAATGAAGTACTTCGAAAGTTTATATAACAGGAGCAATACGTTCACAGAACTGGTTCACTTACATGGTGTGAGAGAGCACGACGGTGAAACATATACATCTGTTGCCGGCCAAATTACCTCTATATCGCAGAGCTGAAGGCTGTAATCGTCTAGATTTTGTACCAGCTAGGTGTTACGTTACTTATATATATAGCAGCCGAGACTCCAAAGACGTGTACGGTTGTATTATAAATAGTACTTGGCTTAAGTAATTACTTAAGGATCTCTATAGAAAGTTTATAAAAGATTTCTTTCTATTTTATTTTATAATAGTATGGAGCACTTGGAATAAGATAGGATAGAGAGTGGTCGTAGATTCAATTTGTTTCGACGTAATATAATTAATGATAAGTGGCATAGGGGCATAAGTGACACCAATATGTACGTAGTGTAAACGAGTCGGTTGTCGGTTCGATTTCGATTTCAAAGTGTAAAGAGGGAAAAGGATTGCCTTAACACTGGGCTCCCTCTGCCTACCTCTGCCTCTGCCTCTGGGATGCAGTGAAAAGCTGAAAAAAAGAAAATAAAGACATCTAACACTAACTGCCCCAGCTGTCGTGGGGCTTATACAAAAACAAGATACTATATTTTCACTTAGAGCCCCATTACTTACGCTAAGCACATTACACACGAAGGGAGCAATTTAAAAACTATCAGATCACAGTGGATTGCGCAAATGGCGAACGGTGGATACAAATTGTTTTTTTCCCAGCAACATTAAGCAAATAACTGGTATTCCGTTCACGCAATCTGCCCCTAATGGTGCGTTAAGATGTGACTTAAACAACTCGATGACTTACGATTTCTTCCTGAACTACTCCGATCCTATGCTCCAGTAAACTGGCTGTTCGGAAGTGGCTTTCTAATTTTTACTATTCAATTTCTTTTCTAATATATAAGAATGGAACTATTTTATATTCCTGTGCCAAGAATGAAACTATTTTACTTGTTTTAAAATGGGGAAAAGTTATTTTGGAAATACTTTTGAAATATACATTAAGATAATAAAATAATCGATTGTTACATACAAATATTATATAATAATAGCTAATAAGTTCTTATAATGTTCATATTAAAAAAAAAATTCAAGATTTAAACTAATATGGTTTTATTATACATACATACATACATACATACATACATACATACATACATACATACATACATACATATAACTTCCCTTTATAATAATGGCGTAACAATGAGATTGAGCATTCACTGACTGACTGAGAGAAATGAATGTTCCCGCTGGCAAATGGAATGCTTTCAGCTCTGCACTAACTATTAGTTTTGAATTTTGGTTACAAAGGGTTGCAGTATAGATTTTTTGAAAATACTCAGTTTAATTCAGTATTCTCGTTTAGAAATATCTGATCAGTTCGTTGGGGAATTTCTCAGTTTATTTATTTATAAGCATAAGTCATGTATTATAAGATTTTTGTTTGCATGGCCGTCACGGCCGTATCTTCCTATAGTGGTCACCGCAATAGAGTTATGTTAAATATCAGAGTTGCCAGATTCTATCTTGAGGATAACGTTTAGGGCGTAATGGGGACAAGTTTTAATTGAAAAAGCGTGCAAAAACAAAATAATATTTTTTTTACTACTAAAAATTCTCACAGTGCATGGAATAATTCACGAAAAGCGGGACCACACCTGTCCCAGTCGAGACGTTTAATTTAATGGCTGAAAATAGGAAATAGGGACATTCCGCCAAAATCGGAACGTCTGGCAACGCTGTTCAATATGTTGTAATTTATTAATTTACATTTTGAAGATTTTTCAAATACAATATAGCTACATGTTTTATTTCTTTCTTACCAACCCAAATAATATTATGCAAAAGCATTCGCTTTATCTTATCTTTAGCACATTAAGGAGCAGCCTATATCTTGGGAGATACAACTCTGTTCTTCTTTTGATTTTTGGTGGTGATGAAGTGATCGATGCTTAACGTAAAAAAATATCGTTTATAACATGATAAAGATTTTTCAGAATAATGTGCACACAGTACTGGTACGGTAAAGCAGTTGTCTACATAACTGTAGCAGAAATGAATGGTAATTTATATTTAACGTTAATATTTAGAGGTTCATATCATATATTTTTCCTAATTATTACTAATTACGAATAAGACCTATAGTATCTATAGGTTGAAGGATATTGAAATAACAAAAAATTGTAATCTTTATTCAACAAAAGTTAATTGCACTGGTGTAAATTCAACAAAGTTTTTAATATAAACTCCAAATTCGAAAGTACATTAATGAGAAAATAACATAGAATTACTCGACTAAAGTTGGATTGAATAAACGATTCTGTTCCGACATTAGTGTCACAACTTTATGATTTAATTTTATGTTGACCATGTTTAAATTTAGTTAGTATTTTTGTTTTCTATAATATAAAAGGTGTTATTATACTTTCACTTGTATCCTGCTTATAGCTTGGTAGGCTGAGACAGTCTAGTATAAGGATATTGCCCACGCACCATCCATTTTTCAAGATATTGCGGGTTCAATGGTGGAACTCAACGCCGAGATTTTTCATGTTACCAGAGCCATAAAACGAAATAATGGATTCGTCCGAGTGGAACGGAAACACACAACTCTCGCGTTTTTATACAAACGACGACTTTTAACTTTTTATATGCTCATATTATTGTGCACGGCGTACTCAAGTACTGCTATTCAATACGCAATGCCTCGAAAAATCGGTGGAAAGCTAGGAATGGAGTGTCTTAATAGTAAGTTTCCTCTGGTTACCCTGCTATATGCGGAATACAGTGTAATGCTGAAAAAAATGTATTTTATTTGCTTGTGTGTTTTTGCGGTGGACAGCAGAGACTTAACTGAGATGAACATAACATAGAAACAAGAAATACAGGTCTCGAGTTTTTGAAACTCGTACGTCATTCCGCAATTCAGTTTGAAAGTCATATCTAAATAAAAAAAAATATAGAGTCTTGATTTGTTTTGTTTCTACGTATAAGATTATATTTAAGATAATTGTGATATTTGTAACAGAATAAGTATTTATCAATAATCGAAACCCGTAAAAGTTTTTTAATGTAATAAAACCTGAACTTCCAAACCTGTTTATTTATGAAAATTGGTATTTCAGTCACCCACGAATCGCGATGGCAAACTGCCACAGGTTCTAACAGGACCAGGATCTAGTGCTTCAACCGTGCAGACCATGCGGTAATAGCGTTAAAGTGATATATAGCACGAACGCTAGTGAAATTATAAATACGACGTCGAACAAAGCTGTATCGCCGCCCGTTTTAATTTACAGCAGATATTGAAACCGCAGCCTCACGCGTCGTACCGTTGGAGTCGAAATTGTTGGCAATCGTTGCTATTTATAATTTTTTTTTTGTAAATCTTTTTGCTTGTTTTTACTGTGCTTTTATAGGTGTATATATTGTGATTTTTTTGCGTAAATATCATTTTGCTAGCTCTGTAATGGAAATGTGAATATAATAGAAATGCTAAAATCGAAAGTTTGCAATTTTTGTTCTTTCCAATCATTGCATGATTAGTCGTGGTACCGATACATTTTAACTTATTCCATCCATGCAAATACATATTTTTATTGCACTAATATCAAATACTAACGTAACTAAAGATTTATTACGTAAAAAAATCTTAATATAAATGAGTCCACCAAATAAATGAAAACGTACATTTAAAAAAATATACGTCTCATGAAATATATTTAAAAAGCGTTAAAACGTTAATTCCATGCAAATTAAGGTACCTTTTGACCGGATTTCCTTAGCCTCGTGCCTCATAATGAGCCGAACGACCTCTTCCTCAAAAAAAAAACTCAACTTTACTTAAGTCAAGTCTTACATTATGCATACAAACTCGACATATTTAGCATCATCTACTATGTTCACTTACTTCGTGTCAGTAACTGGCCTTATATAGTATTATAGCAGTTTAAAAGAAAAGGTATATTATATTTATTTTGCCTCAAAATGCATTATAATGTGCAATACCCAGATGGTGGGTGTTAAAGAGAAAATCAATAAACTAAATTATGCCTTAATAACTCCTACTCGAGGATTTTAAATATTTATTTAAATTTATTTATTTATGAGGCCAGTCGTGGCGCAGCGGCACAAAGTGTGACTGTAAACCGACTGGTTGTGGGTTCGATCCCCACTCGAGGAGATGAAATATTTACTTAAATTTATATTTCCATTTTCTTCGCTCTGGTGTCGAGGCTAAGCACGGCGTCGAGTTCTGGCACTCAACACGCAATGCCTCCAGAATTCGGTAGAAAGTGGGGAACGGAGTGTCTAAAACACTAGGTTCCCTCTGTCTACCCTGCTGTGTGCGGGATACAGCGTGAAGCTGATTTAATTTTGATTTAATTTATTTATTTAAATTTATATTGTTTCGCTCTGCTGTCGAGACAAAACGCGGCGTTCTCAACATTCCACAGGAATTCGGCGGAATGTGGGAACCCGAGTGTCTTAAAACTAACGTTAGGTTCCTTCTACCTACCCTGCTGTGTGCGGGATACAGCGTGAAGCTGTTTTGATTCTCCATCTCAATCAATTCTCTACATCTATTCTCGTCAAAAGCGTCAACTCTTATTAATTTGGTCTGGTAAACACCTAATCACAAGTGTACTATGGTAAAGATAAAACAACACCACGCACCAATGACCATGTCTAGTGATATGCACTGAGTACAGTCACATGGAATTTAGATTGATATTTTCTAATAAATTATAAATTAAATCAAATAAATCAGCTTCACGCTGTAGCCCGCAGAAGGGCAGGCAGACGGAATGTAGTGTTAAGACACTCCATGTGTGTGTGTGTGTTGAGTGGCGGAATCCAACGCCGGGTTATGCGTTGATGCTAGAGCGAGGAAATAAATATATTAATAAATACAACTTCATTCCCTCGAATGGTATATAAATTACAATAGTTGCGTTACAGTCACACTCTTGTGCGCTTGGGTCACGATGGTCTCCATATATTATAATAACTAAAATTAAAAAAATAAATTAGCTTCACGCTGTATCCCGCACAAAGCAGGGTAGGCAGAGGGAACCTAGTGTTAATACTCCGTTCCCCACTTTCTGCCGAATTTTGGAGGCATTGTGTGTTGAATGGCAGAACTCAACGCCGCGCTTAGCCTCGACACCAAAACGAAGAAATGGAAATATAAATTTAAGTACATATTTCATCTTCTCGAGTGGGGATCGAACCCACAACCAGTCGGTTTTACAGTCACACTTTGTGCCACTGCGCCACAACCGGCCTCTATTTATAATATATTTTTTTTTTATATTTACCCTTTGATCAGTTATTTACAATATTTTTATTCATTTGTTAAATGACGAAACGTACTTTTTTAATTTTATTTTCTATTATTTATTAGAAATCATGTTGAAAAATACTTGAATGAATTTTCAGTCCAATTTCATACTAATATTATTAATTTCGCTTTTAGAAGTCAAAATTCATCAAACGAATTAAGTAAATCCCATGATCACAATCTGTTTAAATTATTATTATAATCGACATTTTTAATAATTATGACTAGTATAAAAAAAAAATTAAACACTTTTAGTCAACCACTGTACATCAAATAGGGTCGAGTAGGAGACAAGTTTAGAGCGCTATAGCTTCAGTGCATTAAATTTGACAGCATCCTATATATTTAGTTAAACTGGCTTTTATCAGCGCTTCGCCACGCAAAATGAATACAGGTAATTGTGGCTCGCTTTAAATGAATAAAAATTGTTCCGGACACCCAGTGAAATTATTCAATTTGTAATATGGAAATTGGGTGATCGAAAATTGTAATTGTCTCCGATTTTAATTGTTGGACATGGATTGCTTTCATGAAAGTTTATAAAGTTATTAATTTATATGTATGTATATATCTTCGTATATATGAAATGTGTAATAATATAATTAAAATATAATTTAATGAAACTTTAAGAGTGCAATTGTTCACCGCCATGTGTTGTTCCATTCTTTACGTAATCATTCAAATTCCTTTACCGATTTCACATTTATGAAGATTATTACTAGGGTTAGGGTTAGGAAGAGCACTGTTGGATGTTCGCTCAGGGCACCGTTTGCTCAGAGCCGTAGGATTTAAACGGAGATAGAATAACCCCTATGGACATCCAAGAAGAATATGGAAGTGTTATATTTATCACACAGTGGGTTTAGCAAGATAATCGATAAACAGGAGAAAAGAGAAAGAAATAGGAAACTGCACTGGAAAATCGATTCCAGATTGAGGATAATGGATCAAGGATTGAAGATCACGGATTAAATAAAATTAAAATCAGTTTCACGCTCAATCCCACACACAGCAGGGTAGGCACACAGAGGGAACCTAGTGTTAAGACACTCCGTTCTCCATTTACCACCAAGTCCTGGAGGCGTTGCGTGTTGAGAGGCGGAACTGAACGCCGTGTCTAGGTTTGTCAAGGTAAAGACATCAGAGGGAAAATATAAATGTAAATAAATATTTCGTTTCCTTGAGTGGGGATCGAACCCACAGGTTCGATCCCCATTCGATTTTACAGTCTCATTTTGTGCCCCTGTGCCACGACTCGCATCGCGGATTAAAGATCATGTATTATGAATTGAGCAGCGCGGATTACGGATTAAGAATTAAATATCATAGATTAAATATTATGCATCAAGGATTAAATATTTAATAGGGACCAGCGACCAGTGGCCGGTAACCAGGGTTTATGTACATAGGGTTGTGTGTACAGGGACCAGGGACCGCGGACCAGATACTAAGGAGTAAGAATTAAGGATACAGTGTGAAACTAAAGAAGTACAAATAAGTGTGAATATTATCAATTGATAATTTTAATGACGTGACGCGTGAAGTGACGCAGTGGTACATACACACGACCGTCGCGTTTACGTCTCACCGTAAACACGACGATGGTGAATTCGGAAAATGTTCGTGAAAAAGAACTATTTTCATTTGCTCGGCCTGATAACATGATAAAGTTCGGCGTTTCGCCACGCAACATCGGATGTGTCGAAAATTAAGCGAAAATTGGCTAACAGGTAGGATGCAGCGTGAAGCTATTTAATTATTCAAAAATAATGGATATAATATATTTTCTGTTTTTTGTGGTGGTGTTGTGGATTCGATCCTCACTCGGGATATGAATTATTATTTCTTTAATATTTTAATTTCATCGTTCTAGCACCAAAGCAAAAACTTGGCGTAGCGTTGATTTCCACCACTCAACACGCATGCCTTGAAAAAACCGGGGAAAATGGGAAACGGAGTGTACTAGTTCCTACTAGGTTCCTTCTGCTTATCCTGGTATATGCGGAATACAACGTGAAGCTGATTTTTTTTAAATATATTACTTATATGTTTTGTATGTTCATCATCCACATACCACACACGTATACCTATTTTAACTTTTTTCACTTTGCATATCTAGCAAGCATTGTATATTTTAAGACAATGGGTACTTTTGAGACTTGGAACGTAGTGAGGTTTATATTTTGATGTATTGCAATGTTGAAATAAAATAGATTTTATATTAAAATAAGTTAGGGTCCTTTAAAAAGCTGGAATAAATCGCAATAATTTTATAAGTCAAATGACACAACTTTGTACTGTTTTTGTTTTGACTTCATATTAAGTTATAAGTATATTTAGATTATGCATAGCTTATATTCAAATATCCATATTTTTGTATGAAATATTTTTTTTCATATTAATATTTACTATTAGGAAATAAGAGAGAATGATGAATACAACCAGTGACCTGAAGTAGGCGTAGTAATGAATTGTACGTAGTAGAAGACGCTGTATCTCAAACGCTCAATCTAAAACTCTTTCATGTCAGCTTGAGTATTGCTGTTAACGTGTTTTTCTATTGTCCGACAATTGGGTTACAAGACGCAGGCACTGCTCTGAGCTCCTCACTCTTTAACGCAATGGTCCCAGTATATCCACGGTGAGTTCCCGGTACGCTAAGTAGTTTCTTCTCTTTCATAAACGTAAAAAAAATACATATAAATATTTTATAAATGCATATGAATGCAATTTTAATCAAATATTGTGCCACTGAAAATATTATAACAACGAATAATGCTACAATATCATAATATAAATTTCGCCACAAAAATGAAACATCGCAAAATATTATCCTTACCAAGTATTCTATTACAAAAGTACGAAAATTAGAAGATTAGGTGGAAATTAAACTTTTTCTGTAACAATCCTCTGTAACAGTAAACTTTTGAAGAAAACATTCGGTATCAGCACAAAGGGGACTTCATAAAAACGCCGCAACTCCATTCGATGTACTGTAATCATACCGAATTCCCAATCTCGAAACTTTTTTCATCTTCATCCACATCTGCTTTGCTTGCCGTATTTTGATTTGAATTGCTGTTTAAATTTACTTTGTATTTTTATTCTTATACTATTGTAAAATACATTTATTTTATAACTAGTGTCTGCCCGCTACTCCAATTGTGTCAACTTTATGACTGTTCCCATAGTACTTCCATTTACTACCCGTTATTTAGGGCCAAAATATTTGCATTATATTTTAAACCAGAATATATTTTAAAATTAAACATTTCAATTTTTTTTTTATTTTTCAAAAAAAAACACTTTATTATAATCCACAAACAATACATTTTGCTAAAGTGCCATTGCCTCACTTTTTTATAAGCTAGTCTATTATAGTTCCTCACGGAATGGTTCAGATCTTCAATTTTTACATGTTAATGAGAAATACCTATCATTTTTAATACTTTTACTCAGACGGTATTTTATTAATAGGTGATCCAGATCTTTAATTTTTGCTTTGGTTCTTATTAAGCCAATTATTAGTAAAGTAATATAAATTACATTAAAAATCGGTCTAGTGATTTTTTAGTTTTTTTTTATAAACAACAAACACACACATATATTTTTTAAGTATTATAGATTTTACGTAAAATAAAAATATTAAATAAAATGTACGGACACATTTTTTACTGTTTTATGTCTAGATAGAATATGGACAAAATGTAAATCGAAACTACTATATAGTACTAATAATATAAGTAAATAAGTATAACATTCTAAATATGACTGACTCAATCATAATCATAACTTAAAATCTTAAAAAAAATAAAATACCAAATTTTATATTTTGAAATTGCAATAAATATTACCAACATGCAGAAATTGGATGAAGTAATAAAATGAGCCAAGAAAAAAAAATATCATAATTGCTTATAAAAATAAAATTCTACTAAAATTAGATTGAACATGCAGTGAATTGCGCAAAGGAAATGAATAATGCGCTTTGCAGGCAAATGGTGGCTGAATAAAATATTTTCTGTATCACGTACCTATATGAATATGAAAAAAAAACTATATTTTTTTTTCATTTTTGAAATATTGTTCTGCTTTCTCTAAATAATTTTCACTGATATTAAGTTCTAGAGTTTTTGAGATGATTTATTAACAATTTTTAGTAATGTCTATTCATACCACATACATACCATGAAATAGTTTGTCTTTTAAAATATTTATTAAAATTTATATTTATATTTCTTCGCTCTGGTGTCGAAGCAAAGATCGGCGTTGAGTTCCGCCACTCAACACGTCATGCCTCTAAAATTCGGCGGAAAGTGGGGAAAGGAGTGAGTTAATACTAGGTTCCCCCTGCCTACCCTGCTGTGTGCAGGATACAGCGTAGCGTCTTTTACCACCTTGGGCATGCATTGCGATTTATATTTTTTTTGTTAGTTTATACATATTATTTAGGTATCAAATAAAAAAATCAACGAGGACATATTGAAGTTAGTGTTGAGTACAATGCGCTTAACGTAGCGCGTGAACGGCTCACTCGTCAACGCGGGAGGCAGTCTACAGCCAGAACTAGCCACTTAAAGAACGATTTCTGAAACAAAAAAACTTTCCTTACTTTTAAAGTCACACGAGTTTATATATTCACTATAGACTCTTAGTAAAGTAAATAAATATAACTAAAATCCAATCTGGATTGTATATTTAACATTAGTGCTTGGATTGGCAGTTTTCCCTACCAAGTAGACAGTGTCCTTAACTAAACCTAATTTCAAGATACCAAATAACAGTTTTTAATATAATTATATATATAGTATATATATTATATTAATTTAATTAAATTAGATTCACGCTGTAACCCGCACATAGCAGTGTAGGCAGTCCCTCTGACATTTTGTTAAGACGCCGCTCTTTTCCTCGACACCAGAGAGAAGAAATAGAGATTTAAATAAATATTTCGTTCGAACCCACAACCAGTCGGTTTTACAGTCACACTTTGTGCCACTGCGCCACGACTGGCCTCGATATAGCCTACGATTATTTTGACTTCCACTAATTTAGAACGTAAAAATTCATAGAGCATTCTAGTAACCGCCTTTGTTTCTAAGGTAAGTGAAACTTCAAACTCGCCAGATAGCAGCAGTCGTTTAAAAGAGAGATGAGATATTCTTGTAATACTATATTCTATTAAAACTTTCCTCTTTCTTCGTTAATGACTTTTTAAGTCGCCTAGTCATATTCAAGAAGAGATTAGGGTAAAATAGGTCATTTAATAAATTTTATACATATAATGTCTTTTGTAATTCTTAAGGAATAAGAAAAAAGAAAAATGATTAAAGTTTAGTTAATTTATTAAAATTGTATTAATACGTTTCTGGTTTTGTCCTTATAGTAATATAAATGTAGTAAACTTTTATAATGTAGTTATATTTTATTAACTGTCAAGAACAGAACTTTTTCAATTTGTTTATTTTCAAAGCTCCACTGTAGAAAGCTTATCAACTTGTTGATATAAAAAAATGTACAAGATTCAGCTATCTGCAGAAGAATTTGAATGAAAGCTGTTCTATGTCTTATTTTATTATATAATAATTATAGCACTGTCACTGTCTGACTAATGGCAACGGTTGTGGGTTCGATTTTGGAGAAAGAATTGTATCTTTTTTTTTATTCTAACTAAAACGTGGTGTTGAGTTCCACTACGTATTGCAATGTACTCGTATAAGTGATATTTATATGAAATTTTAACCTCTCAAATTAGGGACTAACAAGAATATGTTACACATTATGTCGAATCAAACGAACGAAGTTAGCTGAAACATATTGTTAGTAACTTGATATTAGTTACGTAGACTCATTCAGATACGTATCCAAGACATCCATTGAGACGGGTCCTGGGTTGCCAGAATTAATTACCAAAGTTGTCCGCTAGTTACCTACACGAACTAATCTTTGAACGTACCTATCTCATTACGGGTTTATTTTGATGGTTTGTTTATACGTTGAATAGTGAAATTATATTTAATTAATATAAATTAAATAAATAAATAAGTTATGAAATTTTAATTACTTTACTAGCTAAGTAAGATCTTTTCATTTCATTTGACATTTATGACAAGAGTATTTTAAATGAATATAAATTTTCTAATATTAAAAGGTTTCTAATATTTTATGCGGCACTAGATTAAAGGTATACAACAAATTTCAAGACAATCAATCAACAAGGATGGCATAAAATTTCAATTACCAGATTTGACCTAGGTTCGTCCTAGGCTATGCAAAGAAATTAAAATATTAAATATTTCATTTCCTCTAGTTCTTATCGAACCGACAACCTATTGCGTTTATAGTGTTCCTGCGGCACAACTGGCCTTAATAGATTCATAGTAATTTATTTTATACATATTTACATATGAAATATTTATACAGTTTTAGGATATTCTTTTTATATATTCATAAACATATATACTATTTGTGTATTTTATTTAAAAAAATAAATAAATCAGCTTCACGCTGTATCCCGCACACAGCAGGGTAGGCAGAGGGAACCTCAGTGTTAAGACACTCCGTTCCCGACTTTCTGCCGAATTCTGGAGGCATTGCGTGTTGAGTGGCAGAACTCAACGCCGCGCTTAGCCTCGACACCAGAGCGAAGAAATGGAAATATAAATTTAAGTAAATATTTCATCTCCTCGAGTGGGGATCGAACCCACAACTAGTCGGTTTAACAGTCACACTTCGTGCCACTGCGCCACGACTGGCCTCGTATTTTATTTTATTATAGTTTATATATTTGTGTATGTGTATTGTAGGATATTGTATTTTGTGTATATCATATTGTATAGTATTTTTTTTGTTGTTTGAACAGTTTACTGTTAAGTTAAATAATCGAGCACACCTACACAATTATCTCCCACACAACAAGGTTGGCTGGTAGAGAACGCTTTTTAGCGTTTTTTAGCGTTTTTGTATATGTATTTTTTTATTACTAAACATGTGTACAATAAAGAATAAATAAATAAATAAATACATATAGGCCTCAAAAGTGAAATATGCAAAAAATATAATAATAAAACAAACACTGGCATACAACATAAAAAAATAATAATCATCAAAATATTGAAAGTTGAAAACATGTAATACTAATATCACTTAATTAGCAAGTCGAGACCGGCTCTTTAATCTAGTGGAGGTAATTGCGCGGGTGTGGATCCTTTGGGAGTTTTTAAACCAACCTCGAACTTCGAGAGGGCAGTAATGAGGAAATAACGTCGAATTACTTGGGCCTATTTCGCTCACAAACTTAGATTGAATCAACGATTGTATTTTTAATAGGAGTACAGGTGCGTTGCTGGACATTAAGGTGGAGATAGAGGCGCTTTTTTGGTACCCTTGTTGTATCGACCTGGAATACTGTCGCAGATAGCCTATCTAGCAGCAGCAGATAGTCTATCATTAGATTAAAAAGAATTTGAATTAAAATTATTTTACTTTTTTATTATTATTTTTATCATCTGCTCTTGACACAGCGTCTGACTAAGCACGGTTAAAGCGAAGGTTGTGAGGTTCAATGTAGGAGAAAAAAATATTTTAGATTAAATCATAGGTACCTCACAGTAGTGGAGTGTCACGTGTCCCGGTGGGAGGATGAGTCAAAGAGTTTCCCAAAATCCTTCCCATAATAAATGTCATTGTTTCGAACAAAATTTGTTATTACGTTATTACAATGTATAATATCTTTGTTGTATTTTGTAACAGAAATCATTGCAAAGTTAACGAAATTTGAGCAATAACAACTTGTGTTGGATATTATATTTATTGTTGAAGATATATAACTTGCTTAATGGGAGCAGATTGTTTTAAAACTAGGTTCCTAGGTTCCCTCTGCTTGCCCTCTTATTTTTCGAAATACGAAATCTATATGTAGAAATTTGCTTTAATATACTTACTATGTTTACGATCCCGTTATTCCATTGTCACAGGGATTACAGTCAGCGTGTGTAGCGTGTTCAGCTTCACGCTGTATCCCGCACACAGCAGGGTAGGCAGAGGGAATCTAGTGTCAAGACACTCCGTTCCCCACTTTCTGCAGAATTCTGGAGGCATTGCGTGTTGAGTGGCAGAACTCAACGCTGCGCTTTGCCCAGAGCGAAAAAATGGTAATATACATTTCAGTAAATATTTAATTTCCTTAAATGGGGATCGAACCCACAACTAATAATAATCAAAAATTGTAAAACATTAATTAACCATTTGTTTTTCCCGTTACATTTTAAGTAGAGCATAAAAATATAACCACGCGTCACTATTAAGCCTCACAACAATGAAAATGAATTCAAGTGACCTAAATAAAACAACAATTGTTTTCATATAGCATGAGGCTCATAATATAGAAACCAGCTTTTAATTAGAACTAGGTGGCATATTAAATATGTTTAAAATGTTACATTATTATAATTAATAATATTAAAATTGTATTGTTTTTTTATGAAATGTTTTATAATCTTTTTTCTAATGTTAGTGTTTGTAGTATATTAAAATGAAAGCAAACCTTTTACTTGAATGTCTTAATACTAGATTTTAAGGTTTCCTCTCCTGCTAGGGGCGGAATACAGCGTGAAGCAAAAAAAAATTATAAATTAAATTTTAAAAATCGTTTTTAGAATGCTCCGAAGATAAGAGTCAAACGATGATTAAGGAATTCATATATAATATAAATAGTTTGTATCTTTAATTTTAACTTCGACTCGATTTCGACTTTTTTTTTATAGACATACCTTAATAAATACGTTTACAAAATATCTATTTATATATTGTTAGCGTATTCGTGTAAAAGAGGGTAGATTTAGGTGGAAAATAACTATAAAAGCAGTGGAATTGTGTCAGCCGGGGAACAGTTGCTTATAAGTGACGAGAGTCCTGCCAATAGGGGCCATTGGCAGGAAACTAGTGTGAAGTATTGCTAGTAGGTGATACATATCACTTATTGCAATTACATAGTATCCCTTTCCAAATAGTTTAGAATCATATAGACGATGTGTTTTTAACGTGTTTTTTAAAAACGTTACCCTCTTCCGATTTCTAACAATAAATATCCTGATTTGCATTTTATATGTAATTAAATCAGTTTATTTCGAGTATATCTTGTATACAACCGATGTCGTTTCCGCACATTACATTATCTTTTCATTAAAACCGGATGCGTTACTCCTAGAACAACAAAGTAAATTTTAAAGACTGCTTGTTCCCTTTTATGTTCTAAATACTCCATGCCATTATGGTCGCACACATCTTATTAGCATATATATAGTTAATTAATCTTATACAACGTGGCTAATCTAATGTTATTATTTTAGCCCTTTAAGATCAAATGGCTTTGTGGTTTACTACCCTTATTTAACCCTGGGTTCGTCGCTTAGCACTTCCATACACAAACGGTCGCTAAAGGGTAAAAACTACCACATTATTAATAGTTTCCTATGTTAAAAACCTGGATATTAAAATGTTTTTTTTTAATTTATTTGTATCATCTATAAGTAAATTGTAAAATTCATAAAAAAGCATAATATTTATTTATATATATATATAACAAATGCAATAGAGGTTTAAAAAGTCAATTCTATTTATCATATATATTTAATCATCATATTAGGTGTTGCATGTTCTTAGCATATTTTCTTATAATATTTCACAAGCTCGTTTTTTTTTGGGTAAACTCTAAATAAATTTTATTTTAGTCTTTATGGACTTTGTTAAATAAATAACTTGCAATGTAAACGAAAGGGTAATAACTAAGCATTTCGCCAATTCTTTTAACTTTTCCATCGTAATGCCAATCGAACCTCTCAAATGTTTCTTATTCCCTTTGATAATAACGTAAACATTCATAATCCAGACTTTGAACAGTCCATACAATATTCTCATTGTCTAAAAAATATTCCCTCAATTGCACGCGTAATGTTAACATTTTCTGATCTTCAAAATACAAAGGAATGTCGGAAATGTTATTGCATTCCGCTTTCTGCTGAGCATTACTGCCATGGATACTACTGTTCTCATGATCCTCATTTTCTAGTGTAATTTCATTGTGACTATCTTCTGGTTGTAAAATTTATTTTAAAGTGCTAACTCAAATGGAGAAATTCATGGTATAGAAGTGATAAAACAAAAAATATATGTCAAAAACTTGTTACATAAACGGTCGCTACTGGGTAATTTTCACCCATGTCCACAGCGTCCAAGAAGGTGGGGCCACTTGGGGAGCACGTGTCTGTCTTATTTTTAAGCAAAAAGGTATCTAAAGCGGCAAGTCTCTAAATTATATAGAGGAATAGATATATATGTTTTTGTTATCTCTGTGGTATTTTTCACCCGGTAGCGACGAACGCCGGGTTAAACAATTTATAAAAAACTACTACTACTAAATTTTGTAATACATAACTACTACTAAATTTTGTAATACATACTAAATTAATGAACAAGTTCACGCTGTATTTCGCATGTAGCAGGGCAGGCAGAAGGAGCCTAGTGTTCAAATACTTATATACCGGTTAAAGAGTTTATTTTAGCAGCAAATACACAATGTAGAGCCTGTATTACTAAGAGTAAAAAACTTATACTTGGAACGTAGGTTAATCGGGGAAACACTAACTAAGGATTCACATTATGGTGCCAGTCTAGCCGAATGTTTCTCGGTCCGATCGCAGTTTGTTAAAAATATTCCTACATAAGACACAATGAGAGCATTCAAACTTTCGTTCAACCCGTCAAGTTCCAGTCCAATCACACATATAAAGATTTCTCAAACAAGAATCGATTAAACAATAACGGACCGAGAACAAACCGTGACAGGAACTATAGTATTCATTCATATCTAACTGAGTATCCCGCTCGTTAGGCAGAAAGAACCTATTGTTGAGACACTACGTTCTCCATTTTTCCCTGAATTCTGGAGATATTGCGTGTTGAGAGGCGGAACTTAATGCCGCGCTTTGCCTCGACACTAAAGCGAAGAATTTAAAATATATATTTACCTAAATATTTTATTTTCTCGAGTAGGGATCAAATAGACAGTCGCGTGTACAGGCACACACGTGAGCCCAAGCGCCACGACTGGCACTTACTAGTGATGCCAGTCGTGGCGCATATATATATATATATATATATATATATATATATATATATATATATATATATATATATTAATCAAAATTCATATACATAATATACTCCACGTAAATGAAGTTACGGACTATACTCGTTCACGTATTATATTCTAGTTATTTTATAATAACGAACTTTAGTTTAAAGTTTTACGTATGCAGAGTTGTGTTTGTCTGATAGTTAGTAACCGACGCGGGAAGTTTATTATTTTATCGGCTACTAATTAACCGTTACTGCATGATTTATAAAATAAATACATATATATTGATTTAGTTATAATACAAATTTCGTGTATAGTAAAACTTTAACGAACCAATACTGCTGTTTATATAATAATATTATATTTATATATATATATATATATATATATATATATATATATATATATATATATAAGAAAAAACTAAAAAGTTTCAATTTCGTACTTTTTTCATATCTACTGTAATGATTTCTTTGAATTATATATATTGAGTGAAGTTATAATAATATATTAAGTATAATATAATAACTTCTTAAGGGTTTTCAATTTATATCAAGCTTTATTAAGTTTGATTACGGGTAGACTCTACCCTTGACTTCTGTCTGTCTACTATATACGAGTTTATATACATTCATTTGAAATAATAGCATTAAAATTTTAATAAAAAAATAATAACGTGTAATAGCAAGATCAAAATATATCAGAAAAAAAAGCATTTTTATTTGTTTATTTTCAACTTTACGCCGTATCCTGGGAACCTATTATTTTTATCTAAACAAAGTTTTCGATAAATAAATACAATACGAAAGGTAAAAATTTAAAGATATTTCAAAAAAAAATCAAATCAGCTTCACGCTGTATCCCGCACACAGCAGGGTAGGCAGAGGGAACCTAGTGTTTTTTAGACACTCCGTTCCCCACTTTCTGCCGAATTCTGGAGGCATTGCGTGTTGAGTGGCAGAACTCAACGCCGCGCTTAGCCCCGACACCAGAGCGAAGAAATGGAAATATAAATTTAAGTAAATATTTCATCTCCTCGAGTGGGGATCGAACCCACAACCAGTCGGTTTACAGTCACACCTTGTGCCGCTGCGCCACGACTGGCCTCAAAGATATTTCATACGGACTAAAAAACATTACAAACTTATATTTGTACTTCATCTCACACAAAATGAATGCATATGCCAGCAATCTTAAGTATGTCAACTTTAATAAGTTGTACCATAACCCATTTACTTGCAATCTTACAATTCATACGGAACCCATGGTATGCATGTCCGACTCACACTTAACCGGCTCTTTAACGTAATAATACTCGTTTTCATTCTGTTTGGATAATTCATAAAATCAAATCAGCTTCACGCTGTATCCCACACACAGCAGGGTAGGCACGCAGGGTAGGGAACCTAGTGTTAAAACACTGCGTTGCCCACTTCCTACTGAATTCTGGAGGCATTGCGTGTTGAATGGCAGAACTCAACGCCGCGCTTAATCTCGACACCAGAGCGAAAAAATGGAAATATAAATTTAAGTAAATATTTCATCTCCTCGAGTGGGGATCGAACCCACAACCAGTCGATTTTACAGTCTTATGAAATGAACATTAAATTAACAATTAGTTTCAGCAGAAAGGGCCAATACAAAATTAAGTAAATATAAATAAATTAATACATTTTTATTTAAACCACATAAATAAATAAGGATAAGAAAGCCATTTAAACATATTCCTGTTCAAAACATTGGTTTACTATTGGTCGAGAAACACTGCAAGTGACTAGAGACGTGACGTGAATGAATCTTGGGTACGAAAACTTGATGAAGCTATGGGTTTTACGTCCGGGTTTACGACGTAACTTTATATTACGTGATATGTACTAAGAGTAACTGAGTAAGTGGCCTGCATGTAAGTCGAAAGTTTATACCGCTACACATAAATTATTATGATACAGAGCTAAGTAAAACGCGAACTTGGGATCACTATACGTCTACTATAGTGATATACAGGGTGGAAGAGGCAGCGCTCCTTTTACAGAAACAGTATATAGCGTAAAATATTTCAAACCCATACCTAAATGCCTGAACAGTTTGGACGTAGTATTTTTTTTCTTTTCACAATTTTTATCCATATCTGGATTTATTGTGACGCGTTTACGCATAGATCTCAATAACGAAAACACTTACTACTACAAAAATACTACTAAAGCTTAAACAACTTTAAACTTTATCGCCAATAACTAAGACTCAATTTTGGAATGAGGCGTGTGCGGCGGCGTTCCTTTGATAGGTTTATGTGTGCGTGCATCGTCATTACAAATGCCGTATATTTTAAAACGACAATCTTATTATTTACTTTGTTTGAAAAAAACACTTTTTCATTTTTGAGAAAAAAAAAAACGTTTAATTGGATTAGGCTGATATGGAGTAGTTAAAACAAAAGTTTCATTTTAAAGTAATGCTTACACTTACACCCTGTAGAATTAAAGAAATTATTTAGATCTGGTTATTTAGGTCAGGTTACTTAATATAACACTCCTCGTGATGAATTTAAATCTTAATAAAATCTGTAGTATTTTAAGCGTGTCTTGAAAGTTCTTTCTTATTTTACACGGACCATGAAAAATCATCGACGAAAAAGAGCATCGACTTATCCGAGTCTGTCAGTGGTAAAAACCTGTTCGTTATGTTTCATCTGACGAAGATGACCACATAATCGTATTAACTAATAGATTAACAACACTAAAAATAGAAAACGTAGGGTAGGTAGGGCGCGGAAAGGTGATAGATACTCTTAGGTTCCGACAGGATATCTAGTGCTTTACACAGTAGACTGAGCTTGGTTAGAGCGAAGCACAGCATTAAATACAAAGAAGTACGCAAGCTGATACCTGTGTTTCACAGGACACTTCCTCGCGATTCGTGACATCCCTTTTTTGGCACCCGTAAAAAGGTGACCAAGCCATGGTCAGAGTTCCTGTTGACACAAAATCCGCTGACACTGTAGAGGCAGTTAAGACCAACTCCATACTAAACGTTCGGAAAAAAGAAATGTTTTTTTTATATTAGTAGCACTGTTCATATCAATAACACAACATAAAAATAAAATGGCAGTTTCACAGTAATTCTTCCACGTTTTATATTATCTTGAAAATATTATTCTACGTAGTCATAGTCATGAGATCTAACTCTCCGACAAGAAATTCAAAAAAAAATATTAAATCTTACCACAATACACCAGTGTATTGTAAAAAAATATGAAATATATACAAACATAATATAAAGATACATATTTTATTAAAATCCTTGAGTTACAAAGAGTTACGAAAGGGCAAACCCAGAGGTTGACTCTCAAATTTCTCTCAACGAAATTATTTTGGCAAATTCGTATAACCTTCAATGGTTTTGTATTAAGGGCCCCTTCTTAGTATAATTCCATTTCGGGTTTCTTTTCATCGAGTGAGATTAGGCTATAACTCCCTTTTAATATAACTTGGGATCAAAAAACATAGCAAATTAGCTATATATCAACAATATTTTATACAATCGATGAATGATGAATGCAATATATAAAATATTGAGTATGGCTGTTTTATTTGAAAAAAATAAAATAAAATAAGGGCATTTGAATAGATTTATGTTATTTCATTGATCAATACAATAAGAAATCAGTAGAACCAAAATTTACGCTCCAAGTGGGTACAATTTTTAATATTTTCTTTATTGATTTAAAAATATTTAATGAAATTTTTCATTCAACAAATCTCACAAAATAACAAATGTCTTTCTTGCTAAATAATAACTTCTTGAGGAGAACGTCTTGCCCGATCATATAAATAATATACGAGAACAAACTCAAAAGTTCGATACTTTTCCAGTTTGATTTATCGGGACTTGCTTCTAAGCTATTTTTGCTTTGTTAATGGAAGGGGCAACTCGGTGTCAGTCTTTTCACTTTCCTGAAATGACTTCGCTTAATGGTATGAAAAAGTTTTAAGAATTCCTTTAAGATTTTTTCGGGTTGTTCCGGAGTTTATGTTTTAGGACGAAGGAAATTAGAAGTTAATGTACTGTAGGATAAATAGAAAATCACGAGAGAATATTATCGCCAAGCTTCTTCGTTCAATTACAATCTTTATTTTTAATCAAATAAAAAAAATAGACTGATTTTCGCGCAAGCATACTTATATATTATTATATACATATGTATATCTTGCATTTTAACTTAAAAAAAAATCTATTAAAATTTACGTAACTTTAAACAATATTGAGGCTGTCGTGGTGTGGCAAGGTGTGGCGAGCGTGTGACTAAGCATGTCGATTGTGGGCACCATCTTTAGTCGGGGAAATATTTTTTTTTTAATATTTTTATTTCTTCGGCCTGGTAACAAAACAAGGCGTTGAATTCTGCCACCGAATAGGCAATTCAACAAAAAATCGATGCAAATTGAGGAACAAAGTGTCTTAATACTGGGTTCCCTCAGGCTATCCTACTCTAAGCGGGATAAAACATTTAAAAAATATGTATATGTATGTATATTGCTGCATGTGTGTATAAAAATCACACATACGTCAAAATTCTAATTCAAGACTCCATAGAGAGTCTTTTCCATATTAGCTTGTTCATTTTTCTATATTTTGAACGGTCACGTTAATATGTTGCCAAATTTAGTTAATTTAGTTAGTACTCGTTGTCGTTGTAGAGTAAAATTTATATTTTTTTACTTATATTTTAATTTAATTAATATTCAAATAAAAAAGTTTTATGAAAAAAAACGCGTAGTAATTTGGTAATACTCGAAATACGTACTTATAATATCGAATACTCTAGAATCTGAAGATAGGCTCAAAATGAGAGGTGTGAAGAGTAACATCAAAGTAAAATGTGAATGGAATCTCTTCGTCAAATATTCAGGCCATTATAAGATGCATCTCAAAAAAGTATTCGTTTGAAGATGTAATAAAATCGGTCAAGTGCGTGCGAGAACGAAATTTTCTCCTTTTTATATCTCTAGGTGTGAAAAATGGAAAATAAAATAGTTCTCTTAAACATTTGTATTCTAGGTACATTGCATATGGAACATACTTTTATATTGACTATCGTATTATATTTACATTTATATATATATTGTAGAGAGTATATTGTAGAGTCTTTAGTTCTTTTTGTATATCACTATATATATATGGATAAAGAAGAGCTTACAGAGAACAAGCGTGATTTGTAAAGAAGTTTAAGTTTAAATTCGTGCCAGGCAAAAATAATATTTTTTTTTTCGCTTATTTGGTCAGAGGAAACGCTACTTCAAATCTGTAATTCAATTTTTTGTTTTAATAAAATAAATCAACCAGTTCTGTCAATATTTATACGAACTAATTCGATCAGCATATCTATATAGAATGCTGAGTTTAACCCTCCGGCTTAGAGAAGCCTATATTTTATTCAGACATATATGAACTATGATAGTTCATCAGTATTCCTTACTAACGTTATGAATAAAAATGATCTATGAAGCACTTATTCAATAAATAACTATTTTTATATTGAGTACAGCTTCCTGCTGGTGCATAACGTAGGCTAGTTATGGATGTACTTTACAAGGAGGTCAAGTATGCTATAATTTCCTCGACAAACCACAAATCAGGCTGACCCCGATCTCGTATATTGTTATCAAGGGGTTCCTCATCCCTTTATTAGAGATTAGTTCTTTTCTTATTACCTAGTAGGAACTTTCAATAGGAAATAGGTACTTTCATTAAAGGGAATCAGTCTTATATTAAGTTTATGTAATATACTCATGCAAGTTTGTTTGGATTTTGTTTTGTGTATTTTCTAATGAGATTGTGCATAGGTCTTTTTTTTAGCTTCTAGTTAGTCAGGTCTAGGTAGAGTCAGTTTTAAGACACTCCGTTCCCCTCTTTTCACCAAATTCCGGAAGTATTGGTTTCGTGGCAGCTCAATGTCGACACCAGCACGGAATAATATTTTCATAACCTCTATTGGAAATCGAATCCATAACCTGTCTCACGCTTACAGTCACACGCTTGTTGCCTGTCCCACGACTGGCATTTATATATAAATTACTTTTCCAATCTACAGCAAACGAATAAAAAAAAGTTAAAAAACGTTTTTTACATTTTTAAGGAAGCAAAATGTCAATAGCGAATGTTGAGTAACTCAAGTTGTTTAATATAATGTTAAAAGATTCCATTGAAAGTTTTTAAGACTGCTATTATTTATTCAGTCGGAGTAAGTTTAATTAAAAGGCACTCATTGTAGCTATTGAAGACCAAAATCAAGTATTTTAATTAATACAATCCTCGTCGTGTTCGTTTCAATTAATTTGGAGGTAGATTTGGCCTTTTTTAACAGGATTACATAATTAAGGTAGGATTGTGACAGTACTACAAGAAGACTTAAAATTATCATATTCTTAGCACTTGGATTTTAATTTTTACTACAAGGTTCTAAGGAGGAGGCTATCGTGGTGCAGTAGATAAAAGTTTGACTATAACGTGATGGTAGTGGGTTTTATACAATCCTCGTCGTGTTCGTTTCAATTAATTTGGAGGTAGATTTGGCTAGAGGGAACGATTCATTTTGATTTGAGTTGCTCTGGTTGCTCTTGTATACGGGGAAAACGGAGAACGCGTTTTGATATAAGGGTTTTCTCTACCTACCATCCCATTCGAAAGAAGGCATAATAAAAATTTTTATGTTGAACTTTTCGTTGCGTTTATAAAGTTAATATTAAGCATTAGCTTTCAATTTAAAGATTTTTTCTATCCCATTCTTTTATTACAAATACAATGACACAAATTCCCGTGAAATTATTTATTTATGTTTTTTATTTCTATAGTAATATTATAAAGCGGAGTTTGCTTGGTTGAACGTGATTTTAAGTTCCAGATATTTTTGGAAGTATAGGTTCGAGTCGCAAAATTCATTTTGCCTAGTATGGTCCACTTATGAAAGTAAGTTAAAGGTCATACTTAACATGCAATGCCTCCAAAATTCAGTGGAAAGTTGAGAACAGAGTGACTTAACACTAGGTTCCCTCTGCCTACCCTGATATGTGTGGGATACAACGTGAAGCTGATATGATTTTGATTTGTTAAAGGCTCATTAATCATTTTAATATAACTTATTGTATACTGTTCGATATACTTCCGTCACCTAAATGAGAAAATATTTGTAATACAATCATATTATAAATAACTTATAATTGCGTCTATTTCACTACAGGAGTAGTATTTAATATGATTAGCTCTCTATTTGAAAAGAGAAAAAAAATATATAATAAAAAAAAAAAATAGATAAGTGAAATTAATATTATTAAGTATTAAAAAAACTTATATATATATATAAATATACAGACATGAAATTTAATGGACCTCATGTATATATAACCTCATCATACATATGAGGTCTATTAACACGAGGTTTTCATAAAAATAACAGTTTGTAAACAACACTCGGTAATAAAATAATTAACTAACATCTTTGAAAATAATTAGAACGAGGAAAATAAAGTCGTCTGAAAGTAGTTCCAAGTCAGATTTACATCAGTTCTGCATTCTGAAACAAAACAGTTTTTACTAAATAAGTAAAGTTATAGTTTTATATAAGAATTAACATTTTATTAACATGACCTTAAAATGTATTACAACATATATAAAAATGTACTGTATTTATATTAAAATTATAAAAATCCTTCTATGCAATTATATTATTTGAGGATATATGTAATTTTTACAGGAAAAAAAAAAGAAACAAGATATTTTTTTTGTAAATTTCTTGATAAATCCATATTGTATTAAGCTTTACTTTAGGTTTTCGCAGGGGCACAAACTGTAAAATCAACTGATTGTGATTTCGATCCCCGCTCGAGGAGATGAAATATTTATTTATATTTAGATTTATTCGCCACCCTCCAGCATGCCTCCAGAATTCGGTGGAAAGTGGGGAACGAAGTGTCTTAACACTAGGTTCCCTCTGCCTACTGTGCTGTGTGCGGGATACAGCGTGAAGCTGATTTTTTTAGGAACATATATTTATTTAGGATGTTGTAAGAAATAGTTTAGAAAGTCGTTTATTGATGTTAGCTCAGATCTTTTTCTCTTATAGACAGAATGATACAAAATGAAGGTTTGTTTGTAATATACAAACAAAAAAGGTTTTTTTTTAGTTTCTCCCTGTATCTCGCATGTATCAGGGTAGGTAGGGGGAGTAGACATCGTTCTATTTTTCCATTTCTAGAGGCATTGCGTATTGGCAGTTGCGGAACTGAAACTATTAAATATTTCACTTACTCGGGTGGGAATCCAGACCTGCCGCGCTTACAGTCATACGCTTGTAGCCCTCCACTACGATTGGACTCAACTAACATTATAGATGGTGTCATAAAAAAACCAAATTTTGTGCTCTTATTTACCCAAAACCCGAAGTAATGTTATATCCTCCTATCCGCGAGCGGAACTCGTACAAGAAAGCAGCTTTATAGTTCCACAACAGGAAAATAGTAAGTGCCAAAGAAGCAGAATATTTTAATATTTATGAGGAACAATTTATGGCCAAGCTTTAATTCTTATAGTTTTCTTAATAAAAACTTTACATAAATTATTAATCGACTTTTAATACTTCATGTGCTTAAGTAGAGGTTTTTTTTTGTAATGCAATGTTCTATGTTGTTTTTGATATTATGTTTGTATTGTTTATTGTAGAGGTCAGCCGTAGCGCAGCGGCACAAAGTGTGACTGTAAAACAGACTGGTTGTAGGTTCGATTTCCACTCGAGGAGATGAAATATTTACTTAAATATATATTTCAATTTCTTCGCTCTGGTGTGCGCGGCGATGAGTTCTGCCACTCAACACGCAATGACTACAGAATTCCGCAGAAAGTGGGTCACGGAGTGTCTTAAAACTAAATTCCCTCAGCCTATCCTGCTGTGTGCGGGATACAGCGTGAAGCCACGACTGGCCTCAATAATATGTAGAAAGTATATTAGAACAAATATTAGAAGACATGTTAAAACATTCTCCACTTTTTGCGGCCCACAACCCGGCTAAATATCAATGACAGGGCGAAAGATTTATTATGTTTCGCAAGAAACAGAGCAAGTTTCGCTGCAGTTGGCTTACCGATAACTTGGCCGAGTAGCTATTTAAGAGCTTTTAATCTGTCCGGTGTCAGTACAAACGTTTCCGGCTCGAATGTAAATTATATTTATTCACTAGAATTTGTGGCGGAACTTTTGTTAACTTCCGGTGATAATTCTGAGACTGCATCCATGATTCATAACTTCTTTCGCTAGACGGTTTTATGTAAGTAAATAATATTAAGTATTAACGTTTTTTTTTATTACGATATTAGGTATCTCGCTTTTGTTTTATTCTTTTTTTCATTAACGCTATTTATTTAAAAGAAAATATAAAAAAATAACATAGTTTATGAGCATTCTAAGGCATTTTAAGAAATATATAGATAATTTATTATTAATTTTGCTACAAGAGGTACCTATTCTTATTAGCAATACGGAATATAGAATTAAAAGAATAAAATTAGCTGTATCCCGCACACAGAAGGGTAGCAAGAGGGAATCTAGTGATAAAACACTCCGTTCCCCACTTTCCGCTGAATTTTTCGAGCATTGCGTGTTGTGCCGGTCTTTTACCTTGGTACCAGAGCAAATAAATGAAAATATTAACAAATAATAATACATGATCCCCAAGTGGGGATCCAATGTACAACCACCGTTACATACGATTCTTATTTATTTATATCATTTTATAATAAGCATAATCAAATATATTTTTTTATAGTAAAAACATAATAAAAAAAAAATTAAATTAAATTAGCTTCACGCTATATCCCGCACACAGCAGGGTAGGCAGAGGGAACCTAGTGTGAACACTTCGTTCCCCACTTTCTGCCGAATTTTGGAGGCATTGCGTGCATAATAATAAGTATCAATATTGACACAAACCGATATAATATGTTCAGTAATTCATTTACGGTACGGTAAGCAGGTCACCCGAGTCACCAAAGTGATTTCCATACCAACTACAAAGTCATTAGATGGTCAATATCTGTCACTATTACCCACAAATATAATGACAACACGATCAACCGATAACCATGGTTAGATAATTCAATCCCTTTATCTATTTCACAGTTGACCTATAGGAGCTTACAACAGATACAATACAACTAAGGCTATTTTCCAACGTTCCCTTTTACGATAATTGCCCGTGGCCTTCTGTTGCTTTGAACGGCACGATAGCCTTTGATTTCTGTTTGCAAAACTATTTCTGTCGTGTTTTCCGTTAGGCAATGGCCCGTTTGATGGTCGTCATTCAATAGATTTCAATTTAAAAAGTTTATTAAATGCACCCGTTGAAAGGTTGAAAAAAAAAAACTATAAACTTCATATTGAGTTTGAAATTACGCGTTGATTAAATGAAAATTTCTTTTTGTATTTGAAAGTTTTAATTAAATTTCTTGTTAAAAAGGTTATTGATTAAGATATAATATTTGTACGTGATTCCTGATTCTCTACTTTTTTAGAACAATACATATATTCAGAATTTAAATACAAAAATGAATTTGTTATTTTTTTTAAATCATTTTGTTAAATACATTTTTTGCTGTCTGTAGAAATTTCTTTTCTAACACACAAAATATTATGTACCCATGTCAAGATTCATCTAATAACGTGCATTTGAAAGAAAGTCTATTTGAAAAAGAATACCAGCGCATAGACGGTCGTTTAGCAAAGAAGAAAATGCGATTAAATTAAATTTCCGCCAGTAGGAAGTCTCAAAGGGTCCGATAGCCGCAATATCTTAAGCTGCCTTTATAGGAATCGCCGATCGACTTTCTGGACCGAGTGCTTTGGCGTTTTCAAATATTATAGTTTTATTGGAAGTTGAAATATTGCTTATTATTACTTTTCTTCATTAGTGATGTTAACAAATAAAGATGACATAGTAGCTCAGTGGAACAGCTTCTGACATCTTTAAAGATTGCGGTTTCGAATCCCATTCGGATCAAATAATTATTTTCTGAGAAATATGTATTTTGTTAACTGTAGTCACTGGTAACATGTTGGGGTACCTATATTTCAAGCTTGATTAAAACAAAGCCAGGTTCGTCAATAAACATACTGTAGAGTACGAGCAACGTAAACGATTTGAAACTAATAACACGGTGTCCTCAAATAAAATGATTCTCTGTTTACCATACTGTGTCCCGCAGAATAGGTAAAAATAATTTGGGATCAAGACTTTCCGTTCTTCACTTTCTGTTTGTTTTATTATATTGCATATTAAGAAGCCTCTCCTTAAAACCCCACTTCGGTTTGCCAAAACTAGGAGGAGGTTAAAATATTTCATTGCCTCGAGTATCTACTAGAATTCACAGCGAGGGTCAGTGACGTTTCTTTTTAAAGGAAAAATACAAGGCAAACGAGCGTATGGGTCACCTGATGGTAGGTGATCTAAAGGTTGAGGTCTGTTAAGAACTAAGCGTGGCCGGCCTTTAAGTTGGAGATAGACGTGCTTTTTTAAGGTACCCAGTTAATATCGACCTGGAAACACGGCCGCATGTAAGCCATTCCACAGTTGAGTGGCTCCTATGAAACCGCATAGTAGTAGAGTGCCACGTATCCAAAAGGTGTGGATGATACTTGATTTTGTGACGTACGGTTAGAAAATTCGGCGGCAGGTAACAGGTCAAACAGTTCTCCAGAACACTCCTTGTAGTGAAACCTGTGGGACCCCCGAGGAAACGCTGGTTAAATGAGGTGACGTAAGTATGAGAGCCAATGTGCTAATCAACATAAACTCTAAAGAATAGGTTAAAAAGTACTGTAGGTTAAGCAGAACGGCGTACTCTGGCAACATACGTCGGGATTAATGCCAGGAGGGATTTCGTCCCTCGCCCTCTCGCGGTTTCGTCTACATGGGCTATAAAAATATAATTTGAGTTTATTTAGGAAAAGATTTATAAATATAAATGTATTAATTACTTTAGTACTGTTATCTATTATATTGTACATATCGTAAATCGTAAATGAAAACTTTTGAGATTCTATATGATTTTGTTTGCAAATGTTGGACATCTCCATCTTTTAGTAAAAGTCCTATAAAAATCAGTTAAGCTGTTCCGGAGCTTATCAAAGACAGGAAATACAGAGAGACAAAAAAAATGTTTTAGTATAATCTCAATAATTATATGCACTTGACAAAACACAGTTATTTTGAAATCACCAACAGACATGAGGCCAGACGTGGCGCAGTGGCAGGAAGTGTGACTGTAAAACCCACTGGTTGTGGGTTCGATCCCCACTCGAGGAGATGAAATATTTACTTAAATTTATATTTCCATTTCTTCGCTCTGGTGTCGAGGCTAAGCGCGGCGTTAAGTTCTGCCACTCAACACGCAATGCCTCCAGAATTCGGCAGAAAGTGGGGAATAGAGTGTCTTAACAGTAGGTTCCCTCTGCCTACCCTGCTGTGTGCGGGATACAGCGTGAAGCTGATTTGACCAACAGACATTTCCATTTTATTTGTATGTACCTATCAATATAAGTACATTAAAACATATGACATAATATACAGACAAAAGCTTTTGAAATTATTGATTTTGACTATAATAAGTAGGGAAACATTCATGACGAAGTTGAGAGGTGTCTGAATATCACTATATAATATACGTTATACATACGTACATATGTATGTATGTCTGTATTTTGCTTTGTTTTGTGGTTTAATGAACCATATTTTTCATGAAAGTTCTCAGTAATCATAAATTTATAAATTGTCATCGTAATCAGAGGTTCAAGAGGTTTTATTAAAAAAGCAGCATAACACAATCACGCAGAAGAGTAGGCACCTAGTGTAAAGACACTACGTCTCCGCCTTCCTATTAATTGAATTTAAGACATGGCGTATTGAGTGCTAGTAGCTCAACACCGCGTTTTATCTCAGATCTTAGAATAAACTTCTAGGACTAAAACATTCGTTATTTGCCTTGTTCAATATGCTTTGCTTAATTATTAAATTTTTTATTATCAGTATAGATGACTATGCTCACTGCGTCGTGCCTTAGTCGATATAGCTACATATTAAGCTATAAGGACCAAATTTTGCATTAATTTGACTATAATAATTGTAGGTTTATTTCTAATTTCAGAAGATGTTTTAAATCATTTTTATTTATAATATTCAAACGCAATAAGACATTAACAGACTGTAAATTCGATAGGTGTGGGTTCGATCGTCATTCAAGAATCTAGTAAGGTTTATTTTAGTGTAGTAATGAATTATTTCCATTTGACCGCTCTGATAGACAAAGTGTAGCATTGAAATTCCCCACTCAATATTTAATGTCTCAAATTTAAGTTGAAAGTGGAAAATAGAGTGTCTTGACTCTCTCTACTTTCTCTTTTCCCCTTGCTGTTAGCTAAATACATTGAGAAGCTAAATTAAAAAGGGCATTCGTGATATAGTTAAACAGAGTAGTATTGCACGAAGCGATCGCTGCCTCTACACAAAAGACAACTAGCAACAACAAAAAACATTTCTCTACAACATAACAAGACATACGAAATACTCACTCGCATATACTATCTTCTGAAATATCAAATAGAATACATTTCCAGTAATTACACATTATATTTGTCTATTCAATTTATATAATACGAATCGTTATAATGAGCCCGAAGGAACAGTTTCTGCGTAATATACGATTGAGATTGTGGTATTTCTGAATACCACTTTGTTACACGTTCAATTGTATTGGAAGGGTTTCACTAATTCTGTTCAGATCTTCTGAGGCGCTCTCTGTATTGTATATCAAAATTTCCATATTATTTTTGAATAATTACATTCACTTCAAAGTATTTATGTTTCTCTTTGGGTTAGTTAAGCTGATTTTACCTAGACAGACCTAATTATGAAGTAAATACTTGTTAGTTCTATAGCAAGATATTGTTATTTATATTATAAGTAATTTGATATTAACTAAAATTATTTCCTAAATTCATATATTAAAAATATATAAAAGTGTCTTTTGTAAATATTTTATGTTTTCTCTTTGATATGAAAATCGAAAGAATGAAGCTTTATACTGTAAATTCAATGATCGTGGGTGCGATCTTAACTCGGAGGCGTAAAGATATTTAACTTGATAAAGTTTCTCGAAATAGCAGGGCAGCGTTAAGTTCTGCCAATTGGTACTTAATGTGTTGAATTTAGGTGAAAAGTGGAGAACGGAATGTCGTTACTATAGTTGTTCAGTGTCTGCAGTAAAGGAGGAAAAGTGTAAGGTAAAAAGTCAAACAAGTAATAAATTAATAGTCAAACATTTAAAATATATATATATATATATATATATATATATATATATATATATATATATATAACATATATATATATATATATACACTTTAAAATATATTTTAAACGTTATTTTTAACATTTATCATGATTATTACTCTAAAATAAACTTACAAATTTCAATTTACACTAAACTCACTGTCCTAATTAACCCGTCCGAACAACTCAATATTTTGGGCGTCTAAGCATATTGATATACGCCCGGGGCTGATCGGTTGATGTTTAATGAAAAAACTTTTGTACATTTCTATTAGGGTCTCTCGAACCCTGTAATTTTCAAACGTTAACGAGCTAAATTTTATTGAAAATTAATTACAACATCTTCATAGAAAAGTTTGAGTCGACTGTAATATCTTAAACATTTTCTCCTGGCAAAGTTTGACAATACTGTATATCTGACATAGGATGAGGGTGGGTGAAGGGAAGTGTCGGAGTAAATCTTCACGAATTTGTTCCGTCAAATATGAATTAGTTAGTGATGTTCATGTCACATATTTTTGTGATATTATGTAAGTAATTTTCTTATTGAATACGAGCAGTTAAACATGTGAACATTAAAAAAAATTACGACCTATCCCCAAATGATATCTATCTATCTATGTATATATCCTTTTTCACTAATCAAAAAATAATTTCCATAATTACTAATGCTAAAATATTTACTTTTATAAAAAAAATACATAGTGTGTGTGCAATAAAAACAAATAGATAAAAATATAATAGTCCTAATTGTTATATTACGATCATCACTGACTACCACTTCACATAATATTTCAATGAACAAAGTTTGTTTGTTCCATTACGTTACAAATTATTCAAGGTTACTTTATGTTCAAGAATAACCATAATCCAAATACAATTTGAAACACAATATCACACAATTGAACATTTTGAAAATATTGGTATTTGAATATAAAATTTATTCTCATTTCTTAAGTATTTAGGGTCATATTAAAAACTGGCAACGAGCTCTTCTGTAAGGCCTTATGTACATGGAGGCACCTTACTATAGGTAACATCCCATTTTTTTCTTGAAAATAACTGTGCTTTTCTCAACGACTGACAGAAATATTATATATTGTTAATATATAATATTATTGTCAGTAAAAGACCAGATAGTCTTTTATGGGCAGAAAAATCAGTATTAGGTAAAAAAATAATTAAACTCATTATACTTTTTGTTCCCATCATGATCGTTGTGAAATTTGATTCCAGCTCCGTAATCACATGCAATGTATGTTTATTGTGTTTACTCTTAGTAGGATTCAGTGCTGTTACTAAAACATTGTCAGTGAGACTTTATTAGTTACAGAATAAATACATAATAAAGTATATAATATATAAAAAAACATGTAAGTATATAAATTTACAAGAAATATATAACTAATTAAAACTTATTTTCAAAAAAAACTGCATTTCAAAAGCAAATAAATATCCCGCATTTTAAATATGATTGACAGTTTTAAAAAATTAAATCGTAATTAACAAATGAACAAAACAATCTCAGTTACAAAAATTTACATTATCTTCTTGTTTCGTCCTCGACGTTTCCAAACTGCTGCAAAATAAAATGTAAAGATAATCCAAATCCTTTAAATTCAAATCATCGTTAGGGATTACAACTTAAAATAGCTTTCCTGTACAACAACCTTATTAGTGTGTATACAACACGCGCGTGTGTAAATGTATAACAAAATGTGTACATCATTTACACGCTCAAAAATGTTACTTTCCCGCTTCCTCTCACGGACCTCCTATAGCGGTGTGAGTGTGTGCGCCGGTGCGTCTGTGTGGGTGCGCAGTCCGGGCGCTCGTAGCCCCCGCCAGTGGCGAGCGAGCCGTAGCGACACTACGACGCGGCTACGGCGTAGCACTCTCGATCTACCCACATAATCGAACAATAGGCCTGGCGGCGAAATCAGTTTTGTTATTCTTCTCGAATGTGTACAAAAGCTTTGTGTTTCGTAAAAATAGAAAGACAATATGCTACGAAGGGACACTCTTTGTTCTCTCAGAAAACAATTATTACGTCGCGTTTACGTAATATTTTCGTTTATTAATATGAAAATGATGTAAGAATAGTTCGGTGTTTCTTTCTATAGTCATTTGAAACTCGGTGTTCAGTAACATTTTAGTGTGACGTTTCTGTGTTGTGAGAAAACTAGACAGTAGACTGTAAACTAATAGTGCTCGGATGGAATTTTGAATTTTTTTACAGCTTTCAGGTAATATTTTTATCAATTTAACATTTTAATTTAATTTTTAGATATCTAATAATATATAATGTATAATTAAAATAAATTAAATAAGTCACCGAGAAATATCTGAAAACTATGACAGCGATTGTTGAATAGATACGACTATTTTATATTTTTTATAAACATATACTTAATTATTTAATTATTATACTAATTATATGTATGTCATTTTACATTAAAAGTATATAAAAGTAAATTATTGGGTACTGTTAAATAATAATTTAATAATAACCCAATAATTTACTTTTATATAGTCAGCGATAATTTTCTCAACATATTTTTCCTTGTATCAGTTTTAACTTGTTTCAATTTTTCAAACTTTATAATGTTGTAAATAATTATTTTAATTTATAATTTTAAGCTTTATATTTTTGGTCTATCATTTCCAATAATCACGTACTAAATAGTTTTATTTTTTATTTTTAAGGATATATATAAATTTAAATGAAAGAGAACAAATTAAAAATTAATTTTTCCGACATATTTGTGTATTTTTTCTTCCAAGAAAAATTTTAATTAGGTAATAAAATTATAATAACTACTATGATTTTATTATTTTTTTAAGATTTCTAAAGTTTTTTTTTAATTTATTCTTAGTTAATTACCTAGACAATATGAAAAAAAAACCCTATAATTAATTAAATTGTTTAATTTCTTTGAGCATTCACTATGTTCATCAAAGATCGTCTTCTTTAACTTTATAATTACGTTCTTTTTTTCATTCGTATTTTGAATTCGAACCTGCAGTATCTTCTGACTACTGGACATCGTGCTACAAAGGCGTAAGTTACAAACACTAGTACTTGTATATCTATAATTTATTATAATGCTATGGCTCATTTGTCATAGATTGTATTACAGATAATAAAAGTATTTATAATCTATAATACATTTAATAATACAACAAAATTAAATGTTAATACTACGACGTATCTACAAATACGGTAACACATACACACACATTTGTTAATTTGACATCAATGGATCAAGTTGCATACGAGACTACTCAAATATTTATTCACTGAGCTAAACTAAATTAAACATATTGCTGTAGCAGTTTGAATTATAGTTGTCAGCTTAACTTATTCAAAGTTACTTAGGAAATACGAAGCATTCACGAGTAAAATGTTTTAAAATTTAAGTCGTTTTTTTATGAAAATTATATAACGGAAACATTATATTATTTTTATAATATATATGTAATTTATACTGTTAAACCGTAGTGGATAGCTTAGTTGCGCACTGTATCCCTAGCGAGGTAGCCAGAGAGAATAGGGTACCAAACCTACGGTCTCCGTGTGTACCTCTTACGCCTCGTCCACTGTCGTCAACCTCTTCATACATGCCAGGGCGCGTCCAGGGGGTCGTCTTGCTATTTACGTACTTTTTGTCCGGTATAATTGATACTGTGATTTCGAAGGATTAATAAATTACAGCGTTGGGTTTCGTTGCCTACAACAGGAAGATTATACCTGCCTATACTCTATTGCTATATGTATTTAGCATCACTATTTCTGCTTGACGCTTTATATTTTTCATACAGCAGGATATGTGGTGAGATCCTCGCACAAGATTTAACCCAAATAGGACACATTCCATGTTGAATGACGGAATCCAGCACCGCATTTTGTCTGACGGCTTTATAATAACATTTTATAATATCCACATAATTCTTTATCCAACCAAGGTCTTTTATTCTGTGAAATTGACGCTCACCGAACCGAGCTCTACTATAGTCTCACCATTTTCGAAGAAAGCGTCGTATCTATATTTTAATGATACTGCGGTCCACAAAAGGCCGTGGCTATGAAAAACTTTTCTATGGACAAATTTTTATAATAGGTGTTGTCATTTAACGATCTTGAGCAAGTTTATTTTTAGAATGTTACTTTTTCGTACATACATACGTAGCCGTTATGATTTTTATAAATTGTTTGGGAATTGACAGATTTGTTTAGTAAAATGATTGATAAAATGTATATATTGTGTTTAATTAGAAAATATAAAAACAAATCTATCTTCTGAATTTTGTTTTACGCGCTCAGTAAATACTATATTATGAAAATATTTTTATTTTTGAGGCCAGTCGTGGCGCAGTGGCACAAAGTGTGACTGTAATACCGACTGGTTGTGGGTTCGATCCCCACTCGAGGAGATGAAATATTTACTTAAATTTATATTTCCATTTCTTCGCTCTGGTATCGAGGCTAAGCGTGGCGTTGAGTTCTGCCACTCAACACGCAATGCCTCCAAAATTCGGCAGAAAGTGGAGAATGGAGTGTCTTACACTAGGTTCCCTCTGCCAACCCTGCTGTGTGCGGGATATAGCGTGAAGCTAATTTATTTTATTTTATTTTTATTTTTCAATTATATAGTAAATCACTTTTAGTTACAGCACAATAACGTAACAACTCAACACTCTCAAAAGTGAATATTTAAAAAGTTTATATTTTTTTCTTTTAACTTTTGTCATATTTAATTCATCTTTTTTACCGACTTATGTTAGAAAAGGATCAATCAATTCGACTGTATTTTTTTTATGTTTGTTAGGTCAGAACTTGTGACTGGGTGAACCGATTTTGAAAGTTAATACTTCCCGTGTGGTCCCATTTTTTTAAAACTAATTTCTGATAATGAGATCTATGAGAAAATCATATAAATCTTAAATTTGCTCAACATCACGCAAACTGATTCCGATGACTCTTTTTTATTGGAAAGGATATATTACAAGGTTAGTTTGGTGAAAGATTGGTTAGGTTGTAATTATGAATCCGATTGATCCGGTTAAAATTGAACAATTTTTTTTTTGGTACAAAATAAAACTTAACTCTACTAACTATTAAGGTACGTATAAGTTATGCTACATCAACCTTACTACAATATAAAATTGTTAAACCTGTTTGTTTTACTTGGCACCGACTTCGAAATTATAAAATCTTTTTAAATATTTTTTATTTAACAAAATCAAAGTACGGCTTACTTTAAAAATAAAATATATTTTTTTAATTATTTTTGTCCTTTTTAGTGCGTTGTTTCGGTTCGGTTTTTTTTTTGTTAAAAATGTATTTATAACTTTAAATTACATATTACAGAATCTATATAAAAATTATATAAATGGAACAACTCACAGAAATACAACATTCTAAATAAGTAAATGGACTACTTAAATTTTATATTATTAAATTATTTATTTCAAAATTGATTTATTGATACTAAATTCGTTTCAATTATAAATAGAAGTAAAAGTTCATAGAAAAAAACTAGCTCATTATACGAAGATTTCACGTAAACTAAATACAACCTTCGCATTTATAATCACATTCTGTAAGAGCTTTGTTAAAGTTTTTTAAATTTTTTTAAAGTTATTTTGAATCACATAATTTAAACTATTTAAAAAAAAACATCCACCATCACAGAAACGAATAAATTGTAAAAAATACCACTCTACATTTAGCACTTGCCGCATACAGTTTTGCTTTTTAACAAGTATTTTAACAAACGAAATAAGTATGCATCCTAAGGCGAGGGAGAATTTGGCGTGGAGCCTAACCGTAATAAGTGTAAAATTGGCAACATCGGCAAATATATGATTTTTTTTTCTTGTTTTAATTGTCATGAAAGAAAATCCTTTTAATCATAGATTCAATACATTCATCGTAAAATGAATTTTAAAAAGTATATATTGTTAATTTAGCATTTGTTACTAGATACATAATTATTTTATGTTTTAAAAGTAGCATGATAAAGATTTGAAGGCAGTCGTGGCGCAGGGGTACGAAGTGTGACTGTAAAAGCGACTGGCTGTGGGTGCAATCTCTACTCGAGGAAATTATTTTTTTATTTAAATGTATATTTCTCTTCTCTCTCTTCACCAGAGTGAAGAGAGAGAAATATACAAATATACAACACCAGAGTGTTTAGGCAAAGTGCGGCGTTAAGTTCTATCACTGAACACGTAATACCTCCAAAATGCGGCGAAAAGTGGGGAACGGAGTGCCCCTCTGTGTGCCTACCCTGCTATGTGCGGGATACAAAGTGAAGCTGATAAAGATTTATTACTATTTACTATCAAAACCACATTGATAGAATGTATTTTTATTTGGTACAAACATGCTTAATACTTTAGTTTATTCTGTCTAGAAACTTGTGTATTTTCTGTGTCTTTCTAAAGTTTGTGTTAGTCTGTTTTGGAACCTGTATGTGTTCAGTGTAAATAATTTAGTACTTTGCAACGCTCACTTTGTCAAGGCTTATTTTGTGGTCCGTTCACCTGTTGTTATTATACGACGTCTGTTGTTGACCAAAACTACAGTGTAAAGGGGACTTTCAAAGAAGATTGATAGTTAGTTTACAGAAAAGCAGGTGAATTTATAAAGTGGATCGAAAATAGAAACCTTTTTTAGTCGTCAACCTTCTTTTATTTTAGGAAAAAGATATTCAGAATATAAATGTATAAAAAGCTAATATAAATTATTGTTTAGCTTAATATTTTTGAGGTTTCATATTTTAGTAAATAGTGGCTCTCTTTTCTACGTTAAAGATTTAATTAAAGAGTTTATATTGTTTACTTTATAGATCTAAAATCAATACAACATACTTATTTAGAAAACGTATAAAAATTTGAACGTAGCGACTAATATATATATATATATATATATATATATATATATATATATATATACACACATATATATATATATATATATATATATGTATATAGTGTTTTGTTGTTTCAAAGTATGAATTAAAAGCTCGTGAGAATGAGTAAGAGTAACATTCATTAAAAAGGTTTCCTGAAAAGCAAGCTTGAATTTAGAGTTGACAGCCGCACTCACGTAAAGAGGACGTACTAAAAAAAACAATGCCCCAAAGGTATTGCTAAGAATTTTAACTTAAAAATACACAGAGGTATCATAAAATTAATTTAAAAAAACAATGGAATCTTGGTGGAGTAGGACATTGGACTATTGAGTTGAGCGAGACAACGAGTTGCGCGGCGCATTGAGTTCTATTCGCACTTGGATTTCATCCAGAAATATTTATTTTTTTCTTTAACGAGGTAAAGCGTGGCGTTGAGTTCCGCCACTGAAAACGCGGTGCCTTCGGAGAATTCATAATAAAATAAAATTAAAAGCTATCCTTTTAACACATTATCTCTATCAGTATGACATATAAAAAACGTTAAAATATGAAACGTATTACTTATACGTTTCATATTTTAACGTTTTTAGTAGTAGTTTATTTAATAGTAGGTAAGTTTTTAATAATTTGCATATTAATTTCAATTGATACTATTTTCCTGTTTCGTAATTTTTAGAGCGTGTTTTACTCGTCGGGTTTTGTTATATCTATTTGAAATCAGTTTATTTTTTTTTTAATTATATAATTGCCTAAGAATACAATTATTTATTATTAGGAAAAAAGATTATATTAACAAATATTATTTGAAACCTACGCTTTGTAAAATTGAATGTGGTGTTAAGTTAAACAATATAAATTAGAAGCTCACACCTTGTGCCACTCTACGCCCGCAAATCGCGCTATAAAAGGAAAAAAATACTTTACGGCCGTATTTTTTAAATAATATATGTATACTTAAACCTGTGGTTAAAATATTTATGGTTATTTAAATTTATAACTTAAATTAACTCAATTTGGGCTTGAAATTTAAATTCGTTTTTAATTTAATTCGGCATCACTTAATTTTTGTCACAGAACAACAAATTAAGTTGTACCTAAGAACGTATTCAAAGAAGTATTTTATGTACATAAAAGACGTTTCATTAATATATGGCTAGAACCTAAACATTTATAACACAATATGATAACTAAATTTAACTTAGTTTCACGATGTATCCCTAGCGGGGTAGTTAAAGAAAATGGAGTGCCAAACGCTACAATCTTTACATTCAATAATACCTCTGTCACCTCGTGTACTGTCATCAACCTCTTTCTTAATGCCCTCCAGGGAGTAGTCATGCTTTTTACGTGACCTTCCTCTAGTATCTTTGATACTGTGTTTCCGAAGGTCAACAGCGGTCTCCTCCTATTCTTTTTATCATTTACTTTTCCATCATAATAAATCTTCTTTGTCATTTTCATCACTCAATTATTGCCTACAAGCAACTACCCTGATTGACACAATTCCACAGCTTTTATCATCTTTTTCATTTATATCTACTATACGAGTATTAATTCTATTTATATACGAGTTCCCTAACAATATAAATAAATTAGTAATATTACGATATATGCTTTTTAAATTAATATATTTCGACAGAACCATTAACAATGTTGAAGTAGTACTATAGTATATTTTTATAGCTGCACGCTGTATCCTACGCAAAACATCCTGCTTTGGCAGGAGCAGAAGCAGATGCAGAAGACGAAACAACCTAGGAACCTAAAAAGGAGTTAAAACACTCCGTTACCATTAAGACACATCCGTTCATTACTTTTCGCCAAATTGTTGGGGCAGCGTTTTGCATTGTCTACATAGTGAAGAAATAAAAATATTAATTATTTCAATCTTTCGCATTGGAATCAAACCTATAACCTTCGGTATTACTGTCACGCTTGCACCCAGCGACAAGACGTAGAGGCCTACGTAGTACATTAATAACGTTAAAAATGTGCAACTTTATTTTTTTCTATAGAAAATGAGTCAAACCCGGATTCATAAAGTTGTAAACAGCCATTAATTTTAATTTACAGTAACTGTTACTTGAAAAATGTGGACGGATTGCAGCTCAAATTAATTAGTTTTATTTGGGCCAAAACGGCACCTTTTCACGTGTAACGCGTATTTGGCTCGCAATTTTAGGATAGTATGAATTTGGTAAAACATATTAAAATTTTATTTCCAATTCAAACATTCCAATAATGAATATTACCTTATTTTATATATTTTTTTTAACTTATTTATTATGATTTTTTTACTAATTTACATAGATATTTATTAATTAATATAATTACAGCTATATGATATAAGATAAGATTTTTTTTATTCAGGTTCACGCTTTCTTTTAACATGGCAGGCATATGAAACCTAGTGCTAAGACACTCCGCTCAAGTTATTATGTAGTCATTTAACCCACAACGTGTACATACATGCACACGCTCGGGCCTCTGCGCCACGACTGGCCTCAATTATTATTTTACTTTCAAATTTTATAATTTTAAACGTTTTAAAAAAATATATATAGTTTTTATTCTTAAGGGTGTATCGTTCTAAGTATAATAATCCTGTACTGTAATCCACTTCGCTACAACCCCTTTGACTACAACGTACATACATACATACTAACATATAGCAACAAGCATTTGCATATTAAACTTTGCATTGTTCGGTTTTGTATTGTGCCTCAATTCTCGATATTCGATCCCTTATATTACTCTCAATACAATACAAAATTCAATAACGACCCCCGAAATGCAGCGATACTACAAGCGATACGTTTTCGTTGATATCATAGAAATATGTTTAAAGTTAACGCTTAGAATGTATCCTTTTAGTATTGAATAACATTTTAAATAACATACCGTCTTTAAAAATTTAATTAGCTTCACGCTATATCCCGCACACAGCAGGGTAGGCAGAGGGTGTGTTAGTGTTAAGACACTGCGTTCCCCACTTTCTGCCGAATTTTGGAGGCATTGCGTGTTGAGTGGCAGAACTCAACGCCGCACTTTTGCTTCGACACCAGAGCGAAGAAATGAAAATATAAATTTAAGTAAATATTTCATCTCCTCGAGTGGGGATCGAACCCACAACCAGTCGGTTTTACAGTCACACTTCGTGCCACTGCGCTACGACTGGCCTCAAATTAAAAATTATATTGTATTTCTTTTAGCTTCACGCTGTATCCCGTACATAGCAGGGTAGGCAAAGGGAACCTTAATATGAGACCGTCAGTTTTCCATTTTCTGCCCATTTCTGCCATTGCGTGTTTTTTTTGTTTATGATGATGAACGTAACAAGATAATACATGTAAAAGATTTTGTGAGCTAGTAGTGCAAAATGAAGAAAAACAAATATACATATTAAAAAATATAAATATTATTAAAATATATCTTTTTGAAGTAATATTTAATTAGAGCTAGTTTATTTTATATATTATTACGTTTTACTCATTTAGCCCGCAGCAGATATGAAATGGATATTAGATAAAACTTTATAAATATATAACTTAGTAGATTTTAACGCAATAAAGTTTCTACTTATACACATAAATTTGGAGTAAACTCGAAATTATGTAACAAAAGTTATAACAACGTTATAAGGTAATACGTTTTTATTACTAAATACTATTGATGTAACCAGTTTAGTTGAGTCCAGTCGTGGCGCATGGGTACAAAGTGTGTGACTGTAAGCGCGACCGGTTGTGGGTGTGATACCCATTCAAGGAGATTAAAATTTAAATTATTTAATAATTCTTTAAATTTATATTCCTATTTCTTCGCCGAGCAGAGAAATGGGAAAATATCAAGGCAAAGCATAGCGTTGAGTCCTGCCACTTCGGCGGAAAGTGGGAAACGGAGTGCCTTAACACTAGGTTTCCTCTACTTACCCTGTTGTGTGGGAAATACAGCGTGCAGCTGATTTATATATTTTTATTGTTGTAACCATTTATGCTATTATAATGTATACCATCAGCCTAGATCATTTACATATTATTATTATTAAATTTCTATAATTATTTTATAAGTTTCCCAAATTTCATAGAAATACAGGTCTGGAAAGAATAAAAAATATTAGCTCGAGTTTGGATTGAACCTGTGAACCTGCAAACATCGAATTTATGCCACGATAACCTCAATAGATCTAGGTTATGAACGGAGCATGAATCAATACCATAAGAAAATATATTGATGAAATAGCAAACATAAAAGATGCTTCAACTTAAGAAAATACTACATTTATAAGAGAAAGCAATAAGTTGAAGAAAAATTATTCAACCATATTATGTATAAGAAATACAACACAATTCAATTTAGTGTATTATCTCACCGCGTTTTTTTATATTTATTATATTATTATATTTCTTTTGATGTTATTTATTAGCTGTTATGTTACCAAAAATATAACTATGTATGTATGTTCCGTATATTTATTGATAGTTAATCCTAGAATGCTAAGTGCGGCGCTGAGTTCTGCCACTCAACACGCAATGCCTCCAGAATTCGGCAGAAAATGGGGAACGAAGTGTCTAAAAACACTAGGTTCCCTCTGCCTACCCTGCTGTGTACGGGATACAGCGTGAAGCTGATTTATTTTTATTTTTATTTATTAATCCTAGAATGTTTACTAAAACTAAATGTTGAACAAATAAAAACTGATGCTACTGTATAGATTTACCAACATGGCGCAGTGGTACGGCATTAGCATATGAACGTGAAGGTTGTGGATTCGATCTTTATTTCGTGACAATGAACTCCACCACTCAACACACAACTTTTGCTCAAAAAGCCAAAATCTCTATCAAATTTTCAAGAAATTCGCAATACATTTAGTCCATCCATCTACCTACATTAGACATTCGTCCATACAGGCGTAGGCTCACTGACACGGCTATACCAATACCGTTGTATGCGGAACAAGTGATACCTCCATGACTGAGGGTATTGTGTACTACGACCGTAGCTCCATTGTGGAGAGATGTCATAGCCTGCCTCTATCGATACCGACATGTTAGTCGATACCGACTCTCAGTACACTAGCAGTAAGTGACACGAAATGCTTAGTTACATTTACCAATACATAACTCTTTACTTTTTCGTTTTCTGTTGTTGGAATGTTATTTATTTTGAATTTATGATCTTTTATTTTATAGAGTTGTTGGTTTTTAATTTTGGTTAAAGTAAAAGTTATTTTATGTTAATAGTCTAAGTAATGACTTTCATTTCCTCGGTAAGGTAATATGGCAAATCGCGGTGCTGTTTAATTTCACTACTAAATGCTTCGAGAATTCATCAATAAATGAGGAACGGGTTGTCTTATCACTAGATTCCCTTGCTATACGGGGTTAAAAAACTATTTAAAAATTGATAATTTAGTCGAAAACAGTCCAGGTAAAACTGGGACATTAACATGTCTAATATTACGTTTATTCTGTTTTGTTTCATATTATTTTTGATGTTTTCATATTTATTGAGATTTTTTATTTTAGTACCTTAATGTGTAAAGGTAAAGAGTTTATAACCTTTAAAATTAGATATCTTTAGAGTGAAGTAAAACAAAACCGAAATTATCTATTCATTTAAATATATTAAAAGACTGATTAGGAGGAATAATGTTGCCAATATAAAATCCCGTATTTAGACAAGACATGGAGCAAAATTAAAAGTCGCAACTGTTTTAAAATTATATTTTTATCTTCTTAGTAATTAAGAAGTAAAAAAAAATATTTAAATAAATTTAAGACGTCTTGCTTTACAACTAACTAACTAACGTAAAATATTTAAATAAGTTATATTTAATAAACCGATAAAACCCCGCTTTACAATATAGTTAAAATTTATTTACTAAAAAGAAGGGTTGTTGATACACTACACATATAAACTTTTATTTGTAATATTGATATTAATATTTGGTTTCACGTAAAAAAATCATGCATCGCGTCGCTTTGTTTACATATTCTTTTTCTGCCGGCCTTCAATTTACGTTTCAGCACTAACAGTCAATTTTCAACGCTAAATGCAATTACTGATTTAAGAATTTTAAATGAAAAATATTTTTACTCGTATACACAAACATTACTAATTTTATAGTCTAATCTAATAACAATATTATAACCATAAAATATTTTGTGTTAGCGATATGCCTTATAGTAAGATCGTTAGAATCCCAGCTTGCATTTCTTCGGAGACTCTTTGGCAGGAAATTGAATCGGATTTTCGAGGATACCACTTTTCCGAATGCTTCACAGAAAATGAGCCTAAATTGGGAAAATATTGTGACAGAACTCACAATATTTTCTATAGGGTTTAAAAATTATATTTAGAAAGTATGATAAGTATATTAACAATAAATAAAGTAAAATATTATTGTAAAATAATGTTTAAAGTATTGTACTGATAGTTTCAGTGTTTTATATTCAAACTAACTAACTTAACTCACTTTACCTTTACTGTTGCGCGGGATAAAGCGTGAAACTGAAAGAGAAAGGTGTCAATATTTAACTAAATCATCAACACATTAACAATCAGTAATGACAGAAATTAAAAAAAACATATTTTTAACATTTTGATCATACACACAAACTTCGGAAATGTAAATTGATATATTTGAACAAAAAAAAAATCATTTAACCGTGGCCGTACTTTGAAAGGTAAAATATCCTCATGAATTTTAATATAGGCCAGGAATGTTTACGGGACTGTCAAATATGCCTGGCGGCCGAATATAACTTGAACATAAATTATTTCTAAATTTTTGACTTTGTCACGTTTTTGAGTACGATAAAAAAATAATAGGAGCAGAACTTTTTCTATTTAGTGCTCTTTGTCTTTTCTTTAAGTTGGGCACCTGGGAACCTGGGAATCTAGCAAGATACTCCGTTGCCATTAAGATACTTTTAACTCTTCTTATTTTTCTTCTTCTTCTTCTTCTCCTCACTTTCCGTTGAATACAGGAGGAGAGGATATTGCGTGCTGAGTGGCGGAACTCAAAAGAAATTCATTAGATCAAATATGAGCAAGAGGTCTCTAATAATATTATTAAAACGATATTATTGCTTACTATTAAAAATTCCTTCCTTAAAAAAATATTATTATTTATAACCGCAATAAGAGATTAAAGTATGATAAGTATAAGAAGAGATGATTTAATGTAGTAGTAATAACCATAAACAGCGAGTCTTAAATAACGCAATCAAGCTATAATCTATATTTAAAAAAAAAAACTGTAATTTGAGGCTGACGTGGCCCAGGGGCACATGTGTGTAAAACGATCGTTGTGGGTTCGATCTCCGTTCGATGGAGTAAATTATTATTTTGTGAATATTTTCATTTTCTCGCTCTGGTACCAAGGCAAAAGCATGACATTCAGTTCCACCATTCAAAATGCAATTTCTCGAAAAATTCGACGGAAAGTGGGGAACAGAGTGTCTTAATACTAAGTTCCTTCTACCTACCTTTATGATTTGAGTGCGGGATACAGCGTGGAGCTGATTTAATTTTTAAAAATATATACAAAACAACGCCACTTTTTTGTGTAATTGTATGAAAAATATAACAACAACCAGAAATAGCTGGTTATTAATAAATGTATAATTTTATTTGTCGGTTGAGGCCGGATACCCGGTTACGCAATTAAAGCGTATGAAACGGTCTCGTCCTCTGAGATTTGCATACAGATACGCCATTACAGTCAGCGTCGCTTTATGGTATGAACATGACATGTGTCATAAATGTTGACTATTTTTGTGTGACACAGCCATGTATGTATGTATGTATGATGAAATGTTTATTTATCATAAGCATGATAGCAAGTTTATTTTTTGTTTATTTTTTGGGTTTCGTGCCTCAAAAGAATTAAAACGGAACCTTTATAGGATCACTTTGCTGTCCGTTTGTCTAGAGAATTTATTTGGAGCTCGCTTGGTTGTATCAATCTGAAGGTCTTTGGTAACTTGGAGTACAGAAAATATCAAGCTTTAAGTCTACGACGTAGGTACGTTCCTTGGTTCAACCATTATTAGATTTGGCAAGCAGTACAAACTTACAATACAATTAAAGCAAAAATCCAAAAAAGGGAAAATTTGCAGATATGTCATAGAAAAGAAAATATATAACTACAGTTATAAAATGAGTACATATGCCCGCAAACTTAAGTTTGTCAACTTTAATAAATTATACTTACTGTTGACATACAATCCTTAAGTTGGTACGGTATTTCATAACCGCACGTCCGCGGGAAGTATCCTAAAGGTACGCGGCGATTTTCACACAAAATATAGCAAAATCGACGTTCGACGCTCATGTTTTGATTACGTTAACTTAGTGGCTTGATTTTGTGCTTCAAGGGACCATAGATTTTAATACATGATATTAATTTCAATTTGATACCTCTACGCGATCTCGAGATAAATGATCTTGGCAGATGGACAGACTGACAACAAAGTGATCTTATAAGGGCTCCGTTTTTACCTTTATAGGTGTGGAATCCTAAAAATTTACAATTTTATCCTACGATGTTTATTTAATTAAGTATCAATAATAAATACAAGTGTACAAGAAAAATAGATACAAGACTAAATCATCTTCTCCTAAGCTTCTAACTGTGGACTGTAAGAATATTTGTAATTATATTATTTGATACATACTTTAAAAATACATACCTAATACAGATATGAAAATTACACTCACGATCCGCCCAAAAAACCATTTACTACAAAATAAATCCACATTAGACTGCTCAGTTGGCTTCGATCGTAAATATAAAAACTGTGGAAAGAGAGCTATCACAGGGAGATGCTATCGATTAACTGACCGTTCGGATCTCCCCTCCGACCGTGGTCGGACCCTGTTGTAATCAAAACAGTAATCAAACGCTATGAATTGGGGGCAGAATATAACTTTATTAGAATTTTAAACAAAACGTTGATGAAATTCGCATGTGAATAGTGGTTTTATCCGACTGCAATGAAAGTTGATTTGAGTATGTGGTTTTTTCTTTAATTTTTATTATTTATAAATAAATTTATTTACTTTCGCGCATATAGAAAAGTAAGCGGGGGGAACCTAGTGTTAAAATTTCCCACTTTCTGCCAGTATTTCCTGCTGGGATTAGAGCCCGCTACTGTCGGGTTTTCATTCACGCGCTGTACCATTACCACGCGGCAACTACAAGTTTTTAAATTATTTTACATTGTTAAAATTTATTCTTCTCTTTCCAACAATAATATAAGCTATATTAAGCTATATAGCTTAGAATGGTGATGACCTGGTATTGTAAAATCATGTACGACATTGTGTTTCGATAGGGTAGATCTTTATCGTCAAAGGACTTTTTATCTGGCAGTATCTTAATTAAATTATGAACATCCAGTTAAATTAAAATAAAATGCGTATGCTTTCTGATTTGTTGTTGTGGTACACTAAGAGTTCTTAATTTGCCGTCCTTATATTCTGCGTATTTCATGTCAATAGATTACAATAAAACCATAATTTTAGAGGCCAGTCATGGCGCACTGGCACAAAGTGTGACTATCATAAAAATCGACTGATTGTGGGTTTGGTTCCCACTCGAGGAGGTGAAATATTTATTTAAATTTATATTTCCATATCTTCGCTCTGGTTTCGAGGAAAAGTGCAGCGTTGATTTCCGCCACTCAACACGCAATGCTTCCAGAATTCGACGGCTAGTGGAGAAGGAATGTCTTAGCAGTAGGTTCCCTGTGCCTACCATGCTGTGTGCGAGATACAGCGTAAAGCTGATTTTTTATTAGATTTTTTTTCCTAACAATAATATAAAGCATCCATCTATTGAATGAAAAAAATATAAATAGGACAAACGACACATTTAATACATCAATAGGATGCTATAAAATATACAGATAATTATAGTATTTTAATAACATATTCATACTACGTACTTTAGAAAAAAAATGTGAAACATTCATTAAACTCACTATAACATTTTGTCACCAAAAGGATTGTTAGTGACGCGAGTATGCCGTAATAATTTTCCTCTGTTGGAACGGGGACGAAGCAAATTTATCTTCTCATCTCTTATTCTACCCGTTCATATTCTGCGTCGAATTCAATAGATTTGAAGTCGTATCATACGAATTGAATAAGTCATATCATTTCCATTTTGAGATTTAATATTTTGACGAAGTAGATCGTGGACGAAGCGTCGCGTCTTGGTGGTTTCGTATTTTAACAATGAAGTGTATGTATATACTAGTATTAAAGGTAGTTAATAATATTATTTTCTTTTTATTTTATAAAAATAAATAAATAAATCAGCTTCACGCTGTATCCCGCACACAGCAGGGTAGGCAGAGGGAACCTAGTGTTAAGACACTCCGTTCCCCACTTTCTGCCGAATTCTGGAGGCATTGCGTGTTGAGTGGCAGAACTCAATGCCGGGCTTAGCTTTGACACCAGAGCGAAGAAATAGAAATATAAATTTAAGTAAATATTTCATCTCTTCGAGTGGGGATCGAACCTACAACCAGTCAGTTTTACAGTCACACTTCGTGCCACTGCGCTACGACTGGCTATTTTATTAAGAGAATGTGATAATAAATGGAAATATCGATTAAGAATCCGCAAATATATCAGCCTTTTTGAGCATCTTATCTGTTGTTGCCTCGACACCAGAGCGAAGAAACGAAAATATAAATTAAAATAAATATTTAATTTCCTCTACTGAGGATCGAACCTACAACCAACACAATTACAGTCACAATTGTGCCCCCGCACCACTAGCCTCATTTACCTCTATACCCAACTGAGATATGGAGATAAACACGGTAAGAAGTCCAAGTATTATAACTACAGTTCCCATTCCGTTGTCGCGCCGGTAATCTGGACAGCGTTCGCTTGCCGACCAATTATCTACGTGAAATAGTGTCCTTATTAGTGCTCTTACTTTGTGCCGGCTTAAATAGGATTACGATGGAGTAAGTAGCCGTCTGTATACCGAATTTAGTCGGAATAGTTTCATACTTTGCCATTGTTTATGTGTGTGATTTCTCGGAGTTGGTGTCTCACTTCCGGTGTGTTGCAGGTTCGAATTGACCTATTTCTTATTAAGTGATAGAGTGATATTTGAATTATATATTTAATTCTCTGGAGGCCGTCGTGGTTGGTGGCGGTTCGATCTCCACTTGAAGGAATGAATTGTTATTTTTTGATATATTGATTTCTTCGCTCTAACAACACGTCATTCCTCGGAAAATTCTGCGGGGAATGGGGAACGGGGTGTCTTAATATTAAGTTCCCTCTGCCTACCATGCTCTGTACAAGATACAGCGTGAAGCTGATTGATTTGATTTATTTATTACCTTATCTCCTAATGACGAAGTAATATTATTAGGCTATTAAATTAAAATACCAATTTGTAGAATCCAAGATATCTAGGATGGCTACTACTTTTCTAAAACAAAACAAAGATATAGCACAACTATGTATCATAGTTCGTATGAAAATAATGTATGAAAAATTATAAAGAAGTTATGATTCTACAAGACTTATAAATCATATCATATAGAATTTAAAAGCAATGGATACTATAATATTAAAATAATTTAAGCAATACGAGTCGTTCATATACTAGACTACATATACTAGGCTAGTCTGTACTAGTCTTTGCACGTGTATTACGGTTATTACCCGTGTTATTACTTTTCGACATCATCTTGTAAGATTCTCGATGAATAGGAAAAGATTTTCTATTTTTGTACTACCTGAGTAATATATTTCGATTTTTATTACCGACTTCTTTAATGTTATACTAATCAATTTACATTTGTTACGTATAAAAAGCGCTTAAGCTGAGCAGTTGAGATAAGCATAAAAATTTAATCAGTTTCACGCAGTATCCCGCACACAGCAGGGTAGGCAGACGGGACCAAGTGTTAAGACACTCCGTTCCTTATTTTCCGCTGAAGTTTTTGAGGCATTGCGAGTTGAGTGTCGGAAGTCATCGCCGGACTATTGCCTTGGTGCCAGGGCAAAGAAATTACAATATTAATAACATTATCTCTTTTTTACTCTTTCGTGTCTTCCCCAAACAACGTGACATTGCGGAAGTGATATGTGCTCAACTGGCACGGTCGGAACACCATAATTAAAGAACCAAACCAAAACAAATGGTTATGGATTATAACACCACCGAATAAATACTTAAGAATTTGGCGTATGGGACTCCGTTCTATCTGGCTACTCTATCTATTTGGTTCTGCCTCTTCTCTATCTCGCTATGGCTAAAGATAAATGATGAAGCTAAATAACAATATTTAAAAATAACTTGTTTGCTTAATAGATGGTTTGGTGTGTATACAAAAGACAAAAGGCAAAAAGATACTCCTCCGCCTCGCAAAAAAATATATTTAAATATTTAAAAAGAAATAAGGTTAGAGTAGGGTACAATAACAGATATTTAAGTTACAAAATAAATAAAATTAATAATTATACATACCATATATAACAAACGTACAAGAATAATCTACATACAGCCTCTAAATAGACTTAAAGGGAAAAGTAAAAAAAATCTACTATTTTTTTAATAGCTACCATTGAATGCAACATGTCTCTTGCTGCGAGAGCTAGAGTGTAGAGTAATGTCTGTAATAAAATACTGCAAGCAGTTCCAGTGTCTCGTCGGGTCGGCAGTTAGTGAGATGGTTGCCATTTGTTAGGCCACGCGGGCGCTACGCCGAGCTCACCGCTCTGTAGAATGTAAGAATCTGTATTTAAATATATAAACTTTTATGTAGTTAATTTCTCCACGTTATATTTTGCATATAGTAAGGCAGGAAAAGGGAACCTATTGTTAAGACACTCCGTTCTCGACTTTTAGCTGAATTTTCGAGATATTGTGTGTTGAGTGTGGCAGAACTGCGCTGCTGCGCTTTGCCTTGTTACCAGAGCGAGAAGATAAAAACGTTAAATAAATAATTTCACTTTATACAATCACACGGCGTACCACCGCGCCACCACGGCCTTATAAACTTCATTGACCACATATAATAACAAAATATAATTTAACCTGCTTTTATCTTAATATTTTTTTTATAAAAAATGTTTTATTAAACTATATTTTATACTTACATATATTTTAAGTGGAATTCTGTTTAATATATAATATCTCGGTATTTACTTATTAACAACGATATAAAATAAACAGTCAGTATGTATACAAAATATCTGTTCTTATTTACTTTTATTTCA